>CM053772.1:223890477-223929839 GCA_028658325.1 Potorous gilbertii
GATGGAGGGAAATATAGTTAGTCTTACACAACTCGACATATCGAAGTCATTTGCAAAACTACACAGATATGGCCTATATTGAATTGCCTGCCTTCCCAAAGGGAATGGGTGGGGAGGGAGGGAGGGGAGAAGTTGAAACTCAAAGTTTTAGGAACAGTGTTGAGTATTGTTCTTGCTACTAGGAAATAAGAAATATAGGTAATGGGAAATAGAAAGTTATCTGGCCCTACAAGACAAAAGAGAAGATGAGGACAAGGGAAGAGAGGGATGATAGAAGAGAGGGCAGGTTGGTGATAGGGGAAATTAGAATGCTCGGTGTATTGGGGTAGGGGTAGGGGACAAATGGGGAGAAATTTGGAACCCAAAATTTTGTGAAAATGAATGTAAAAAGTTAAATAAATAAATAAAAATTAGAAAGAATTTGAAATGTGACTCAATTAACGATTATGAGCCTGGTCGTAAACTCCTTCTCTGATTCCCAGTTTCCTCATCCATAAACTGAAAAGAAAAGTACTTGTACTATCTACCAACTTAAGACTCTTGCATTAACCATGAAGTGCCATGGAAATGTGGGATGCTGTCAGATTGAAATGCATAGGCATAATATTAAGACTGGAATTCTCATGGCTTTGTTGGGTTCCTTGGGTGCTCTTAGATGTCACTGAAACTAGAGAATACTCCTTTGGGGATACATGAATCTGGATCCCATTTGGGGAGGTTCTATAGATTTTGATCTGTTTCCCCTGACTCCCATTTCAGAGGCTGTCACATGGGTTTGGCAGACGTACAAACCAGGAGAGGAAAACATGCAAAGCCATTGATTCTGACATCTGACCCAGGTCAAAGATTACAACAGGGCCTCACTAAAGGCAAAAGGAGACATGTTAGGAACTGCCACCCCCATCCCAATTGATTGAGGATCAGAGTCCCCTGACAAAGACCTGGGGCATAGTGGCCTCCTCAAGAAAGCCATCTGGTGGTTGTGACATTATCAACTCTGCCACTTTTCTGCTATCAGGGAGCAGAAAACCTTTAGGAAGAAATTGAGCAAAGTTTTCCCCTAGCCAAAGAAAGAACAAGAGGAAATGAAGTCTTTTCTAGTCTTTTAATACCCTGATGACCCCTAAATGGGGAAAGTTTAGCTATTTTTAGAAAAAGAGAATGTCATTTCCTCTAACTTTTTAATAATAAGAGAAAGCCTTTACATAGTACTTGATAGAGCAAAGTATGTAGAGAACTGTTGTACTTACAGCATGAGGAAGATCAGATAAGAATCATTTCCTGAATATCACAGATAAGGAAACAGGTTCAGAGAAGGGACATGATTTAATCCAAGTACTACTACTTACTGCAAGGCAGAGCTGGACCTCAAAACCAGGTCTCCTGACTCTTAATCCTGTGTTTCTTTCTTTATCCTACGTTGTCCAACCTGAAATACATCCTCATGGAACTCTTTCATTTTATATAGAGGCAGCCAGGTGGTATAGTGGCATGGTGCCTGACACATAGTAGGTGCTTAATAAAGACTTCTTCTCTTCCTTTAGGTCAAAATCTCAAAATTTTTGATTGCATGTCAAGAGTTCAGACAAATACAAGCATTTTTGACCTCATTCATTTCCTTCTTTTATTTTCTTCCTGCCCAAATACATGATGTCAGAGAAAGTGTAATAACATTAACAGTTTACATTTTGTATGTATTTGTATCGTATTTGTAGTTACAACAAAATATCACAACTGGTCCCCAAGATAGTCCTGTGGACAAGTTAGAAAAGAGATTCTTATTTCCATTCTATAGAATGGAAAACTGAGATTCAGTGATTTCAAGTAAATTGCCCCTCAAAAAAAATAATGAGTAGACTTACATTGGAACCCAAGACTCACGACTCAATTGAGTATTTCTCTGTTCCAGGGCTAGGAATGGGAACTGGATCTGTGATTACATTAATATTGGGAATTCCCATAGGAAGAAACTCCCTCCACCAATACAAGTTGATCCTTTCTCTGCAACTTATAGTCTTTGAAGTGTTGCTTGGAACATTGAGACATTAAGTGATTTGCCCAATTTACATAACTAAAATATTTCAGAAATAGGATTTGAATCCACATCTTCTTGACTCCAAGGCAAGCTCTTCTCTCTCTCTCTCTCTCTCTCTCTCTCTCTCTCTCTCTCTCTCTCTCTCCTCTCTCCTCTCTTCTTCTATTCTCTCTCTGACTCTCTCTCTCTCCTCCATGTCTCTTCAGGAATTAACTTTCCCCCTCCAAAAAAAGTTGCTATGGTAGCATCAACCATAACATCGCAATATCACCAAGTCTTTCACTTCTGTAAGATTCATCCCTAGATTCCACATTTAATCTTAAATTCTCTTCCTTTCATTTCAGTCAGCTCATTCAGGAGAATATAGTTATACCCACCCAGTGACAAGAACTCCAGGACCCAGCTATAGAAACTAAACATGAACTAGGCACTCCATCCCACTCCTTCCCTTTTTCCCCCCTTCTCCCCATTCACCTTTTAGAAACCTACCAACTACAGTCATGGAACCCAATATCCAACCTTCAAGCTCTTGGACATTGGACACACTCCACAGCAGCTTCTTGGAGCCTCAACATCCCTGTCCTGGAAATATCACCCCCAGCCCTCACCACCATCATCATTCATACCCTCAACAGACCAAAGACTAGGATGTCACCATTTTAATTGGCTTTACTCTTGATCTTAGCCTGGAAATCCATGGCTATCATCTGGAATTATAGAGAAAGATCACAAATGCCCTGGCAGCTAGGGAGGCTCTTGGATTGGACTTTAAGGGATGCCCTTGGTAGCAACTTTCAGAGTTCACACTCCCTTATACTACCTTTCCTGGATCCTGCCCCAGGGGAGGAGCTCTAAAGGTACATTTCACTTGCTTACCCCACAGAGATTGGGGCAATAGGTAGGGTAGCCTCTGTGTTCTGCCTAAATCTCTTCTTGCCCATTAAGATTGAAGCCAGTCTGAGACCAAGAGTAGCCAATGTGACTCCACTGAAACCGTTCTTTAGTCATTCCCAACTCTTTATGATTCCATTAGGGATTTTCTTGGCAAAGATACTGGCATTGTTTGTCATTTCCTTCTCCAGATCATTTTATAGATGAGGAAACTGAGACATATAGGATTAAGTGACTTGCTCAGGGTAACACAGCTAGTATGAGACCAGAGTTGAATTCAGGACTCTATCCAATTCACCATCTAGCTGCCCCATTGGGACTGCCTTGTGCTCCAACCAAAGTAGATTGAAGCCCTGATCCTTCACACTACAAAGAATATTGTGCATTGATTGAGTGATAGATAAATATGTCATAAGAATCTTTTCTGCCCATTATTCTAAATCTTTAATCAGCAAATCAGTGTTCCATAGACTTAGGAGTTTTGAAATGTTTTCAATAAAATCACTTACATAGCTCACTCTCTCCCCCCCAAAAAAAGAATTTCAGCCCCTTCCAATAGAATATGCTTAGGACTTTGGATCAATTGACTCTCCGAACCATTTTATAGGTTATGGAGTGGCTTACAGACTTTACATGACACATTTACCTACAAAAGCATGAGATCCTAAAGCTGAGGATTAGCTGAGGCAATTGGACTTGCTGATCCCTGAGTCTAGAAGGGGCAAATGTCTTTTCTGCGTCTACTCATTAGACAGAAAAGAGTAAGAGTTTTAGAAGTTGGTTATGGGGGAACCAATTCTTGTCCAGTAAGTTGGGAAAAGAGTTTGTTATGAAAGAACAACTTAGCTCTTACAAATACTCCTCAGCACTTGAGCATTCACCTCTGGCAGCTCAAATTTAAGAAGGCTAGAGGATTCTCTCTCCAACCCCCCCACCCCACCCCAATGGCAAAGGCATCTTGCAACAAGAATGTATAGCCATAGGAAAAATGTGCTTGCATGAAGTCTGAAAGGGTAATTCAAGTATGTAGCTTCCCAAACCCCAATTTTCCATGTAATGAGAAGGTCCAAGAGTTTGAAGCCTGGGAGTGGGATCCTGCTGCTCAGGAAATTGCAACCATCAGAAGCAAGAATTTGAGGGAGCAGAGTTGTGTTGGCTTTCCTCTGGTACTAGCGTAAGGGTTCCAGTGATTTCTGAAAGAGCTTTATGATGCCCTAGTCAATAATTTCAGTTTATCTAGAAGATGGAGATTTTTAATAAATGTGAATAAAGATGGTACAAAAATGAAAGAAACCAAGAAAAAAATAAAAAGAAAGTGAATTGCCTAAGATTGCATAGATAGTAACAAGTCTTGTCAAAAAAACATATATTAAAGCAGCTTCTCTTTGTGGTGTCCAAGGACCGGAAATTGAGGGGATGCCCATCAACTGGGGAATGACTGAACAAGTTGTGGTATATGAATGTAATGGAATACTATTGTACTATAAGAAATGATGAACAGGAAGACTTCAGAGAGGCCTGGAAGGACTTATATGAACTGATGGTGAGTGAAAGGAACAGAACCAAGAGAACATTGTACACAGTAACAACCACAGTATGCAAGGAATTTTTCTGATAGACTTAGTCCTTCACAGCAACATAAGGACCTAAAACATTTCAGATGAACTCTTGAGACAAAAGCCTCCCACTTCCAGAGAAAGAACTATGGAATTGGACTGCAGAATGAAGTAGAATATTTTCTCTTGCATTATATTTTGTTTTGTTATGGTTTTTCTTATGGTTTCTGCCATTCATTTTATTTCTTCTATGCAATATGATCAATGTGAAAATGTGTTTAATAAGAGCATGCCATCTTGGGGGGAGGGGGTGGGAGGGAAGGAGAGAAAATCTAAGACTTATGGAAGTGATTGCAGAAAACTGAAAAATAAATTAATAATAATCAAACATTTATTAAGCACCTACTGTGTGCCAAGCATCATATTAAACACTGACAATACAAAGAAGAAAAAATAGTCCCTTCTCTCAGGGGAGGGAGGGAGAAAAAATTGGAACTCAAATCTTATAAAAGTTAATGCTGACAATTATCTTTAACATATAATTGGGAAAAATAAAATACTATTAAGTGAGTGGGGGGAAGAATAACAGAGTTCATATGTAGGTTTTTTGGTTCAAAAATCTAGAGTTAAGTGTCCTGAACCATATTGATCTTATGTGTGTAGCTCAATTTAAATATAAAATATCATGTAGTTATAAGGTACTAAAATTTCTTGGGTAAATAACATATTACATATGTCATAACAATTAATTCTCTTATAATGAAGTTTTCAGTGTTTCCAAGGGTGTTTCCAATGCCTAGGTGGATGGTTCAGAGAATTAATAACATGCTGAATTGATGACAAAGACTTCTCTGTGAGATATGATACTGTGTGGTGTTCATGGACTCTTTTCCTTCCTCACTTAATAGTTACTATCTTTTGGTAGTAACTCTTCATTGTCAATTTTATTTGCTAGTGGAAAAGAAATATTCTGGAGTTGAGTTGTTTTGAAATCTTCTATCTTAAATAGAAATTGCTCTTAAATACTCCTCCCCTTCATATCTTATACATGACAAAGACACAGGAATTTTACTAAATTAAATTCAAAATGTAAGTCCCTTGTGATAGACAATGCCCCACTTCTGTGCGGCACCAAAGGATGAGTAAGGGAAGGTACGTGACTTCAAGAACTTATAGGCTAATAGGAAAGATAAGAGGTATATGCAGGTCAATTAAATGCAAAATAGGAAAAACAGAGGAGTCTACAAAAGTTGAAGAGTAGTCATTGTGTGTGTAGGGCACCTCCTCTATGCCATACTAAGTACAGAATACTCACTTTCCCCTACTAATACAACAAAAGAAAGTAGTAACTTGTTCTCCTTCACTTTTAGATGTTTCAAAGTAGGAATGTGATTTCCAGAAAATAATTCATATGAATAATATTTCACAATAAAATATTGTTGTTGCTTCCTGGAGTTCATTATAGAGGGGATAGAAACTAGAGTCGTAATTTTATTGGTATAGGGGACTCCCAGATGAGAAAATCCTTCTATTTACAGATCCATAGTTTTTCCACATTTTATAGCCTTAATGAGTTACCTAGAATACTTAGTGGTTAAGTAACCCACCTGGGATAACAAAGTATATGTCAAGAGCAGAATTTTACTCAGACCTTGCAGAGCTAGATAGGTGGTTCAGCGGATAGAGTCCTGGACTGGAGTCAGAAATGCCTGAGTTTAAATACAGTCTCCAGTCTATACTAGCTGTATGACAAATACTTTAACCTCTGTTTGCCTGTTCCTTTACCTGTAAAGTTATTGTGAAGACCAAATGAGTTATTTGTAAAGAGCTTAGCACATAGTAGGCACTTAATAAATGCTTGTTTCCTCCCTATTTCTAGCAACCACTACTCTGTGATTTCCCTCATTACAAAGGGATTTTATTTGCAACACCTTATTGTAACACTTTATTTATTTGTAACACATATCTTGGAACTTTGTATAAAGATAAGTATCAATATTCTGATTGCTTTGAGAGTATCACAATAGAAACCAAGCAGTTGTTCACAGAAACAAAATGAAACACATGGGCTTTGAAAAAATGACACATTGAATTGTCTAAATTTCCTCTGGAATATGACTTCCTCCTTTGAATGAGGGTGAGAGTTTCATGAATCAATTTGAAATTGATTCATTTATTGGATTAAGATAGATTCATAAAATCATTCTCTGCTTCCTTGTTCGAAAAGTTAGCCCCATTTTACAGATAAATGAAATAATTTGTTCTTCAGTCCACAAGGGGGAGTCTTTACACTGATTTACTGTGTGACTTGTTACAAATCAATTCCCCTCTCTGAGTCTCATTTTCTTTATTTATAAGATGAGGATTTGAACCAGTACAGTTCTGACATTCCGTGGTTTTATATTTTGTCTCCCCTGTTAAAATATGAACTAGATTAGAGCAGAGCAGCCAGTCTTATTTTCAGAAATATGTAACTAAGTAGAAACATCAAGCATTGCCAGATTTAGAAGGTGCTGATGGCATCTATGGTCTTTTAGCAGGTAGAAGCAACAGAACTTAGCACCCAGTGAGCAAAAATAATTAGTTGCAATAGAAAACTGCCAGATGATAGTTGGGAGAGAGCCCCATATGTAAGTGATGTAGCAGTAGCACAACAGCCTCACAAGAGGAAACAAGGAATATTAAGCCCATTTTGTAGGTGAGGAAAGGAATGCTCAGACAGGGTTCCAATGAGATTTACCCAAGATTACACAGCTAATGAATAAAAGGGATAGGCTGGATACTAAAATGAATCCCCTAACTACCAATCCAGTTATTTTTTCCCATGCCACCAAGGTACCTCTCATATTGAGCAAGATCAAAGCCTCCCAGTCCACCTTCTTTGCTTGTAGTTCTGCCCTCCAGGGCAGTACAGAACAAACCTTACCTTTCTTCTGAAAGCCAACCCTTTAAATACTTGAAATCAGCTATCATGTCTCTGTTTTATTTTCTCTGGGCTAAACCTTCTCATTTCCTTCATCTAATCCCCTTGTGGTTTGTCATTTGGTCTCCTCATACTCCTCTAGATAGATTCTAATTTGTCAATGTCCTTCCTGAAATGGAGACCCAGAACTGAATGTTCTATGAACATTCTGATTGATGGGGAAATGCTTGTTAGTTGCTTCTTTAAATAGAACTGGTTCTGAGCAGTACATAGTCTTAGGTGGGGGGGTCCCTCACATTTTTCAGCTTTGATAGAGTTGCTTATGTAGCTCCCATTATGGGTCATGGTTGTTTTTCCCGACAACATCCTTTCTTCAGCTAATAAAATGATGTTGCACATCCACAGCTCAGCTCTCAAGCTCCGTGGGTGGCTGATGGTGGTAAGAGGGTGAGATGAAGATCAATAGTGTTCTCTCTCTTATATGGCATAATGAATATTGACCTTGAGTTCTGTGGGGAGCAACACATGGGATCTTGGGTAGCAGGCCTCCGTTTAAGTCAACTGAACAACAATTTGTAACAAAAATGATTGGTAAAATAACCAAGTGGTACATGCATTTGATTTGGCTTCCTGGCTACTTAGAATAGCACAGTTGAAATTTCCTCAGATTTTTCTATGTTCACCTGAATTTGACTCTCAGCTTGACTACTTAATAACTATGTGACCTCTGAGCTTCAGTTTCCTAGTGTCTAAAGCAAAACAGCACAATCTGTCTTAAGTGATTTTTATGCTTCTCCAATGAGATACTGGATACATAACTATAAAAATATTTACATGAAATTTAAATCATTGTAAATATTAACATTAACATTGACTTGGAAAAAATGTTTCCTTTGTGTCCAACTACTTCACATCCTATCTATCAACCTCAGTCATTTCTTTCTAATCTCTCCTCACCACTCCATCACTCCAGTCACGCAAACACAACACACATATACACATACACACACATTCTACCTCTTGCTATAGGAATAGTAATTAAATTAATATTACCATTGCTTTTAGAAAGGCTATATGAAGTAACTTTCCATGATTCCACCTACCATTCCTTTGATTTCCCAAACCCAAAGCATTCTTCTCTAGTCATCACTTCTTTATATGTATTGCCTCCTTCTACTGGAATACAAGGCAACTAGATGGTGAAATGAATGAAGTGTCAGGCTTGGAGTCAGGAAGACTCATCCTTCTGAGTTCAAATCTGGCTTCAGACTAGCTGTGTGACCCTGGATAAATCAGTTAATCCTATTTATCTCTGTTTCCTCATCTGTAAAATGAACTGGAGAAGGAAATTGTAAACCATACCAGCATTTTTGCCAAGAAAACTCCAAATGAGGTCACAAAAAGTCTGACGTGACTAAACAAACTGGAAATATAAGTGCTCTGAGTACAGAAATCAAGTCTTATTTCTGTGTTTGTATCCTCAGCACTTAACACTGCCTTCAACAAGTAGCAAGTAAGCAATAAGTGGTTTTTATTCTCTCAAAATTGACCAAAGGGTGTCTCCTAGAAGTGGTTGCTGTTTGTCTTTGATTTTCATAGAGAACTGGTGACATCATAGGTGATGTCTTGACTTGGCTATCAATCAGATTTCAGGATTGCCAGAGTCCAGTGGCAAAGTGAATAGGCAATGGCCCCAGATATAGTGGATGATGTTGGTGTCTTCAATGTCTGACCAATCTCTAAGCCCTCCACAATACCTACTTCAGTCACTTTTGTGGCCATTGGAACGAATTGTTCTCATCTGCCCATGCCCATAAGCGGATGTCTTCACATGCTGGGGGTAGACATTCCCCAACTCACCCTTGGGTTTGAGTATTGTTGGGTACCTTCAACCTGATTTAACTCGTCAACCAAAATGGTTTCACCTGGGTGTGAATCCTTCCATAACGCCCAATCGCTACTTTCAAGAGTTCCATTATTCCTCTGTAGTCAACTTGGACTATTGAAAGGTAAGATATGTTGAGCAAAGGGGGAATGGGAAAGGTGGGAATGTGTTTGGAGTATAATCTGGACCCTGTAAGTAAGTAGTTCAGAATAGTGGAATAAGCCCCTTGAACTTGAACTCAAGATCTGGGTTGGAATACCAGCTCTGACATTTACTAGTTATGTGACCTTGGACAAATTGCTTCATTTCTCTGAACCCCCTCTTCCCGTCTGCCACAGATACTTTACAAAGTTTTAAGAATCAAATGAGATAATGGACGTTGATTACTTTGTGAACTGGAAAGTTATTTTTTTAAATTGGTCTTTCTTACACTATAGCCTTCTTCTGTAGCATTGAATGCTACACTGGACTTCCAAAGGTTCTAACCATTAGAAACATGATCTCACAGGCCCCCTTAAGCTGAATTTTTAATATGGATCCAGTGATGGACTATACCTTTGCCAACCCAGGACCAGCTTAATGAAGAGTGGAGAGGTCCTTCACTAGAAGGTTGGTTGCCAAGAACATGATTTTTTTCTTTAACAACATCAATTCTTGCACTTATAGGCACTGATTAGTCATTTGTTGTCTTGGAATGAACTGTATGAAAATGATCCCCTAAGACCATGATTTGTGCCAGTGGAAGAGGTACCCACACTGATGCAATCATCAATTTCTTTGTGAAGTAATAAGGTAAGAAATATTAATAATAGCTCCCATTTCTATAGTACTTAAAGGATTTAAAAATCACTTTTAAGAATGAATACTATTGTCTCCATTATAGAAATGAAATAACCAAGGTTCATAGAACTGAAATGATTTCTCCATGGTCACAAAGTTAACGACCTTATAAACCTATTACAGACAATCACAGTCTTCTTCCATTTCTCTTGTCACTGTCCCCAGAGATCCCTTGTTTCTCTTAACCATTTTTAGTGAGGGAATTCTTCCTCAGGTCTAACATAAAGTAAGTCTCCCTCCTCTTTCTCCCAGCCAGTCACTGGCCTGGACATGAACTTCAAGACTAGGCTGCCAGTGGATTTTGCTAAGAGAAATCTACCCAGATGTACAGCCTTAGGATATGTTTGCCACTGAATTTTAAGCAGCATTGCAATGACTATTTTGTCTCTAGGGCCACTAGAAGAGAATATTACCATGCTTGTGATATTATTCACAGTGTTGGGAGCTAATGAAACATCATTTACATCATCACTAGAATTCATTATATAATGTTGTTGGAATGAGAAATGGGAAGAATTTTACCTTTTTCCTTAATGAACCTTTCCTTTATAGGGAATTAAATAGAGTACTTGATAAAAACTTTAAGGGGTAAGGAAAAGAGGGAAACACCCAAAACAATTTTTAAAAAAAAAACTATGTCAATTGTGTATTTTTAAAAATAAATATGTTAATTAAACACCATACTTATCTGTTCATTAAAGCAGGTGATCTAAATGATCTACCTGTTATGATTGTGTTACCTTAGTTTAAGGCCCTTTTCCTCCAGACACTTCCCTTCCAATCCATCTTTCACCTACTACCTAAGTAAACTTTCTGTTATGCCATGTCATTCATCCACTCAGAACTTTTCAGTGTCTCCCAATTGCTTGTCGATAACTTTGGATATACTGATCCTGGTCCTCCAAAACCTAGCCTTTTTATCTGCCTTTATACCTTTCATATATTTTATCATCCTTTCATTCATCTTCCCTAGAATAGTCTTTTCTCATTTCCAATCTGCCCATTGAAGTCTCCCCCTTTTTTCAAACCCCAGGTCAGCAGCTCTCTTCTTCATGAAGTCATTGTCAATATGCCCCAAAAGAGCAGTGATCCTTCCTTCCATCAATTACAAATTTAAAGTTGTGGGGGCATTTGAGATCATAGACTGGAACCCACTCCTTCAGAAAAAGAAACTGAAGTTCAGAGAGGTAACAATGTCAAGGTCAAAATTGGAATTTAAACCCAGGTCCCTGACTTCAGATTCACTGCTCTTTTACTGTACCACGTTGTCCTGTAGCATTTTATCTGGATCTCTCTCCTCCATGTCTCACTCTTCTTTCCATATAGTTATTTGTATAACATGTCTTTGCCACCATTCACTTGTGGGGACCTTAAGAACAATTCCTGTGTCCTATCTTCAAATCCTTAGTACTCAGAACAAAGTCATGTGAACAGTAGGTCATGAGTAGACATTGGTTTAATTTAATTTAATTCAGACTGAACGCTGGCCAATGCCCCCACCCCACTGGGACCTCCAGAATGGAAAGATCCACTGGCTTCCCCCTCTATATTCCCACTTTAAGACTGAAGTTATTTTTTTCTATTATTCCCTTAAAGATCTGGTCTCCAGATCAGGGATTCTTAACCTGGACTCCATAAACTTTTAAAAATTTATATTTTGGTAACTATAATAATTCAGTATCACTAGTTTTCATTGTAACCCTCTATACTCCATTTTGTGCATTTGAAGCCAGGATTCTAAGAAGGGGTCCATAGGTTATACCATATCTTCCAAGGGATCTATGATACAAAGAACTGTTCACTAAAGAGTTATGGTATGGTTACTCTAATTTTACATAATTAAGTAAAATAGATAGTAATAGCTCACTTCTCTAGTACAGTAATGTATGCAAAGAACTTTCTTAATAGCCCTGGAAGGTAGGTAGTTTGCCAATGATTCAGTCTTACAAATGAGGAAACTGAACCTCAGAAACTGTATTGACAAAATCACAGCTCAAGTAATTTGGGAGATACCTCTCTCTGTGCTTTTGCAAACACTACTTCTTCACATCTAATGCCTATTTTAAAAAAAATAATCAGGCACCCAGCTTTTAAAAAAAATTTCCCCCAATTACACATAAGGACAATTTTACATTCATTTTTTTAAATTTTGAGTTCAAAATTTCCTCTTTCCCTCCCTAAACTCCACCCTCCCTGAGACAGTAATCAATTTGATACAGGCCATATTGTTCAAGCATGGAAAAAATATTGCCATATCAATCATGTTGTGAAAGAAGACACAGACCCAAAGAAAAGAAGTGAAAAAATACAAAATGTGAAAAATAATGTGCTTTGATCTGTATTTAGACTTCAATAGTTCTTTCTTGTAGAGGAGCATTTTTCATCATGACTCCTTCGAAATGGTCTTGGATCGTATTACCTAGAATAGCTAAGTCATTCACAGTTGTTCATCGTACGGTATTGCTGTTACCATGCGCAATGTGTTCCTGGTTCTGCCCACTTTACTTTGCATCAATTCATATAAATCTTTGTAGGTTTTTTCTGAAATACACATGTCCATTACAATTATATACCACAGCTTGTTCAGCCACTCCCCAACTGATGAGCATCCCCTCAATTTCCAATTCTTTGCCACTATGAAAAGAGCTGCCATAAATATTTTTGTACAAATAAGTCCTTTCCCTCTTTTTATCCCTTTGGGGGTATAGATCATTAGGTGGTGTGTGTGTGTGTGTGTGTGTGTGTGTGTGTGTGTGTGTGTGTGTGTATTAGGTGGTATATAGATATAATGGTATCCATGAATCAAAGAGAATGCACAGTTTTATAGTCCTTTGGACATAGTTTCAAACTGATCTCCAGAACGTTGAATCAGTTCACAATTCTACCAACAGTGTCTCAGTTTTCCCATGTCCCCTCCAACATTTATCATTTTTCTTTTCTGTTATATTAGCCAATCTGAAAGATGTGATGTGATGCCTCAGAGCTGTTTTAATTTACATTTCTCTAATAAATAATGACTTAGAGCATTTTGTCATAGGACTAAAGATGGCTTAGATTTCTTCAGCTGAAAATCAGGCAACCAATTTTTGGTGACAAACATGTTTGCATATTTTTAGTTGATTGAGCCTGTGCATTGTTTTTGACGTCTTAAAGATTGAATCTTGTTTCTTCCAAGTGAGGGCTGTGATAAGAAATTGCTGTGGTGCAGTGGGAAGTACAATAAATCTGGAGAATGAAGGTCTGGGTTCTTGTACGTAATCCCTTCTTCTACTCCTAAATTGCTGTGTGACCTTGAGCAAGTCACCTCAATTTTCTGAATCCCAATGTCCCCAAATATAGAATGTGGAGATTAGATTGACGTTATTGATAATGATAAGGAAGAAAAGTTGGAGTGGGCTGGATTTGTGTAGCACTTTCAGATTTACAAAGGGCTTTCCTCACCACGACCCTGGAAGTTAGGCAGGGGGAATTCCATTATTCTTATTTTACGAATGAAGAGATGCATTATTATAAGTCTCGATTTCTTCATCTGTAAAATGAGGACAATATTTTTACTATGAACTTCACAAAGCTGTTGGTAAAGTTATTATTTTGTGAACCTTCAGAAAAATAGAGATGTCACTATTACTGAAGTGCCTTTGAAAACTTGTTCTCGAAATAGCCCCATGAGGCACGTGGTGCCAATATCTTAGTCCTGTTTTATAAATGAGGAAACTGAGGCCTAAAGGAAGAGAAATGACTTGTCCAAGGACACGCTGATAATAAGCAGGACTGGAACTGAGATTCAAGTTGCCTGACTTAGAATTTGGTCTCTTGACACTATACTAAGATGATTCTTTTAATGGATCTATTAATTAGGTAGCACACCAAAGAAACCAAGGAAAAATACTTATTTTGATTATCAGTAGTCAAAGTCAGTCCAGCTCTAGTTTGATGACTACGTATCTTTGGAAAGCAACTCGATGCACTAGAGTGGGGAAGTGACCTTAGTTGTGTCCTTTGAGTTTGGAGAGATAGCCATTGAAACATGGCTTATTAGGACAGTTGGAAAAGTTTTTCTATGCAACTTAAGAACCCTCTCTTTGAAAGTAAAGACTGCAGTAGTCTTAAGAGGCCTGTATTCCCATCTCTAATACTAAATTATATTATGGCCAGTGGTTTCTCCACTTAGCTGCTCCTAGTCTATCATTCTTTCTGACGCTCTCTAGACCACAATTCCTTCTTCCATAAAATCTTCATTGTGTTGGACTGGGGGATTTATAAAGGCCCTTCTCAATCTGATATTCTGCATTCTAGGGACTAGGTGGTATGCTAAAAGGAACACTAGATGTGAAGTCCAGTGACCTCAGTGACTGTCCTGGTCCTGACACAAATTAATATAATTAATCTTATGTCCATGTGAACTATTTGAATATTCAGTATTCTAAGGTCCCTCTAACTCTAACATTGTTCTTTTCATATTTTAAGGCCTCTTACAACTTTGAAAAGCTATGTTCTATGTTCTAAAGTCCCAAGAAATGCTAACTTTTTCTTGTTGTTTTTGCTATTGTGACTCTTATGAATCTGTAGTTCTTAATTCTACAGCTTTATGTCTTAAAATATCTGGAATAATGGCCATTATTTCCTGTAACTTGTATTCCTCTTTACTTCTTCCTCCCACTCGACCCCACATACCTCAAGTATAAACCTTTTAAAATCTTTTCTGAAAAACTAAGGAACTGTCTCCCAGTCTCTTTTCCTCAGCCATAGTTCTGCTCACTAGATGAATCAAGTCCTGTAAATGTATGTGCCTTTGGGTGAGCAAGTTGGAGGAATAAAATAAAATTCAAAAACAGGTGGTCAAGGGAGGTGGGGCAGGGTGTGGTGAGGAGGGTGGCTTTTAGAGAAAACGGAGTTGAATCATCAGCAAAATCATTAGGGCTAATGTGATCTACTGTAAGACTGGGAATTAGAATCAATGCTAGGGCTTCTGATGCCTGGAGGGGCAATGGACAGGTTTCTCTAGCCACCTTTGCAGCAATGATTTTGAAGTCCCTATTTGGGGGAAATGGATTTTCATGATTTAAAAACAACAGCTTTAAAAGGGTCCCGGATATGCTGATGCTGTGGTTAAGCGCTGATTCAGAGCTATGGGCAATGACTCCCGGAACCCTTAGTGAGCTGTGCCAAGGGCCCTGGACCAGGGCGAGAGAGAGAGAGAGAGAGAGAGAGAGAGAGAGAGAGAGAGAGAGAGATAGTACCACTTGGCCGTGGCCAGCTTTTATCTGATGTCAAACAGTGGTCTAAGATCTAAGCCCCCTTGAAACCAGAACTTTCGTGTTTTACAAAGTATACTGAGTCCCAAATAAAGGTGGCCACTATGGTGAGAAAACTGGACACCATGAAGTATCAAGACTTTGTAGAAATTTTGACTCTTTGGCCTGGAGAAGAAATACAAGGAAAACATGAAAGCTGTCTTCAGATACCTATGGGGTTATTATGTAGAATAAGGTTGTAATGAAGACTTGTTTTGTTGGGTCCTAGGTAGCAGAACCAGTAGTAGAAGGCAAGATTTGCCAAGAGGCAGAATGAAGCTCAGATTGAGGGGAGGCAGACTTTATAACAATCTGAGCTGTTCCAAAATGGACTGTTCTAAGTCAGGCCACTATCCCTGGAAACATTGAAGAGACTGGTGGCCACTTGTCAGATGTGCAGTAGAGGAGATTCCTGTTCATATGTGAGGTCACCTAAGGGATCTCTAAGGTTCTTTGGAGCTCAGATTTTGTGATGCTCTCTTCAGAGCTCTTAGTCCCCACATGCCCTCCAGACTCCACAGTATTTGTCAGTATTCAACTAGATGGCGTCCCCATCAATCAATCTACTTGAGAGGCAATTCAATTCTTCACAGACACTAGTGTGATTTGAGGGGCACCAGAAAGTCTCTTCCCTTCCTGAAACTCTCCAATCCACAGGAATTCTTAACCTTTTGTGGATTATAGACCTCTTTGGCAGTCTGGAGAAAGCCATTCTCAGAATCATGTTCTTAAATGCATGAAACAAAATGCATAAGATTACAAAAGAAATTGATTATATTGAAATACAGTTATAATATTATTTTTTTTAAAGTTCATGTACTGCAGATTAAAACCCCTGATCTTGGGCCACCCTTGGTACTTGTCCATGTGAACAGAAAGAATGCAATTCCCTTGGTGAAGAGGGATACACAGAACCCCCAGTAATACTCGACCATTTTTGTAGTATACTTCAAATTTTCCAGGGTCCCTTTGATTTCATGGTGTGTGTGTGTGTGTGTGTGTGTGTGTGTGTGTGTGTGTGTGTGTGTGACTGCCTTATTGGAATCTGTGTTTGTACTTGGTTTTCGAAGATGACCATGACATCAGAGAAATGATGACATGACTTCCATTTGACTTTGTTTTGAGTGAGGGAGAGCTGTGCAAGGTCACCAGCCTCACTTTCCCCTCCTGATCCATCTGGATCCAGTGACCAGATATTCATCAGGACTAACAGCTGACTAGTCAGCTCAATTGGGTCTTCCAACAGAGTCTGGAGATGTCAGGTCAGAGAACCTATGATTTGTTCATCTTCTCCCTGAGGCACAATAACTTGCCCAGCCTCATATCTTCCAGCAGGGTAAGCCCTTTGGTAGCTAAAATGTTCTAGAATAATAAAACATTGCAGTAGGGATATCAGAACATAGAAAATAACCAGTTAAATACTTTAAAAGAATTTAGAGGTCATCCAATTCAACCCGTTCATTTAATTTTTCAGATGTAAAAATTGTGACTCAAAGAGATTGTCACTTGTCTGAGGTCATTCAGGGAGCTAAGGATAGAGTGAGCTTAAATCCAATTCTCTGGACTCTTACACTAGCTCCCTTTCCACTTTGCACTTGGTTTCTGGTTTGGAATCACACGTAAATCCTTCCCCCTTCCACATCCCATCAGCCTTCAGAAAATGTTGTGTCATATATATGAGTGTGGGTACGTGGAGGTGGGATGTGGACTGTGAGGCCCTTCAAAGGGATTATAGATGGTCAGAAGTGGATTTGAAGAATCAGACGCCGCTACTGTAATGAAAACCGAAAACCCCTTTCCCTTCTAAGACTGCTAATCTCCCACCATCGCTGGGGGAAGCTGGCGGTTAATAGAAATTCGAGGAGAACAGACAAGATTGAGTTAGAGTTTTGTTTTGTTTTGAAGTGAAAATAAGAGAAGCGGAATGGGGGGTGGGGCAGGGATTAGAAAGGCGAAAATGTAGCAGAGGGAAGATCGGTACTGCAGGGTCAGGCAGCATTGGGTGTCGGGGCTGGGGATGGTGTAGCAGAAGACGACTCGTGGTTGCTTGCACAAGTGACTGCCCGCTAGGATGCGCCCAGGGCGTTGCTGGGCCCCATCTCATCAACATTGTCTGGTGTCCTGAATCCATCAGGTTTGCGGGGAGTGGTGAAAAGGGTAGGGACTGCTGGGATACCTAGTCCTAGAAATGGGATCAAATCCACCAATGTCAAGGAGTTCCCCGGGAAGGACCCAGACCCATCCTGGGATGCCGGAGCTGAGCTTCACCCTCCTGTCGGGAGCTAAGTCGTCCCCGATCTAGAGAAATTTGGGTTGGACACTTCGTCACTGAAAAAGACAAAAACCACGACCTGCCCTCTGCTCCCTGGGCCTGGTTGGGTCAAAAAAACAAAAACAAAAAAACAAAAAAAAAACTAGTCTTGGAACAAAGATTCTCATCATAACGGGATATGAAAGGAGTACAGGAGGATGAGGAGATGATGAGGGAAAATGAATCCCTCAGAAAAGCTAGAAGTTTGCATAGAAATATTTGATAATTAAGGTTTGAAACTGAAGGAATAAACAAACAGGAGGAGGAAAAAGTGGGAATACTTTCAGGGGAGATAAATTAAAGGACCAAAAAAATACGGGAGTTGGGGGAGTCTGGGATTTAGGATTTAGTGAGAGTTAAAAAGAAATAAAGGGGAGTATAGAGAGGGAGGGAGAGAGAGAGAGAGAGAGAGAAGCAGAACTGAAAAGATGCAAAAGAAAGAAAAAGGAGAAATAGAAAAAAGAGAAAGAGAGGGGGGTGATGAAAAGGAAAAGATAGAGAAGAAAAAGACAACAAAAAGACAGAGAAAAAAAGAAAAAATATGGGGAAAAAATTATAAGTGATAGGGTAGAAAGTCGAGCGAATGACGGAAGAAAAAAGGAGGCTATTATACATCTCCGTCGAGCAGACTGAAATATTTGCCTGGCCGGGGGAGGCAGAGGTAGGGGAAGCTGTGCCCAGGATACAGGAGGGGAAGCGACAGCGGCAGCAGATAGCGACTGAGGAAGGCCGAGTCTTTATAAAGGGCAGGTAGTTCCGAGGCCTGCTCGGACGCCTGGGTCCCCACTGGCCCATCGGGCTCGGCAGCCAGCTGTCTCTTGAGTTTGTTCCTGCGGTTCTGGAACCAGATCTTCACCTGCGTCTCAGTGAGTTGCAGGGAGGCTGCCAAGCCCGCTCGCTCGGCGCTGCTCAGGTAGCGCTTCACGTCGAATGTGGCCTCCAGTTGGAACACTTGGCTTTTGGAGAAGATCGTCCTGGTCTTCTTTTTGCTGGACTGCGGCCCAGAAGATGGTCCAGCTCGGCACTCGCTGCGGTCTGTGGAGTCCGGGCTGTTCCCTCTGGGGCACGGCAGCTCCTTAGGCCCCGAGACCCCCTGGAGGCCTCCACCCGCCTCTCTACACTGGCCGGGCTTCCAGCCGCGAGTCCGGCTCGTGCTCCTGCTTCTGTTTGGGTTCCCGCTGAGACTGCGGCTGCGGCTGCGGCTGCGGCTCTGGTTCTGGCTCCGGCTCCGGCTCCGGCTCTTGCTCTCTGCCTTTCCTGCCGGGTGGAACAACTCGGGTTGTGAAATCTTCCTGATGCTAAGTGGCAATGAATTGGGCCACCTTCCTCTCTCCCTAACCCTCCTTTTTCAAGTCCTCCTTCCTCTTCCTCTTTTTTTCCTGTTCTCCCCTTTTCATCCTCTTAGGGAGTCTCCTCTCTATTTCCTCACCTTTCTCTTCCTCTTCTTTCGTATTTCCCACTCTTTTCTGATATTCTTTTTCTTCTCCCTCCTTTTCCTCCTCATCCCCCTTCCCTCTTCCTCCCTTTCTTCCTCTTTCTCCTCACTTCCTTTTCCTCCTCTTGCTTCTTCCTCCTCCAAGAACTCCCTCCTCCCCTCCCGAAGTCTGCAGTCTCCCCACTACATCTGAGTCTTGATACACAGGAATAGGGCCTAATCCTACCCCCACCTTCAGTCCCCAGGGAAAAGAGTGGAAAGGGAGAAATGTCACTACCCGCTCACCCACCCCCACACAGCACACACACATACACTCGGAGTGGGGGTTGATTATATTGAGGGGAAGTAAGAAAAAAAGGGAAATATGGAAGAGGAGCTGAATGGGTGTGGAGCTATCCACAGAAACTCAGACCAGATTTGGGAATTCAGAGAAGGATGGACCGAGGAGTGGGAAAGAAACCGCAGATTGATAGCTCTCAAGTTTAAAAGGGTTCTTATGGACCATGAGTCCAACCTATTCATTTGACAGAGAAAGAAACTGAGGCTCAGAGAAGCGACAATCTGGAATAAGATCACATTATGAACGTGTACTGGACTAGATAGAACCCAGGTCTATGGAATTCTAAGCAAGAGTTCACCCCAGCCCTCGGAGTTGCCCTTCACGTGGGATGTAAGAAAAACCGTGGGGATAGAAGGCTGGGGTTTGGGGATGGGAGGAGGATACCAGCTGCCTACCCGAGCCGAGATCGCTCCTCCTGACCTCCACGGCCTCCTCTGGGTCCTCGTACTGCTGAGGCTCGTGGGCTGGGCTAGGTCCCCGCGGCCCCCAGAAGTATCCAGGCCGCGGTGCCCTCCGCAGATCCGGGCGGAGGATGCTGTCGATGGTGAAGGTGCGGTGGCCCATCGACCGCCCAGGCTGAAGCTGGGGCTGCGGGCGAGGGCCTGAGAGGCGGTCGCCCACCTGCTCCGCTCGGCTCATGGCGCTACAGCCAAGGCTTCGTTTCCACCCAGCGCCCGAGAGCCCCAGGCCCGGGCCTCAGTCGAACAACCCCCGCAGCCCCCGGGGCTCGGCGCAAGCCGCAACCACAGCCGTGGGCGGAGCCAGAGCCTCCGCTAGAGCCTTGCAGCTGAGCGGAGATTCGGCTGTGATTGGCCGAACTGGGACAGAGGGTGGAGCCTGGGAGGAGCCGGAGGGACGAGGAAAGGCTGGAGAAAAGAAGGGGAAAGGGAAGCTGAACTGGAAAGAGAGGAAAGGGATGAGAGGGGACAGAAGAAGGAGGAGGAAAGCGAACGAGGGAGGAGGGAAAAGGGAGAAGAAATGGAAGAAGAGAAGAAAGAATGGACAAGAAAAAGGAGAGGAAAGGAAAGGGGAGGATTTGGCAAGGAGAAAAGAGGTGCTCAGAGAAGGAAAAGAGAGCATCCTCTCATTAACTCCCTCCCCTCTCCACACACACACACGTACGAACACACACGCGCGCGCGCACACACACATTTTGCCCGCTTCGTTGCCTCTGCTCACCTAGGCCTGAAACACCTCACCATCTCCAATTTACTTCTCAAATTTGTATGCACTCTTTAAAGCCATGCTTACGTGCAAACTACCTTCTCCTCCAGGTCTTTTCTAATCTCCCTATGCGAAAAAGATGTCTCCTCACCACCTCACAGAACGCTTTGCTTCTGTCTCTCAAACCCTCTTTTCATTATCTCCGCGTTTTATTCTGATCTCCTAAGGACAGAGGTCTTCTCTAGATCTTCTATCCTTTTCTCCCAAATGTCAAGTCCATCGGAGTCGCCTAACAAATTTTTGCTGAATTAAACTGAGTTGAATCTAATTTGGTTGTAATATGGAATGTACAAAGAGCGACTGCAGGAGAGAAGACTAGAAAGGTGGGTTGGCCCTGATTGTGCCTTGAATGCTAATTGGGGATATCCAATTTGTGAACTTTGAAGATAGTAGAATAATTAAAAATGAGCAAAAAGAGTATACAGAGAAGAGGAAAAGGAATTGAGGAGAAGAAGTGGTTACAGTGAGGGGGCGAGGGGGGGGCAGGAATGGAAAAGGCGGAAGAGAAAGAGGAAATATTTTGGATTCAAATCTTGACGTTGCTACTTGTACGGCCTTAGACAAATCACTGAAGCTCTCTGAGAATCAATGTTTTCTTCAGTAAAAACACGCAGGGTTGGTCTAAAGAGCATTTAACGTCTCTCTTAGAGCAAATATCAGTTGACTCAAGAAATGGAGGCGAAGAGAGGAGAGTCTAGCAGGAAGGGCGGGGGGAGGGGGAAAAGAGGATGGAGAAAAGAACAGAGAAAGTGATGACGGGAAAGTAAGAGAAGAACGCAAGGTTAAAAAGAGGGGAAGGAGTTAAGAATGAGAAGGAGCTGTAGTGTTGACTAGGTAAAGTCAACTGTGGGGAGGGCTTGCGGAAAGAGGAAAAACCCCGGGTAGATCTAGCCCCAGACAGAGAGACGCCAGAGGGAACCAGGTGAGGGGACAGAGGGCTGGACTAGGGATGAGAAGAGGACAGGGAGAAAACTAGAGTAAGGGGAACAGAGGAAACAGGGACTTGGGGTGAGGGGAGGTGCTAGAGTCACGCTTGGGAGAGAGGTTGGGCTGGGAGGAGCTAAGTCGACTGAGGGAAGTGAGAGAGAAACAACAGTGAGAGATAACTGATGTGGGCTGAAGGGGCCTGCTTGCAGAGAGAGAAGGACGAGGGGCTCTTCGAGAGGTGAAGAAACTTTGTATAGACGGGGAGAAAAAGAAAAGGCTGTGGGGAAGAGAAGCATCCAAGAAGTATAAGAAGGCTGGCTCCTCATCTGGGGCTCGCTGGTCTCAGCGGAAAGTAACTGAACTACAGCCTGCTCAGGCCAGAACCTGGGAGAGAAAGACTGGGCTATGGGCAGGGGATCCAAACTACCAAAGAAGAGGACGTCACTGGAGCCTCAACCCAGGGCCAGAATATGATCCTGGGTTCTAACCAGGAATCTGGGATGGTGAGATAGGAAGAGGTCAGGCAGTAAATGCAGGGGCCCAGGGTGGGGTGGGGGTGAGTAGAAAGAGAGACGAATACGAGGAAGAAAAGAGACAAAAAGAGGAGAACTGCCCGAAGCAGGGAGCTGGAATTGTGCTGACAATTTTTTGTATAAGAAGCGATATCTGCACAGGCATGCTTCTGTGGGCAGTTTGTATGTGTAGGGGGTAGGGGGGCAACCCTTAAGTTAATAACCCAGGAGATGAGAAAATCTGGGTTTTTATTATCCCAGCGAGTCTATAAGCCTTGTGTTCCCCATTGGGAGCGTCAATCCAGTCACCTTTCATACCTGACTCCCTTTCTACTCACTCTGAAGTAGAAACTAGTCTTTAAGCGAGGAACGATTTATCGATACAGACACGTATTTATTGTTTAGGAACGACTGTTGAAGGATCAAGACTTCCCTGAGACTTCCAATCCAAGCCTAAACACACACACACACACACACACACACACACACACACACACACCCCCTACACACACCTGGCCGGTCCCCTTCCCCCCAAACCAGCAGCTCACCACCTAGCCAGCAAGGACAAGATTCGATGGTGTTTTTACAGTTGGTCTCGGAGTTGCTCGGGTGTATCTCCGCCAGTCAAAAGTCTGTCACTGCTCCCGGGCTCTCCGGCAGAAGAGTGGCTCGCTCTTCACACGGTCACTCCCCACCTACCCCCAACCCTTTTCTCGGGATTTGGTGACTTCAAAGACATCTGCTTCAGGCGGAATGGAACGGTTGCAAGCTGAAGGAAGGGCGACACTCCAGAGGGCTTGAGGAACCTGGCTTGCATTTTCCGAAAAGGAAACTGCAAGAGCTTCGTAGTCGGAGACCAAGGCCCATAGTTTTCCCCTTGTGTGAGTCTACCCCTCCCCCATCAAATGACTAAACTAAAAGGTCGGTGTGAAGATTAAGCCTTGTTGGCAAACATTTTAAACGAGCAAGAGGAATTTCTAAGTGGTCACAAAATTCTGAAACAAAAAAAAAAGGAAGAAGAGGAGGAGAAAAGGGAAAAATAAAGAAGGAATGTAGGAGGAAGGGGGAAGTATGAAGGGAAAGGAGTGTAAAGAGAAATTCTACATGTAAGAAGATAAAGTCCTTTGACGAGAAAAAGTAGTAAGCAATCAAACTAGGTTGTTCTGCCTGGTTCTCCCTTTCGTTTCCCGAGAAAGGTGGCACAGTAAAACGAAAACCAAATTGTGAATAAATTCCAGTACCAGTTCTTGCACTAACTTATTGTGTGACTGTGAGCAAGTCACTTCACTCCCTTGTCTGAGAGAGAGAGAGCTTCCTTTTCTGGAAAAATGGAATTGATTCTCACCCTCTTATGTCCCAGGTTTGTTCTAAGGAAAGCACTTTGTAAACTAAAAGGCTCTTCTCAAGAGTTGGAGCTGTTATTATCAACCAAGATATTGGTGGCAGGGCCTCCTCTCTCCTGGTGGGTCTGAGTTATTTCTTGCCAGGGTTGAACTGCTTGTGACTGGACCATACCAGCTCATACTCCTGATGCCTGAACCTAACTAGTGCAGGGAAGTTGTAAAACTAATGGAGACAGAGAACTCTTGTAGTCTCTACTACAATAACAATGTGGAATGCCAAATCTGGGAATTTATTCAGCAAAGACTGACTTAGCTATACAATATGAAATAATATGTATGAAATAATGCAACAATACAAAAATCTATTCAATTTCATAACAATAACAGCTAAAGTTTTTCTAATAATTTTCAAAGAATTTTCCTTTAGACAATCGTGCAGATCTGGTCATATAGTATCTCTGTACTTTCATTTCATTGATGATGATAAAGGAGGTTATTGAGAGACACCACAGAGCTCACTCCACTAGTGTAACAACTGGGATAGGAGCCTAGGTATCCTGGTTCTCTGGAGATGCCCCCAAATGTAAACCCTCGTATAAAATGTTTACTTTAAAACAATGCTGGTGTATACCATCAAAGTGATATCAGTCCCATTTTTCTGAGATTGAAACTGAGACCATAAATATTTGAATTTATTTCTTATCTTCTCTACCAGACTGTGAGCTTCTTGAAGGCAGATGGGAAAATGTATCTTTCTCCCTGAGAGCAATTAATAGATGGCCCTCCACAGTGTGCCACTTAATAAATATTAATTGAATTTCAGAAGCACTTTACAGTTTAAGTATTTTCCTCATAACAGCCTTGGGGGTAGGCAATGCAAGTATTAATTTTTTTTCACATTTTACAAATGTGGAAGCTGAGATTTAGAGGGATTAATTAATTTATTCAAGGTCACACAGCTATTAAGTGGTACAGTAGGGACTTCACAAGCTTATTGATTCTTAGGCCAGACCCTTAGGCCAGGATGCATCTATTGATGCATCACCTTTCAACCTCTAAAGTTCATAAAGGCATCCTTACCCATACCCTACCTTCTCCAGTCTAATCGTGCTCATTCACTTCTCCTCTCCCTTTCTTCTATTTTCAGTTATCCCAAAGCAGGGGCAGCGAGTCATCCTGTGTTACCACCACAAAACGAGAATGGGAGTCCCCACCCTGATTCGACACGCTGGAGAAAGCCTTACTGACCTGTGCTAAGCTGAACTGAGAAGTCAACCGTATTCTGCTCTCCCCATCTCACCTTCCAGGAGGAAGCTAGGAGTAATGGGTACCTATTCAAAGATGTTTATTTCGGCTCCAACGTAAGAATGGGCAAAGGGGCATACTGTAGAGTACTTACAATGATCCTCTTCCCAAAATGGAATGGACTACCTATTTATCAATGATTCGGGAGAAAAGACTGTAGGGGCTAGACTCGAGAACGAACCTTTGGCAGGGTTCGTCCTCTCTTGCTCGTTCTCAGTTCTTTCCTATATAAAATAGGAGTATAGAGGTGGACTGGATGGTTTCTGAGTTTCCTTTTTATCCTACAACCTGTAAACCTTTGTTTTGGTTCTACCGGCCCTTGACTGACGGTGATAAGAAAGGGAGGGGCAGGCCGAGTATTGCCTCTTGGACTGATCGATTCGCACTGTTTAATCAGGGAGTCACTACTTGGCTTTTACACCTTCCTCTGGTCCAGGCAGTGGGCGCATCAATCTCTCTCAAATCGTTAGTCACACTTGGAAAATGAACCTCCTCACATGGTTAGTTCATTTCTTATTACCCAGAAGGTTCATTGAGGCTTCTGGATAGATTGCCTTGTACGAGTGAATTCTGAGGGAGGGGTCAGAGAACCTGAGTACAGCAGGGCGCTTCTGGGAGTTCTCCCTTGGGATGGAAATACGCTAACAGTTGCTAACTGACCCCGTTTGCACCCCAGGCTCAAGGCAATGCCCTTCTCTCTTGGAGGACTTTGGCCTCCCGTTTTCTTCTCTGCCACAACATTATACCCTGAGTCAATGAAAATAAATCCTGGACTGGGAATTAGGATGGTAGAATTCGCTCTGGAAAGGTCACCTAGTCTAACCTCCATTTTTTCACAGATGAGTCTACTGGGGCTCAATCTTAAGCAATTTGCTCCAAGTCACAAGGCTTGTGTCTGAGAAGAGATTCGAACTCGGATTTATAGGGCTCCAGCACTATACCTATTGCAACATGCTGCTTTTCTCAGGAGAGGTGAGTTCTAATCTTAGCTCTGAGTAACTACTGGTAAATCATGTCACTTTAGGCCACAGTTTCTTCCTATTTGATACAAATGTGTGACCTTGCTTGCATTTTGCAACTCCTGAATTCCGTTCTAAATTTCTTTCAGCTCTTACATTCCATAATTTGTGTTGTTTCCTTCCATTTCCAACATTCCAAGAAATAATTCAGAGCCCTTAATAAGCCCTGCTAAAGAGCTTTATAACCATTTTTTTTCACACTCAACAGCGGGTTGAACACTTTCCAGTGACCTTTGGGGGCCCTAAAACTCAGTCTGGGCCTTGGAGAAGACATCTCCTCCCCAGGAATTAATATAATTTGTTTGGTTTGTCAAAGTGTCCCCAACATAGAATCCCCTTTACAACGCCTGAGACTTCAGAGTGAGTGGTGTGTCGGGGTGAGCAGAACAGCTCACGCCCTAGACCTCAGTCTACTTCAGTCCAAGAACTGTAGGGGCCTTACAGCGAAAGAAAGGCTCTCTTGCTGTAGTGCAGTCAAAGCCACGTAACAGTGAACCGCATTCGAGTGTCACAGGTTGGAGTGATTTCTCTCCCTTTGTAAAAGCTCTTAGCCAGCGGAGCGGCCTCGGAACAAAGCCCTAGAAAGGTTAGCCAGGTGATATGCTAACGGATCCTTTCCAGATGTTCTGACATTAGTCGCTGGCCAGGCCTGAGGAGGGGCCTATTCTGAAGATATAGTGTAGGGGGCGGGGAAAGGGCAAAGACTTGGTCTCCGAAGTCGCCTGCATCCCCCTCCTCCCAGCTTCTAGGTCTTTGAAGCAGACGGGACTTGGCTCTGGAAGGTGAGCTCAGCGATTCCGAAAGTCCTCTGGGACAAGTCCAAGGAATCAATGAGCATTTGGATTCGCCAGAGAAGCGCCGAAGGGGGCTCTCGGATCAATGTTCGGGGAAGAAGCTTTTATCTACAGAGATGCCGAGAAAGGCCCAGGCCAACACGCCTTGTTTCTCCCTCCTCCTGGGGTGAGAAGTCATTGTTCCGGGATCAGCTGTGGGTCCGAAAGAGGCCCGGCAGAGGAAGCTCGGAACCGGGCCAGACTTGAAGCTGGAAAAGCTCTCTTCTATAAATCTTCCGGGACCATCGCGAGAGGGAAGTCAACTTGGCAGAGGGCCAACATAGGTTCTAGTCCAGGCTTAGTCGATAACTCATTATGTGTCTATCTGGTCAAGTCACCTCCACTCTCCGGACCACAATTTCCTCCTTTAGTAAATGCAAGGATTCGACGAGATGCTATCTAATCTCTTGAATCGCTAACCTGTGTTCTGTACTCAAAGGTTCCACTTTGGTCTAACAGTTTATGCTGTGTGTTTTAAAGTATGTTCCAGTTCTGACATTCGGTGCTCTCTGTTCTAAGTTCTCTTCAAGTTCATTCATGGCTTATATTCGAAGGTCCCTCCTAATTCTATTATCATAGGTTCTTTGTTTTAAGGTCCTTTCTGTCTTTGACAAATTGGGGTTTTGATTCACTTATGCCCTGTAGTGAACATTCATTCTGTGGAGGAATGGGAATCCAAGACCAATCTCAGCATGACGATTTTTAGCATTGGAATGTAGGCGAGTGGGACCCGGGGAAGAGGGGAGGGGGAAGTTGGAACTCCTGAGAAGGGGGAGACAGATCAATAGCATACATCATCGGGCAACAGCGGAGCCAAAGCGCCTGAGAGATTTATAAAATATCGACCCGCAGGAATGCTTTAGACGCAGACCAGAAGCGAGGTGCGCTGTGGGAGGCCATAAGGCAGGGCCTGAGCAGGACAGATACTTTAACAAGGTGCCTTTCAGTCTATCGATTGCCTTCTTCTGGCATTTGTTTTATGGGTCACTTTGTGCGAATCTACTTTAAGTTCAAAATGGGGGGAGGGGGAAGAGAAAGACACTCTTAATTTTTTTGTTGTTTTTGAATTATGTGGATCCCTGAGACGAGTACAGTAGTTTTGGCTCAAGATGAGCTGGATGGCCATTCACGTGATCCCAGTTAATCCGAATGTAGCTAGAATTCCCTTTCCACGTGCTTCTGGACTCCGTTTATTTCCAAAGTGCAAACAAGTTTCATAATTTGCTCAGCCCTCAGACTTCTTGGAAGTCTCTATTTGAGAGCTCCTAGTCTAAGTGACGCCAGATCCAGTACTGGGATAACTATCGCTCCAGCTAAAAAAAAAAAAAAAAAAAAAAAAAAAAGGGGCAGAAACTCAGAGACCCCTAGAATGTCAGACCTGGAGGGAACCTTGAGCACAGAATGTGGGATGTGACTGCCATGGGAGCTACAAGGGAACTCAGGGCTCATAATATGGACTGTGAGGCTTAATGGAATAGAAGATATTGAGCCAGAAGAATCCCTAAGACAGTGTATAGTACGTAGAATGACTGGGCTGGAAGGAACTGCCAAGATCATTTAGTTCGAACCTTTTGGGTTTTTTTAACAGATGAGGAAACTGAGGCTCAGAGTAAAGACTGACATGATCAAATATTAATAATTCTTTTAAAAGAAAAGAAAACCAGCCCAAGAGCACGTTTATTCAGGATTCCAGACTGTGATTTTTCTCTAGTCAACCAATTCAGACCAGAGGAAGGCTTTCTGCACCTCATCATCTTCGCCTTGTCCCTTACCCCAAGACAATTACCTATATTATTGTGGCCGCGTGGAAGGGGTTCGATAGCGTCTTCTCCCCCTCTGAGACAAGATTGCCGGTTTAAAACGAGCTAAATTCTGCCCAAAACAAGGTATCGTTTCCGTAGGTGAAATTCGTGGCGTGAGTGACTTGATGATTGCAATTATCTACACCTATATTATGTTAAAGTAAGAATTATTTTGGTATTGATATATGTTGAAGTCATTATTGTTTCCTGCCCCTACTATCAAATATGTAGCGCTCTCTCTCTCTCTCTCTCTCTCTCTCTCTCTCTCTCTCTCTCTCTCTCTCTCTCTATATATATATATATATATATATATATATATATATATATATATATATATTACTTCAAGAGTCCTCGATGTCATCGGATGAGTGCTCCTTCCATCAAGAATTGTGACCAAGAAAGCCCAGGGGATTTGCTTTTCTGCACTTAGCTGGGCTTTGGATCCTCATTCAGCACAGAAGACTCTGGCACTCCATTGGCTGTGTAACCTTGGACAAATCCCTTCTTGGTGAATGCCAGTTTCTTCGTCTGTAAAATGGGGGTAATAATTATTGTACTACCGACTCCACAGTTATTTTTAGGATCAAATATTATATATGTGTGTATATAGACGTATGTGTGTATATACATAGGTGTATATATACATACATGCATATGCGTATCTATTTGGAAGCATGAAGCACTAAGTCCAGCTGCTATTACTACTGTTAGTATTGTGATTATGTAGCAGTACATAACATACACAAATGAACTTATGCAGCAATTAGCAAGTTGACCACAGATAACATTCAGTTCCTGATTAGTGAGAACCCATGAATCCCCGGAAGTGATTTCATGCATTCCAATTTACATTGTTTCAAGCTTCAATTAACTAAAATATAATAAATGGTTCCAGCCCTATGGGAATATGCAGTGTTAATTCTAATAACATCTTTGAAAGTCCAGTTACTGTCCAGGTACATCGTCTTGCAACCTCTCCAACTCTTTCCCATTCTCTTTATCATGCACACAGCCACTCAGGCTATTAAGTCCCCAGGATAAGGGAGTCCAGTCCCTGAATCTATCTTTTCCTTGCCTCGGGGAATACTCAGGTCCTTTATAGAAAAATATGGAATGCCAAGATATATCGAAAATAAAGGAACGCGGTAATTCTGATAGGAGCAAGATGAAGTGTTTGCTGGCGGTGGGGGTGGGGAGAAGGGAACTCACTTCGTTTGACTTAAAGTAGCCATAGTAAGTCTTATATTCAGGATGCGTTTTCTTCTAGAAGAGGTCCCTGAAATTCTCCGGGAGAAGCTGAGTGGGACTTGTGGGAGGATTGTCAAGACTCTCGTACTCAGCAAAGCGCAGTCCTCACCCACGGAATTAGGCAAAGAGAGAAAGTTCGCGTCAGAGGAGACTCAGTAGAGTTACCAAAAGGTTCTGAGACAGCCAGGTTACAAGCTGATTGAAGTCAGAAGCGGCTTAAACCTCTGTGTGTGTGTGCGCGCGCGCGCGTGCGTGCGTGTGTGAAAACGTATATATTTGAATTATATTTATGCGTATATATTTGTGTTTATTATGTGTAACTGAATATGCGTGTGTCTGTTTCAGGAGTGGGTGGCCTAAGGAGAAAAGTTCTTGAAAAAGTTTTCTGGTATCTGTATGTATGGTGACGGAAGTTAGGTGGTGCTGAGGATAGAGTACCGTGCCTCCATTAAGGAAGATCAGAGTTCAAATTTGGCCTCAGACACTTACCAGCTGTGTGACCCTGGATAAGTCACTTCTCCCCTATCTGCCTCAGTTTCTCATCCGTAAAATGGGGATACGCTAAAGAAGGAAAGAGCAAATCACTCCAGTACCTTTGTTAAGAAAACTTCATGGCTAAGTCCATGGGATCACGAAGAGTTGGACACGACTAAAACAATGTATGAACAAATGTATGATGAGACATGTAAGGTTTTTAGGCGGTTTTAGTAGGAGTGTGTACGTATTTGGAGGGAAAGTATGTTTTTGTGTTTTCAGTGGGAAACTAGTATGTGTTTCCCCTAACAAAAATATGAGTTTAACGGATCTGAATGTGTTTGACAAAATACAGTAGGGATTCGGAATATTAACGTCACTGGGAGTACACATTTTACGGGTGTGTTTGGAGAGACAAAGGAAGTCTGACGAGCTTCCCTTGGGTGTCGGTAAAAACACGGGGTTCTCTAGTAGGAGAAAGAAAGAGAAGGCAAGGCAGGGAAAGAGTCCGACTGATCTGTGGTGGTAAAGCTCCGGTGGATGAAAGTGTAAATGTGTGTGTATGAGTACCCACACGAGTGTGTGTGTGAGGAGGTGGGGGAATCTGCCTTGCCTACATATGCTGTGAATAAGGTAAATATTTGTTGAGTGAAATTTGGGTGTTTGCGTGAATCGTGGTGTACAGGTTCTCCAGACTGCAGCACCTCACAGTATCCAAGGTCCCTAGTTGATTTCAGCCTTCGAGGCTACTGGTTCAGGCTCTGTTTCCCGATCCAGCTTTTATTTCACAGTCTCACCCCACCCCCATCCCATGATCACAAATTACAATTAGATGGATGTCTTTTTAAAAAAATCCGTTTTATTGGTAAGGATGCATGTCTTTCAAAACAAAACGGAATGAAATACATTTCCCCAGCCCTGCCCAGTGAAAAATAGAGACACGAATCTCTTCTGAGAGTCCTGTTTCTTCTTTTTCAAGAGACTAAGGGTCTTGTTCCTAGGCAGGTAGCTAGCCTTTAGAATGGGGGTCAATGGGGCCTGAACCTATGGGCTGCTGTTCCAGAGCACCAAACACACCATAGGGCTGGGAGACAAACCCAGCAAGAGTCCTGATTCTGTCACTAATTTACCTTAAGTAAATCAATTATCTTTTCTGGGCCTCAGTTTCCCCTTCATAAATAGAATGGTAGGGGAATGGACGCTCCTTAAGAGAACAATCAGTTCTGACATTCTGGGACTCCAGCCTGATTTCAATCTACCTCTTCCCCTTTGGATTAGAAGTAGGAGGATATTGGAAGGATGGACTGGGAGTAGGATGTGAGCACCCCCGCTAGAGTGGAACTTGTGCAGGAGAGAGAAAAATCCAGCTTGACTGGCCAACAGCCTTGTTCTACCAGGAATCATGGGACCCTGGGGAGAAGCAGCTGGATGTTTTTTCCTGAGGTGAAACGGTTCTGGGGGCAACTGAGGAGCAGAGGTTGGCCGTTAAGAATTTCAATCCTTCAAAGAAAGCAGAAGATGGTAAATTCCATCTTTGACTCCAGCGATAAACGTCTCTCTCTCTCTTCCCTTCCCCCACTCCACATTTGTGAACAAGAAGAGGTTCGGGAGAGAATGAGATTGCTTTTTCTAAGAAGTCTTGTCTTTCTAAGGGCCTGGAAAGTTTGACAGGAGGAACCCAGACAGGACAATGGAGTGCAGTGGAAAGAGCACCCGACCAAAACGCAAACAAAAACAAAACGAAACAAACCAAACACCTCAAAGTTAGAGCCATAACCTCTATACTAACTTGCTGAACGACCTTGGATAAGTTACTTCATCTATCGGGCCTTAGTTTACCCATTTATACCTTAAGGATGTTTGACTAAATCGTTTCCAAGGTCCCTTCCCAATTCTGACATAGTGTGCTAAGGTTCTATTCACCTTTGACATTCTACTGTTCAAAGAATGGTGGTGGTTGTGAGATTAGGTGGTGGAGGCACAAAGGACTCACAATAAAAGCTTTACTCCAGAATAATGCCTAGATCAATTCCCTCAGCCTGAATAAACTCATTTCTACAGTATTGTCTTCACACTAATACATGGGGGTCATTATGATTCCCATTTCACAGTAAAGAGAATTGAGACTCTGAGGGGTGAAATTACTTTCCCAAGGTCACACAGTAAATGGCAGAGCTAGACTAGAACCAAGGTCCTGTGAATCCGAGTCCAGAACTCTTTCCACTACACTTTACACACAGGGATTTGCATACAGTAAAACTATGATATTTTATGAGTGGAATGGGATCTCTCTCTCTCCTTTTTTTTTTTTTCAAGCATTTGTATTCTGGTCATAGGTTGAGTCCACTCCTTAATTCAGAAACTGTTGGTATTTTGGGTGAGGCATTTGGCAGGGTATTATTACTTTTTATAAAAGATTATTAGAAAAAATACACCGTTGGAAGCATGCATAATACTCCATATACTGCGGGCTCAGGTGAGACTGTGCACCAGCTGGGAAAATAACGCAGGGCGCAGAAAGACCGGAACATACTATCTTTTGGGGGGAAATGATGTAAGTGAAGCGCTTCTCTGCTCCAGTCTGAAATCCTGAGCCCGGGATGTGTCCCACTCCTCCCCTCTCCCGTCACCCCCACCCCTAGCTCCACTGTCTGAAAACAGAGCCCTAGACTGTCCTGGTAGGAAGGCCTCACGTGCTGGATCCCAGGCCTCAGAGAGTTATCTAGAGCTCCGGAAAAGCCCGAAGTACAATGCGCCAGCCTTTAAGGTCCCGAACTGAGCAAACATCCTTATTCTTGGACAGGATAGTTAGCGAGTTGAGAAAGTCACTGTCAGCCCCTGCAGACAAGGACCTTTTTATTTCGTGCGTTAATAGCCAGCACCATTGGAAGAACCACGTTGTAAATTAAGGCAGCTGCTGCCTCCGGCTTCCAAGTTCGGGCTTTATTATTTGTCAGAGGGCTGGGATGAGCGTAGCTGTCATCCTGACCCTGCCTTTCCCCGATTGCCTGCTCTTCTCTTCTCTGAGAGGGAACCTGGGACTTCAAGGCCACTGTGTGGGTAGAAAGGAAGGAAATAGGGAATCACTGGGAAAGATCAGGCATGGGCTAAACCCGAGCACCCAGACAGTCCTGCCGGGGACAACACAAAGCAAGAGTATTCCTGTGTCTTTGTACGAGAGCCTGTGTTCTTGTATTTGTGCTGTGTTGGGATTTTCTATGTTGGGTTCATGCATGTTGGGAGTGTGTAGCCTGGTTCTATGCACTTTTGTGCAGTAGATGGTGGTGTGTTTGTAGGTGCGTGTGGAAGCATGTTAGATTTTTGGGTGTTCGTATGTTATATGCACTATGAATTGCTACTTTTATAAATGTATCTGCCTTACTATGTGCATTTATTTCTGAACAGTGGTGTGCGTTTCTATAGGTGTAAGCACGTTTGTGTGTTGCTTCCATTTGTGTAATTTGTGTGAGATTTCACATAGGGCAGTATTTTGGCTTGCTTATGTGTGTTTTGCATGATGATTGTGCGTTGTGTGTTGCATCCGTGGATGTGTTGTGCTGTGTTGTGCGTTTGAGTTTCGTTTGAGTTATGTTTCGATTTTGTTTTGTATATGAGTTGTGAGTCTACAGGTCCTGTAGGGCCCTAATTCTATGTGTTGCTCGTGTGTCCCTTTTACATTCCCGGTCTGATGCTTGAGGGTGGAGCGGGTTGGTAGGTTTGGCTCTCTTGGGCTGGGCTAAAGGTCTGGGAGTGGTATCCTAAGGAGTCCCACAGATTGGGCACTGTATCTGGGCAGGAGGTTAGAATCCGCCTGGTGGCAGGTAGCAGGAGTGTTATTTCAGTCAGTTCCCATACTGGTCCTCCTGATTCCACCTCCAGTCTTTCTCGATCTATTTATTGCACTTGAAACAATTTTCAAAGCGTTGAAAAACAGTTCCCACAGGGCCAAGGAGCTAGCTAGCATAGGGGATTAAGGGATGGGAGTGTGCGTGGGAAGGGGAAGAGGGGAGCAAGCCTGGAAACCTGGGGTGGAGGGGGGAGAAGAGGAGAGAGGGTGTCTCAGACCAATCCCGGCATCTGCGAGGCCCGCAGGAAGGGAAGAGAGGCAGCTGCGGCAGTCGGAAAGGCGGCCAACGGATAACCAAGCGCTCCCGGGAAGCCCACAAGGGGTGGCGGGGGCGGCGCCGACGCGGGCGACAAGGGGAAAGCCAGGCCTCCTCCAGTGGCTGATGAGTTCTCGTGGTAGAGGATGGGCACACGGACCAGCCTTTGAGCAGACGGTGACAAACTCGCGGCCTCCAGGTCTGCAGCCAGCTGCCGCTTCCACTTGTTCCTGCGATTCTGGAACCAGATCTTCACCTGCGTCTCGGTGAGTTGCAGGGAGGCGGCCAGACCCGCACGCTCTGCGCTGCTCAGGTAGCGCTTCACGTCGAACGTGGATTCCAACTGGAACACCTGGCTCCGGCTGAACACAGTGCGCGTTTTCTTCTTGCGGCCAGCCGCCCGAGGTTCTACAGAGTCCGGTTCAGGCCTGTCATCTTCTCCGCGTCCGCTACCGCCGCCCCCACCGCTGCTGCTGCTACAGGCCGATTCATCTGGCTCGCGATCTAGGCGCTCCGCAGACCCAGGGGCGCCTGACCGCCGCCTGCAACCGCTCTCAGGCCTGCCAGCCTCCTCGCCGACCTCTGGGGAGTCCCGGTCACTGGCTGAGGGGGCAAAGAGGGACAAGGTTTTTCTCCCAACACTGAACCAACCTTATCCTACTCATCTCTGCTATTCTGCTAGGCGTGCTGCCAACGGGAAATTGGAGACACACAAGAATTCACGAAGACACACGCAGAAACACACTTTTAATTCCGCCACCCCCCCAATTCAAACACACGGGAACAATACACAAACGTCAGGGTTCTGATTTTCTTTGTCTCACACTCACTTTAATTCTCCCCGCCCCCCCACCATTCATGCATGTTAAAAAAAAAAAAAAACCCAAACCCTCTTTATTCATATCCAAACCCAGGATAAAGCCGTATTTACAGAATGCATTCTCTCGAACATTCAAATACACATACATATGTAAAACGGTGATATGTGAACACATTTATGATCATGTATAATATGTATAGCTCATATTAAAACACTCATGTGCCACTGTTCATGGAAACTGTCTCTGTCTTGCGAAGAAATGAACCGTTAGTTACACAGTGACATAAGGAAATACTGCCCGTTTCCAAAGAATTTCTCTCGAACATTTTATATAACGTACATATAATATACACGCACACATACATACATAAATGCATCATAATACGTTGGGCATATCAACATTGCACACACAGAAACTAACATCCAAATAACACAGTAGCATCTAGAAAACCCTCATACATGGAATTTCCCTCTCACATACAGACATGGGGGAAATCATTCGCTTCTGCGACTCACATTCGTCCAAGACGCACCTGCACACAACATTTTAAGCAAAAATATTTCCTTAATGACAATACGCTAAACAAAATATTCAAGAGTTCTGAAATACACACACGCGTGGGAAGAAATAGACTCATATACACAGAAACACATGCATTCTAAGAGACCGACGTAAAAAAAAAAATCAGGACTGGGGAAAATCGAAAAGCGCTCATAGGGCACTCTCTCCCTACCCCAACATCCACCCAAGGTCTCCACCTTCTTTACCTTCCCTTCTAGAGTTGGTGCTCCTTTATAAATACTGCTGTCTTAGATTTAAATACTCCTTCTCCATTGATTTGTCCATTAAGCTTAGCATTAATTACTACTCTGGGAGAGTGTGGATAAATCAGCCCTCCGGGGTCTGAAAGGAATAGAAGAAACTCGGGGGGATCGCTGAGGAGGTAAGGCCCAACTAATTGGGGGAGAGGGGACATATGCACAGCGTACAGATGACCTAGGTCTAAGAAATTTTAACTAGGATCCTTGCTTCAAGTGGGAATCAGAATACATGTCAGGAGAAGATTCTTTCTAGTGGGAAGAAAGTTCAGGTTTTGACCAGTCCTGATTATGACCCAGGAATTTCACTTTCCTCTGTGACTTTCTATCTTCAGTTTTGAAATCCGGATAACTTCTCAACTGATCTCGAAGGGCTATTACATAAACCAGAAAAACATTCGAGTTGCAATTCTGGGTCTTCGGAATAGGAGAGCTGGTGTCTTGAGTTCTTTGTCCCCTCATTCTGCTGAAGGGCTCATGCTAGATAAGTGTTTTTAGAGGCTCAAGGAGAGAAGGGAAATGTTGTAAGTCTATGGAAGGAGAATTGTCGATGTAAGCTATGAGTGTGTATCAAACAGGCTAACTGCTTCCACAGCACTATGAATGGAAGGAATCTGAATTCTGAAGCTCAAAATACAAAGCCAGAAACATCTCCCAGGAGACCTTCTTTCATCTGGAAGGCCCCACCTCACCGTGAGCTGGAGTGCAAGGGGTGGGGGTGGAGGGGGAGTAGTGGTTATTTTTCAATAGAAAAAAGCTTCCTAATTCTATTTGAGGAAATATTAGCATAAGGTAATAAAATCAAGCTTTTAGAGCTTGAAGAAACCTTCAAAGGGCCAACTCCCCGATATTCAAATTAGTAAACTGAGGCCCAGAGAGTGAAGGTGAATTACTCAAGGTCACACAGGTAATAAGAGGCAGAGCTGGAATGGATCCCACCCCTTCTGACACAAATTCTAGTGCTTTCCCCCCATTACATTAAACTTAACACTGAACTGGCTCCACTATAGCAGTTTTGAATAAGCCTTAAACACTCCAACAGCAAGCATCTCCTTAGCAAGACTATACTCCTTTGAAAGGGTCACTTGAGAAGAAAGGAATAATTCCTTTCCTCTGGTGAGAGTGGAATAACTCTCTATGTGCTATGTACATACAACTAAAATATGCCTACAGGTGGACAGTATCACCAAGCTTCAAAAGAAATCACATCCAAGAGATATTTTATCTTCAGTGAAGATTTGAATAATCCATTGGGAATGGTAGAAAGAACACCAACTTGGGAGTCAAGATTCTACCTAGGTTCTAATACAGAATAGTCCAGGTCCTAACTCTAAATTACCCTGAAAAAGTCATCATCTCTATGTCTCAATCCCCACATTGGAAAATGAGGGAGAGGTACTTCAGGGTCTCAAAGGTCTCTTCCAGCTCTAAATTCTTGAATCTATTATCTAAGGATCCTCCCAGTTCAAATTTCCCACTTTCTTTGTTCTAAAGTTCCTTCCAGCTCTGACATTTCATGTTCTGCTATCCCTTCTTTCTCTGCCATCTAGCATTCTGATTTACGGTCTTTTTGATCCCAGAAACCTATGGTTCTAAATATTAAGATTAGGAAATATGACCATTTCAAAAGAATGGAAAAGATCTACAGGTTTCAAAATCACTGGAAGAAAAAGGGGTCCATGTTTAAGGTAAACAGAAATGTTTTGCACCCTTCTTATGGTAACAGCTTTTCTGCTTCCAGCAAGGTTTTACCTAGGTCTGAGGGAAAGCACTCTGGTACAAGCTCAGAAGTGGAGGTTGACTCTCCTAGGCCAGATTCTCCTATTTCCTTTTCAGTAGCTTCCTAGGAAAGGGGTACCAAAACCTCACTGGTTGCTGGGGAATTCCAGGCAGTTCTCTTGAGAAGGAGCCAGGTGGAGTTTCAGGATGAGGACACCTACACTCGACACTGGCTCCCACTGGAAAGAACAAAGAGAGGAATAGAAAGGTTGAGGGAGGATAGGGGGAAGGTAGCAGATAAGAGATACAGATTTCAAGACTGGGCCAGACTCTGGCCACCAAATTCCCTTCTCCCTTCTCTCCTTCAGGTCGTCTGAACTTCGGACGATTAACTCCATCTTCTCCCAGACTCACTTCGTCTTTCCCTTTTCCCTCTTTCCTTTAGTTCCCACTTTCTTATTCTCCCCGATCTTTCTGTTCCCTCTTTTTCTGCTTTGTCTTTTCTCTTCTCGCTGTTTTCTATCTTCTTCTTTTCTTTCCCCCTGTCAGCATCTCTGTCTTCTTTGCCGTTCCTTTCTTCCCCTTGTCCTTCTCGTTTTCCTTTCTCTCTTCGCTGTTTCTGCTCAGGAAGCTCAGCAAAGCAATGGATGGTCTCCGAGGGTCCGGTAGGAAGTGCCCCAGGCATCAGGCAAGAAGCTGGAGCTGTCAGGAACCCAAAGGACCACTGAGTTTTGGGTCGGGTCTGGACTAATCGGATCATTTGGAGTTCTGCTCCCTGAGGACGAAAGCAGCCTGCGCAACTTGGGCCTGAGGATCACTTAGTCCCTCGCTTTTCCTTTTCCCCACCTCCCCACCCATAGTTTGCCCCCTTCCCCAGCATTGTCAACAGAGAGGCCTCGGAGCCGCCAACCCTACGCGACCCCCAAGCCCTGCCACCCGGCACCTAGGACTTACTGTCTGGACTGTGACAACCGATGTAGCTAGCATGCGTGCGTCGGTACCACTGAGCCGGACTCTCTGCAAGCGCGTAGCCATGCGCACCGAAGCCGTACGCCGGGCCGGGGCAGCAGGCAGGGGGTGGGGGCAGGAGGCAGGGGCCAGGTCGGGCTCCGGCTCGGGCTCCAGCTCCAACTCCAACTCCCCGTACGCAACGCTCACGACCTTCCCGGCTCTCGGCTCCCGCCCGCAGCTGCCTCAGTCCCCTCCGCGCTTCCTCCTGGTCTTCCTCCCTCTCCTCCTCCTCTTCTTCTTCCTCGTCTTCTTCCTCGTCCTCGTCCTCCGCTCGGCTCGCCTCTTTGCCCTCTCCCCCTAGCAAGTTCTCGATGAAGAAGGACGAGACACGGGCCGGCGTGGCGCTGCCGGGCTCTGTCACCTCGTCCGGCATGATGTAGGCGGGCCGGCTGGCGAGGGCTGCCGCTAGCTCTTCGTTCTCTCGCTCCCTCTCTCTTGGCGCCTGCCTGCGGCCAGAGGGAGGGGGGAGGGGAAGCAAGAGAAAGCAGAGGGTGACCGAACGAGCCCTTCAGAAAGCTGGAAGGCAGGGGGGCCCGGCAGCTCCAGCCGCCTCGTGGCTCTTTGGGGGCCGAGGTCTGTGCTTTGAGAGCCGAGTCCCCTCTTGAGCGCTCATTGCAGCTCTAGGCTCTTGGCCATCATTTCCTGCAACTGGCGGAGATGGGTGGGGGTGGGAGGCCGCAGGGACTAGGGACT
>CM053772.1:223929939-223983853 GCA_028658325.1 Potorous gilbertii
GAGTGGATAGCGGCCTGGCGACACGGTCAGCATAGGCAACGGGGCCCAGGAGGGTGCGCACAACTGCTGCCGCTGCCGGGGCCTCTGGGCCGCCTCGTCACTCGCCAGCTTTTTATTTGGGTCAATTAGCGAGTCCAAAGGCGGAAAAGGCGGCAGAGGACCAGCACCCATTCCATTCCAATTTATTCCATTCCCGGGCTCCGGGTAGCCAAGGAGAGGGAAGGGAGAAGGGATAAGCTTGCGTGTGCTGGAGAGGAAGGACTGAGGGATTGCCGGACGTTCATTGGCTAAGGGGGACCCGAGGGGACGCCTTGGCTGGCCAATCACCTCCTGATAAGACCATTAATTACTGTGCTATCCTTGCTTCTACCTCGCAAAGTGGCACTAATAATAATATTGTAAGAACGTCGTTCAGGAAAAGAGAATATATAATGCGAGCTCAAATTTCCAGAGTCCTTTACATAGATTATCTCATTATCGCATTATCTCAGCAAGGATGTGGATCCGAGAGCGAGGATACCTCAGGCCCACTTGAAGAGTAGGAACTCTCAGAGTCAAGCCAGTGACCTGGGCAGGGGATGAGGGTGGGGGTGCGTATGCACCCTTTGACTCATTTCATTGACAATATCATAGAATTTTATACAGAACCTTGACTATCACTCAGCCCAACTCCCTAGAAATTATCTGACACATATCCTAGATATACACATGAATTGTGTGTGGATTGTCTATGTTTGTATGTGCGTCTCTTTCTTTCTCTCTCCAACAATTATAAAAATTTTAGTTACTTTATTTGGAAGCAGGATGAAACGGAAAGTATTTATTGACTGGGGCGTGAGAATGTGGGTTCTGGTTCTTTTTCTCTTGTATGGTCGTAGGCAAGTAGTGTCATCTCTACAGACCTGTTTCTTCATCTTTGAAACTAAGAAAATTATCTGGATGACCACTAACTCCCTTTCCACCTGTGACATTATATTATCCCTACCACATTCAGTGTTAATTTTTTTAAAAAGATACTATCGAATTAATCAGAGAAATAAACATTTCTGGGGTCCATTCCTATATAACTAATCAACTGATCTATTTTTGTCCCTACTATGTGTAATGCACTTCAACATTAGGCGTGGAAGGGACATTAGAACCTAGAATGCTTGAGATAAAACAGGTTTTAGTGATGCAACCCCCTTTTCATAAACATTTCACATCGTAGATCTGTGATGGATTTTTTGTGAACCAATGAATATTTACTGGTGAAAAAGAGGAAGAGAAAAAAGAGAAGTGGGAAGGGAAGGGGAAAGAAGGAAAAGGTTAATGAGAATTGGGAATGGGGATGGAGAAAGAGGAGGAGAAGCTGTGGACCCTCTAATGGTGATTTCCCAGGCTGGGTGGTTAAACTAGACACACGCAGAGGAATCGAGGCTCCCTATAACCTATATGTTTGGCTAACAGTATCTGCACCTGTTCTCAAACGGATAGTGGTGGGGGGTTTTTCCGGATTTTTTGTTTGTTTAACAGATTAAGACAATCTATACATGTACTGATATTATAGCAGTACTGTGTCTTCCAAGGGACTTTAAAAAAATCTTTTCTCACTGCTCTCAGATTCAGACACTCCACCATATGGAAAACATAGGATTTTGAATAAATTCATTTTAGCAAATAACTGTTAAGGGGCCACGTGCAAGGTCCTGCACTGTATGCTCTCTATGGGCCCTTCCTGATGTAAAAAGAAAATGCGACTCCATTGCCCACTGATACCGTGCAGATCCCGGAGCGGTGTGTGTGCATCTGCTGGTTGGGGCGGGCAGTTGTTCTAGGGAGTGGGAGGGAGTGGGATACTAGATGAACCCTTAAATCCCTTCCAAGTATGAGAATTCGATGATATTATGACCCAGGAGGGTATTCTCTAATTCTTACTCTCTAACCGAGGTTCTCACATTGTCTTTGATTACCCTGGCTCCTTTCTTTCTCGTTGTTCTTCCAACCCCGAAAACACCACCTTCTCCACCTCTCAATTTCTGTCTTCATCCCTTTAGCTTCAATCCTCCGTGGTGGTTCTTACAGGAGATTAGGGGATCCTTAGCTTTGCGGAGGCGAAGCGAAGTGCGCTACGCAAAAAGCGTAAGCACCCTTGAGTTCTGGTGAATCCGTCACTTGGACACAGTGGGCCTGGCGGAACCATCACTTGGGAATCTGGCCAGAGATGCATCCGGAGGTACCCAAGGGACCAGAAACAGCACAGGGGTCGAGCGGAGGAAGCCTCTAGCTCTCTACACCAAGAAAAACTGGAGAAGGATGAGAGGAAGGAATCATCACGCCCCTATTTCTCCTCTGGCAGCGCTAGCCCTGGGGCTAAGAGCCTGTGTCGCACTGGAGCCTGAGAGGTAACAATAGAGGAAGTCGCTCCCACAGTCAGAGACGGCTCCGCTCTTCTTTCTTGAAGCTCAGCACTAGAGCCCTTGTCCAGTCCAAACTCCAAAGGCCATTCATTCATTTCGTTTGACTAAGTCAAGTTGTGGAGAATTCGTTCCAGCTTCTAATCCAGCCGCCGCAGCTCACAGTGCTCTGGGTGCGGAGTTAAGTGGGCCAAGCGGGTGATTCTGCCTGCATCTGACACCAGTACACAACCTCAGGGTTCTTTGGGTATCTGCAGGAAGGAAGGGACCGAGGATGCCTAATGTTGACTCTATCTGCCGCGTTTGGATTCATTTGTTTAGGATTTCCAACTCAGGAAAGGACTCCAAGCATTCACTTCAGGTAAGATTGAGGCAGGTCACATCCACATGGCCACGGGAAATGTTCGTGGATTTTGGGCTTGTTCTATTTTGTTTTCCAGAGAAACCACCAACTCCGTTTAGGACAGTGGTATAATTAGCTCATACTATTTTAACAAAAAAGACGTACCTGATTGTTAATTATTATTTGCGTCATCACTAAGGTATACAGAAAGATAAGATCTGAAAGGGAATTTGAAACATAGTGTTAGCTACAAAAAGGGATCTGAAACCTAAGATACACCGTAGAGTGTGAAAGGATGTTAGGTGTGAATCCAGCTCCTTCTCATTACAGTAGACGAATGAGTTGCAGAGACATAGGAAATTACTTTCCTTAATGAACGTAGCTAATTTTCTTGCTATGGAGCCAGGACACTAACCGAAGATTCTTGAATTCCAAAGGTGTTTTTGGCTTTGGTTTCGTCCTCCCCCTTCCCACTACAGGTGGAAAACGAGAGTTGGGCACTTTCCATGGGAATGTTTTAACCCTTTTGTGCCACACTTCCCACATCGGCCCAGGCTCCCAACATACTCCACTTTCCAAATATTTCCTAATAAATAATGAGTATGGATGGTGACATTTAAAAAGGGGGGAAAGCAAAAGGACACAGATATACTAACGCATAGCGTCTTGTTTGCTTCCCCCATCCTCTTCTGAGCTGTGACCACTTCTGATTCAGGAGAAAGAAGATGAGTTTGGAGTCAGGAGACCTGCTGTTTTATTCCCAGCTCTGTTTCTTCCTCTGTAAAATGAAAGGATCGAATTAGATGATCTCTAAAGTCACTTTCAGCTTTAATTTATGACCCTAATTTGTGATACATGCACACATATATACATATATACACAATATACACAAAAGTAAACATATATACATACATATATTTGTGAGCTCATCTTATCTTACCTGCTTGATCATCAGCCCCAAAATGAATAAACCAATTCTGAGTCTGATTCACCTTTACTTCTTGATATAGAGCAGTAGACATTAACAAAGGTCTTTGTTGAAATGAGTTGCAGCATCCTATCATAGCTTCTCAGAAAAGGACCTTGAGATCAAAAACCACAGATTATTAGATGAGGAAGTGATCTTTGAACAGAGGTTTTAATAGCCAGCAGAGCCACAGAACATACAATGATAGAACTAAAAGTGATCTTAGAACACAGAGCATAGAATATCAAAGCTGGATGAGACTTTGGAGATAGTCTAGGTAAAAAAGTAAAAAAAGCCTGAAAAGCTAAGAGCCCAGTAGTTCCTGGCAGAGCAATGACTAGTAGCCTGATTTCTAGAATTCAATCTTCCAAGGAAAATACAGTTGCTCAAAGTGTATTTCTTGAACGTTGAACCATGTTATGATCCCCAGAAGTCTCTATGCTCATCTTTTTTAGAAACACTTAGTCTTGCAGTCAGTGGGATACTCCAGGGTTACAATTTCTCTCTGTTTGACAAAAGGGAGAAGGAAAAAAAGTAATAACACTAAGGTAGGCAGTTCATTATAACATTATAACATTGGTAGTTTTAATATCGTGAGTGGTGAGAGGCACATCATTGAACTTTTACAGGAGGTTGTATGTTCTCTTGTTCTGTCTATCTGAGATTGAACCTTCACCTGAACAGAAAAGAAACTATAACTTTGTGAAGTTATCTCTGTGAACGAAACTTGATATCTCCACCTTAAAATGAGCAAATTCATCCCTAAGGTTAAGGTTTAGTCACACAGCTTGGTAATAAGTGCTTATTAAGTATATGGTAGATTAGGAGCTGGAATTCATGTCTTCTCACATTATGTCTTTCTCTGAAACCTGACCTCCAAGGTGTCCTAGTAACCCATAATGGGAATGTTCCCATCTCGTGGGTTTAAATTGTAAAGCCCTGCTGTCCTGCACAAAGATGGACTGGTCTTTAAAACCATGACCTTAAGGATTTTTTTTCTTCTTTGAGGGATCCTGGGAGCTATACAGAGCTCTCAGGAAAGGTGCCAGAACTTTCCCTATAGCAGCCAGAGCGGGTTCTCACTCAGGCATTTCCTTCCTAACATTGAGACCAGCCAGCTTCTTCTCTGCATGGACCTCTCTGAGAACCTACCCAAGATTAAGGATGGAGGGTAAAGTAAGAGCTAAACATCCAATCTCTCTTCAACAGTGAAGGCCTCTCTGTCAGTTATTACCTCAAGATTGTCAATTACTATTATAGACTCTTAGGATATCCCAGTTGGAATGGACCTCAGGGGTCATCTATATCAGCCTGTACCCTACTAAGAATTCCCTCAACCTCATCTCTGATAGGTGATTATTAACTCTTTTGGAGATATCTAGTGTTGAGGAACCAGTGGTGTGCTGGAGCCAGCTCAAACCAACTAGGTTTTAAATTTTCAATATGAAAATTTACATCTGGGAAATCAGCAAATGCTACAAATCAGGGATTTATTTATTGTTTTGTTGATTATATGGACTTAAGAAAATGAGAGAAAATGTCAAAAATGAAGATTAAGCTTAAAGTGTGTACTGTGTATATTTTTATATGTGTGATACTGGTTGTTAAACATTTATCAACATACCCCCATGGGGAAGCATACTCTAGAGGCAGTGCATTCCATCTGTGGACAGGAATTGTTGAAAATGCATCTTATGCCATGCTGAAATCTTCTCCTTTTTATTTTCAACTCATTACTCTTAGTTCTGACATCTGGGATCATGGAAAACAAATCCAAGCCCACATCCAAGTAGTAGCACTTCAAATGGGAAAAAAGTTGGATAGTGTTCCTCTTAACCTTCTCTTCTGCAGGATAAATTTTCCCAGTCCATTCACCATTTTTGTAGGTTATATTGTTCAGTCCTTTCAACATTCTGGTTGCCCCTCTTCCCCTCCTACATGCTCAAGTTTATCAATGAACACAATATTCCAGACAAATGATTTTTATTACAGTTCATAATTCTAGATCTCTCTAGTAAAGTTTATATAGCACCTAAATAAATGAATCAATGAATTAGGAATTATAAACATTTTCTATGTTCAGGGCTTAGTGTTGAGCATTGGAGACACAAATGGAAAAGTAAGACTGCTCTCCAGGGAGAGAATTGAAGGTGTTAGCTCCTAGTCAGGTAGAAAGGTTCCATGGTCTTTAGGATAAAGCAAAGTTTGTGGTAATGCTTCTTTTATGTCATTGTCACAGATGAATTCATATCAGTTTCTGATTTTGACCATTTGATGGTACCAAGGATTTCAGCAGCAACAATTTTTGAGGACCCAGGGATTCCATAATTGGGACTGTAGCACTTATAGAAGCATTTACCAGGTTTCATCTCAACTGCGGTTGCTTCAGAGGATATTGGTTTCAGGATCTGAGCTGGACTTAATAGTGCTATTTCCAATCCTCTTGGATCCCAGTCTTAGGGAATGATCATCAAGGTCTGAGAGTCAAGATGGTCAAGGTTCTGATGGCTTGACCTGCCTGACATATGATGCGTATTGTCTCTTCCCTAGGGTACCTTGACTGGCTCTGTTAGTCTCACTTGCTTTATGGGAGTCAGTTGGTTGGAAATTTGTGGAGATAGCTAGCCTCCTCTCCACAGTAGTTGCTTCCACAAGTGATGGCTGTGAGGACTAGATGTTAACATCAACTCTGAATTGGTTCTCTTTTCCCCTAGTTTCTGAAAAGGAAGTGGTGATTCTCCATGGCAAGACCAACACTTCTACATGTGCACTTGATCTCACACTCTACCATCTTCTTCAATAAATTGCATCTTTAATCACCATCTTCATTATTGAATATTCAATCTTTCCCTATCAACAGGTACTTTACTTATTACCTTCAAATACACCCATTTCCTCATCCTTAAAAAAATCCCTTACCATACCATCATTTCAAACTTTCATCCTATATCTTTCCTGTCTTTCTTAGTGAAACTCCTTGAAAATAATATCTATTACTCCTTTTACTTCCTCTCTGCTCAATTCTCAACTCTTTGCAAACTTCAAACCTTGGTATTCAACTGAAACTGTTCTCTCCAAATTTACTAATGGTCTCTTAATCGACAAATCTGACTATTCAGCCCCCATCTTTTTTAACGTATGTACATTTCACATTTTTACCACTTCTGCCTCATGGATATTCTTTTCTTCCTGGGATTTTTGGGTTCACTGGCTACCTGAGTGGTATATTTTTTTTTAAAGAACCTTCTTTGCTGGTGCATCATTCCCCCATTTCCCTGTACCAACCATAATTTCATAGACTCCTAAAGGATCCATAAGTACAAAAAACATCTGTAGCACTTTTTATTATAAAAAAGAATCTAGAAATTAGAAGTTGCCCATAAATTGGTGAATGGCTGAACAAATTTTGGTTATATAAATGCAACTGAATATTATCGTGTGGCAAGAAATATGGAAGGAATGAAATTAGAGAAAATTGGAATGATTTGTATGAATTGATGCAAAGTGAAATGAAAAGAAGAAAAATAACTTAAGCAATGACTGAAATACTGTAAAGAAAGACAGTTTCCACAGTCTTAACAACTCTGATACGTGCAAGGACCAACCCCTATTCCATTGAACCAATGATGAAGCATGATTTCCAAATCCTGACAAAGAATTAATGAATTCAAGATACTGAATGAAATATTCATTTTTGGACATAGTACGTGGATTTGTTTGAGTTGACAATGCTTATTTGTAAGAGTATGTATGGAGGGGTAGGAGGTTAATGGTAGTAATGTAAAAAGCAGAAAAGATAGAAAAGAACATCAGTGAAGCATTTTAATGAACGCACAAGAAGAATAGAAGGAATATCTGAGAGAAACATATAAAAACATGCCAGTTTTGCTTGTAAAATACATTATAAAATACAAAAATCTCATAAAATACACAATATTTTAAAAAATAAGATATATGTAATGGAGATTTGCAGTTTCATATATGTAGTAGTGAAAATTCAATCTCTGATTTAAAATCCATTGATCAAGGGTTTTCCACCTACCTCTTTGTAGATCCTTTTCCCTTTGACACTTTGAGAAGGCAGGACTCCTTAGAGTTGTGCCCTTTTATGGGGGTGGTGGGGGCTTCTCTGTCTCCCACCTAGCCAATGGCAGGTACGTACACATGGGTACTCTTGTCTCTTTTTAATTGCCCTTCTGATTAGGTAGATGACTGAGAAGAAACCTTGAATTAGATGTGCCAAAGCTATGACCTCCAACTTGGAGAAATTGTAGAGGAAAAACTGGCAACTTTTTCTTACTTCGAATATGAGAAGGGAGGGAGGGAGAGTACCAGAAGCATCAGAATGGCCCAGTAGAGCAAGAATCCAAACTCATCTAGGAGAGATGTAGCCTCCTTTGAGGAGACATCTCCGTTGAGCCACAGAGTAACTTAATTGTCACTGGTCCTACAGCCTTTCAGAGAACTCAGTTAGAATAGACTTGGAAACCATCTAGTCTAGAGCCAGCTTACATTTAGAACAGATCTAATTTAATTTAATGAGGCAGAACAACATATTGGTTAGAGGGCCAACCTCAGAGACAGGAAGACCTGGGTTCAAGTCCTTTATTTGATACATACTACCTGAGGGAAGACAATAAGCTCATAGTATATCAAGCAATAATCCTCTAAGCATACGTTCATCAGGACAGAGATTTTGTACAAAAAGAGGCTCCTACACCTAAGAAATCACAGTTCTGGATGAAAACAAAGGACTTTATCTTATCACAAACTCAGTCTCTAGGTAGTTTGTGTTGGTCTCTATCCTCTTCCCCTGAAGGACTGAAGTCACTCCCAGTGTACTGGAGCAGGCTTCACTTTTCACTAATCTCAGATTTTGTTATTTCCTAAGCCCTTGAGAGTGTTTCAAATTATTACCTCTGAGTTTCATTTTCTTCATCTGTAAAATGGGAATAAGCTTATACTTAACAGAATTGTTGCTACAAAGGATTTTGTAAACCATAAATCACCTTGGAAATGTGAGCTGAAAAGAACCTTAGACATTAGACCCCATCTAGTTTCCAGAAAAGGAAATGAAGGGAACCCATCTGCCAAAGGTCACAGAGTTAATGGCAGAGTTTGGGTTCAATCCATAGGCTTCTACTCCCAAATCCATTGATCTTTCCATTGGTCTCCATTGTCATTAGTTTTACCTGTACTTCTAATAGACAATTACTAAGGGAAAGGTGAATTCACTCCCCCCACCCTCTACCACTTGCAATTAATTAGAACTTTGTGGCAGATTCCAAAGGAGTAGGCAGTTTCATTCACAAAAAAAGCATTTGTTTAGAGTCTGGGAAGAGAATCATCATTAAGGCTAGTCCTCGGTTATTTTATAGCAACCATATTAGAACCCAACAGCTAAGCTCAATTTGGGCTGAAAAGGTGATTCAAGGTGATGAGGTTGAGCTTCCCCTGAAACAGGTAAACCAGTCATAAATAGTCACTGGTGATGTGTGAGGTTGATCCTAGGATAGACTCATGAGGCAGGAGGGAATGAAGGCAGGCCCACCTGTGCCTCTCCACAGAATGGAGGGACTCACCAATGATAGAAGGAGTGTGGCCCTTGAAGAGGGATGAGCCCTGGTGAGCAGCTGCAGGCATGGAAGGATGATACAGACTGAAGAGCTACGGATGCCAAGGAAAGTTCCAGGATTATTTTAAAGTCTCAAAAGTTCAAAAAGTGGACTGGGAATGAGGGATGGGCTGCTTTCTTTTGTATCTTTGGCTTCTCAGGTTCTAGCACAGTACCTAGCACACAGTTGGTGATCAATAAATGCTTGTCGATGGATTAGTAGTTTGATTATATGATTTTAAACAAGGCAATCCTCCAATCTGGGCCTCACTTTCCCCTACTGTGAAATGATGAGTTTGGACTGTTGCAAAGGACCTTTCCAACTAAGCTATCCTGTGGTTTCTCTCCACGCTTAACAATGTATATCTCTATTAGCACTTCATATAGATAAATGTTTTATCATGAATGAAATTAGAAATTCCTGGAAGGCAGATACTGTTTCTTCTCATCTGCACATAGATCTATTGGACTGTTGAATTAGTAATAATTTTATGAGTAACAACTCGAATAAAATAGTATTTATATAAGTCTTTTCCCATTTACTGAACATCTTACACCCATTATCTCATGTGATCCTCACGATAATTCTGTGAGATAGAGAGGGTGGATGTTATTATTAGTCACATTTTACATATGAGAAAACTGGTTTTGAGGAATAAAGGCACTTTTTCCAAGGTCACACAGTCAGGTAGCACCTGACTTGGGACTCCAGCTCATGTCTTCTAGGGGCTCTTCTTTTCTTTTATTTCTCTGATCCAATGACAAAAACACTCACAATCAAAGGGAGAAATCATGTTGTTGACTTGTTTTGCTTCATTTTGAAGGACTAGCAAATTTCTGGTTACTGGATTTGTATTGTCAATGCACATATAATTTCTCCACAAAACCTGAAAAATAAAGTCAGTTCATTTTTTTCCCCACATGTAATACTGAGTTTTTATAAAAAAAGATTTTACAGGAAGATTTTATAGAAAGAATCGCACTGGAATTCTAATTCAAGTTTATCCAGCCAATTTATGAGGAGGAAAGAGAATGACTTTTAGTGTGATGCAAGTCACAGAAAAGGAAATATTATCTAAAAGAAAAAAAATGTTCATGCTTGTAAAAGATGTAAGAGTTAGGAAAAACCAATTAAGGAAGCATTTCTTATTAATAGGCAGTGAATTCTTCACCAATGAATGTATTAAAGCTGAAACTTAGCGGGATGTTTTGGGCAGGATTCATGCTTCAGGTCCTCTTCAGATGGTCTAAGTGACCTCTGTGGTAAGTTCCATCTTTTAAGATTCTGTGATCCTGCCCATTTAAAGAATGTAAGCTTATCTGTCATATAAAACAATTAATTTCTCCTTTTTCTTCATATACATGGGAAAATGAGGGGAAAAAAATCTCAAATCAGAATTTTCCCACCATGCCAGAGACAGTAAGTTAGTTAAACATTATCAGGTCTCCCTCCTCCTCCTTTCCAAGCTCAGAGGATTGCCTGCCTGTCTGCAGCTGCTTTGGGGAGGAGTTCAGTAATTCTGGATGCAAAGGTTATTAAACATGGTCCTCCAATGTAATCCGTTCCACTAGGAACAGTATTTCCTCAGTCATTTTGAATCATATTCACATGCCTATGGAAATTCTTGTCCTGAACTTTGTGACCCACCCAGGGCTAATGGAAAGACAGGAGATGATTCCTTTCCAGGTTCAGAATGGAGACTTTACCTGCAGAGTTCTAAGGGCCTGAAATGTTAACTGTGTGGATACTAGGGTCCTGCTGGTTTCTTTCCAAGGATTCAGGGTTCTCTTGTATAGAAATTGACCTCTATGCTCTGTAAACATATCTTATAGGTGGAGTGATCATACAGTCATGGAAATGTTGTTTCTAGTGAATTTGTCAAAATTTCCTTGCTCACATCCCTTATACTTCCTTTGTCAGAATCTCACCAAGACAGTTAGCACAATCTAATTTTGATTCTCTTTTATGTGACTGTACAAGAAAACGAAATATCTGCAAAGGACGTACAAGTGAAGTAGGTACCAAATTATCTTTACCTCTGTTATAGATGCGGAAGAGGGAAAGTGAATGGTCTATGATCACATAGTAATTTTCAGAGACTCTTTAAGTACCCAAGTCCTTTGATTTCAAAAAAAGTTTCTTTTCCTTTCCCCCCTTTCCTCTTCTTTCTTCTCTTCTCTCTGCTCTTTCCCTTCCTTTCCTTTCATTCACTTCCCTTCCTTCCAATGATTTAATCTTTCTCAATCAGCCTGGTAGTCTCTCCCCTCCTCCCCTAAATCCCAGAGATAACACCATGTTGGTGTCTTAGTGAGGATGTCAGAATTCCCTGGAGACTCACAATTCTAAGCTTCCTTAGGGAAAGGATTACAGTCATGGGCTACCATCACACCCTGCTCCATTTCTCAATCCCATGAACCAATATTCCTCTTAATATTGGTTGAATGAACAAATGAACTTATCCATCAATAGTAAAGTTTTTCCTTGAAAGTGGCTTCCTTGGAACACCATCTCTTATGCTGAGCCTGGCTGATAAATTAACTAGTTTTGCTGAGCTGTTTCTCCCCCTTTTTATAACTTTATTGTAAGAAATGCTTCTCAGTGAGGAGGGGTAAGGCCCATATTAAGAACTGAATATGTGGCAATAACAAATTTGTGTCATCCCTGCTTCTTAGCATCCCTACTTCTTTTAAGTCTTAGCTAAAATCCCACCTTTTACAGGAAGGCTTTCCTGATGCTCCTTAATGAGGAGATAATATTTGTTTAGTGCTTGGCATACAGTAGGTGCTATATAAGTGCTTATTCTTTTCCTTTTCACATCTCCTTCCCTCTTTTGATTATCTCCAATTTCTCCTATATCCATCTTATTTGTACACAGTTGTTTGCATATTTTCTACCCCATTAGACTGTGAGCTCCCTAAAATCAGTGATTCTCTTTGATCTTTGCGTTCCCAGAGCTAAGCACAGTAACTGACATATACTAGATGTTTCCTAAGTGTTTATTGACTGACTTAGAAAAGACAAATAAAAATATTCTTTAAAGAAAGAAAGTAACCCCTGTGGGAAGCTGTACACTTATTCCAATTATGCACTAATCCCTCAGGATCATCCTGGAGCTCCTTTTTTTGGAAACCATCTTTAGAGCCTGCAGAACATTCCTGTCACTTTTGTTTCTCAGTGGTCACAAATCTTAGTTCTCAGAGCCCAAGTCTGTCAAATAAGGTCATGCTATGTAGCAGAACGCACTTTAAACTGTCAGATGGGGCCCTTGGATCAAGTATTGACTGTGCCATATGCTGGCCCTCATTAGCCTGGGAAAATTATTTCCTTTCTATGGGTCTCAGTTTCCTCCTTTGAAAAAATAAAGGAAGGTTAGACTAAAATTCTATTATTAGAAATGAATTCCTTTAGGTTAATAATAGCTTAGTAACACATATCATGGAAAGAGCCCTGGTTTTGGAGTCAGAATCTCTATTCAGACAGGGACTCTGCCACTTACTATTTATGTGACCTTGGATTAATCATTTGCCCTCTCTGGATTTTAGTTTCCTCATCTGTAAAATTAGACAGTAGGTTTAGATGTCCTCTAAGATAGCTTCTAGTCTTAATCTGTGGTTCTCTTATCATAGCACTTAACATCAATATAATAAGAGTGGACATGGTTACAGCAGGTTTTACATGACATTATTTCACACATACCTGGAATAGATTGTTACAGTTCTTCTTTTCCTCATTTTACTACTGAAAATAACCACTTGGTTTTCTATAGCCCTTTGCTGTTTACAAAGCTCTTGTTCCTATAATAGTTCTGATATAGGGAGTGCAAATACTATTATCCTTATTTTAGAAATGAGGAAACTGAGGCTCAGAGGAGGCAAGTGACTTGACCAGGGTCATACGACTAGTTAGTGGCAGAGCCAGGAAATGTACCACGATGCCCTCTTTCCCCAATGCCTTCATCATTATTCTCGGCTAGGGGCCCTCTTGTAAAAGAGAGTTTCTCTTCCTGTAGACATTCCTTCTCAGACTGTGCACGTGCTCACTCCCCACAAATATGCTGCTGTACACCACAGGGTTTCCATTCCAAGATGTGATCCTAGGATTCATTCCCCCCACACCAGTAGATGGACAGGGTTGATTCCCCCCAGACCTGCTGGGATTCCTGTGAGGGGCTACAGCATTTCTAAGAAGTTTCTCTCCACCCTCCCCAGGAGGGATGCCTGCCTCCCAATCTCCCCACCCCCATTCTCTTTTTCTGGCATTTTTTCCCACCCTCGAAGTCACTTTCAATCACAGTCACCCCAGTCTGGAGCTTTTGAAGGCCCCAAATGGCTTGAATCACTTCAAGCGAAACCTGCTCACACCATAAGGTGATCTGTATATTAAAACCAGATATTTGCTCCCTCCTGCATCTTAAAGCGACAGCACGCTTTCTGTTTCTTTATTTAAAAGAAACATAGGTATATACATATAAGAGGGTGACTGTAAACCACTAAGGCTATTTTCAAACTATCTTTATAGCAATGGGAGCAAGGGTAGGAGAGGGCACCTGGGACCCTACACAAGAGGATTTGCACTTCAGGGGTTTGACAGCTAAGGAGTATAAAGAAAGTATCTGCAATCAAAAGACTTGGATTGAAATCCAGGCCCTGGCATGTCCTCTCTGGGTAACATTGGACAAATAACTTCACTTGTCTGTGCCTCAGTTTCCTCAGTTTCATCATTTTAAAATGGGGGTCTTAATTCTTACTCTACCTACTTCTTAGCATCTTCATCCACATTAAAGAACAGTATAAATATGAATGTGGTTGTTGTATTTAAGCCAGCTCCAACTGCCTTCTGGGCTGATGTGGGGATGCCTTTTTCTGATGAACCAATCTTGGGAGAGTCACAATGTGTTTTATGGGGAGGTAGAAAAGCAAATAATAGACGTAGCTCTGAGAAACCCGACACAATTCAGTTGTGGTGGTCTGAAGTCCCTCTCTCCCTCAGTTTCCTTCAGAGTTGTGTGTGGCTCTGGCTACCATACCTCTTCAGAGGTTGTCAGTGATTATTTGGGTATCTCATTGGATCTTTGATTGGGTCCTGTACTGCTCTGAAACCAGGATACCTGTTACTCTGAAGAAAGGAGATGGGTGAGGATAATGTACTCTAAAGCTATCCAGAGAGTCATGACTGAGATGAATGTGTTCTGGGAGATGTGTGACAAGAGTGGACATCTTTGGGACACAGTTCAGCAGTCTATGAGGGAAGTTCAATGAGTATTTCTTGGCTACAGAAAGCACAGCTAATGTATATTCAATTGTGTGTCTTGAATTCATAGAAATGAGAAATTTAGCTCTAAAAAGGAAGAGAAAAACTTCTTCAAAATTAGAGCTTTGTAATAATGGAAAATATACCTCAGGCAGTAGTTTTCCATAGCTGGAGGTTGTTAAGTAGAGATTGGATGATCATTTGTTGGGACAACAGATTCAATAATTACTTTTTCCCTGTCTCTTGCTGCTATGGCCATATATGAAATCTTGGTTTTATCATTCACGTCTTTCCCTTTGCCCTTCTGTCTCCTTATATACTTGGAACACCTACACCAAAATCAGCATGTTCACTGGCTATCCACCATGCCTGAAGTTTTCTCCTTCCTCATATCTACCTCTTACCATTCCCAGCTTACTTCAAGTCCCAACTAAAATCCCACTTTCCACCCCAAATCTTTGGATCCCCCTGAATTCTAGTGTCTCTCTCCATTGACCATCCCCTGTTTAACCTGTCTATAGTTTGTTCCTGCACAGTTTAATTGCATATTGCCTGTCCCATTAGATTGTGAGACCCTTGAGAGCATGGACTATCTTTTGCCTTTCTTTGCATCCCCAGAGCTTAGAGGTATGCCTGGCATATAGCAGATCCTTAATAAATGTTTATTGACTAACCAACTACCTTCCCCATACACATCCATACTTCTGCTTCCTATAGGAAACTGAAACAGCAGAAGGCATCCAGACAGTAAAAAATACAGTAGTTCAGAGAAAGCAGATGACTCTTATGTTCAAGGCTTCATGGAAGTCACCCATGCAAAATGTGAGATTGAAGCTGAGCCATGGGACATATTAGGGTCCCACTATTGCCACTTAATCTGTGTGATCATGGGCAAGTAATTTCTCTTCTCCAGGCCTCAGTTTCCTTGTTGACAAAATGAAGGATTTCTAAAATTCTATCTCTAGAGGGCAGCTAGGTGGCTCAGTGTATAGAACACTGGACTTGGAATCAGGAAACCTGAGTTCAAATCCAATCTCACATGTGACCCTGGGCAAGTTACTGTTTGCCTAATTTCCTGAAATGACAAACTACTCTAATTGCCTTGCCAAGAAAATCCTAAATGGTGCCATGAAGAGTCAGACATGACTGAAAAAAACTAACAGCAAGAAGTCCAGTTTAGTCCCAATATTCTGCTCTAGAATCTGTGTTGTAGAGTCTTTTATCTATAAATTGCTATGTCTAAAGATTTCTTCTAGCTGGCATTCTATGTTTCGAAGGTCCATTCTAGCTCAAGCATCCTGTTATAACCATATCAAGTAGGGCATGCATTGAAAGCTTTATATTGTGGAAACCCAGATGTTGGGGAGTGAGCAGTATTTGTAAGCCAGCCTTTTGTAGTGGAGAAAGCATTGAACTCATAACCAGGATCTGGGTTGGGGTCTCTGTTACTTTACCCAAATTATTTCCTCTCTCTGGTCCCACTTCCTTCATCTGTAAAATGGGACTAATACTATTTCTGTTGTCTACCTCACAGGGTTGCTTTAACCTTAAACCATGTTAGACTGTGAGCCAGGTTCATGGGCTCACTGAATTGATTAGAGAGCATCTTGGTTTTTCATGTCCCAGGAAGAAGGTCAGATAATATTTAATGAGGAATAGCAAAATCTAAGGAGGAAGAGAGGCCAGATCCAGGAAACATATGCTTTTCCTTAGGGTTACCAACTGAAGGTGTGGAAGAAGAGAGAGAGAGAAAAAAGAAGTGTGTCTACGTGGGGTGGGAGTGGTAGGACAGTTATGACTCCTTAATAAAACCATTTCTGCAATGTATTTATCATTTGTGGAAGGGCAGCATTGACAGAAACCAAAGTCTGGTCCCAGGCCTCCTATTTATCCCCAGAACAGATGGGGTGCTAATAGCAGCCACACAGCCTCTGACTCGCATCTTGTCATGACCTCCAAGCTCTAATTTCCGAACCCAGCTGAAAAGGATTGAAAAATCAGCCAGCAGCCAAGAAATTTGTTTTTGCCAAACCCAAACATTTCACCACAAGGCTGGGTCTCAGAGTGATGAGGCGTCTGGGTGTTGGCAAAGAGAACCAGGTATTTTCATGAGCATCGTGCTGGGCTTGTCTTCTAAATTTCTATTTCAGTTCAGCCTAGTGCCTGGAAGCATCTTGTTCTTTCTGCTTCCTTCTGTTATATCAAAAGTTCCTGGGTGGAAAACTGTAGTCAATTCACTTAACATCACTTGAATCTCATTCTTATCGGTCAAATGAAGAAAATAGCAGGAAATTGTTGTGGTAAAATGCTTTAGAAATCTTAAATAGCTACAAAAAGTGAGGCATTATTGTTATTAGAAATTAGAGCTGGAAGAGTCCTTAGAGGTGATCTGGCCAGTGTCCTCATTTTACAGAGCGGGAATGGAGGTCAAGAGAAGTTAACTGAGTCACTTGAAGTCACACAACAAAAAAGTGGAGGGGTTGAAATTCAAACCCAAGTCTTCTGACTACAAATTGGACTCTTGGTTACTGTCATTCTGGTATGGATGAGTTGATAGAACTAGAGACAGTTTTAGATTGTAGAAGGTAAACTTAGGGATGAGGGAGAAATGGAATAGCTTACTTCAATAATTTGATGTATTATTCAAATTTAATCTTGATATCAAGAATAACAGGTTGAGATTTCATCTGTGTAGGGAATTCCCAGTGAGGCAACTCCGCCTACCAATTCAAATCTACAGTTTTTCTGAATCTAATAATCTTAGAAAATTGTCGTGGTCAATAAGAAGGTCAGTGACTTATGCAGAGTCACACAGACACCATGTTTGCCTTGAATGCAGGTCTTCCTGACTTGGAGGACAGTTCTCTATCCATGCTGTTTCTCATAAATATTATTACTATTTAAACATCATGTATTGTGTATTAAACCTGCGAGCTATCTCAAGTTCTCTTGGAAGAGGGCAGGATATAAATTTTTAAATACATTTAGAAGAATCTTCCTATGGCCTAATTTATTTTAGGTCTAGCCATAATTTCTTTCAATCCCTTGGCTTGAGGTAGGGGAAGGGGTTGTGGCTGGGTGGTTATTAGGACTGTTTGGTGGGGGAATTGTTCTAGGAGCAGTCTTTGAGAAAGTCTCTGAACTCGTGAAGTTGAGGAGGTAAAAATTAATGATTAGGAGAGTTTCCTCCCATCCCCAATGCCTGAATGACACTTCTAGAGGAACCATAGCTTTATAGAACTGATTTAATTGTAGCTCATCCTTCATTTTTCAAGAGGACCAAGGGGGTCATGAAGTGATGTCTTTATTTGCTTGTAAATTCAATTTAAATGAAGCAGATTTGCACAGAGAGTCATCTGCCTCACTCTCTTCCAAAGTCATTGAAGTCCAGTGGCAAGATAAAAGTTAAGAAAACTGGCAATGACCCTGGATACAGTGAATGAGCTTGTCAACTTGAATGTCAGACTAAGCTTTAAGCACTCCATAATGCCTGCTTCAGCTGCCTTCATGGCCTTTGGAATAAATTGTTCTCACCTGCCCATTCCTTTGGGGATATCTTCCCCATGTGATTGTAAGCTTCTTGAGGGAAGGGACCTTTTTTTTACCTTTCTTCATATCCCCAGTGCTTAGCACAGTCCCTGGAATATAGTGTTTATTTGATGCTTCTTGGCAAACTGACCAATCATGGAATGTGGTAAGTCAGAGTTTGGAAGACTCTGAGAAATATGGCATGTTAAAACAGAAAGAGATTAGAAGAGAAGACAGAGAATATCCGAGATCACCTCATCCAACAACTCTTTTTTTAGAACAAAAAGGGATTAGAAGAGAAGACAGAGAATATTAGAAATCACCTCATCCTACTTTTTTTTAAACAGAGGCAGAATTTACAGCTAGGGGAGAGAAAGGATTCCTTGTGTAACGTGATATAGGTAATAAGTAGCAGAATCACAAGGAGAACTCAAATCTTGTTGATTTAATTTTTTTCTATATTTCCCTCTGAATGTTTTCTACTTGTGAGTCTTCTCCCCTAGCCAAATTTATAACATCTCATGGAGTAAGAATCTAACTTTTTGCCTTCTTTTGTATATCCACCACTTCCCATCCTTCCTCACAAGGGATCTGGGCACACAGGAAAGATTCAGTAATGATGAATGGCCCCAGTTGTAGATACTAGAACTCAGGTCTACTGATGGTTTACCAAAAAAAATGAAGTTAGACTAATATACCTCATGCTGTTTCCTAAAATCTTGAGCATTTTGGTGAGTATAAAAGAAAAAGATTTTTTTCTTTCTAATGGAAGCACACATTTAAAACTGCTCTATCATCCATCCTATATACTATCATCTGGAACATTCTTTTTCTCAAATATTCCTTATATTTGGAGATATAGTGTGAAAGCATATATTCTACAAATCAAAATCATCCAAATTCTAAAACTTAAAAAAACTCATCTTTTTTCATTGTAAGATATTGTATAAAACATCTGTTCTGATGTCTGAATGTAAAGTTTGGTAACTGGTTGTTATCATTTTAAAATTAAAATGATGTAAATCGTGTAACCCTATTCTTCCAAGGGACAGAGTGATGTCATAGGAAGAAGGATGTATCATAATCAAGAGTCTTCTTATTATTATCTGTGTGACTTTGAATATGTAACTTAATATCTCAGAATTAGGTTTTTACCTTTTGTAATATGAGGGGATTGATTTAGATGAAATCGAAGGTTCCATGATAGATTCTCCAGTCCAAACCTCTGCTTGATGGGTGAACACTCTCTAAGGCAATCCTGATAAGTGGTTACCTAGCCTGTCTTAATGCCTCTAGTAATTGGAAGTACAATATTTCAGAAGTCAATCCATTGATGGACAACTCTAATTTAATTCAACCCAACAAAGATGACTGAATAGACAATGTGAAGATGAGAAGATCAGTGTTCTTGGTCCTGGGAAAGATACAGCTTTTGAATAAGACAGAGCCTCTGACCTCATGCAGTTTTCAGTCTTGCAAGGGAATAAGATATTTATTCAATAAGACAGATACATATAATATAAAAATTATATGTATACGTATACTCATACATGTATCTGTGTATATACCTACATACATACATATACATGCATACACACACAAAGTATAGAGGTGCAAAACAAAATATCATGTGAGGTCTAAGGTGGAAAAAGTCTTACAGATTGGGAGTGGGTATAGAGCTGAAGAGGAAAAGTTAAGGAAATCATCTGAACAGGGTTTTAAAATATAGATTGGATCTTTATTGGCAAAAAAAGATCAGTAGGAAGTGTTTCAAGTCGAATATAGTAAACTTTACTATCATTGAAAAAGAAGATACTTCATTATAGAAACAATGTTATTTGTTACAGATAACTGAATACTACAGTTTCTGAAGAATAAAAATTGTAGATCCCGCAAAGGTCAATGAAGAGATACATGATGACAGTCAAAGACTGAAACATAATACAGATAACAAATTAGGCATCAAAAGTGATGTAAAATTAACATTAAAGAGATGTATGAAAAGGAAAAGAAGGCCAGGCTATCATGCAATAAGGGCAAAGGGGCACTTTATGAGACATCTTTCTATTAAGCTGTAACTTCTTTATATTTTCTAATTTCATTTATAAGCAAGGATTCTAGTATTTAGGTTGCAGTTCAGTAAACTGACTTGATGACAACTGGACAAAGGTCTCCAATTTACAGTGCTAACAGCCATGTTAATATGAATAAATATATTATCTATTTTTAAAAAACTGTGTTTCTTAGCATCCTCTTGTCCAATCATTCTCCCCCTAGCACTGAGGAATCAGAAGGGTGTCAAACAGGACTGTGGACCATTTTGTATCTTTCATCATTTCATGCATTGCTATGGCTAAATAATTCATTACCTAGTGGCCAGCCTACTGGTCATGAACCTCCCAGTACTTCACTGGACTGATCATTAGATGCTGGATAATAGCTTTTCCAGCTTTGAATAAAACCTACTAGAACTTGCATTCTGCTGGCAAAGACTTTAAAAAAAATTCTGAACTTAACACCAAGTAAAATTAGCATTTTAATCTACGTGGCAAAAGAGGAAGAAGTGATTTATATGACGTTGACGGTCCATTGTGTGCAACTTGTTTTTCTTAGTATATAAATATGTAGCAAGTTCAACCCGTAATTTTCAAAGTTGTCCTGTTTATCTGTGCTTCCTTCTGGTCTTTGGTTTATTCTTTTCTCTGCATTTAAAAAATGCCTTAATGATCCGTCCTTCCTCCTTCCTTCCTTTTTTCCTTCTCCATCCTCACTCTCCTCATCATATAAAAAAAAAGATAAAGAAAAACAAATTCCTTATAACAAATATGCATAGTCAAACAAAGCATGTTTCCACATTATGTATATCCAAAAAAGTATGCATGTCTTAACTTGCATCTTGAGTTTATGACCTCTCTGCCAAGAGATGGGTAGTGTGATAAAGAACCAAGTAGCCTCTTCACAGCAAAATAAGGCATCATAGTAGGACTTCAGAGGAAGAATGTTTCCTTATGTTGAGTCAAAATTAGATCCTCTATTACTCAGAATCACAGAATTTTAGTTGGAGAGGAGCTCAAAGCTCATCCAGTCCCATCTGTATCTGGACAAGACTTTCCTGTACAACATAACCAACAAATAGCCAGCCAGTTTTTATTTGAAGATTCAAGTGAAGAAAAACCTACCACCTACTAAGGAAGCCTTTTGAAGACTTCCATCATTAAGAATTTTTTATTTACATCAAACATAAATATTCCTTTCTATTAGTCCAACTATGGCTTCAATTATGGCCCTGTGGAGACAAATACAAAAAAAAAAAAAGAATTCTTCTTTCACATTATAAATTTTCAAATTCAACATTTCAACACAATTTTTAAAGTGCCTACTACATGCAAGGCAATATGCAAGGTGGCACAAGAAGATCTGAGTATGAATATTTCATCAGACATTTACTAGCTTTGTTACTCTCAGCAAGTCAATTAGCCTCTTTCTGCTTCAATTCCTTTATTTGTAAAATGGGATACAAACAGCACCTATTCACAAGGTATTTCTGATTCTCCTGTGCTACGGGAAGAATGATTGGAGATTGTATACACACATATGTATATGTATGTATATATATGTACATATACACATAGAATTAAATATGATGCATATTAAACACATATATCGTATATTATATGAACTAGTATATATGTAATATAACGTATAATATATTTTATATTATATGTAACACTTTCTAAACCTTAAAGTGCCATGTAATCATTAGCTATTGGAGTATTGAGAGCTTCTTTCATATTCTATTTGTGTTTAGAACACATCAACTGTTCTCTGTCTTAGACAATTTTGAGAGTATTGTGTTTGGTTCTGGGTAAAAAAAAATTAGCTTGGATGTTAACTGAATAAGGAATTAGGATTGTGAGATGGTTGAAGAATATGTCACAGGAATATACTACGAATTCCTTTGCAGGAGAAGACTTAAGGAGATAAAAGGGCATGTTGTTGTTTGATCATATTTGAAAGACTGTCAGTGAGTGCAGTGGGACCCCTTCCCATGGAAAGGACCCTTAATGCCTCATAAAGAGCACCCAGAATACTTAGAGCCACAAAGAACTAGCTTAAAGACTTGAGAAATAGTTCCATTTCTGCCTCAGAACTAGTATCTATAATAGCCTATAGACAGGGGCTGATCTGTGATTTCACTGGTATGGTGAACTCCCAGGGATAATACTTCCTCTACCAAGGCAGGATGTACCATTGGTAGATGGGTTGACTTACCAGGATCACAAAGCCAGAATGTGTCAGTCTTGAGATTTGAACTTCACCTTATATATACTATCTAGCTACTCCCTCCCTAACTAATGCCTCTCTTAATGTCTGTGATAAATATAAATACTGACTCCCACCAAGTGACCTGCTTTTTTTGTTTCTCTGAGATTTTAGATCAAATCTATTACAGTTACTATTGCAGGTATTGTGCCTACAATGTGATATACAAAAAATCAGTGCCAGTGATTCCAACTGATGATACCTAGAGATGGGTTTTCATTGTTGAACAGAAGAGTCAGTGAAGCAAGAACTTAACAAGTAAGAGTTAAAAGACCTTATTTATAGTTCCAGCTATGCCACTTATCAGCTGTATGTTTTTGGGCAAGTCATGTTACTTCTCTGACCCTCAATTTCTTCATCTGTTAAAAAAAAGGTCAAGGACAGAATTGGTCTAGAGGATCTGGAAAGTCCATCCCATACCTGGCATTCTATGTTCTAAGGTCCCTTCCAGTTCTAAAATTCACTGTCATAATTTCTTACTTCTGTTTTCCCCTTCTGATATTCTCTGTATCTTATAGTCTAATTTTGTACATTCTGAAACCTTTCTAGGTATAATGTGCTTTGGTACATACTGCTAAGTCCAGTACTGCCATCTAGAGGATGTCTTGTTTGCTGTGTTCTTTCAAATCATGGCTTTTCCAAACTACCAGGAAGCCTTTATCATTAAGTAGTAACTCTAAGCAGAAAATTCCATTTGTATGACTTGGGTTAAATAAATAATATGCCACAAAAACACATGTAACCTATATAGGATTATCACAGATCAGTGTATTTGGAACTGGAAGGACCACTAGAACACAGAATGTGGGAGTTGGAAGAAACATTAGAAAGGATTTCCAATGACTCATTTTATAGAGAAAGATACTGAGGCCCAGAGGGATGGAAATGACTTGTTTAAGAAAAATGGGCAGTCAGCATGAGAACCAAGATCTGAATTGGGAAGTGAGCCACCAAATCTAGAACTGTTGATAATTTATATACCACAACTGTCTTCTTAACTCTCTGTATGTAGTCTCTAGAGAAATGTTATCAATCAGCAAATACTTTCTCAAATATTATGGGTTCTATCATTAAATGAAAGAACAGGAAATTTACTTTGAAATTTCTTCTTGAAATATCTCAAAAGTCATTTTTGAAGTACCAGAGAAGGGAAGTTGAAATAGGTGAAATAACAAAAAGGTTTACTCTTCCTAATACCATTCAAGTGCCCTGTCAATTGCTCCCTACTCTCACCCACAAGAGTGATTTTTTTTCCAGACATGACAAAATGCAGACGTTAACTCCTGTCAAAGTCCTGTTTGTGAAGTGGAGAAATCAAGTATCTTTTTTTCAAGGGCAAGTAGAGAGTGAAGGTAGGAATCTCCCAAAGATGTTAATTAAATTATTCATGAGCAAGTCTTATGTAAAAATAGCTATCGCTTCTCCAAAAAGGGAGGAAAAGGTTGAAAAAAATTGTCTGTATTTGAAAAGGAATTTCATGAACTCTTTTGTACATAAGGTTTCTCTCACTGTGACTGACCACATTTTGATAAACATTCTCTGGATACAGTTAAGAGGTATCATGACACAGGAGAAATCGCATAGGGTTTTGAACCCAAAGGACTGACTTGAGGTCTGGCTCTCCTGGTTTACTGGCTATAACACTCTGGTCTTTCCACCTCTCCTAGACTTGGTTTCCTCATTCATAAAATGGAAACAAAAATATTTGCACTATTTACCTAATAAGTTAATTGTGAGGAAAGCATCTTATAAATCTTTCAGCATTTTGAACATGTGAGTTATTTTTGATCATCTGAAAAATTAGGTGAGCTAGGCAGTATAGATCTCATCATCACCCTTTTACAAATAAGGTAAATTGGAAATTGAGGGGATGTCCATCAGTTAGGGAATGGCTAAGCAAGTTGTGGTATATGATTGTGGCGGAATACTACTATGCTGGAAGAAATGTTGAGCTGATTGATTTTAGAAAAACAAATAAAGAAAGACTTATATGAAATAAAGAAAAGTGAAATGAGCAGAACCAAACATAATGTTGCATGCAATAACAGCAATATTGTTTAAAGAATGATTGTGGATAATCAAGCTATTCTGAGTATTAGAAATACTCAAATAAACTACAAATAAAATAAAATAAAAACTCAGACTACTGCTTTTCTAAGGATGACCTATGAAGGAAAATGCTACCCACCTCCACAGGAAAAAAAAACATGATAAATAGCAGTATATATAGTATAGTTTTACATCTATTTATCAATCTCTGTCAAATGGTGGCTTTTTTAGTTCGGGGTGGAGAGGGAGGGAGGGAGAGAGAGAGAGTTCAGGGAACTTAAAAATGTAACAAAAAATAATTTACAAAAAAGGAAATGGAAAAGGAAAGGGAAACTCTTGGGCTCGATTTCCTGACTGGTCTACAAATCCTTTTTTGAAGGATATATCTTCAATGTATATTTTGTGGGCAAACAGTCCTGATGGGCCTGATAAGTTTTAGTCATTCAACATTCATTTAATAAATATTTATTAAACTCTTAAAAAAACAAGGCAACTGAGTCTCAGAGAGGAAAATATTTCTTATCCAATCACAAAGCTATGTATCAGTTCCCTGGATCTAAACTCTGTGTGTTCTGACTCACAATCCAAAATGCTTTCCAGCACTTAAACTTATGACTACTTGCCAGAAGTGTTGCAGAACTGATAAATGTTTCAGGTATAAGGGTTGGATTAGATGGCTTCCTAGTGCATTTCCAAATGTGAGATTTTCTCTCTGCCAGGGACGATTATGAGAGAAGAGACCTGAGTCTGGATCTAGCTTCCAACACTTACTCTATGATTTAGGTGTATGAATCTCAGTTTCCTCAGTTGTAAAACATGCATAATAATCAGAGATCTACCTAAGGATTTTTTTCTGCCTAGTAACAGAATAAAGCGTATTTGAGGCAAGTATCATGAAACAAGTCAAAGGAAAGGGAACATCTGAGAGAGACATCACTCCATTTTTGGAAGACAGATGCCCTTGTAAAGCAGAATGAGACTACTGTTGGGATGGCCTCCTTGGGAAAATGATTGAAGGTATGGAGTTGGCTGAGAAGCCTACCAGCTGGTAGCTCCCTATTTTAGCTCATTGTTCTTTTGCTAAACTCTTTTGTTTCCTTGACGGTGAAAGATTGCAAGTATTGTCAGAATCCTAAATCCTCCTCTTAGTCACAGCAGATGATAATCCCTGTAATACCGACATGGGGTTGTTGTGAATATCAGATACAAATATAACATTAATTGGCAAACCTTAAAGTCTCATGTAAAGGTCAGTTATTATCTATCTATCTCGCCTACTTCATAGACTTGGTTAAAATGATTCTGGAAACTCTATTTTGACTATCCAGATATTGATTCAGAAATTTATAAACTGTAGAAATTCAGCCCCGTTAAAGCATGGACTCCAAGTTCTGTTTCCATCTTATGGACTGGTTCATTGAAAACTGATATGATTTTATAAGTGAGGAATTGCCCTTGAAGAAGAGGTCTTACCATCTGCTTTGCTGCTCAACCCCAAAGGACTATGGGATAGTTCTATGTGACTTGAAGTTGAAACCTTCCATATGTGTTTTTTCTCCAGTTAAAATGTGAATTCCTTGAGAGCAGCGATTGTCTTAACCTTCTGTTTGTATCTCAGTATTTAAGTACTTAATTTTTCCCCCACTCATTCATTCATTCACTCATAGATTCGTTTATTGATGTATTCATGAGAAAACCAAGGTTCAGAGAATCAAAGTGACTTACCCAAGGTCATGTAGCCATCGCAATACTTTAGCCAGAGTATGAAGTGCTTTTCAAACTGTAAAGTGCTATGCAAATATTGTTATTATGTTATTATTGTAATCTCCACTGTTATTTCAGTGGGTGATACTACCCTGGTGCCATATTTGTTATTTCTTGGGACTGAGGAATGCTTATTTGAAGTTTTGTTCTGAATGAACTGAGCAGAAAGTATTTTTTTGGAGGGGGGAGAATGTTTGAGGGGGAAGGAGACTCTAGAGGAGGCAATTATCCTGGCTGGGTCATGTTTTGATTTATAGGCTCTGTTTCTGGTCTGACTTGAGGTGTGCAATTATGAAGTGGAGGCTTGGTGCCCGTAAATTCCAAAGATGGAGACTGCTAGTATGACTTGGGCTAAACAACCTGTTGTTTAAAAAAAAATTATCTGAATCACTTAAGCAGAAATAATTTTTCCCCCAAATTTCTTGACCTTTGTGAGAAGAGTGGTCATTTGAGGCAATATCTGAATAAACAGATACATTAAAAAGAAAATCAACTCAACATTTACTTTGTTTCTGCTCTGTGCAGTCAAAATATCTGCCCTAAAATGCTTTTTAAGTTACTTGTCTACAAACTAGATAATAACTTAAGTGTCATTCCGCATCCTCCGCATCCCTAAGTGAGAGGCTTCCTGACTTCTGATTGTAGTGTTGGGTCGAAGAGATGCGTCTAGTGCTTCTATTTCAAGAGCGCCACCTTGAGGACATATGTTAAACCGAAATCCTCAAAGAACTCAATCTTAGTAATAATTGACCTCCCGTTGGAAGCAACTTGATAAACAATATGAATCTTCCTTTCTTTCTCTATCTCTCTTTCTCCCTCTTTCTTTCTCTCCTTTCTTTCTTTCTTTCCTTCTTTCTTTATTTTTTTCTTCCTTCCTTATCATGCCATTCTCTTCAATTTTATTAAATTTCATTTGGACAGCTAGGTGATATAATGGATAGAGCACCAGTGCAGGAGTCAGAAGGGCCTGAGTTCAAATCTCACCTAAGACACTTGACACTCACTAGCTGTATGACCTTGGGCAAGTCACTTCACCCCAATTGCCTTATCCTGGGTCATCTCCAGTCATACCGATGAATATCTGGTCACTGGATACAAATGGCTCTGGAGGAGAAATGAGGCTGGTGACCTGCACTCAAAATAAAGTCAAGTGCAAGTCATGCCATTATTTCTTTGATGGCATGGTCTCCTTTGGCAACAAAAGATGAACACACACAATGTATTTCATTTAATTTTTTAAATTTTCAGTTCTGAATTCTCTTCCTCCCCATTCCCCCCACTCAATGATAAGACAAGAAAAAGGATACCCTCAAAAAGTACATCACACTTAATGTAAAACAGATCAACAACAAAATGCCAGAATTAAACATGATTTTTCTCTTCAACTGATGCAAAGAAGAATCACATTCAAAATGAATAACTCAGGGAAGACATAGACTTGAGTCCCCCCTCAGACACTAAATATATGGGCATGCTGCTTAACCTCTATATACCTCAGTTTCCTCATCTACAAAAACAGGCTGGACTCCATAACCTCTAAGGTTCCTTTTGATTTTCAGTCTTTGAACTTTTAATAAACATATCAAACCAATGGCTTCCATTCATTAACTGTTTAAATATTTACCTTTCTCACAAAAATCCTATTACATCAAATACTGTACAAATTAGTAAGGTATAAATGCATTGAATCACTCAGTAATGCACATCATCTCACCCTTTTTTAAAGATGGGGAGACCAAATTCAAAGAGGTAGTTGACTTGTCTAAGATCACATAATGGATAAGGACCAGGCTAGAGCACAGGGTCATGTGACTCCAAGCTGGGACTCTTGCCACCACCCCACATTCTCTGTCACCAGCATCAGTCAGCATTAGCACCATGGGAAAAAAAAACTTATTGAACAATTCATGGTGAGAAACTCTGTAGGGCCAGGATTAAGGAGAGATTAAGTAGGCATGGGGCTACAGGGCAACATGCAATAGAGAGAAAAAGAGGAATTTTTTTATATGACTTTACATATTTGATGTTAGCAAACAATAATAACAATGACTGACATGTATATGGCACTTACTGTATGCCAGGCATTGTGCTAAGTGCTATACAAGTTTTATTTCATTTGATCCTCACAATAACCCTGGGAGATAAGTCATGCTATTACCACAATTTTGCAGATGAGCAAACTAAGGCAGACGGAACTTTGCCCAGGGTCATATAGCTAGAGTTTGAAGTTAGATTTGAACTCAGGCCTTCTTGACTCCAGGCCCAGTTCTCCACCAACTTTGACACCCAGTTTCCCCCAGATCCTAAATTCCATGACTTGCAGGGTCTTATTTTAGGATAAGTCAAGTTGCATATTTTACAGTGAACTCTCATACTTTCACTTATGGTTAGTACAAGAGGGGAGGTAGGGAGGTCCCACTTTTCAAACCCTGCTCACAACTGCCTCATCTTGACTCTAGTTCTGAGATAAATGGGAAACAAAGAATTCCACAGGCACAATTCCCTTCTTCTAGTAGCTTGGAAAAGTTAATTTTCCTCCCTGTGCTTCATACATAAAATGAGGGGATTGGCTTATATGATCCCTAACATTTCTAGAAGTCATTTAAAAAATGTATAGCATGAGAGTGTAATGTTAATGGGGTATAAGATCTTCCCCACCCATTAATAGCCAATTAGGCTCTGGGCCACAGGGATTCCCAATTAAATGCTGATTTCCAAGCTTCTCATCACTAAGTCAATCAAGTGTCTGGTCTTTGATTGGAAACAGTATATATTGCTTTTCTTGGAAGGAAAAGTGGAGAGAAAAGAAGACAGGGGGAAGAACTTGCCTACAGAAATTTACTCCTGGGGAGACTTGACAGAGAGAATGCTTGTAATATCTTCACTCCCTGGATTGGTGATGGGTACCTTACTAAATCTTGTATTCTGGCATCCTGATAGAAATATTCCAAATAAATATTTTGTATTTGTCTTGGAGGAGGAGAATTGGTTATATTTTGCAAACCAACCATGCATGTATATTCATGGTAGCTGCTATGGGTATCACGCTGGCATTACAGAGAGTGCCCTAAATAGATTATGTCTTAGTTATAAATACCTGAAGGACCTTTTAAATTTTCTAGCTGATCTCTCTCACTTCATGCCTCTATAATTTCTCCCATTCCTTAAATATATTCCTTTAGATAAAGGTGGGTATCAGAAGGTCCATATCATAAAAATAACTCATACTTTCCACAACAATCAAATTAGGTAATATATCTATTATCATTTCCATCTTTCCAATGAGAATAATGAGGCATAGATATAAATTAAATACCACACCCCTAACCAGTTCTATAGCTTAGATCTCTAATTTCATGAGCCTTCCCTTCCCTCCCTGCCTGCATCTTTCTTTAATAAACCGAAGAGTCTTTATGGATACCTACTTGATACAAATCTGCTGGTTCTATCATTTTCTGAATTTCAGGAGAAAGATGTGCATTCTGTTCTGGGGAAAAATGAGTGATCCACTGAGGAGAATGGACATCATCAACCAGTCAGGAAAGAATTACCTTTTCCTGGACTCTTCTTACTACTCTCTAGGAATCTTTCCACGGCCAGTTCCTTCCTAAGTAGTCCCACCCTTGGCAGCTGAAGCTTTATTATTCTCAAGTGTGTCCCTTTATCCTTCGTAAGTTTAGAAATTGCATGGTACTTAGACAGGATAAAAAGCACAAGTGAATGATAAATTTCCTACCTTGAAGCAAAGGCTAAGTCACTTTTCCTTGGGCAGCTAGGTGGTACAGTGGATATAGTACCAGTGCAGGAATCAGGAGGACCTGAATTTAAACCTCACTTCAGACACTTGACACTCACCAGCTGTGTGACCCTGGGCAAGTCACTTAACCCCAGTACCTCATCCTGGGTCATCTCTAGTCATCCTGATAAATATTTGGTCACTAGATTCAAGTGGCTCTGGAGAAGTGAGACTGGTGACCTGCACAGCCCTCCCTCACTCAAAGTCAAGTGCAAGTCATGTCATCATTTCTCTGATGGCATGGTCTGCTTCGACAACGAAGGATGAACACACGCAAGTCACTTTTCATGCATTTGAATCCTGACTTTTGCACTTCTACCTGTATAACTTTGGGTGAGTTACTTAACTTCCTTATGGGTAAAATTAGGGAGTTGAACTAGATGACTTCTACCATCCCTTGTTTTTCTACATCTAGGATTCTTTCACTCAACAAACATTTATTAAGTATTTTATATTTACACTGTTCTCTGTTAAAATTTCCAGGGCCTGGGGGGAAGGGGATAGGGAAAGAATATTGCCAGCATCTGGAATGTTAATTTGTTGTAATTTTTAAGTGCACAACTTTTAAGCAAACAAATGTTATTCTTTGCAATTTCATCATGCCTCTTAACCAAATGTGAAAGAATTGTCATACAGAATCAATCAGAGAATCAATCATAGAATATTAGGGTGGGGGTGGAGATGGGAGTGGAAATTATCCTTAAAACAGAACCAAAATTATTAGACCTGGAAGGGGTCTAGAAGATCTACTTTGACACATCCACATTTTATAGAGGAGAAAATGGAAAGTGAACTAACCTCGTTAAGGTCAAATAGCTACTTTAGTGAACTAAAATCCAGACTTTTTTTTAAACTCTCATGTCAGAGGTCTAAGCATAGCACACATTTTTAACTGGGTTTTAAGTATCTTCCTATCCATTCCTTTCTGCCAAGTCTGGTGAGCCTAAAACTCTATGCAGATATACACTATGATTATTAATATTTAAGAGAAAGAGAGAAGAGACTGGTCACTAATTTAACTTTTCAATGGATATGTTATCACTGTAAGCACTCCTTCCAAGAAGGCAGATTGCAGCACATATAGTACTTCTCATCCTTCCTCCATACATCCTCAATAGCAAATCAATTAAGAATGCTAGAGGCTTTTCTCTAGGTCTCATACACTTTCCATGGGGATCAATTAAATCTGCTCAACAACTTGTAATGACCAGACTTAGATCTAGAACGGAATTGAAAAACACTTCCTTGCTCTCTTCAGAGAGGAGGTAGGATAGAATTGTAGTACATTACATATAGTGTCAGATACAGGGTGACATATTTGCTTTTGCGGAATTATTCTCTTTGTCTTAAACCTCTATAAGGCACTAGGTCAGGGAGAGCAGGATGGGTTCAGAAACTAAGGAGATGTAAAAATGAAAGTTATCAGGAAATAAGAGTAACAAAGATGAAAATTAAATACGCGTAGCAAAATGGCGTAGCAGCGGGTCCTCTTTTCCCCTAATCCCCTTATAGGTGAAAGCATCACTTTAGCATTCAATTCAATTTTGAATTAACTCTTCAGTTCCAGGCAAAATCTACACAAACATTGTCAGAGGTCACCCTGGGGGAAGGGCATTGAAGTTCAATGCCAAAATAAAAGCTCTCCACTCTGGCCCTAGAGTCCAAATCTGTGAAATGATTATAAATACTCCTGCCCCACCTCCTTTGAAGTCTATTATTAAGATTCTATGCGATAATGAAATCAGAAACTCTTTGTAAAGTACTGTAAAGAATGAGCTATTTTAACTAACTCATAGGATGGACAACTAGGAAGAATTTTTAGAGATCAGCTAGTCTGACCCTCTCCTTTTATAGAAGCCCAAAGAAGAGAAAACTTGACAAAGTCATATAAATAGCAAAGCTGGAATTTGAACCAGGACTTCACCTATATTATATTAGCCATCTCTCAAGGAAAGTACTATGTAAAATGTAGCAAACTATAGAAAATAGCTATCATTATTAATCCTCTGGCAGGATGTTGAAGAGAAACATGTTTTGTGAACTGTAAAAAAAGCTATAGAAATGTGATCTTTTAGTCTTGTTTGAAAACATGAAGTCAGTGCAATACAACCAACCAGTTACAACCTGATAATTTATTAAATTTCTAGCTATGTGACTGAATTAACCCTTTAAATTTAAGATCTCCAAATAATCTGCCTTTTTGGTACAGATACAACAGAGAGCCTAGGTCCCTGTTGGGGCCAAAACATTTAAGTAAATGGATTATATGAAATTGACACACTATTTATTTACTACATCCCTTTCTTTCCTCAAAAAAGTAAATTTGCTTCCTGGATTGATGGCTAGAGGCTAAAGATGTAGTGGTTTACTCCAAGCACACCGTGGAAGCCTAGACTTAAAATACTAGATAATTCTGTTTTGTTTCTTTAAGCCTTATTTGGGTGAAAAAATAACTCTCTGTGGGTTATATGATGCCTATTTTTATTGACTTGGTATTTGATCCTATCCTATCAACTTCTTAGACGAAAACCCTGCCAAGCCTCTTTCCTTTGCCTTCCCAGTTGGATTGCTCAGGACCCAGTGTTGGTTCCTAGGGTTCTGTTTTCAATTCTGTTTTCTGGGCATACAAACCCAGCCTCAGGGGCCCAGAAGAAAGGCTTAATCTTTTTTAAAACGAAGTTTGTTGAGCAGAAACAATATACAGTGGAATTTGCCCTTTAACAAAAGAGAGCTGGTCATTTATCTCAGACCCTCTGGGTCCAAATGCAAAACAAATGTTACAGAAGGCTGAGGCCTGGGGAGGCATTTTCAGAGACAAAGGGGCCTGTTTACAAGAGGTGACAAGTACAGTGTTAACTATCGTCCTGTAATTCTCACCTCACAACTCTCCCCCTCCCCCGTAAATATACAAGTGCACATTTACTCACCTTGCAGATGGTTTCCTTTACCCACACCATAATCAACTGCATAAAGATAAACAGGGGGAAGCTCTATAAGTTCAGATCAATTAAACTGAAAGTTTGGGGAGTATTACTGCTGCTCAATTACTATTATACTCAATAGGTGTTATCTCCTCCCTGAGTCTTAGTTTTCTCTTTTTGCTAATGATAGGATGCATGCGAGATGTGATTAAGTGAAATGGGCAAGGGAGTAGACAAGGAAACATCTCTTCAGATCTCCAGTCTCCTTTGAATTTACTGTAGTCAGAAATAAGCTGGATTAAGGCTGCCTTCCAGCTGAATCTTGTTTGCCAACAGGCAGGCTCTTAATAAATGGATACCTTGGGTGAACTGAATTTTCATTTGCATTAAACAACTGAAGTAATTTCAACAGTGTTAAGCTACTCGGTGACAAAGTCTAAACTAAAATCCAGGTTTTTCTGACCTGCCGACCAGTGCTTTTAGCACAGAACACATTTTCAACCAGGTTTTAGCTACCTTCCTATGTATTTCTTTGTCCCAAGTCTGGTGAAGACAAAACCCTATATAAATGTAAGCTATGTTGATCACTATTGGTGAGAATAGAATATTGTATGTGTACTCCATGGGGCTTTAATTGTTATCAAGGACATACAAATTTACATTGATTGTATTTGTTCTAATTCTAAAATAAATGGTTTTTCTATTTTTCTAAAATAATAGTTTTTCTAGCCCAACATATAATTGACAGGCTTTAGGCTCTTTCTCAGGCCACACTCCAGTGTTCCAAAATATAATCTCTTCTACAGCAGTATTCCTTTTGTGAATACAGTTTACAACCTGTATGTAATTTTCTAAAAACCCAATAACAAAAATATACTTAGGATAAAGTCACTCCTCTGGGTTGAGTTGAAAATCTAATTGTTTTGAAATCATGCAGGCAACACATATTTATGTAGCTCACATTTGTAAAGAGTTGGATAACAGTAAAGAGTATATAATACACTCTTTAGAGTGTCTTAAATGAAACCATATGGAATATAGAATAATATATATATACACATATATATGAGTATATATATATACACACATATATATTTCATTTACCCATGTGAATATGCAAGAATCAAAATGGTTCAATTTACATTGAAATGCTATTTTCTATATCATACATTTAACATGTGTGTATAAAATAAATGTAAAAGTGTCTGGCACATAATAAACAGTTGTTTATTGATTGATTACATAAGCTATATGAAATCAATAAAGATTACACAGGGTATTATAAGCTGTAATAGAACTGCACTAAGACTTTTGAGACACCATCTAAAAGCATTTTTATTTAAAATTCTGTATGCACAGTGCTTCCCAAACCTTAAAAGCCATGTATAAATGTCAGCTGCGACTGTATCTTGAAGAAATGAAAAAGGCTCTTAATCTCTCCTTCCTCTCAGTAACTGGCAGCAGACCCTGGTGGAATTTGAACCAAGGTCTGTCTAGGCCCACCCCTTTCCCAAGGAAGGGCAGAGACCTTTCAGAGGAGCTGGTTGCAGGGCCGACCTAGGACAATTGCAAGGTCTGTGTGCCACATGCCTCAGGTTTGTAGTATGTATGGCTCTTCTCTGTCTCCCTCGACTCTCTCTGCACTTCCAAGGCAGTTTCAGCCCAGAGGCCCAGGCCAAGTCCATGATCTGTGAATATGGGGTTGGGTTTCGGTGCAAAGCCAACTTCTTTCCACTGCCTCCATCTTTTTCTGAACAAAGAAGGCCCTGGGAAAATCCAGTCCAAACTGTAGGGAACTGGGGTTTCCATGGACCAAGAAGCCAGAACACATGGAATAATGTGTATGAGACTGACATCAACTCTAAAATGCCACACGATGCAAGAATATTACCCCTGTTACCATTACCAGCTAGCTCACCAGCTCCTCCTCCTAATTTTAAAATCCATCACAAGCTGCAGGGTGCCAGTTTCTTTAATAAAAGCCCAGTTGTTTCTCGAGCCCACCTGAAAATAACAAAGATTTAAAAAATTCTATTTTTGTATGCCCAGCGCCTAGTACGGTGTCGAGCTTAATAAGTGTTGAATGAATTGATGGGAGAAAAGAGATTTTTTTTTTTGCTTTGTTTTGTTTTGGCTCTGGGTCTATCACCTTGCCCTGACTTTGGATATGCTGTTTATCCTCTGGGCATCTATTTTCTTCTTCTAACAACGAGAGAGTTAGATTTAGATGTCCTCTACAATCCCTCTAAATAATTCTGATAACTCATCCAGCTCTGAGGCTTTCCTTACACCGTTTAAGTTAGAAAATGTGCTTTAGGACGGTAAAACTCACAAGAATATAACACTTTGCTTCCTCTACTAGACCAGTGAGACCAGACTGAGGAATAGATTATTCCGGGATGTTTTATGGTGAGAACGGTGACTTGCTTTCATTTCCCCAAGGACCCCCCAAGGGGGACTTTCTTCTTCCGGGACTGTGCCTCTTGGGCAACCCACAAGCAGACTCCGGCGGCGTTTGGCCAGGATCCAAAAGAAGTGGAGAAATCTAATTTATGTAGAAAGGAGAAAGTATTCACCCGCCTGAGAACTCGGGGCTTTAGGGGAATTTCAGGTCTCTTGGGCTGCCGTTTCCCGAAGGAAAACTAACAACTTCCACCTTGCCCCAGGGAGGGTGGCTTTCAAGTCAATTATTTGAATAAATCTATTCCCCCCGTAACTTTCGCCCCTAGTCAGTCTTGAATTTTTCCTGGAGGGAGAAGGTGAAGAAGAGGCGATCCCTGGGTTTGGGATAAGGTAGACGTAACGTTTTACATCAGTTTTCCCGGACTTCTATCTAGGAGCCTGGCTTGCAAAGAAAACCGAGGATCTCTAGGGTCCCTGATCCCGGCGTAGTTCCACGCCTCTAGGTAGGCTGCAACTTCGGGCATCCTCAAGGCCAGGCAGCCTGAAATCGTAGGAAAGTCAGAGACAGAGCAGAGCCGTGAAAGACCCTCAGACCTGTACGGGATAGAGTGGCTCAGCTCTGATGGTATTAAGAAAACCGCTGCTAGCCCCAGCGCTACCAGCGCAGAAACTGCCGGGCCTGCTAACCTGTGGGAATCCTTCGGGAAGTGGCGGTCCTGCTGGGAGGGAGACTGTCCACCCTTAGATATACATCTGGCCTCAGAGTGTGGCCTATATACTCCCAACCAAGCAAGGTGGTCGCCAACCAGGAGTCCCTAACTAGGAAGCTTTTGCTAAACCAAAATTGAAGAGGAAAGTGTCTCTCGTGGGTCGAAGAATCAAATTTCTCATTACTGAATTCTCGGACGTCGAAGCTGGAGGGAGTTTAGAGATTATCTAATCGAATCCACTCCTGTTCGTCTTTTAGACAATTAAGGCCCAACCTCCCTAGTTTTGCAGGTGAGGAAATGGAGATTCCGAGAGTGAAGGTCAATTTGTCCCGGCTCAGGAAGGTGGAAAATCAATCACTCAGCCTATCAAAAACATTTATTGAGAGCTTACTATGAGCTGAGCACTATGCTCTGAGGATACAAAGAAAGATTGGTTTTTTTTAAAGTCCTACACTGGAGGAATTTATGTTTTAATCGAGGAAACCATGTAAACAACTAGGGACATATACATACACGCACATACATGTATATATGCATATATACATTTACATATATATCATATATACATACATATATATGATAGATAGGAACAGAAGACTAGTGCTCAGGTCTTCTAATTTCTATCTAGAGCTTCCCTTGTCCCCCACTATTCTGGACCCACCTCCTGATTCCCTCTCTTATGTCTCCTAATTTTCTGACAAGTTCGTCACTACTCAATACAGTACTTTGACATGCATTATTGTTCAGATTCCTATAGGCCTGATTATCTCAACTGAAATGGATCCTGCCTGGGTGAAAGTACTTTAGGCATTCTTTAGGAGGATAATTGTCACATCCTACACAAAATCTCCCACTGATGAAATTACTTTGTATTCACTTACAATACATTTTATTTATCTGTATGAGTTATATCGCCCAGTAGAATATAAGAATATATAAGACCACAGGGACTGTTTTCCTTTTGTCTTTGCACCTTAAGAGTACCTCAAAATACCTGGCACAAAGTAGACACTTAAGAACTGCCTGCTGCCTGTTGAAATGAATATTATATATGCGTATGGCTATATGGATGTACAAATTTAAGTATGTACACATGCCAAAAACATGTGATTTCCTTGGTTTGGGAGCTCCCTCTGCTGTGGTATACTGAAACAACAATCTAGTCTTAGAGAATTGGGGCAGGAGAATTTTGCGCAATAAAATGTTTTATACATTATATCTCTTCATAAATATACTTTTATGCAATGTATCATATATATATATATGTATGTATGTATGTGTATATATATATATATATATCTGAGAAACTGTTGTGACTTGGGTGATAAAGTTAGATAGAGTTGTGGCTGCCTTAGATTTGGGAAAATCAGACCCTGATTTGAACCCATTCTGGCTGTGTGACCTCGAATAAATCATAGGTATAAGACTCCTAAATTAAATATAGCTGTCAAGTTGATTAAGTAAAAGGAACTTACATAGGCATGTATCCTCTACATAGAGAAAAACCACAGTACCAGACCATGTTTATATGGTCCATGTATACAAGTGTGAGAGATAAAGTGTTGGATAGAAGACTGCCATGGAGGAAGACCAGAAGATGTGACTTCAGGTCCTGACTCTTGAACATATTAGCTGGGTGAGTTTCAGTAAATATCACGGTAATGTTTTCAAACTATAATCGCTGAGTTCCTGACATACATTGACAGAGAGAATTTTCATTTTTAGTTTTCCCTACCCTCATGAAATCACCCATCTGAAGTACTTTCTGATCACTCCTTCAAAGACAGAGTACACTTGAATGCAGGAAGGACTTGTGTATAAACTACCTCCACCAACAGAGATAACACCATCTTTCGTTTATTGGCTAAATCTGTTCGATTGGCTTAAGACATGTAAGGGTTAAGTGATTTGCCCAGGGTCACACAGGTAGTGTCAGAGTTGGGGTTTGAAGTCTTTCAAGACTTTAAACCCAACAGTCTGTGGTTATGTAAATATGCACAAACATACACATTATGTTTTTGCTTTTGTTTTTGTTTGGGGGATGAAATTGTGACAGCAAGGGCTGTAGGAAATACGTCTGATACCCCTTTTCAGGAAGATCAGCCTCTTAGAGCAGTTGAAAGTATCAGAATACATGGCTACTACTCCCAAATCTTCTACTAATTTGCTGTGTGACTTTAGTCAAATCACTTTCCCTCTCCGAGATTCAGTTTCCTCTGCAAAACAAGGGATTTGGACAAGATCTCTGAAGTCTCTTCCAGCTCTTACCTCCTTATTGTACATTGTAAGTTTTCTTCCAATTCCAGTGATCTCTGTTCTAACCTGAGTACTTCCATCATTTAAATGGTCTTCAAGAACTCAAATTTCCAAATGCTAGAGCAGCTACAATACTATGAATTGAATCAGTATTAGTTATTAGGGCCAAAGTTTCCCTTCTAGGTGTCCTCTTCCTCTCTCCTGCAGCACACTTACTCTCCTCCACCCCCAGCCTGGCTGGGGCTGGGGACAGAATTCTCCTACTAAGAAGGGGATCTGGGGGCCCATTGCCCAAGAAACTTCATCCCTCAGCCTCTGGCCTCCTTTCTCAGTGAGCTCCCAGACATGAGTCCCCTGGGGATCTTCTCCAGCAATAACTATCAGACTGCTGTTTTGAATTATGGGTCAACCTGTCACATAATCAGGAATGGGAGAGAAAGCCACCTGCTCTTTAGAGCATGGAACCAGACCTCTGCTTCTCCTGGAGAGAATGAGCTATGCTTGGGGCCAACTTCAATTAACTGTTCCTTTTTCCTATCGTGTTTTTATGTCCCAGGGGAGCTTTACTGTCTGGGAGTTAGAAGACATGGGTTCAAGCCAAGCCCTTCCTTTATAGCCAATTTTCACTTTCCAGATGAGGAAACTAGGTCATTACCTACAGTGGTAATTCCAGGATTCAGCCATAGATCCTCCTTGTCCAAATTCAATTCGATTTCTTCTATACCAGCCTCCACACATTTATAGTAGCAATGAATCTTTAGCGTCTTAAGATTTACAAAGTGTTTTCCTCACAACAACCCTGATAAGGCAGAGAGATCGAGGATCATTATCCTCATTTTGCTGGAGGAGAAAACCAGGTTCAAATACTTAAATGACTCACAAGACTAGTAGTGACGCAGCGGGTCCTTCCAAAGAAGAGTGAAGTCGAACATCTTCAGGGCCCTGGCACTTGCTAACACTTTTGTCTGAATCTTTTCCTGTGCTGTATCCTGATATCGGGAATGCCTGTGGTTGTCCTGGGAAGGACAAGGAAACGGGGCTGAGAACGATGAATGTTTCATCTCTTTTTTCTAAAAGTAATGTCTACGTTATAACATCGGGGACCTGAGAGGCCCGGTAGTCAAGAATAGCCTGTTAGGCGTCGGGAAATGGGGCCAGAGTAAGCCACCCGGCAGCATTTTTCTTAAAGCTGAAACTCCGGGCAGGAAGCTGTCACTTTCCTTGGTAGCTGAAGGAGAAACTTAACCTTCTATGCTATAAGGTCTCTCTTCCTGTTCTGACAGCTGATGCAGAGAGATTCTTACTCTGTCGTAGGTGACCTTCTTTAAAAAAAAAAAAAGTTAAAATGTAATTGGTTTACTTTGTAATACTATATAATTAATTTTATGCATTTAACAACATTATTCTTAGAAGGACAATAATTTCGCCACACTGGCAGACCTGGGTTCATGACAAAAAGGTTAATTTCCCATCTAAAGTTCCTTCTAGACCTAATATTCTACATCCTAGGGTTCGGAAATGCTATCATCTAGTTCCTGTAGTCTTTATTTTCGTCCAGCTCACTCATTGCCTAGTTTAAAGTTTCTCCATGTGTACTAAGGGACCTTTACTCTCTCTGTGATTTTAGGAACTGAATTCTCGAACACTGAATGTATTAGCTTTCTGCCAGAATAGGTCAAGAATAAAAATTGAAAGCTTGAGTCCGTAGGAGAGGGAAAAAGACCAACTTGGCTTATATGGCTACGCTTAGGACCGGAATTGAATTTGTCTCTGTCTTTTTCTCCATTTAAATGACCACGTCTGGAACACTTATGACTAGCAGTAGACGTCTGGCTCTTTTCCTAACTTGGGAGGAGTGAGAACGGGGGTGAGGATGGGAGGTGTGTGGGCAGTCCAGCCGTAGCGGAGCGGAGAGAAAATATAGTCCAGCGGTCCTCAATTTAAAGGCCATAAGATGTTGGGAATGGGATGCAGATCTCAGACATCTGGCTAGGGGAAGTCTCCAGACAAAGGTTGCAGACAGCCCTGCCGGCGCAAGTCTTCGTATTTTTAGAGAAGACAGGACTAGCTCCACGAGACTGAGACTTCCCTTTCCTCTTGCCCTCGCCCTCATCGGCAATCGTAGGATCCCTAAATTTCAGGGCTCGAGGCATCTTAAGCCAGAGGTTTAAGCCTAGATAACAAGAATTTGGAGAGATCCCAACACACTCGCCCGCCCAGGAAGGGGTGAACTGGTTACCTTTGTAAGAGCGTTAAATGACTGACTTTCCGTCGTCAGTATCTTGAATAATCCTGTATCTGGAACAGATACTTGTAATCTCAAATTATATTGGGCCAAATAGTCCCTAAGCATTTAAGAGAGCAGGGGTCACAACAAGCAGAGAGCTCCTTGGCTCAGCGATGAGGGAGTGAATTGCAATTGTGGCATGCTCCACCGTTAGAAACTAATTAGGATCCTACCTGTCTAAATGAATGAACATTAGTAGGTTACTTTCCCTGTCTGGTCCCCAGTTTTCTCTGTAAAATAAAGGTTTTAGAAGGGGGAAACCCATCACAGCTAAAGTTTTTATGGTTTACAGAACACAACCACCCTAAGAAAGGGAGAACAAGTGTTATCACCCCCAATTTGTCAATGTTTGTGTGCGTGGGGGACGGCGGTATTTGAGGTTTAGAGGAGGGAAAAGGACAAGGACACATGACCACTGAGCATCCTGTCTGCCACTAATATGATTTCTAATATGCCTTCCCATTTCTAACATTCTGTAATTCTAAATGGGAAGGCAAGAAGAGATCAGGCAGAAGAAAACTCTCTTCACACACTGAATATTCTCAGGTGAAACTATTCCTTTTATCCTGCCTCCAAGCAATACACTAAAAAAACCTGAATGGAGAGAAAGAAGGAAAAAATTCTGAAAGGACAAACTCCACCACAGAACTATATTTCCTCCCCTAATGAAAAGAGACTAGGTAAAAAGTGCTTACTGTTCTTTGTTTTGGACTGAGAAATTTGAAAGGAAGGAGAAATTATTGTTGTATCTTTCCAGATGAGGGCGGGGAGAAGGGAGGAGTACTTTTTTCTTCTTCCTATCCTATCCTGGAACAGGGACTAGCCCACCAAGCTACTCAGTTGCAGTTCTCAGCTTTCTCCTCTGTAAAATAAGGGACTTGGGCTATATCAGAGGTTTACAAACTGAGGTTAAAGATCCTAACGTGTCTGTAGATTTATTTCAGGGTGGTCCCTATACTTGGATGAGCAAAAAAGTAATTATAACTTCATTACCAAATACATTACCAAATTTCTTTGTAATCCTATGCATTTTTTTATGCATTTAAAATCATGATTCTGAGAGAGGGTCCATAGACTTCCTCATACTGCCAAAGGGATCTAAGATACAGAAAATGCTAATAACTGTGGACTAGGTGATCTTTAACATTTTTCTAGCTTCAAAACCTTCAATAACAGCAGTGTCTATCTCTTGAGATGTTGTGCCAAATTAAGTGCTTTGTATAAAGTGATTTTTAGCCCTTAAGACCCAAAGTAAGTGTCAGTTATCATCATCATCATCAATCATGAAAAAAGTAAAACCAGACAGAGTAGCCACTCTATAACTGGACTCTAGAACAAATGAAAGGACAAGACACCCAGAAGCCAGCCATGCTTTCTACAATATCTGCCCAAAATGAAATTTTTCCAGGTAGTGGTGGAAGGTGGGGTTAGCACAAACCCAGACAAGGGGAAAGGGCACACGTTCTGTCAACTAATCATCAGATAAAACAGGTCCCCTTGGAGATTCAGCCCCCTCCATATTAGAAATTAGAATTTCCTAGAACCAAAGTGTCATAAGTCATAAAACTTTGCTGGGCTCTGAACAATTCAATATCCCCATTTTTAACTATAAATAATGAAATTTTTATAGTAAAGCTATAGGATACTTCCTCTAACAACATATGTGATGCCTCAGGAGGGCATGCAGTTACCCTTGGCTTCATAAAAGCATTTTATGATAGTCTAAGAATATAGTTTATTTATAATACATCTATTTATGGTATATAAAATATAGTATACCTATAGTAATATGGTGTTTTATTAATATGGTACTTTTTAAAGCATATTAGAATAATATACCTTGCCATATCCTACTAATCTGGAAAGATTTCCAAAATGTACATGCTTCAAACCTTGTCTCCATTGCCTGAGGATCAGCCTCAACCTAATCAGACAGACCAGGGAAAAAAATTTTTTCAGCCACAGCAATTCATAAGTTGTCTACTAAAATATGGGGGTTGAGGTAGTAGAGATGATGGTTCCTCAGTGTAGCAGTTTATTGTTACACTAAGGTAATTACATATGCTTAAAATGTTGAACTGAAATACTAATAGCATGAGAGGCAGTGTATTTTTTTTATTAAAGTGTATCTTTTATTAAAGATGACATGAGACCATATGATTAATACAGAAAAGTATGGGAACAATTTTATGAACTGATGCAAAGAAAACAGAACCAGGAAAATGGCATGCATAAATACAATGTAAATTTTAAAAGCTACAATAAAACAGTAAAAATTGAATACTGTAAAATTATGATGACTAAGGTTCCCCAAAAAGAGATAGAAAGGAGGGACTCCTTATAAGTGTAGACTTTCCTCAATATGCTGGTTAATTTTGCTGAATTAAAAAACTTCTCTTTACGATTTATTGTAAAGAATGACTCACATTAGGAAATGATGTGATGTAAAAACCAGAGGTATTAAAAGATATTTTGATGAAACAAAGGCATGGATTTTAGTCCTGTCCCTGACATTTATTGGCTATGTGACCTTGGGCAAGTTAATTAACTTCTTAGTGCTTCTAACAATGTTACTATGCATTAAAGGCAACTTACTGATTTACACCAATGGATTAATTTTCCATACAGAGAATTCCCTAATGAAATAACAAGTATAGATCTATAAAGAATATCTATATGTCTCCACCAAAGCCTTCCTCTATCCCTTACTATAGTAAGGTGGTGACCATGGATTCACAAAAGCTGCCAGTGGAACACAAACTCCGGCACGCCCTGTAAAGTTGAAAAGTTTTCAAGTATTGCTTAGAATTGATCAAATTATTGATCAGTTTTAACCGAGATCCCTCTTTGTATTTCACCTGTGAATGGTTAATCATCATCGTCGTCGTTGTCGTCATCATTATCATCGTCATCATCATCTCCCCAAACCCTATGGGTAGGTGGATGGGGGGGGGGGGAGGTAGAAGGAGAAGGATTTTGTTGGATCTCAAACTTATTTAAAAAGTAGGTTGCAGTAAAGGTTCTTTTCATATATAGGATGAACCAGATGATCCCTGAGGTCTCTTCCAATTCCCAAATTCTATTATTTAGATTCTTTATAAATCCTACAAAATTGTATAGTATCTGGCCAGTGAAACACAATTCACCCTACACTATTCAGATACTTCCTTGTCGTGTTTGGTTCTTCAATTTCACTGGGTTCCTTCAAGAGAAGTGCTTTCTGAATTTTTCTTAGATTTGTTTTCAATGTAATAATATTTTTGTTGAAATCATTTGTTTTTACATCAGCTTCATTTCTGAAAATATCCTTCTTTCATCCCTACCCAGTGAATCTTCCCTTGTAAGGAAGAACTTTTTAAAAACAAACAAAAAGAGTCCGGGAAAGCCAAACAATTCATCAGCTTGTGTCTGATAGTCTATGCTATGTCATATACTATCCTTCACTTCGACCTTTGTAACTTAAAAAAAAAAACATTCACAATGTAAATATGTGAGACATCCACTTGCCTACTTTCATCAAGGCAAGGTCTTTCTTTGTTTTAACTACACAAGTAAGCCAATCACCTTGTAGCACTGCCCATTCGTGAATTCTAGAACTTTGAAACAGGATTTTTATGGATGTCACACCCTTCCCTTTCTTGAATTTGACATTCCAGCCAAAGGGGTTTCTCTCCCACTTCACCTCCAGATTCGGCACCTCTGTGTCCGCAGTAGTCGGTATGCAAACAGCTCTTTAGAATTCCTAGCTTCTTGGCAAAGTTCAGCTGTACACAGTACTTTCCCAGAAGCCTTTCCTAAACTCTTTAGTTAGTAGTGTTTGCTCGTTGTTTAAATGATTAAATGATCATATATTTACGTGTTTGTTTTGCTCCTTCCTCCATAGAAAAATGAAAACTCTTTGAGGGTAGAGATATATTTAGTTTTTGTCTTCCTGTTCTATCCCTCCCCCGCCCGCAGCTTCCCTCTCTCACAGTGCCTTCCTTGCACCTAGCAGGTGCTAATGAATTGAATCGGCTCCATAGCATCCAGGCTTTTGTAGGATTGGATTGGTTTGAAAGCTGAGCGAGAGGGCGGCAGGATCAAATCGGAACAGAACACATACCTAGCTAGCAGTTAGCTGTTGACCTTTTACGGTTTCCTTTGCCCACCCCTAGCCTTCCTCTCTCAGAACTTGGGCTGCCGGTTTTACCAGGGCACTCTGGAAACGCGGGTACCCTAGCACCACAACCTTGCTTATTGAGGTTCTTGCACCCCAGTCTAGCAGGGACGGGCAGGGCGGGGCTCCAGTCTAGAAAGAGGGGTGGGGAGTGGATTTAGCAGGGAGGAGTTAGAGACTGGACAGCGCAACTTTTTGCGAGTACCTCTAAGACCTAGATGCTCTTACCTAGAAAGGGTGTCTTCCTTTTCCAGGACGGCAAGTCCGGCGCTGCCACTTTGTCTCCGTGTGATCTTGGAAAAAATCACTTCTCCTCTCGGGACCTCAGTTTTCTCCACTGCAAAGAGGAAATCAGACCTGATTTTTAATCTCTACTGCTTTCTGGCTCTCTTTCTCCCCTCAACCCCTCCCCCACATTCTGCCCCCAGTCAATGCGAGGCTGGGCATGAAGGAATCGTGTTCTCCTACCCAGTCCCTCCCGGCCCAATCCACTCTCTATACCTCATCCTCACCTAAAAGGGGGGTGGGGATTTCCCCAGGGGGAAGCAGACAAGCTGGCTGGAAGACGCTTCTCTTGGCCCAGCTGCTAAACCAAGATCTGGATTATTCTTCTTAGCTCGCGCGTCTCCCCCCTCCCCCACTTCCCTCCCTTCCCTTCCCTTTCATCTAGGAGGCCTTCTCTTCATTAGCCTCTTGACAGGATAGGCACGGACAGGGGCTGGCCAGGCCTGGGTGCTCCTGCTGAGCCCCAGGAATGTGCCCTGGACTGCAGGGGGGGGTGTGGGGGGGATTTTCCCGAGAGGGAGGAGGCCCGGAGATGGGTGGGGTGGGGAGGGTGACCATCAAGCCTCTGCCTACAACCCCCGCTGCCCCAACAGCTCCATCGGGGCCTAGCTCCGACCAGCTTTCCTCCTGAGGACGCTTGTTTAACCCCACCACCCCAAAGTGACCTTGGTGCAGAAGACAAATCGATTTGACACCTGAGGTCAGGGGGCAGTGGCAGCTGGAGGAGTGGATCAAGGGCTGGACCGGGTGGGGAGCCCTGGAAAAAAGTTTCAGCAACCCCTGTTTCCCTGGGGATCAGGAGCCTTGCTCCCACGGAGGAGACAAGGACCTCTGATGATCACGAATCACTCTAAGTTATATACATTTTTATGTGCTCCAGAAATGCTGTCACTCTCTTTCATCAGCAGGCCTTCATTTGATCATGTCTTTTTTCCCCTCTGGACCTGTCTACACACTTCTGTTTGACCCTCTTTCCCTCTATCCACTCATTTATTTAATTCTATCATCTTCCTTCTATCTCCAACTATCCATCTCTATTTCTGTTCTGTTTATCCATCATATCTATCCACCCACATTTTTACGTCTACCCATATCTATTTATCAGTCATATCTATCAATTTACCAGTTTACATTGATTTATATCTTGTTATTTATTCATTTCCATATATCTAGCTATTTATCTTTCTTTGTATGTTTATCTCAATTTAAATCTATTTATGTTTTATTCCTGTATCTCAGTATCCCTACATTTATCTCTTAATTCCCATGTTTATCATCTATTTATTTCTTATTTATCTTTCATTCCCTTGTCTATCTCTTTGTTCTTATTTATCTATCCACTTATCTCTCCTAATTCTTATTGGTGTCAATCTCTCTGACACTGAGTCCTGAATTTTTTTTAGTTCAGATTTAGCCATATACTATGTGACCTTGGATATAGATCCTTTTCCTTTCCTGGGTCTCAGTTTCCCTATCTGTAAAATGAGAGGATTGGAGTAACTGCTCTCTGAAGTCACTTTCAACTCTGGCAATATCTGTGGTCTACTTAAGGAGGGTCAAATGACATGTTTATTCAGTTTCATTGGTTCCTGAGGACCCTGAGACTTTGCAACCCAGTTCTTGAAGCAAGAGCCCAACTTAAGTTTGAAATTCCTTGGAAGTTTATGAGTTTTACTTTTGTCTCTTTCTGGAAGTCCAATTCTTCCAAGCCCTTGGCTTCTCCCTGGTATCTACTCAGAAGAGTATATTTCACATCGGCTAAATTTCAGCTGAGCTGAAGAGAAATCTTTGCTGATGGAAGCTGGCTGGTCCTTCTTCCCGGAGTCTCACCATTCTTTGCAAGGTAACCTGAAATGAACTGGATATCATTTTTTTCCAATAGTCAACTAATTATTTGAAAAGTTCTAGATCTGTAGTTCTTAGCCTTTTTGTGTGTCGTGGACCCCATTTGGCAGTCTGATGAAGTCTATGGACCCCTTTCTCAGAATAATTTTTAAATGTATAAAACAAATGAAACCCATAGGATTACAAAGGAAATGAATTATGTTAAAATTTAGTTATCAAAACAACTCTTTAATAAAGCTCACAGCCTCCAGGTCTAGAGCAGTCATAATTAAATATTTGATCTTTTAGTTTGGAATGTGCATGCATTACATATGGACCCAAATACACACACACACACACACACACACACACACACACACACACACACACACTTAATTAGGAAAGGGAGAAACAGTCAGAGAAGGCTGCATGTTCCTCAGAGCTGTCCCAGTTCAGTTGGGAAAAAAACGCACAGAATTAGGCCAGATTTTAAAGGAATCCTTAAGCACTCACAAAGTGAAGTTTTGGAGTCCAGGAAAGTCACTAAGGAATCAGAACCTAAAAAGGAAAAGTTAAAAAGACACAGGTCTGAGTCATATCCAAGATGTATTTGGGGAAAATCAATGACATGTGACAGGATAATGTTTTCATGAGTAAGTGCTACTAAGAATTTTCCAATGGTCCCTAGTTTAAAATTTTAACATGGTAGTTCATTGAAATTGAGATATTTTTCCCCTACACTGTATTTCTCTTAAAGTTAGATTTTTTCCTGAGTTAATTCTAGTAAAGGATTTTTGTACCTTTTATAAAAAGCTACGCAAATAAGTCTAGATCTATCTAGTTAGATGTCCTTTTTGTCTATTTAGGTTTTTTAATATTCTAACTACCTTTTTCTACATATATCTAATTAATCATCCCTAGTTTTCTCTTTATCTCTGCCTTTTTGTCTGCCTTATCTTGTTATCTCTAAACTATTTCCCTATCTACCTCTTTTTATCTAAACTATTCCTAACTAGTCATCTGTCAATAATCATGTTGATCATTTTATCATTTTTCTATTTTATGCTCTCTCAGCACATCTATATATACATATATACATGTATATATTGTACACACATGTTTATTTATGTGTGGCTGCCTGTATATATATATATATACATATATATATATATGTATATATATATACACACACACACAAAAATATATTATATAAATGTATTAACTACCTACATATTGTTTCCTTTTCTAATAACATTATCGTTATTTCTTTTGTACTGAGAAAGGAATGTTCTCAAAGGAGCAATATGACTTGAGCAAGATCACATAAGTTACTGTCTGTCCATTCATCTCCATCCCAAGGAGTTCTGACCTCAATCAATCACGCAGCCTCTATGATTCCATTCCTTTTCTACATAAAAAGGAAATAGCAATGATTCTTTCTATAGTACTACGGAACTGATGGACGTGGAAGCTCACTGAGAAGTATTTTATTATTATTAATTCTATTGCTATCAGTGTGTTCTTTTGTATTATTGTTAATACATTGTTAATTGTTAATATATTATTGTTGTTATACTATTACATAGTATTGTAGTATTGTATGTCCCAGACCAATAGTAATAATTTCTTATGTGTCACATTTAGGAGTTGCAAAGTGCTTTTGGCTATATGATTTCATCATCTGGTCTTTTATTCCTGGATTCTCAACCCTGCTTCTCTCTCTGTTGCAAAATCAACCGTCTTTAATCAATATTCCTTTAGGTATCATTCACAAAAGGAAGGAAGAGAACTGAGTAATTGTGGGAGAAATTTAATGAATTCAATTTTGGAAATTCTGACCCAAAGCCTAATGCATCTGATCCAAACACAGATGTTAAGCCTGCCCTCCCCCAGTTTTCTTCGGAATTTCCTCAATTTTTCTTAGTGCTTTCTCCACATAGGTGCTCTCTAAGGGGAAGAACTGAGGCGAGTATAAGTGCTCCAGCTGTGGAAGTAGAGCAAACTTGTTTCTCAGCTTCAGGGATGGAGAATTTTGAGTACCCACATTGGTAGCTCTAGGGTCTCTGAGGGTTAGCAGACAGATTATTAGAAGATTCTCATAATGTTGGAGGGCTCTTGGCTCAAGCAATGACCAAGTCACCCACAGTCCAGCTAGACCTTCCCTGTTCCAGCCATTAGAATTCCAAGTGTTCTTTTCTAAAAGGAAATTTTGTAGTGCTAGTGGGGCATATTGATTTTCTTTTTCCTTTTTTTTATTCCAAACTACCTTTAATGGCCTCCAGAAACCAATCATGTCATGCAACTGAAGCCTTATTCCCTAGTATAATAGCTTTTTAGAAGGTACCTGGTCTAGTATGGGAGTCAGGTAACCTGGGTCCTAACCATGACTTTGCCCATAACTTTTTTTATGACCTTAGCAAATTTGTTTTCCCTCTTTTAACCTGTTTCCACATTTGTAAGATTAATGGGGAGAGTCTATCTTTAAAGTGTCTTCTAGCCCTATCATTAAATATTGTAAGATCTCCAGTCATGATATTTTAGTGCCTCTTTTCTAACCTTTGAAGATCTGATACTCTCTGTAATAAGTTTGTTGCAACTCTGACATTCTATGTTCTAATATTTGCTACAATGCTGAAATTATGTGTTTTGTATTTTATGATCCCAGTTAGATCAATTGGAATCTCTCTCTCTCTCTCTCTCTCTCTCTCTCTCTCTCTCTCTCTCTCTCTCTCTCTCTCTCCCTCTTCCCCCCCCCCGCACTTCTTTCTTCTTTTGGGAACTTTGGTGGAGATAACTTTAATTTGTTATATCTTCAGACTGTTAGGCTTCATTGAATAGCTGTGCCAGTATGCCTTATGATTTAAGATATTTGTTTCTATTGAATGTTTATCTTATTGTGAGACTTGTAAAAGAAACTTAGTGGCAAAAAGTAGTGTTTTGTTTACCCTGTGCAAAAATAAGCAATTGAGTGTAACATTTTGAGAACTATCCATCCAGTCAAAAATGTTTGTATTTAATATGTTAAAGTACAATGTGCAAAAATTTAAAGATAAAAAACATTTATTAATATGTATAGTAAAAAAATTAACTCAAAGGACCAAGAGGAGAAGGTTAGGAAGAAAGATGGTGCTAAAAATGCTCTTTTACTGGACCTTCATGGGTGAACTCAGGGATTCCTACCCAGGTTCTTGTTTCCAGAAGGAGCCTATTACTCAAAGGGTCCAGAGGAAATAGGTGATCTTGTAGCAGATTCTTCTTCAGAGGCAGATGATCCTGAAAATTAAAAAAAAAAAAAGAATGAGCTTCTTCTATCCTGCCCCCCCACACCCTCCCACCATGGATTCTAAGTCTCTGTTCTTTTACCATGAATTCTGCAGGGTAGGTAGGACTAGGGAAATGTGTTTATGAGAGAAAAGGAGAAAAACAAACAAGAAGAGCTCGTTGAAAACAGGGTGAAATCCTCAGACCATATTTCCTATGCTTCTTCCTGATCTGAAAAAATTAATTCTGGAGAGGAAAAAGGTCTTCTATTTTTTGCCTTAGAACTCATTGGGTAAAGGAAGAAATTTCTGTTGGAAGGGTTTCTCTGACATGAGGCTGTTCGAAGAGTCAAATTTCTCTACATCATCTATATTTCTACATGCATATATGTATATACACACATGTGTGTACATATGTATACATACATATATGATGCATACCTGCACACATTCACATGTATGTGTGCATGATAGGTGGGGAACCTGTCAATCAACTCCTGGGATGTAGCCATGAAAGTTATGCCTTGATGGATATGTGTGCCAGTCAATTCCCTTCTTTGAGACCGAGCTTCCTCTCTGTAGAATAAGGGTAACAAGGTAACACCTGCTTCAAAAGACTGCTGAGAAGAGATGATATGTATTGCTTTTTAAGAAGCACCTAGTGAGATGGGAAGAATGCTAAACTGAGTCAAAGGACATAGATTAAAATCCTGGCTTTGTCACTAATTTACCTCCATGAACTTTAGAATTTTTCTATCTGGGCCTCCATTTGCTCATCTGAAAAATGAGTATGTTGCATATATGACCTCTAAGGTCACTTCTATTCCTAAACACAGTGAACCAAAAAAGGCTCTTTCAAGGTAGGTCCCAGATTCATATGCGATCGTGGAGTTAAAGTTGAAAGGAATACGAGAGGCCAATCATAAAGTTTAATTGCAGGTAGAAACTTCAGCTGAGGATAAGATCATACAGAAGAAAAACACTCCCTTAAACATCTTGAAAATAAATGGATTTCTTCCATCTTAGGACTGGTTTTTCATTTAGCTGCATGGCATTATGCAACACAGAGAGCTCAGAAATTCAGATGTTTTTAATTGAAATAAGCCCTTAGAAAAACCTCAAACCCAACTCTCAATTTGTTTATAATAGGAAAAGTGCCTGTTTGAAGCTTGCAGAACTCAAGAAAAGGCTGAACCAAATTAGCTTCGATGTTGTTTGACTTTGCGTGTGAGCAGTTAGGAAGTTTTTGTTTGCAAAGTAACTCAGGACTCTTATACCTCCAGAAAAGGAAGTTGTCAAAGGAATGGGGTTTTCAGATGAGCACATTTTTGTCTTTTGTACAAGCAATGCAGTATTCCTGAATTTTACAGTTCCCAAACAGGGATTTGGAAAAAGAGCTAGACTGTTGAATTTTCTCTTAAAATGTCATTAAGTGCCTGATAGAGCCATTTCCTCAATTTGGCTCAATCATCATCAATTAAATGTCTCCTCCATAACTAGGACTGTGCTGGGCCACCGATAGGATACAGAAATGAACACATGTTTTTAGCCCTAAAACAGATCATGGTCTATTAGGGGAGATAAGATGTAAATGTGAAAAGTTAATTTTAGAAACTAATGAACAGTAATATGAATCACAAGACACTTACTGGCTATGTCAGCTTGAGCAAGTCACTTGGTCTCTCTCAGTTTCCTCATATGTAAAATGGGGACAGTAATAGCACATACCACACAGTTGTTATGAAGATCAAATCAGATAAGGTATAGAAAATATTTTTCAAACCTTCAAACAATATATATATATATATATATATATATATATATATATACACAATAAATGTGTATATGCATATATAACATTAGCAATTATATTTATCATCATCATTATGCATTTTATGTTCTAAAGATTACAAAATTCTTTCCTCACATCAACCCTAGAAAGCAGGTAGCACATGTAAGATCGTTCAGAAGCGCTATAGAAAGAGACCTAGAGTCGTAAAAGAACCTAGTTCAAATCCCAGCTCCAACATTAATACCTCAGTCGCTTTGAGTAGATCCACCATCTCACTGTGCTTCAGTTTTTTTCCGGTGTAAAAGAGGGATAATGATTCTTGTGCTACTTATTTTGTAGGTTTGTGGTGAGAAATATAAGCTGCTATAATTATTCCCATATTATAACAGAGGAAACTGGGGCTTGGAGACATGGATCATACCATAATACCAGACTTACTCTGGGTCACACAGCAGGAGTAGCATGTCAGCGAACTGAATTATGCAAGTAATGTTATGGGGCAGTAAATAATTCCATTTTCCAATGAATAGCACAGACAGTAAAGGCTGGAGGGGTTCAGAGAAGGAGAAGATCACAGTAGTCTATAATTGTTAGGAAAAGCTTCCTATGGAAAGGAGAATTTAACCAGTCCTGGTTGTATGGGAGAAAGTTTGCATAGAAGAGAGAAAAGGATGTCCCCAGTGAGAGAACTGAACCGAGGAAAGTACCTGTTAAACTTTGGAGCCATTCAAAAGACCTGTTGGGCTGAAGTTACTTGCTGTTCTTGGTTCTCAAAGTGGACAAATATTTTGGATTGGAAGAGATTGGGAAATTCAGCTAGGAAAGTCTTTTATGAGGAGGGGAGAGGGAAATAGTTAAGGTTTTGAATGATAGATTAGATGTTTGCACATCATATAGATGCCATGAGTAGTCATTAAAGTATTATAAACAAAGATGTAGAGCAACTCAAATATACATCACATTTTTTAAAGTATTTATTTATTTATTTATAGTTTTCAACATTCATTTCCACAAGATAGTGAGTTCCAAATTTTCTCCCCATCTCTCCCCTCCACCCACCCCAAGACCCCGTGCATTCTAATTATCCCTCTCCCCAATTTGCCTTTCATTCTATCACACCAGTCCCTTCCCCTATCCTCATTTTCTCTCTTTTCTTGTAGGGCAAGACAGATTTCTATACCCCATTACCTGTATTTCTTATTTCCCAGTTGCATGCAAAAACAATTCTCAACATTTGTTCCTAAAACTTAGAGTTCCAAATTCTCTCCTTTGCTCCCTCCCCAGCCATCCCCACTGAGAAAGCAAGCAATTCAATATAGGCTATATATGTGTAGTTAGGCAAAAGTCTTCCATGATAGTCATATTGTGAAAGACTAACTATATTTTCCTCCATCCTATTCTCCCCCCCATTTGTTCTATGCTCTCTTTTGACCTTGTCCCTCTCCAAAAGTGTTTACTTATAATTACTCCTTCCTCCCATTTACCCTCCCTTCTATCATCTCCCTCTCCATTTATCCCCTTCTCCCCTACTTTCCTGTAGTGTAAGATAGATTTTCGTATCAAATTGAGTGTGCATATTATTCCCTCCTTAAGCCAAATGTGAAGAGAGTAAGCTTCATTTTTTTCCTCCAAACTCCTTCCTTTTCCCCTCCATGGAAAAAGCTTTTTCTCACCTCTTTTATGAGAGATAATTTGCCCCGTTCAATTTTTCTCTTTCTCCTCCCAATATATTCCTTTCTCAACTCTTAATTTTATTTTTTTAGGTATCATCTCTTCCTATTCAACTCACCTTGTGCCCTCTCTCTATATGTATATAATCCCTCCAACTACCTAAATACTGAGAAAAGTCTCAAGAGTTACAAATATTATCTTTCCATGTAGGAATGTTAACAGTTCAACTTTAGTAAATCCCTTATGATTTTCTTTCCTATTTACCTTTTCATGCGTCTCTTGATTCTTGTGTTTGAAAGTCAAATTTTCTATTCAGCT
>CM053772.1:223983953-224006733 GCA_028658325.1 Potorous gilbertii
TTTTTTTCCCCTGAAGTATTATACTCAGTTTTGCTAGGTAGGCGATTCTTGGTTTTAATCCTAGTTCCTTTGACTTCTGAAATATCATATTCCAAACCCTTCAGTTCCTTAATATAGAAGCTGCTAGATCTTGTGTTATTCTGTTTGTATTTCCACAATACTCAAATTGTTTCTTTCTGGCTGCTTGCAATATTTTCTCCTTGACCAGGAAACTCTGGAATTTGGCTACAATATTCCTAGGAGTTTTTCTTTTTGCATCTCTTTCAGGAGGCAATCTGTGGATTTTTTCAATATTTATTTTACCCTCTGGTTCTAGAATGTCAGGGTAATTTTCCTTGATAATTTCATAAAAGATGATGTCTAGGATCTTTTTTTTTTGATCATGGCTTTCAGGAAGTCCCATAATTTTAAAATTGTTTCTCCTGGATCTATTTTCCAGGTCAGTTGTTTTTCCAATGAGACATTTCACATTGTCTTCCATTTCTTCATTGTTTTGTTTTTGTTTTGTAATTTCTTGGTTTCTCATAAAGTCATTAGCTTCCATCTGCTCCATTCTGATTTTTAAAGAACTATTTTCTTCAGTGAGCTTTTGAACCTCTTTTTCTATTTGGCTAATTCTGCTTTTTAAAGCATTCTTCTCCACATTGATTTTTTGGATTCTTTTTGCCATTTGGGTTAGTGTATTTTTAAAGGTGTTATTTTCTTCAGAATTTTGGGGGGGTCTCCTTAACAAACTGTTGACTCATTTTTCATGATTTTCTTGCATGGATCTCATTTCTCTTCCTAATTTTTCCTCTACCTCTCTTACTTGATTTTCAAAACCCTTTTTGAGCCCTTCCATGGCCTGAGACTATTGCATATTTATTTTGGAGATTTTGGATGTGGAAGCCTTGGCTTTTATAGTTTCCTCTGATGGTATGTTTTGTTCTTCCTCATTCAAAAGAATGGAGGAAAATACCCATTCACCAAGAAAGTAACCTTTTATAGTCTTATTTTTTTTCCTTTTTCTGGCATTTTCCTAGCCAGTTACTTGACTTTTGTGTCCTTTGTCAAGTGGAGGGTATACTCTAGGGACCTGTAAGTTCTCAGTTCCTCCAAGGTGGCACAATAAAGGGAGAGGGGTATACTCCTCTCCTGGCCCGCACTCTGGTCTGGGAGCAACCACAAGTTTTTCTTCCCAGGATCCTCTCCAAGACCTCCACCAGCTCCACTAGCCAGCACTCCTCCTCACCCCAGGACCATCACTCTGAACTGAAACCCAAATCAGCTGCTGGATTATTCCAGGGTCTTTAGGCCAAGGGTTCTGAAAATGGACACTGCTGTCCCTGCCATTCAGTGTGACCAAGGATGCACTGTGCTTCACTCTGAGCCTGGTACATTAGACCTTTCCTGTCAACCTTCCAGGCTGCCTTGGGCTGGAAATCTCTTTCACTCTGTCATTTTGTGGCTTTTGCTGCACTAGAATTTCTACATCACATTCTTTAGGGCCAATGTTTTCAAATAATTTGAATGTTCCCTAAAACACCTCTCCCTAAGGTTTAAACACTTTTTGTTTGCATCTGCATGTGAAACATTACTCATTAAAGTACCAATAATACTAAAGCTGGCTAATTTGGCAGATTAGAGTTCATATTAATAATATGGATGGTCCAACTCTTGCATCTGTAGGGATAGGGAGATGGCTATGGACTATGGACTGAGACTGTGATTTCACTGAGGGAAAATTCTCTGGATGAGAAAAATCTCTCTATCAGTATAGATAAAGTCTTCTCTATAATTTCTAGATATGGGAGTTTTGCCTGGAATATTGAGAGGTCACACAATCATTAAGGTTCAGAGATAACTTAAATCCTGGCTCCAAGGTCAGGAAAAGGATGAACAACCAAGGATTATGGCATGACAATAACAATCACATCTATTCCTTCAGCAGCTACTTTCCACAATACTACCTCTGACTGCCTCTTCATTGTGTTGATACCCATAAAATCTCACAAGACTGAGGAGATTCTCTTGCTTTGGATAGTTCCTTCTGTTGAGGATATGTGGAAAGATTGGACAGGATTTTCATAGAATGAGAAAGCATAGATAGATTCTGATCTGCATTATTTAAGGAAATGTTTCTATCTCTGTGCTCAACACAAGTATTCAAATATTTGTCTATTTAAATATATATTTTATTTTCCCTCAATGACATGTTAAAACAATTTTTTTTGAGTTCCAAATTCTATTCCTCCTTCTCTTTCCGCCTATCTTCTCCTCCCCATTCTGAGAGGGTAAGCAATCAGATATAGGTTATACATGTGCAATCATGTAAAATGTATTTGTCTGACTCTTGCCCCACTCAGTCTTCTTCCCTGGAGAAACAATAGGAATTATTATACTTTGCAAATCTTGAGAGAGTTGGAAATGAACATAAGATCATAGGATGTAGAGTCATAAGCTATCTTATAAGTTATGCAGACGAAATTGCTCATTTTTCGTATGAGGAAATTGTTGCCCAAATGACCCAAAGGCTCAAGGACTGACTCATGGATAGGCTTTAGGTAGCAAGAAGAACTATACAATTTCTTTGATCCCACATCCACTATACCCTACAATACAATGGTATTGTCTCTCTCTCAGTTAAGAAAGAAAGGAAGGAAGGAAAGAGTTCCTCCATAATAACACTGACTTTTCTTCTTTTAGGAAAAAGCTACTTAGTAGGAAAAAGAGGCCATCTTTTTAGCATTACCTTTTTTTTCATGCATAGCATAGTTTTCTGTAGTTACTTGATTATAAGAATAATGAAAGAATTTTTAGAGACAGAAGAGACCATAGAACATTAAGTATAAGAACTGGAAGAGACCTTAGAAAACCTCATTTTACAGAAGAAAAATCCTTGACTCAGTGGGGAAGAATAATTGGCCCGAGAACAACCTGGTATGACAGGCAGGACTCCATCCCCCAATCCAGCTTGCTTAGCACTAAATCACACTGCTAAATATAAATTCAGTTCCTGGAGCTGGAAGAAATCTCATATCATCTGGTACAACCAGAGATTTGCAGGTTTGAAGAATCTATAGAAACCAAAGGGAAAACTTCCTAACAATTAAAACTCTTGTTGGGATGGGCTGCCTTCAAAGTAGTGGGTTTCTGCTCACTAAAAGTCTTCAAGTAAGGACAAGATGCCCACTTGTCTCTAATATATGTTGTAGAGTTGTTATGTGCTGATCTAGGCACTTCCTGAAGTCCCTTCCAAGTAGACCTGAGAAGCCAACTTCAGAAAGTCAGTCCCTAGTCCTTTAGATTCTTTTTTTACCGATGCCTCTCATATAAAAATCACAAAATGAGTTTATTGTAAGAATCATTCTCAATTTTTATTATATAATACTATCCAGCCTTTATAAAAATAACTTCAGGGCCTTCCAAAAGTGCCCTTTTATCCTTACAACAATTCTGGGAGATAGGTGCTCTTATTATCCAAATTTTATGGCTTAACAAACTGAGACAAATCAAAATCAAGCACCTTATCTGGGGTTACTCAGCTTGTGTTTGAGGCTAGATTTAAATTTTTGCCTTCCGGACTCAGCACTTTATCCACTGTGCCGCCCAATTAACTACCTCTAAAAATAATCACTATTAATAATATGTTGTCAAAATTTTACTAAAATAGATCTTTTTTTTAAAAAAATTAATCCATATTAAAATGGATCTATTACGTCATTTTATCAGAAATTCCCTCTAAAGAGGTGGCTCACCACCTATCAAATAACCAGATTGTAGCAGTGTTAAAATATTTGAATGCTATTTATTAAATTATTTTTATATTAAAGAATTACATATTAAATAGTTAAACATTTTGAACAATAGTGGAACTACTAATCTACTCATTTAACTTTCTAAGACAGCTCTTAATATTTCTGCCTTCACCAGAGTGTGTGTAGTCCCCCCCTGGAGAAAACTGAGATTAGCAGTACTTTAAGAGTATAATCAATATAGCCCAGCTTGAGAGGTGTGCATTGCTAAATTCAAAATTAGTGGCAATGACGTATGTTGGCACGCTTGGCTTTTTATAGAATTGCCGGACAGATAGAGGTAAGACTGTGTCTCCTAGAAAGTATTTGCACTTGGAAATATCAATTGGCTTCCTCCAGAGAGAAAGATCAATCGTTAAGGATTACAGCATTACAATAGCCAGATCTATTTCCCTTTCTCCCTTCTCAACACAACACAGCAAAGTGTAAATGGCCCAGGGTTAAGATTCACTAGATCTAGCCTTCTTTCTGGCTTTTGCTGCCAACTGTGTAACCCTGGGCAGTCACTTAATCTGTCTACTTGTGGCTGCCAGGGTTTCCCATGCCCTGCCTGCCTTGGGTGGCTCACAGGACATAAGATTCAAAGCCAGAAAGTGATGTGGAAAACTTTTAGTCCAATTCCATTATTTTGTAGAGGCCCAGGAAAGGGACTGTGATTTGCAAACAGTCAGTGGAGATGAAATGAAGACATCTTGAGCCAATGACTGGAGGCCAGACTGGAGTGTCCATGGGGTCCAGTACTACCTGGGATGTCTTGTAGTTGTGTGTTATTCTTGCCCAAGGTCACACTGGGTGTAAGAAGTCAAGCAAAGTTTTGAATCCAGGGGTCCTCTGACTCCACATGGAAATTCCTTTCACTTTTCATTGCTGTTTATTCTCTAAAGCCCTGCTCCGTTGTGAAAATCAAATGAGATTATGCATGCAGAAAAGTGCCATAGAAAATGTCAGTAATTGTTGCCGCTGTTTTCATTATGCTGATCTCTGAGAAGAGGAAAACACTAGGCATTAAGCGTTCACATCCTTGTTTTCAAAGGCATTTCTGAGCTAACTGCCCCCACACCCCAGGGGTGCCTGGGCAAAGAAATCGCATCGTGGGTGAATCCAGGCCTCTAGAGTTCAGGAACTAATTGCTGAGGAGAGATGAATTCAGGCAGTCCAAGAACATTAGCATCACTCTTGAACTGAGAACAGTCATGGAGCCAATGGGGACCAAGCGGTGAGCACTTAAGATCTAACTTGGGGCTGTCTTGTAAGCAGCAGATCACATGTTCCCAGTCCCCAGGCCCAAAGCAACGGCCCCCTCTTAGTTTTGAGGGGGGCACCCCTGGGTGATGGTAATTACAGACTCCTCGAGAACCAGAGAGGATAACGTAGCAATTTTTATTCTGTAGAGAGACATGGGGCTATTTATAGCTTAATCTTTCTTTTCAGAGGCTGCTCGGGGAGATGCCTGACTGATTGGGCCATAATGTGCTCTGAACAGGATTCAGTCTGTGCACTGGCTTGTGAAGAGTCCTTATCCTTACTTGATTCTTTCCCGTCAGTTTGCTTTACAAATTAGAAAAGGGCATTTGTGTCAAATTCCCACCTCTCACACAAACTGGTCAAATCATTCTGGGACAGAAGGCAGAACCGTGCATGGTGCTCAGGCCACTAGGAAGATGCAGTCCGTTCTTTGTGGGAATACCCTGGCCTAGTTTTGAATGGGTTTTTGCCAAGTATCATGGGATCATAGGGTTTACAGTTAGAAGGGACCTTGCAAATTGTCTGGTATATTCCATTCATTTTAGAGATAAGGAGATGGTTGTTAAGAGAAAGGAGGTGTCACTGATTGAGAAAATGGCAGAGGCACTATTTGAACCTAGGTTTCTGGGCTTCCTGACCTTTTGTTACCAGCTGTCATCTAGCGACCCTGGTCTTTTGCCCCTCAGTGCTACCTACAGCATAAGCTACTGATCAATGACCTCCTGGACTCCAGACTTCTAGTTTGCCTGCAGCCTTGCTTTTCTTTACCTTAGCCCATGTCTCTGGCCTTGACCTTTGATCCACTTGTCTCATTGGAACTGTCAGCCCCTCCTGCCCAGATGTCCTTTATGCAGAGTGTAGCAGAAAAAGTTCCTTATCCTCATCTTTGGAGGAGACCAAGAGGAGAACGAACGATCACTGGGAATGCTGTAGAGAAGTTTCCTGGTCAGACCCAAGATGGATAAGATGACCTTGGAAGTGCCTTCCAAATTGGGGATTCTATGAACACATGTCCTGGATTTACATCTACTGGCAAATGCTAGCTGTGTTAGCATGGTAACACTTCTCTAAACCTCAGCTGCTTTATCTAGAAAATTGGCATAATACTGCCTCATTGGGTTATTTTAATGAAACTCTTTCATAAACATTAAGTCACTATTGAAATATGTATTGCTAGTTTTTTCTTTCCTTCCTTCCTCCCTTCCTTCCTCCCTCCCTTCCTTCCTTTCCTTCCTTTCTTCCTTTCTTTTCATCTCCCCATCTTAGGATGGAAGTGGAGGGACCCCTTATGACCCAATCATTCTCCTGGATCAATTCTGAAGTTTTGACCTGCTCCATTTTGAACATAGATTGGTTTGTCTTTTCTTATTCATACCTTGAGTTATGCTCCTCCAATAGTCCCCTGGAGTCAAGATGGTTCATCTCTGTGATCTGTGTTCTGTTTTTTTTTATGTTGCTTTTTTTTTATATATTACTGTAGTCATTTTGCATGCTATTCTCTTGGTTCTGCTTTTTGTGCTCTATTTTACATAACATTGATTCATACAAGTCTTCCCAATTCTTCATATTCACAAGATGTTACACACACACACACACACACACACAATATTCCATTATATTCTTGTAACACAATTCAGTCGGCCATTCCTCAATCAATAGACATCACATTTCTTTGTGTTGTTTTGTTTTGTTTTTGGTCTTGCAGAAGTACTACTGTGAATATTTGAAGGTCAATATGCTTAGGACCTTGCCTGATAATCTAGGTATGGCCATGAATAGGAGGAGTAAATGAATCCTTTTCTGGAAGAACTTTGGCTTTGAAGTTCAAGACTTGAGTTCAAATCTAGTACCACTGAAAATCCAAAATTGGGTAGCTGTGGATGATCTGTCAAGGAAAGTTTACTTCTCTGAGCCAAAGTTCTTGATTTGTAATCTTTCACTGTTCTTCCTTTTCTAAGTCTTGCAGTCTTAAAATCACAGAGTCCTGCATTTCTCTTGCTTATATTTTAACAAAGAAATACAACTAAGAATTTCAAGTAAAATAATTAATTAAATTTCTTTTAACCAAGAAATACAGTTAAGTATAGCAGACACGCTCAGTTGCCATATTTTATAGCAAAACCAACTTGGCATTTCTTTACCAGATTTCTTCATTTGTCTGGGAAGAGCATAGACCTTGAGAGCTTGGGTTTCACTCTCTAACGTCAGAAGGGTCCATGTTAATAAGATCATGGATTCACTGAAACATGGAAATGCTTCATATGGGCATATGTACTAGATGGTACAACCGGATGTCAAGATCCTCCTCTCAGCAAACTTACAATAAAATAGGGAAATACATGTAACAAGTAACGATTATAGGACCGTAGATTAGACAGTCCCTGTGGTGGGAACCATCTCATATAAACTCCTCATCTTATTAATGAGGAACTTGTGCCCAGAAGAGTCTAGTGATGGACCCAAGGCTATTAAGATTCTCCTACTTCAAATCCAGAATACCTTCCTCTATGCTACGGATGCCTCTGATAATATGAGGGAGAATCAGATAAGTATAAAAGAGAAGCCCTGACAAAGGACTATGAAAGATCAGAGACTAGAGAAATTACTTTCCCCTGGGGGAGGGGGGAGAGGATAGGGAAAGGGACAAAGAAGGAGAAAATGGAGGAGATGACATTTGAGTTGGGCCTTGAAGGCAAGTAGAGGAGTGAAGTAGTTAAATTCAGGTATGGGGAACATGAATGAAATCAACCAGAACACAGATGCCAAGATAAGAATAGGGGATAGAGAAGAATGAAATTTGGCTGGAATGTAGCATAGCCTAAAGGAAATAATGTAAGCTAATACTGAAAAGGAAGTAGAAGTGTAACAGGCCTTGAATTACAGGGTAAGGAATATAGGAGACTGAAAATTATTGAAGAGTGACAACATCAGACTGATGCATTCAAATATTATTCATTCATTTATTCATTTATCTATTCATTCACTCATCTATCTGTCCATCTATCTATCTGTCTGTCTGTCTGTCTGTCTATCTATCTGACCATCTATCTATGTCTGAAAGTCTCTGGGGGAATTCAACATTGTTCTGGCCCTCACAGAGCTTACAAGGAGAGCATGCGTGCTTAAACATCTCAGATATCAGTGTGTGTTCTGAATGCTTTTGCAAAAAGAAGTTAGTGCTGCTTTTTTCAGGCTGGTCCCTCCTCTGGAGAGGAGTACATTGTGATTCCTAACAGCACATATAACATTCCGTTTCTCTTCAGATTGGTAAACACCCCAGAACATACAAACCATCCGCCTAGCCCATCTTGTACCAATATGTTCTTCTCTGTGTTAAAACACTTCTCATGATGATTATAGTCATTACAAAATGTCTTCAGCTGCTGTGTCTGGTTTCGGGGCCTGAGATTTCTCTTCTTCCATTGACCACAGGAAGCTCTGCAGTGTGTCATTGGGGTGACATGCTTTTTAATCACCCCAATGAGAGAGGCACTTTTGATCCTGTGGCCTGATTTGCTTTCTTCTTCTGATGTTGAAACTGCCCACGAATGAGGAAATGAGGGAGATCACAAGCCTTGCCCTGGCTGCACGGAGTCCAGAGGCCCTGCCCAAGAATTACCAGACTGGGCTCCCTTTGATCTGTTCCCAAGGGGTCAGGAGACAGTGTCAAAAGCAACATTTGAAAAGGGCATTTCATGAGGAGTTGTTGGGAGAAATGGTTTCCACCCCTTTCAGTCTAAATGTTGGTAGTGCCAAGATATTAGGAGATACCCTGTTTTCCAGAAGTAAGGCCCAGCAAGTAGGCTGTGCCCTGAGCTTGGTATAACAACAATCCTTTGCGCTCACCCTTTGGATGATCTCACCCTCTGGCAAAGTCACATAATTATTGTGTTGCTTTGACCAGCACCAAGTATTCTCTGAGCTCAGACAAGCTCTGGAAAAGCTCCAATGAGTACCATATTCCAGTCATGAAACCCTATGAATCAAACTTGTCTCATTTTTGCTCTCATCCCTCACTGTCAGAGCTACAACTCACTGTGCAGCCACTGGTATAAGTGTTGAAATCTCCTCACACCATCTCAGGTCCCCTCACTAGGGGCAAGACCTTGGCACAGGTATTTAGATCCTCTCCTTGCTTGCAAGTCATTTCCTTCACTTTGAAATTAAACTTCTGTTTGATTCCTGACTTTTCTATGTCTAGTTTTGCCTTCAGCCATCTACAGGTTAGAGGACGGGCCGGTGCAGTTGATAGTAGCATTGGATGTCCCCTGGGACCTTCTCAGCTAATGCTGTTTGAGGTTGCCATTCAAGAAGAGTTGAGGCACTCAAAGATTCACACAAGGAAGGCTGTATATAGACTTGCTTGGATCATGATCATGTATCAACCTCTATCCTAACTAGTAGCACCAAGGCTGATATTGCATAAATGAGTCCTTGGGATTTGTTTGGTATAGGAGAAAGCGCACAAAATGACCTGAATTTAAATTCTTTATTTTCTACCTGCTCATTGTGCATGTGACCACTGGTAAATCATTTACCCTTCTATGTGCCTCTGTTTATTTCTTTTTATTATTTATTATTTTTTTCAATTAAAAAAAAACTTAGTTTCTCTCCTTCTCAACTTCTAACTCCAATTAAAATGGGAAGGAAAAAAAAGATGAAACTCAGGAATAAATAAAAATAGCTGAGCAAGAGAATTGCCCTGTTCATCATAGCCAAAAGAAATATGTGTTTCATTCTGTATTTTGAGTCTATCATCTCTCTGTCAGGAAGTGGACAGCATGCTTCATCATCAGTCCTGTGGAATTGTGGATAGTCTTTGAATTGATGAAAGATTTTAATTCTTTTAAAGTTGTCTTTATAATACTGTTTCTATTTATTCCACTCAGCATCACTCATACAAGACTTCCCAAGTTTCTCTGATGCTACCCTCAGTTTTCCCTTTTGTAAAATGACATATTGAATGGTGAACTAGATGATTCCGCAGGCCCCTTTTAGCTCTGATTCCTATGTTCTAGTTTATAGTGACAGCAATGAAGCCTTGCTGGATATGGAGAATACTGTGTGTGTGTGTGTGTGTGTGTGTGTGTGTGTGTGTGTGTGTGTAAAGTAAGGAAAAGATTGTATTTATAGAGGGCCTTTTAGATTTGTAAAGTACTTCACATTATTTCATTTTCTCCTCAAAACAATCTTGTGATATCAGTTATTTGCATTTTTCTGATGAAGAAACTAACTCAGAGAAGTCAAGGATGTGCAGCTATCAAGGCTCTGAGGCAATTTGAGCTTGGATCATTTTGTTACCAAGTCCAGGACTCTATCCATTATGGCAAACTACTCCTTAAAAAAAATTGAACCACTCACTGGACCACTGGGGTTGTACTCAGGCATTTTGCCCTGCCTGTCCTCATCTTGTTAATCCATTTGTCTTTGGAATATTGCCCTGGGGCTGAGCCATCCTGATCAATAGGTTCATAAGTAAAATATTATGAGTAAAATAAACCTACTGTTTCTTTCTTTTAAAATAAAAATATTGATATATTTTATTTTTACATCCCTTACATTTCTCCTTTTATTCTTTCCCCTTTGACCTCCCAGAAACCATCCTATATAACAAAGGATTACTTCAAGAAAGAAGAAAACAATTAGCAAATTCAATCATCACATCAAAAAATTGTAAAAATATGAAATATTTTTAATTATCTACAAGCATTCCCTCCCCCACTCCCTCTTTTTTCCAAAGGAAGCAGAGAGAGGGAGTCTTCTATCTCTTCTTTGCAGCCAAGCAACGTTCAGTTTCAGTTTTCTGGGGTGGTTATTTTTTTTATTTACATTGTTATAAGCAACATGTGTATTGTTTTCCTTTCTCTGCTTATTTTACTTTGCTTCAGTTCATATGAGTGCATGATGTTTACTCATTTCTTACAGCACCGTAATCGATGAATTCCCTCTAGTTTCATTCATCCATGTACCAGGAAATCAGGGTTTCCCCTGCCTTTTTGCTATCTACTTTTCCTCAATGTCTACTGTCCCCTTGCCCAACACACACACACACACACACACACACACACACACACACACACTCTTCCACATCTTGCTCTAGGCAGATTAATCTAATCAATACTGTTATTGCTCTTAGAGAGGGGAAGACAACAGACTAACCTTTGGACTCCACTCACAATTCCTAGTCAGTAACTTCCCAGACTAAAACTCCCTTTCCCTGGCCCCACCTATTAGAATCTAAGCAACTTGAGGACAGAAATTCTTTTATTTTTGTCCCATGTGTCCAGTGCCCAGTACATTGTAGACTACTAATAGATGCTCATTCATTCATTCATTCTACAATATGCTGCCTACTCAATGAGAGTCCTTTCTACTATACCCTTCTAAGAACCCAGAAACCCAGGGTCATATTTTGCCCCAGGTTCATTTATTTTTAAATAATATCTTTTTTTTCTTCAATTACATGTAAAAATAACTTTTAACATTTCAAAAAAATTTGAATTCTGAATTCTCTCCCTCCCTCTTCCTTTCCCCACTCTCTGAGATGGAAAGCAATTTGCTATAGGTTATACATACGCAATCATGCAAGAAATATTTCCATACTAGTCATGTTGTGAAAGAAAACACAGATCAAAGAAAAACATGAAAAAAAGAACCAAAGAAAATGGAAAAAAAGTATGCTTCAACCTGCATTCAGCCTCCATAGTTCTTTCTTTAGAGGTAGATGGTCATTTCAAGTTGATCATTGTAGAATATGTTGTCATTGTGTACAATGTTCTCCTGGTTCTTTGCACTTCACTTTGCATCAGTTCACATAAGCCTTGCTAGGTTTTTCTGAGAGCATCCTGCTCAACATTTCTAATAGAACAATAATATTTTATCACAATATCATATACCAAAACTTGTTCAGCCATTCCCCAATGGATGAGCAATTTCCGATGTTTTGCCATGTAGTCCACTTATAAGATATCTACTATAGAGTCTCTTGAATGAAGTTTTGTTTGATGTTATATTTTGTTAGAATTACTTGACAGTATTGGGTGAGGATTGATTGTGTCCAGCCTCAGTCTAGGCTGTGATAGAGAAATAAAAACTTTTGCCAACTTGGGTGTCAATGTTGGATGTTCCATCAACATTTTTAGGGCTATTTTGATTGCTTTCCAAAGCCATAAGCATATCAGGACCTACCTTCGCACTAAGATTTCTGCTTGTGAACACCCAGCTTGGAGTTTTATTTCCTATTATCAATAAACTGAAAAAGCAAGTGTGGTTGGGTACCCTAGAAGATTGCTGATACATACACTGTGATGGTGATTAGGCAGGGAGATATGCATAAAGCCTGAGCTTCACTCAGCTTTTCACATACTCCTAGAAGGTCTAAACTGAAAGGGGCCTTAAAGTGTCCAACTCCCCTGTTTTACAGAGGAGGAAACTGAGGCACATAATGGGGAAGTGATTTATAGATAGATATATCATGTCTGTGTAACCCTGGAAAAATCATTTCACTTTTGTGGGATTATTTTTGTCCTCTGTAAAAATGAGAAGGTCGAAAGTGTAGAGTTGGAATGGAACACAGAAATCATCAGGTCTACCCCCTTCATTTTGTACATGATGATACCAAAGAGAGGAAGTGACTTAGCCAGTTGGTACGTCTTGAATTTCAACCTATGTCCTGTGATACCAGGTGCAATAAGCTGTAGGCTCTAAATTCAATATGATCCTAAGATCTCCTTGTTATATCAGTAGGAAAAAAAGATCTTCACAGATACAAGCCCAGAAAGTTTGCATATGCAGACCTTTCTTAATTCCATCTGGTTTCTAGCCCTATACATTTATTCCCCATTCTCTTCCAGGCTCATAACGTATGTGCCATATTTGAATACTGTGATGGTTGGGGAAGGTGTGTATGTTTGCACACACATAGTTGACACACAATTGTATAATCATTTTTCCACATGGCCTTTTAATTTCCTCACTGAGTATGTGGCTCTCTGCCCAAGCTTGGGGTGGTACTGCCTACAGGCAGGGGGAAAGACTGAATGACCTTTCAGGGACTTTGGATCCCTCTGGCTCAGAATATCATCTCAGCTTGTGGAGCTTTTTGTTTCCCAGAATTCTTGGACTTGACATCCCCGGCAATTTCACCCTCAGCTTTTCCAACCCAAACAAACACATACAATTAGAGACTGAAGCAGTGAGTTAGTGCAGATTCCATTTTTTAAAAACATGAGAAGGCATTACTTTGAAAAATTGTGTGGGAAACTATTTAAAATGTACAGCTTTCCCCACTCTCAGATCTTAAAAAAAAGGTAGAAAGAAAATACTAATGGCATTCCTTTTGCCCAGGATATTAGCTGTCTCATCTATCTATTCTAATCCTTTCTCATTGACTCAAAGTCCAAGGTACTCCTTAAAACTTCCTCCTATGATATATTCCTTACCTAAGATAATATAATAAAGAATAATAATTATTCATATTTGAAGGCATTTTACAAAGCACATCAAATGTATATGAAATCCAAGATGTCACTCAATCCTTTCAGCAACACTAGGAGAGAGACAGTGAAAATTTTTTAATCCCTATCCTACATAGAAAATGAAGGCTTGAGGACATGAAGGATCTTCACCAAAGTCTAGAAGGACACTAGTAGCAGAACAAAGATTTCAGCTCTGATATCCTAGTTTAGTTCTTTCTCCAACATTATCAGTAATCTCCTTACAACATCTTAAAAACCTCAGCAAAAAAATAATAGCATCTTTCTCTCACCTCTAAATTCTCTTGGGTATATGTTCAGGTCTTGGGAAAGTCAACATGAAAAATTAGCTTTCCTAACTATGGCTTATTCTTATTTTCTATAAATAAGGCAGTGAACTGTGAAAAGAGAAGGCAATATAAAAATGGTGGAGAGAGACGAGGAGTGTTGACTCAAATGGTTTCTGAAAGATGTCTTTATCATGTTCCTGTGAATTAGAAAAGAATCTTCCAATGATAACCATCTTCAAGTCATTATATGGAGAATGGTGGCCATCTGTTCCCTAACCTCAGTGAGGCCAGCCCAGAAGCTGGAGCACAGCTGGCCACCACCTTCCTTAGAAGATCCTGCTGGAATGGGCTAGGGGTGGGTCTGATGAGAAGTTGGGCAGAATACTGTAGGATCTTAGTGGGGCTTTTCTTTGTCTGCATCGTGAATTATAGAAATCACTCTCCATGGCACCTAGAGACCATGAGACCTCTGGCTTCCTTTAAGCCAGTTGAGTATAGTTGGAAAGAACAGATTAGGAGTTAGGGGAATTGACTGAGTTCAAATTCTTTTTCTGCCATACCATCTTGGGTGAGTCAGTCCTTTTGGGGACTTCAATTTCCTTATCTGTAAAATAACTAGGTGATCTCTGAGTAAGTTCCCTACCAGATTGAAATCCTAAGGTGTCATTCTCTATTTGATGAGTGGAAAGATATGAAGATAGATAGACAGAGAGATAGAAACACACACACACAGAGAAAATAGATATTATATAATAAAGAGAGAAATGATAGTTGATGATAGATGGATAGATATATAGATACACAGAACATTTGTTAAGCATTTATTATATGCTAGGCATTGCCCTAAATGTTGAGAATACAAATTCAAGTGAAAACAAAAATGGTCCCTGGCCTCAATGATCTTAAATTCCAATAAAGATAATACATACAAGGGAGCTGAAAGTGGGATAGGATGAAGGGAATGAAAAACTACCCAAGTAGGGCACTGTGGAAAAGTTCAGAAAGCTAGTGAGGAGAGAATACTAGAGAGGAGGGAAAGAGCTAGCACGACTGGTCTGGACAGTACCTCAACATGGAAGTTCAGGAAGGAGCACACCAGTAAGAAGAGGAAATTCAGGAGTAGAAGCATCTACTAGGGTGAGAAGGCTGCTGGGACATGGTGAGAAGTCTGGAGAATCAAGAGTAGTGTTATAAGTAGGAGAGGTATAATAATAGCTCCTGCTTCTTAGCACTTTAATTAATACATTAATAAATGTATTCTTATCATCTGCTCAGTTAAGTTTGGACTGTAGTTAAGAGTGGATGGAGACATTTTGTGGATGAAGCATGGAGAGATTATCAATTCAAAAGATCTCATAAGAGCTAGAAGCCCTCCAAATCCTGTGTGCTATATAAGGAGGATCTGAGTTACTGAGAATATAGGTAACCTGCTCCAAGTTATATAGTCAGTAAGTGGAGAAGCCAGACCGGAAATCAGGCCTTTTGGCTCCAAGTATTCCCACTCTACTGTTCTGATTCTATAAGGGATAAAAGTAGTCAATGTCTTTCTATCAAGAATCGTAGTCAAAAGGCGCCCCATTATGCACGATATTTACATGCTGCCCCATGAAATAGATACATCATTGAATGCACTGGTTGCTTTAAAAATAATTTTTAGTTGTTTTTAAGTAGAGAAGAGAAATTAAATGACGCTTGAAAAATAAGCATGAAGGTATATGGAGAGACAACAAGCTACAATGGAAGGAATCTTGAATTTGCAATGGTGATACCCAGGTTCTAGTCCTCTATTTGGCAACAACTACAGTATGACCTCCATTAAGTAATTTCTCCCCTAGAGTCTCAGTTCACTCCTCCATAAAGTAAGGATCATGATATTTGTATGATTAACATCACTGAACCGTTGATTTTGCAGAGTTAAGACCCTCCACATCTTCTAAATCTTTGCTTCTCTTCTTTATGTTTTTCTAAAATTCTCCCAGGAAGTTTCTATCAATGTACTGAAGGTCTTCCCCTGGGTCTTTTACTAGTTCAGTCAGGACTGGGCCATCCATTTGTTGGCCTCCGCTCTTGCTCACAGGTGTATAGAGTGTGGGCCAGATGTGTAGATGTACCCCAGGAAGGCATCACCACCAGTCCTTCCCTTGATGGAAGGAAGAAATCTAAATGCCTTGCAAGGTTGTATATCTCCTCCCTGAATTTCTACATCCACTCGAAGACCAGATCAGGAAGGTGGAAGGGTCAACAGCAATGTTCCCCTAGATTGAATTGGAATCATGCCCTATGACTATCTCAATTTTTCTATCAGTTGTTCAAGTCAAGAGTGGTTGAGCTATTGTCAGAATTGTCTTTGAGGCCTTTTAAGTTACTCATGGGGGTATACATTATGATTATTAATGAGCTGTAGTTTATTTCCATTGCCCTTGGGATCTTTTGCAATTTGGATTTTTCTAAGACTAGACACAGCATGATTTGCAACCATATAGCAAACAGAGAGAAGGTTAGTGTTAAACACAAGGGCTATTGTAGTAACAAGTACCTTGGCATCACTGAAAATGCCGCAAAGTTGTATAAATGCAATCTTTCCTATCCTCCCATATTCTATTGCACTCTGGGCCAAGGTTATTGTTTATCTATAATGCCTGACTCAGAATAAATCACCTTAGACATAGAATCAGGAAATGTAGACACCTGTTCACCATTCCCATAGCTATGATAATTCCTGACACTGGGGGAATTATGAAGTTGGTTATCTCCACTGCTGGATTTTGAGCTCTATGAGGAAACTGAGGGCCTGGGTTTTATTTGATCTCTTCACCTGCCAAAGAATCAAGTATACATCATATTTATGAATCCAAAATTGAAACAAAATGACATCATTTTTTTTCTTCTTCATTCTAAAACTCAGAGACAGCTAAAATGAAATACTAATGCCTTGGTCACATTATCTGTAAAATGAGTGTGTGTGGGTTGGATTTTATAGGTGATATATTCCTTCCAGCTTTAAATCTATGACATCATGATCTTATGTCTCAAAAACATTGAAAGACTGATAAATTGATGATCCAACTGATTCAGTCCCTTGGATAGGAATTCATCAAGGCCATTGAGATAGGGGAGTAAGTTGACTGGGAAAAAGTGAACCCAGTTGCCAATGTTAACAACCTGTGTGGGCGTGGGTATGTTGCAGTTTCCATCTTTATTGTTGAGAAGGGAAATGTATTGTAGAAATAGCACCAGGGCTACAAACTCATGAGACTTTGGTTTGAATCCCTTGTTCTCCTACTGACCATGTAAGTCACCTCCGCTTTCTGAGTATCAGTTTATTTGACTGTAAAAAGATCTCAAAGGTCCCTTCCTGCTCAACCATTCTCTGATTGTCCTTTGGAAAGTGAGGCTAACTCTCCACTACTGCCAATCTCCAGTGCAAATGTGCACTCTAAGGTTAATAAATGATGTGGATGGGTATGATGAACATCATTGATTAATGACCAAAGAAAGAGGCAGCTGACCACTCTCACTTGTTTTCTTCTGTTTGCTCAAGAGCTCTTGGTGAAAATCTGTTCCATATTATATCTTAGGAAAATCTGACAGGATGTCATTATCGCATTGTTATGATCTCACTATCTTCTATGATGAGAACTGGTGCCAATGAACTAATGAAAAGCACCAGACTGTTTGTTGTTCCAGACCAGGATGGGCTGTTTGGAGCCAGAGACAGGGAGGAAAAAAACATTTGGGAGAAGTTAGCCAAACTGAGGTAATTAGAGGTTTCTTGTCTTTAGGGTGTGAAGGCCCCTGTCTCTTGACACAATGAAGCAATAATCATGCCTAAGATTTTATTTTTTCTTCTTTTCTCTGAAATCCTCAGAGCCTTTCCCGTACAGTATTTTCTGTTCAATTCCATATAGGGATAATTTATAATGAGTGTTAATAATAACTGCCATAGTGATAATGGTAGATCACATTTTTATTATACTTTAAGGACAGCCAGGTGAGTGGCCAGAGTGTCAGGTCTGGAGAGGGGAAGACTCATTTCTCTGAGTTCAAATCTGGTCTCAGACACTTCCTAGCTGTGTGACCCTGGGCAAGTCCCTTAACCTTGTTTGCTTCCGTTTTCTCATCTGTAAAATGAGTTGGGAAAGAAAATGACACACAACTCCTGTACTCTGTCAAGACAATCCCAAATGGGGTCACAAAGAGGTAGACATGACTGAAATGACTAAACAACAACAAAGATTTACAAATTACAGCAGGGCAGTCAGCCCCTCTGTGGGTGACTGTGGCTTGGTACACAGTAAGAACTTAGTAAATGCTTATTGACTTGGGCAGAAGATTGCATCTAGAATCAGAACATCGGTATCCCAATTTTTGCCCTTCAGCCTATCGCTGCGAGACATTAGGCGAGTAAATACACCTATCTGAGCATCAGTTTGCTTACCTGTAAAAGGAAGAGATCAGACAAAGTGCTCTCTAAGTTTGTTCCCGGTTCCCAATCCTATGGTTCATTGCCCTCACCATAAGCCTGTGAGACATTTAGTACGAGTATTATTATACCTGCTTCTAAATGTGGAAATAGGCTCCAAGAGATGGACATGATTTGCCTAAGGTTATGTACTATGGCATGTAGTTTCTGTTGTATGTAGAACATTATGATATTCTCTTGGAGAGAAGCAAAGTTAAGGTGACATAGTTCCTGCCCTCATGAAGCTTATAGTCCAGTAGGAGGATTAACACAGATAGCAAAGAGAACTAAATAAAATATATGACATTATAATTAAAAACACTTATATAGTGCTTTAAGATTTGTGAATGATTTATAAATAATTTAATCCCTACCATAGCCCTTGGGGTTTGTAGCCTATCATTATCCCCATTTTAGAGATGAAAAAATAGATGCCAAGAAAATAACTGACTTGTCCAGGACAACATAGCTAATGAATTTCTAGAGTAGGATTTGAATTCAGGTCTTCCTGGTACCAAGTCATGTAGCTCTATTTTGTAAAACAAATGTATCAGAATGGCAATGTTTGTGTGTGGAGAGAGGCTGGGATAAATTGCTACTAAGTGGAAGGATCAAGGAAAGTTTCCTAGAGAGTAATATTGGAGGTGGACTGTAAAGAAGGGGTGGTAAGTCTCCACAGGTGAAGGGGAAGAGATATTCCAGCTAGTCAGGACCTTTAGAGATCACTGAATCCTTTTACTTTAAGGGGAAAATGAGTTCCTAAGGAAGTTACCCATATTAGAAGCCAATGATTTATTCATTCAGCCAACTTTTATCTAGTGCCTATTATGTTTAAAACTCTGTTCCTAGAGTTAAGGAAAGTAATGAATTTACATGAGACAGGGTCCCCGCCTTCTGTGATTTTCTTCTTTAACCAGTAGATTTGATAAACAGTAATGTAATCATTCCTTGTGTCTGCACACACAGAGATACATAAGCAAAATTTTTTTTTAGATGATCGTGTAATTCAATAGGGTAAGTCTTCCTGGTCAACCTTTAACAGAAATAGAAATTCTCACCCAAATTCACATAATAACCAGCAAGCTTTTTATTCATTTCTTATGGTGTGATGATGGTTACTTCAAACATTTCCTCCTTGTATTTCTGATTTATCCCTTTCTCTTCTTTCAGAATATGACTTCACTTCCTATTTTACTAAGAAAATTGGGGCCATCCAGTGTGGAATCCTCAACTCTCTTTTCCCAATTGTCTTAACTTCTTAAGAGTTCTCTTCTTACTTACTTATTTTCCCTTGCTCTCCTTCCCCAGAAACTCCCAAAACAAGGTGCCCTCAACCTTCTTGCCATCAATGCTGTTGATTCAATCCTCTTCTAAATCTTCTATCATCTTCTCCATCACTCATCTCTTCCCACCATTCAATATCCCTTTTTCTGCTGACCCCTTCTCCTTAACCTACAAGTGTGCAAGTGACTTCTATTCTTAAAAATACAACACAGGAACCAGAAACAACATCCTTACTATTCCTTTGGCATGTCCTCCAATTTCTCTTATCCCCCTCACTGTCAAAATCTGATACTTCCCCACTCACATTTTCTTCCTCTTCCCTTACAAACATACATAGTCAAGCAAAATAGATTGTTGAATTGACCAGATTTCAAACCACCACCATCATCACCCCAATCACCAAGTTTCAAGCTGAACTCGAAGTATGAGTCCACTATTCTCTGCTAGGATAGAGGCAGCATGTTTTATGAAGAGTCGTTTGGAACTGTGATGCTTCTATTGTGTTGATCAGAGTTCCCAAGTCTTTCAGAGTTGTTTTTATAATAATGCTGTTACTATAGGTTTTGTTCTCCTGGTTTTGCTGACTTCACTTTGCATCAGTTCATACAATTCTTTCCATTTTTTTGGTTATTTGTTGTTGTTTTGTTTTGTTTTTGCAAATCCTCCTCCTCACTTCTTACGATTACAATAGTATTGCGCCACACTAATATACTATTATTCAATCATTTATCAGCGGATGGACATCCTCACAGCTTCCAATTCTTTGCCACCACAAAAAACGACTATTTTTGTAATCACAGGTCCTTTTCCTCTTTGATCTCTTTAGGGTATATAGATCTAGTAATAATATTGCTGAGTCAAAGGGTAGGCCCAGTTTAACAGCTTTATATCCACTTTTTTTTGACATTTTCTCAGCCAAATTACTATTTTCTGCAAAAAGCCTTCCCTTGTCTTCCTTAATGCTAGTGATCTCCTCCCCAGTTCATGTCCAATTATATATCTATATCTACATTATTTACATGCATATGTCTATACAAGCATGTGTATATGTGTGTATAGGGACACATACATATAACCATATATATGTATGATTTTATATGTATGTATCTACCTAGCTGTAAAGTGTAGATAGGTGGTACACTGGAGGAGTTTAAACCTGGCCTCAGACATTTACTAAATGTGTGACCCTAGGCAAGTCTCTTTATCCTGTTTGCTTCAGTTTCTTCATCTGTAAAAGGAACTGGAGAAGGAAATGACAAACTGCTCCAGCATCTCTGCCAAAAAGAGCCCAAGTGAGATCACAAAGAACTGAACCCTATTGAACAACAACGATAGCAATCTAGTGATATTTCTAGGTCTTGTTTACATACAGTTGTGGCATGTTGCGCTTTTCATTGGGCTTTCTTTTTATAGCCACTTAACACATTACCGGACACCTAGTAGATCCTTAATAAACTCTTGTTGACATTGATTTGGCTGGTTTCTAGTTCTGCCGTCTGGGGCCATGCAGGTACTTATGTTCACGTGATAAGTCATCAGGTATTTGAAGATGGTGAATTTAATCCTCCTCAATCCTCTCAGAGCTCAGCAGATGCGTGCTGGACCTCAGGTTGGCAGCTTGAGTTCACATATGGCCCTGGGCATTTATTAACTGTGTGACAATGGGCAAGTCACTTAACCTCTATTTGCCTTAGTTTCTTCCACTATAAAGTGGAAATCATGGTAACACCCACCTCACAGGACTGTTATGAGGATCAAATGATACAATATTGGTACATATTGCTTAGTACAGTGTTCAGCACATAGTAAGTGCTTAATAAATGATTATTCCTTTCCTTTCCCCTAAACATTCCAAGTTCCTTCATACCCCTCTCCTATGACATGACTTTAGATCTCTCACTACCCCGACTGCCTTCTTCTGAATTGATCTGACTTATCAATAACCTTCCCAGAGCTAGACATAGTTCCCCAGAAGTTCTCTGATCAGGACAGTGGATATTGGAATTATCACTCTCCTATCTTGGATACTCAGATCACACCTGGTCTGGCGTCAAAGGACACTTCCTAAATCTTCATTGTTTTAGAGGGAAATTAAGATACATTGAGCCTTCAGTATTCTGTTCCTCCTTTCATAGGCCTATACTCTCACATGTATCTGTCAACTGTATAAGGATTCTATTTAGTGAATGCAGTTCTCTTTGGAGGTTGGGGGAGAGAGACAGAGAGAGAGACACAGAGAGAAAGACAGAGAGAGACAGAGAGTGACAGAGACAGAGAGAGATAAAGAGAGAGAGACAGAGAGAGAGAGAGAGACTATGTGAAGGGGAAGCGGGTGAATAGGTGGAGATTATTCTCTATTTTTGATCTTTTTTCTCATTTTAATGGAATATCTAAGTGCTTATATGAAGCTGTCCATATAAATGGAGTCTAGAAACCTAGCTCTTTGGCTTCTGATTGATTCTCTACCCTTTTCTGCACAAACAAGAAATCTATTCTTCTTATATCATCTGCCTACCTGACCATATGAAAACTTTTCTGTATAAAACATTCCTGTCATATCTATTTTGGACCCAATATCCATACCTCTTCCTATCTCTGAACCCCATCTTCACCATCCCTGCCCCCACCAACTTGCCATCACTCAAAAAGCTCAGCTCAGTTAAATCAATAATTACAGTAAATTTATGTAGTGCAACAATTTCCAAGCTACTTTCATAGCTAATCCAATTCAATAAGCATTTGTTACAGTAGACATAGGACCTTTTATGTGCCAAAGAGACAAACGTGGGTGGTGGGGGAAAAAGATATAATGAAAAAATGGTCTTCTTCTGAGAAGCTTATATTTCACTCCATGAATTGATGCAAATTTGGTCCTTACAAGGGTTTGGGAGGTAGGGAGTGGTCATTATTCTCTTCACAGCCTCCAACTCTGGACCTAAATAATAATAAAGCACCTCTCATTTCTATAGTACTTTGAGGTTTATGAGTCATTTTTCATATAACAACCCTGTGAGATAGGAAAATTACAAGCACCAGCATTTTACAAATAAAAGAATTGAGATTCAGAGAGAGTTGTTTTAAAATTTTAAATATAGACCACATCACACCTATAAGATTGGCAAACATGTCAGAACAAGAAAATGATAAATGCTGGAGAGGATGTGGGAGAGTTGGAACACTAATTCATTGTTGGTGGAGCTGTGAGATCATCCAACCATTCTGGAGAATGGT
>CM053772.1:224007233-224040672 GCA_028658325.1 Potorous gilbertii
GACTTATATGATCTGATGCTGAGCGAAAGGAGCAGAACCAGGAGAACTTTGTGCACAGCAATGACCACAGTGTGCGAGAGTTTTTTCTGGTAGACTTGAAACTTTGTTATAACACAAGAACTTACTGAAAAAAAAAAATCCCAATGACGATTTTCTAAGGCAAAATGCCTTCCACACTCAGAGAAAAAAATATGGAAGTCATTTGCAGAATGTAGTATTGAATGTTTGTGTGTGTGTGTGTGTGTGTGTGTGTGTGTGTGTGTGTGTGTTTTAGTCTATTACGTTTTGATTTGTTATATGATTTCTTCCATTTATTTTAGTGTGACTACATAGCATGACTACAGTGAAAATCTGCTCAATAGGAAAGTATATGTAGAACCTATACAGAATTGTATGCTGTCATGGGGAGGGAGGGAGGTAGCGGGGGGAAGGTGTGGGGGGGATAAAATCTTAATTTTAAGGAAGTGATTGTAGAACATTTAAAAATAAAAAATAATTGACATAAAAAATTTTAAATATAGTTTCTTTTCAATTGTTAAAAATTTATTTCCTTTTCTTCCCAACTTCCCTCTCATTGAAAAGAAAAGAAAAGTAAGATATAAAAACATACATGAAAAGACACAAAATGACTCATAACAGATAGGAAAACAAATTCCTGCATTAGTCAATCCGTGGTCCCTCCACTCCCTGCTGCCTCCATCTCTGAGTTTAGTACTCTGACACTGCTCTGTTAGGAGGTGAGTAGATTCATTATCTTAGGTCCTCTTGAATTCTGGTTGGTCAATTCTTAAAGCTTTCAAATTTGTTTTTCTTTACAATGTTACTGTTAGTATTTAAATTATTCTTTTGATTCAGCTCCTTTCATTTTGCATCAGTTCATACAAGTCTTCCTAATTTCCTCTGAAACCATTTCTCTTGTCCCTTCTTATTTTATGATAATATGCCATCAACATCACAAACCATAATTTGTTCAGTCTTTCCCTTGTTGGTTGACACCACTTTGTTACTAGTTCTTTGCCATTAAAAAAAGAACAGTTATAAATATTTTTATACATATTGGACTTTTTCCTAGAGTTTATTTCTATCTCTTTGGGGTATAAGCCTAGCAACACCATTAAGGAGTCACTGGATGTGCACAGTTGAGTGACTTTTTGGATATAGTTCCAAATTGGAGTGTCTGGACCAAATCACAGCACTGTCAGATAGCTTACTAAACATTTATTAAGTACTTGCTACTTACAGACACATCAGAATATGTGACAGTTCTTGCCCTCAAGGAGCTTGATTCTACTTAGGGAATCAGTAATACAGCATGTGCATAGATAAGCATATGAGTGATAATCCGTAGGGCGGAGGAAAAAGCCATGGCAGTGTAGAGAACATGACAATTAAAGGTCTCTGAAGCTCATAGAACTTTGTTTTGACAGACTGTTTCCTGACTTAGACATCCTAATTTCTGAGTATCCAACCTATCAATTCCAGGAAGGCCTTTTTTCCTTGGGTTTGCATCCTACATTTAATTCTGATAAGAAACCACACCCATCCTTTGACTTTCCCTTCCTCTCAATCTGCCCAATCCCCAAGGTGAATTGTACTTGATGTAACATCTACCTTTCTGGTGTGTGCTTTATGCCCCGGCAGACTTATTTGTGCCCCAGGGCTCTGTGATTCATCACTTGTTCTTTAACATTTTTAGCGCATAAAGGGCTAGATGCAGTCCTTATCACATGGGCAGATGAGACAAAGCTGGAGGCTGGGGCTCACATATTGCATGGCAAAGAAAGATTTAAGGAAGTCTGGAAAGGCTAACCCTGACATGAAGCCAGCAAGATGAATTTTCATAGAGGTAAATAGATAGTCTTACACTGGGGTGCTGAAATATCAGTATTCACCTGTCTAAGGTAGGCGAGATACAGCTATGCTGAGCCACTTGAGGGTTTGGGACAAAAGTTCGAATTGAATTTATGTGATAGAGCAGTTACTTAAGTCACTGTGGTCTGAGGCTGCACTGAGCCTGGCCTTTGTCTTGATCAGACCATGACTGTATTCATTCTGGGTGCTATGTTTTAGGAAGGGCATTGATAAATTGGAATATTTATGAGATGCTGAAGGGCTTAGAAATCATGCCTTATGAGGATGAATGAAAGGAAATGGGTATATTTAGCTTGGAGAAGGCAAGATTTAGAGGGACTTGCTACTTGACTTGGAATAACTGAAAAGACTCTTACTATGAAAGAGGGACTCTTAGATTTGTCCTGATATCCCCAAAGGATAGGACTGGGAACAAAGGTTTGAAGTTACAAAGATGGGGCAGAGTTGGGGAGGAATGTAAGCAATTGGAACTATCCCAAGGGGGAATGGGTTGCCTAGGAAAAGGAGTACGTTTGTTCCCTTTCTAATTGATCATCTTCAAAGAAAGGCTGGATGACCACTTATCCCATATGATGTAGAGAGAATTATCATTCAGGTGTGAAGTCCTATGAAGTTGCATTGAGGTGTCTCTGAGATTCAGTGGCTAGATTATTCTGTGGTATGGAAGAGGAAGAAGTTCAGAACTGTGCCTAATAACTGTATGCAAACCATTCAGTGACCCCTTTGTGTTACCTTACCTTGGACAGCAGGTGGCAGATGTATGAAGGGACTCCAGGCTGAGATGTAACACTCTAAGAGTTGTAAGATGGCACCCTCAGACATCAGACAAACCATTGCATGACTTGGTGGAAGACCCTTAACTCTTGGCCAAAACACCCATTCTATTGTAACATATGCCAGTGATCAGAAACTCTGAGGGGCCAGAAGAAAACGTAGACTGAAGTCCATATGTTTCTGTGGAATATCCTTGGCCATCAATTGCTTCAACTGGCAAGTGTGGACACCTTCCTTGGCTGAAACCTGAACCTAGAGGAAAAAATTCCTTTTGAACTGACATAATTAACTCTGTTTCCTTGGCAACAAATGGCATGAAATAGCCTGCATTTTTCAGCTAATAATCACTTTCCTCAGAACTACCTTTTGAGATAGGTAGTACAAATATAATTATTCCCACTTGACAGATAAAGAAACTGAGGCTGAGATGGAGAAAATTATTTTCCCAAAGTCACATGGTTAATGAGAGCCAGAGGCAGGATTACTATGCCTCTGAATTCTAGTTCACATGGTGACTATAGGTCAGTGGCTCTCATCCCATTAGAGTAATTACTTACTCCCCTTTTTCCCTTCTACCAGACACTCCAGATCATAGGAAACCTTTTTCAAGCTTTATCTGTAAGAGAAGAGAGAATAAGCATGAATAACCAGGTTAATAAGATTAAAAATGCATGTAAAATAAATCTAGTCCACTGAAGTCCTCTGATGCCTGGTCATGGGCCAGAGAAAATCAACCCCACAGGGTGTTAACAGGTGGCTAGATGGGTAGAGGAAAGTGTGCTGGGCTTAGAGTCATTTCTCTGAGTCCAAATCTGGCCTCAGACACTTAGTAGTTGTATGACCCTGAGCAAATCTCTTAACCCTCAGTTTCCTCATCTGAAAAATGAGCTGGAGAAGGGAATGGCAAATCACTCCAGGATTTTTGCTAAGAAAACTCCAAAATGGGGTAATGAAGGGTCAGACATGACTGAAACAACCAAACAACAACAGATAAGGCATAAAAACCATGCTATGGTAGTGGTAGCTCTGGCAAGCTTGTTTCCTGAACTAAAGAGATTAAGAGACATCCAAGGTCATACAATAATTCAGAACCAGATGTGAACTGAGGTCAAAGTTGGAAGGGACCCAGTGCCTCTTTTCAGGGAGCTTATATTTTATAAGGATAGTGGTTCACAAACTTTTTGATCTGAGGACTTCTTTACACTCATAATTTTTTTTGTTTTTAACACTATTTATATTTATTGATATTTACCATTTTAGAAACTAAAATGTCTTGGTATTATGATAAAAAATAGTTTTAAACTCAAAGACTGCTTAAAAACATTTCAAGGATCCCCGACATTTTTAGAGAAACTGTATTAGGAGATACAATGTAAACAGATAATTTGAAGAGGGAGAGAAAATTGACCCCTAGAGGGACTAGGAAAGGAGTCCTATAGGAGCTGGTACTTGTAATCCAGTATGGAGACGACCTCGGCAAAGACATGGCATTAATGGTAGTCACAACAACAACCTCTAGCATTTATGTGGCATTTTAAGGTTTGCAATATATTTTACATATTTTAAATCACTTAATGCCACAATTCTGTGATTTAGGTATTATTATATAATATGAAATATATAAATGTAATATGTATACTATACATAAACATATGTAACATATTAATGCAATACATACAATATTGCATAATACGTAACATTACATGCTTCGATTTATACAAGTATGTTACATAGTATCATATAGTTATAAACATATATGTTTATTTATCATAAATATTATTATAGTAGAACAAGCATGTGTACTCATTATCCCATGGGTTCCCCTCACCCCATGTGGGAGATGATGCAGAAAATATTATCCTTTTTTAAACAGAGGAAAAAACTAAGATTCACAGAAGGGAAGAGACTCATTCAAGGTCAACCTGTCAGAATAAGGACTTAAAACTAGGAATTCTGACCTGAAGTCCCAGCTTCTCCATCCATCCTTTACTGCCTTGCTACACGAAGAAGATTTTTGATACAAACTTGTTGATTGTCATGAATTTGAACAAACAAAATTACTTGAGTCAGAGATGTGGCACTAATAAAAATCTGGAGTCTGAGATATCCAAATGGTGGTCTTAATAATCTTAATTCCCTATTTTGTTGGCTCATGTCTAGAACAAATGTTCAATCAGCCAACAATTATTTAGTAACTTTGTTTAGTCAACCAACAGTCGTTTGTTGTCTACTAGATGCCAGACATTGTGCTAAGCTCTGAGTATGCAAATCAAAGTAAAATGCAGTCCTTGCCCTCAAGGAGACCATAGTCTTAATGTGGGGGACAGTCTGTAAACATTTATGTATAAGAAAGATACACACCAATATGGATAGATAACAGAAAAACTGGAGATTATCATAGAGGGAAGACATTAGCATTAAGAGGATAGGTAAAGGATTCTTGTGGAAAGTGAGATCTAGTTGGGACCTGAAAGAAACTAGGGAAACAGGAGAAGAGAAAAGAGAGCTTTCTACGTGTAGATGACAGCCAGGGAAAATACACAGAGTGAAGGGTCATTGATGGCAGACTATATGGGGATAAGGAAGTGCATGAGGGAAGGTATAAAAAGACTTGGTGAGTTATTTCTGGCTCTTTGTGACCCTATTTAAGGTTTTCTTGGTAAAGTTACTGGAGTGGTTTGCCATTTCCTTCTCTGACTCATTTTACAAGGAGAAAACCAAGACAAACAGGATTAAGTGACTTGATCAGGGTCACATGATCTATCTGAGGTTATATTTGAGCTCATTTCCTCCTGACTCCACTGGCATCCACTTTAATACCTAGTTGCCCTGTTAAAACAAACAAACAAAAACTGACAAGGTGTAAAAAAGACTGGAAATAGAGGAAGGGTTTAGGTTATGAGTGGCTTTAAAACCAAACAGAATATTTTCAATTTGATCCTTGAAGTGATACAGAGCCACTGGAATATTCTGGTTAGAGAAGCGACATGTCAAACCTTAGGAAGACCAAGGGGGCAGCTTAATGGGTGATGGGCTGGAATAAGAAGAGACTGGTGGCAGGGAAACTAACTGAATGACATTGACATAGTTCTGGTGTGAGGGGATAAAGGTCTAAATCAGGGTGGTAGCAGTGTCAGGGGAGAGAAGGAGGCCCATACAAGAGGTGATAGTAAAGTGAAATTCATGAGACTTGTCCAATGATTTAGATATGAATGAGTGAGAAGTTGAGGAAAATATCCAAGCTATGAGCCTGGGTAGCTTGGAGGATGGTGGTATCCCCACCACTGACAGGAAAGTTAGAAAGAGGGGAAGACTTAGGGGGAAATAATGTGTTTCCTTTAGTATATATTATTTTAAAAATATCTACCACAATCCAGTATGAGATGTCCAATAAGCAGATGGAGATGTGAGACTGAGATTATGATTATGAGAGGGATTAGGGCTCAGTAAATTGATCTGAGAATCATTAGGATAGAGATAATTGAATCCTTAACAACCAAGGAGATTGCCAAATGACATAATATAGATTATCAAGTGGTAGAGCAGATCTTTGCTGTTATAGTAGAGATTATAACAGCAATAATAATATAGCATTTATTTAGAGATTTAAAATTTAAAAATCATTTTGCACATATTATCTCATTTTATTATCGATGAGCAAACTGAACCTCAGACAGATTAAGGGACTTGACAGAGTCACACTGCGACTGTACTTGAGACAGGATTTGAACGTAGGTCTTCCTGACTCCAAGTCCAGAGCTCTATTCACTATGTTATCTAATGATCTTGCATGTTCAAGGTAGGATTGTAGATAGAGAGCTAGAGGGGACCTTGGAGGTCAGTTTTTGTTAAATCCAAGGGATTGTTTTCTCTCCCACATTCATCCACCCCTCAGCATCAGGATGCTGACTCCTCTCCCTTTTTCTCCTTTCCCCATCTATGTGTTGATTCTCCTCCTCTCCTCTCTTCCCAGCCTCCCTCCCATTCTTCAGGAAATTCTCTGAACTCTAGTGTTCAGTGACAGGTTCATGTTTTTTAAGGCAAAGCTTTCTCCAATTGAATCGACTGATGGCTCATGTTTACATTATTAATGCCATTTCTTTTCAGTCTCCTCTTCTGACATTCCATTAAGAAAGCTCATGTTTATCATAGTGATTTTGGGCCAGGACCTAAATTAAAACTGACTCAATCTTGATGAGTTTGTATGAGTTTTGAAAGATTTCCAGCCCTCCATCCCCACCAGTTAAATTTCTGAATGTCTTGGAATTTCACTATCCATGACTGGAAGAACGCATGTTCTAGAAATGCTTTAAATTCAACAAAGCATTTTCCTTGCATATCTTTTGAAGCAACTACTTAAAGTATCATTATCCTCCTTGCACAGATGGGGAAACTGATTCTCAAAGAGATGAAGAGATGTTCCTAGGGTGACAAAGTTCATAAAAGTGATATTAGTTGAACAAAACTCAGTTCTTCTGCCTCTGAGTTCAGTGTTCTTTCTACAGCATCACAATACCTCATCTATACCATGCTATTTTTGAGGTTCTTAAGTCCAGGGCATCATATTTTAAGGATGGTATGTATGTACAAACCAGTCCATGTTAGGAGGATGACTGGGTATAACAGCAAGGACCCTGGTATACACAGGAGGACCTGCTGTATAGATTCTTACATCTGCTTTTCTCAGATGAAAGATACTTTTGAGGGGTCAATAATCACTTTAATCAAGCACATATATCATTCACTTAGTTCAGGGGAAAAAATCAGCACTTTGAACTTTAAAGAAATACAGAGAAACAAAGATTAACCAACAGACAAGTCTTCCAACTGTCTGACTGTAAGCAATACATACATCACAGATCAATAGACAGATCCAACTGTCTGACCATAGTTACCAGAGAGAGAAGCACCAACATCTGCGTTTTCAAAGGTAGGGGTTCCTCTGTGGCTACCCAGAGTCTTGTCTGACCAAACAAACACTTCCTATGAGTAAGCCCCAAAGTAAACCTCACCTCAGAGTATTTATACACTTTTCAGAGCCAGAGGGCATCACAATCCTTGAGACCTTGTGCGTCATTAGAAATTAACAAAAGATGTGGACCTTCCAACAACAAAATCTCCCCTAATCAAGCTTCCCTTAATGGTCAGGCCCTTTAATGGGTGAGGAAGATCTTAGTTATTATTGGCATTACACTTGGAAGGAGGATCAAGAGCATTCTACTTTTACCACATCACCTTATTCCATCCTCTTTGTCCCCTCAAGGGGACATAATCAAATCTTCATCATCTCCTGGATTATTACTGCAGCCTCCGATTTGATCCCCTCCTTTCTAGACTCCCCTTTCTCAGATCCCTCTTCCACAGTTGCCAAATTTATATTTCCTAAAGCATGGATCTGATCATGTCTCTCATCTACTCAGTAAACTTCCCTCACTTCTTGTGGCCTCTAGAAACTGCTTTGGCTTTCAAAGTCCTTTACAATCTGACACTAACCTGCTTTTCAAGGTTTATTGTATTTTGTTCTTCTTCATGAACTTCATGCTCCATCCAAACATGTCATTTCCCATTTCCCATTGGTGACATGGCACCTGCTGTTTCCTTGTCTTTCCCTAGAATGTACTTCCTCTCAGAATTTCCCTTCCAAGGTTCTGCTTAAGTGCTGTTACCAATCCAATATCTGGGGGAAGAGACACCACTAATTAGAGGGTAGGGAAAAGGGATCCCTTTCCTCCAGAAACCTGATCCCTCTTCCATTCTCTGGGTAATAACAACTCTCCCCAAAGTCTTTTTCTCTCTTTGCAGCTTGGGTAAATCCATTCTCTTTTCTCTTTAGGTTTCATACGTGAGAGGCTATCTGGGTTCTGAAGGAAAAACTCGGACAGTCAAATATCATGATAACTGAGAAAGAGGTGTGTGTGTGTGTGTGTGTGTGTGTGTGTGTGAGGTGTGGGGGGGTTTGGAGGTTTTAACCAGAAAAGGTCGATAGAGGGCAGTTGAGAGCTGGTGTCTTTTGCTGGTTAATTAATTTCCTTTATGAGTGGTCTCTATCTCCTCATCCCTTTGCCTCTCTCTCCCTCAATCTCACTGCATTACTTTCTCTTTATCATTCTGTTTCTATTTTTAAATCAATTTCTGTGTCCTTTACTGTATCTCTTTTACCCTCTGTTACTGTCTCTGCTTTGCTGTTTTCAAATAAATCATTGCATCTCAATCACTTCATCTGCCTCTGTTTCTACTTCTCTGTATCCTATTCATCTTTCTATCTGACTCTCTACCTCTATTGCTAACTTTGTCCAAATCCATCATTATGCACAGTTTTTGCCTCTCTGTAACTGTCTTTGAATTGCTGTTTCTTCTCATTATTCCATCCCTTTATTTCTCCATTTCTTAGCCTTTCTCATTTGTTCACCGGTAGAATGCAGTGACATCCATGAGTGAGTGAGGTGGAATTGGGTAGTGGGGAAGGCAATCAGGATCACTAGGTTAATATTTGAGTCTGGGGGTGCCTTCTGCCCTCAGGCAACTCATTTACAAAGCATTGATCCTGAAAGATGGGTAGAAAAATGGGAGATGGAGACAAGCATGAGAATTAGTTAAATATCTTGATTTTAGGAATTTCATGAAGAGTTAGGAGTCCTGGTTTTAGACTCTGATCTCTGCTATTCATTACTGGCTTAAGGCAAGTCATTTCCCTGGTCCTCAGTTTACATCTCTGTAAAACGAATGATTTGGCCCGCAAGATCTTTAAGGCACCGAGCCAACTTTAAATCTTGGCTACCTACTTAGGTCTACTTATTTGATGCAAAATTCAATTATTGTTGGCGATTAAAACAATTGACTGTAAGACTTTACCGGGGCTGCTTTCCAAGGCTGCAGAGAATCAATATGACCTGCAAAAGACTGGGTGGAGACTAGGGCTGGTAAGCATTAGGAAGGAGGGGTTAGAGGGGGGACACTGAATTTTAAACTTTAGTATTTATCCCTTGGTCCCTAAAGAAGAGAGAAGAGAAAATGGAGAGGGAGAAGAACGGGGAGGCTATGGAGAGAAAGGAGACAATAACATAAAAATACACAGAAAAGGCTTGAGGCAGGTGACACCTCCTCACACACTCAGAGAGCACGCAGTACTCACCATCCTCTCTACTTTTCACCGAGGAAGAAACAGAGACTCAATAGGGAAAAGGACACAGAGGCAGGAAAACAACCCGATTGAGCGGACCCTCTCAGTTCTACGGTTTTTGTTTCGTTTTGTTTTTCCTTTCTCTAGTTTTGCTAGGTAACTGGCACTGTACATACAAAAGGGTTCTTCGACTAGTTTGAAGAAGCACGGTTCGAGACAACCTTAAGCAAATACCAGACTTTTAATCCTTTATAGGCAACAATCTGGTCTGGTATCAATGGAAACGCTCCACCAAGAAAAAGGACTGGGAGAGCTGGACAGAGTTCGTACTACTCACTTGGAAGGCAGAGAGGGGCTATTAATAATCCGGCGCAATGCCTCTGGAGTCAGAGGATCTGTTAGCGGTGGGGATCCTTCGGCCTCCAGGCCAAGGGTGGCTACACTTGAGGACGTAGAGGGGCCACTCTTGGCCTCGAGGCTGCAGATTCTCCACCACAGTCGCCACATTCCTTCTCTTGACTCTTCCTAAGGGCAAGCTTTTTCAACTCAAAACTGAAGTGCTGGATTACCGAAGCGCCTTTCAGATCTAATTGAGTCTCAAGGACTCTGTCCCAAACAAGCATGAACCCTTCTCTCAAAGCTGGAAAGTTGCCACGTGCATTAAGGACCAAGCCTTGGAAAAAATTGCATTGCGCAGGAATCTGGGAGGAGCTCTGTCCTCTGGGAGTTTTCGAATAGTAGATGAGACATCTACAGGAATGGCCAGTGTTATCGTTATCTCTCTCATTTCTAGAGTGCTTTAGATTTGACAAAATGCTTTCTGATGGAACTTTCCTCATCTCTAAATTTAGAGCAGTTGGATCAGAAGAACATTATCTTAAGGTTCCTTTCCCATCTCTCGAGTACTAGGTTCCAAAATTTAAAACTCTATGTTCCGAGAAGTCTTCCAGTTCTAACATTTGGTGTTTCCAACCAAGTCAGGAAAGTGAGAAGAGATTAAGTTTTATTACATGTTTATTGTGTGCCAGGCACTGAGTTAAGTAAGTGCTTTACAAATATTATCTCCCAGCTCGAACATTCTATACTTTACATTTCAAGAGCCCTTCCAGCAAGGATATTCTCTGTTCTAAAGTTCCTTCCAGTCCTGGTATTTGCTATGTTCTAAGCTCGCCTTTCTCCAGTATTCTACAATTATTTCCCCCATCCCATAGATCACGAACGAATAGGAGAGATAAAAGTAGAACTAAAAGGTAGGGCTTGTGTGGATCAATTAGTTTAAAATAAATTAGTTTCGAACTGTTGGGGGATCACTTCCTTAGGCAGAAGTATTTTAGCTTGGTAGCTAAGGATTCTCAGATTGAAACTCTTCTTCCAGTCATTCACTATGACCCTGCGGGCGGGGCGGCGGGATTAGGCTACAGGTCTTCCTTTAGGGAGGGTAGAGAGCTATGGGATTGACGCGCTCTCGCACAGCAATTTTGGAAGGGGTTCGCCCGATACCCTCGGAGAAGCGCAAGGGTGATTCGTGATCAGCACGAAGATGCCTCACCTGTACTCCGGTGGATCCGCAGGCCATCTTCTGTCTAGGGCTCTGGAGCTCAGGGTGTGGAGAGGGCAGACCGACCCGCTCCCTAGACGAGAATAAGAAGCATCTCAAGGCTGGAACCTTGCCTACTGACTTGGGACCTTGGACAAGTCACCGTCTCATCCCGCAGCCTTCCTTGATCTCTTCAGTCTGTTCGTCCTTTCTGCTCGCACAAAATATTTGGTTCCTAACTCTCCAGAAAACAAAAACAAAAGAAAAAGAAAAAAGAAAAAAAAGTGGTCTAGCTATAACGTAACATTTCCCTCTAGCACTTTGGGGTCTATGAGGGAGGTATCCTGTCTCCTCTAAATTATGTTGAACAAAGAGGGCCTCACGCAGCAGAAGTTCAATAATTTTATGTTGGATTGAATGAAATCCATTGTCAGAGATCTTAAGAAAACGTGGATCCGTTTCCCGGAAAACAATTTTCCTTTTCTTTCCCGACTTGGAAGGCCCTTCCTTGCCTTTTGGGTTTCTTCTAAATGGAGTCCCTAAAAGTGTATGCAATAGGGTTGTTTCTTCAGGCATTACGTACAGTGTCCTTGGCAGGGCTAGGTGGACCATGGATGGTATGGGAGTGTAAGGGCCCAGAAAAGTGGTATGCAATGTGCACCCGACTGCTTTGTCCGCTTCATTTCCCTTCTCCCCTCTCTCAGGCCCAAAGGCCCCTGAGGAAAGGAATTCTATAGGTTACAGAAGCTGATGGAGGAGCCGTTAAGGATTATTTATTTATTTTTATAAAACTTTAAGACTTACACCGGGCTTTACATAGCTTAATCGGATCTCATGAAATAGGTGCTATTAATTTTTTTTTTTTCCGATTTAGTGGATGAAGAGCCTGAGAGTCAGTAAATCCTAAAATTAAGCAAAATCCGAATCCAGGTCGCTTAGACTCCAACTCCAGTACTCTTTCTACTGTAATACGTGGCCTCGAGGCCAGGCCCTCTTTGTGCGCTGGAGAAAACAGCTAAAGAAGAGAAAATGAAGGTTCCAGGTGACACCGCAAATCAAGGTTCTTTGATTCCAAATCCTTTGAAATTCAGTGGCTGCCTCTAGCTCCCAGACAATCTCAAGGAGGCCCTTGGGCAAAGTTTGGTTTCCTGAAAACAAGGGGAGGAAGCAAACTGGAAGAGGCTAGCGCTATGCTCTAGGTGTTGTCCTCCCAGCCGCTGGAGAGAAAAGAAAAGTTGGTTTTCTGTGGAAAGATCTCTCTTTAAGACTTGTTTAAGTCTTTCACTTTCAGCTACTGGAAGCAGCTTTCTGTTTTGAGTCAGTTTCTTTTTTCCTCTGACGATCCCATCTTCCCGCCCCCCCCCACCTCTCAGATATTTGTTTTATTTCTTTATTTATCTTTAGCTTACTTGTCTCTCTGACAATTTATCGTTATCCCTCCCTCAACGAGTATTTTATTGATTTTTTTTTTGGTGGGTTGTTTGGGTGAAGATTGTTTTTAGATTTCAGCCCCAGAGATTAATAATGCCTTGTTTAGGAATGGACAAATTCAAATTCACCCAAACTTAAACCTTGCCCAAAGATCACAGCATAAATTGATGGACATTTATAGTATCTTCTTTTTATGGAAAATTTTATTATTTCTAGGTCTAAACCCTTGCTCCTCCCCAGAGCTCAACACAGTGGAAAGCACAATTAAATCCAACAACCATTTATTAAACATTTGCTACTCACCACAAAAATTAAAATGGAAACAGTTCCTGCTTAGGAGATACTGACAAGACAGTAATCCATACATGAGGCTTTCAGGGAGATTGGAAGCAGCAGCTCACACACTTTGTGAGGTTTGACAGAGTTCCTTAAACTCCAGTCCATTTCTTTTTGGAATTCCAAATGAAACTGGCAAAACCCAAGCAAAACTGGTCCCCCCTACCTCCACCCCTAGTCTTAACTTGAGCACGATCACCACTGGAAGGGGAATGAATGGCTTTGATATGGTCTGATGGTAGTCTGATACAAGACCAGAAATATGTCACTGAAGAAGTCAGGAAATTAAGAGCTGGATGGGACTTTAGAGATTTTTGGAGTCCACTTCCAAACAGATGGGGAAAATGAGGCCAAGAGAGGAGACAAGGTCATACAGGGTAGGCAATAAATGAACCAAGATTTAAAACCATGTCTTCTGACTTCGGATCTAACCAACCCACCCCACCCCCATCCCTATATTGTTGTTTAGTCATTTCAATTGTGTCCTATTCTTTGTGACTCTCTTTTTGGGGGCTGACTTAGTAAAGATACTGGAGTATTTTGCCATTTCCTTCTCCTGCTCATTTTTTCGAGGAAACTGAGGCAATCAAGATTCATTGACTTGCCCAAGGTCACACAGTCAATATATGTAAAAAGTAGGACTTGAAGTTAGGTCTCCTGACCTGAGCCCAGCTTTCCATCCACTTCACCACACTCTCTTACTTTTTTATTATATGTTATAGACAATATTATTGTGTAATTAATAGATTCATATATAATTAATAATAAATGCTTCAAAGTATCTGTCTCTTTCTCCCCCAATCAATCTTTAGCTAGTTCTCTCCATGACAGTCTTGCTTCCTCCCTCTTCCCCACACAGTTTTCCTGTATGGGAGGGGTTTTGTTGGGGATGTGTGCATGAAGTATTGATTATTGATTATGCATTAGGCAAGTAATTCTATAAATATTAATATGAGGAAAGACATGCATAATTAATAATTAACAAACAGCATATTATAAAATAATATTAGAGCTATATAATATAAATAATGTATAATGTAATTAATATATCATTCAAGAATAATTCCTTTAATGAAACCTTGTCAGCTTACTCCCTCTTTGGTTGATTAATATCCATCAAATGATTAAACTATATATCATTTTAATACTCTAGTAGATTTATGACCTCACCACTGTGGATACTCCCCACATTGGTGTCGATTTCAATCCATCTATGCCTTCACAGCTTGTAAAATTCTTGTCAATCTTTTCCTGTAGATCTTCCACTGAATAGATCCATTCAGGAAGCTTTTGGGGACCTTCCTTTAGTCTCTTGATTTCGTGTGTATATCAATTGAATACGATTGGGGCAATAATAGTTACATCCAATACTTGGCAACACATTGCATTTTATTTCTTTCTATTGTATCTGTAATTTCATTGGTATGGAAATTTCCAATGAGGAACTCTGACCAACTCAGATTGGCATCTCCTCTGCAATTTTTAGTCTCAGAGAGTGGATTAGGACCACTGAGACATCAATGGTTTGTCCAGGATCATCTAGATATGTGTGAGAAGTAGGACTTAAACTAGGATTTCTAACACCAGGAAGGTTACCTCTCCATTGCCCTCATTCTGATTCTCAATTGAGTATATGCATTCTCATTAAGAATTTGAGAGGAAGCAGGAGGTGGTGGATCAAGAACCAGTCTTGAAGTCAGGAAGATCTAGATCCAAGGACCTCCTCTGACTCAAACTGAATGATCATGGGTTAGTCCTTTTCACCTTTTCAGTGCCTCAGGCACCTTTCCAAGACTGTAGTTAAATCCTTCTGTTTGTTTGAAAAGACTTGCCACAGTGATAATTCCCCACTATGCAGAACTCTAAGAAGCTGACCACAAAACACAGACGATATTAAGTAATAAGAGTAAAGAGAGCTCAATTAGCCCTCATGATATATTTCATTGAACTAATGAACTTTCCTTTCAATGCGTCCAAGTATGTGTGTGAATCTTTCTGGGGTATTGTGGAATGGTGGCAGAAAGTTCTTCAGAAACTCAAGTATATATCAAAGAGACAGAAGTCAGTCAATCAGACATGCATGCATGCATTCATTCATTCATTCGGAAAAGCGAGCATTTATTAAGCAGTTTATTGAGGATGTAAAGAACAAAACAAATGAATTAAAAAGCCTGTTCTTGCTATTAAGAAGCTCACAATCAAATGAGGGAGTCAACATATACACAATTATGTACAAACAATATATACACATGATAAATTGGAGATAAATCAATGGAGAGAAGGCACTAGGATTAAGGTAGAATCAGAAAAAGGTTTCTTGTAGAAGGTGGGGTATGAGTTTAATTTATTCTGGCTGTGACTAGCTTTATTTTTGATTTGGTTTGGTTTTTGCTTCAGAAGTAAGATGAAATGGTGTGAAAACTTAGGGAGAAATGATATAGTGGCAAGAGCAAGACCCTTAGAGGGGTTCAAATTCTAATTCTGTTATTTCCTTGCCCTTAGGGAAGTAATTTCCTTCTTCTGAGCTTCACTGAAATGGAAATACTATCAGGACTGCTTGGATTAAATAAATGAGAGACCCTGCTTTAAAGCTCTTTACTTACTTTTTTTTAATTTTACACAGTAACACATAGACATGAATATTTTATATGAATTATTCATTTTATGTAGGGGTCCAGGGGACTACACCTAAGAAGGGCTCTCAAATGAATGCGCTTCCTTGGAGACTTACAAGTTCCTCCAAGCCTCTAAGGGGCTGGGGTTGGACCACAAGGTGATCATTACACTAGAGAAGACCATTTCCAGGTCATATCCTAAAGTCCATTCAAAAACGTTGATTTAAGCATCTACTTTAAACAGAGCCTTTTATGAGTTTAATGGTCTAGTAGCAGATTTCTCTCTCTCTCTCCCTCCCGCCCTCCCTCTCTCTCTCTCTCTCTCTCTCTCTCTCTCTCTCTCTCTCTCTCTCTCACACACACACACACACACACACACACACACACACACACACACAAGATTTAAGAAACTTCATCCTTTCAATAGTGTTTTCACAGGCACTGAGCAGACATTCTTCCTAGAACAACAACAAAATAAGCATTCTTCTCCCTATCTTACAGGTGAAGAAACTGAGGTCTAGAAATGAAATAATGTCCCCAGAGTCACAGAGCAAAGTTAGGTACAGACCTGGCCTCGCAACACATGTCTCTTGACCCCTAAATCCTGGCCTTTTCTACAACACTCATAGAACCTTAACAGATGGTGGATCTCTGAAAGACTTTATCTTAGACAAATTACTCTCCGTTCTTGGGCTTCAGTTTCCTTCTCTGTAAAATAGGGACAAGAAGGCTTGGACCCAACTAGATTTATGTTACCTTTCAGCTCTAAAATCTTACTAATGTCCCTCTTTCTGAGCCTCTGAACTAAGCTATGGAAGGGAGACTTCTCTCTGGCTCTATTCTCTTAGCCCCCATCAACCTCTAGGTTGACTTTTCCAAAATGAGAGATTTGGTGCCCAAGTGTTAAGGAAGTCTGAGAAGAGAAACACATTGGAGTGACTGCTGTGCATGAGTGTGTGTGTGTGTGTGTGTGTGTGTGTGTGTGTGTGTGTGTGTTGGGATAGGGAGGGACTGGATTAAGCTGGTAACATTTCCTGGCAAGGAAAGAGGAGAAAGTGACATTCCATTGACTACTCTTGTTCCACAAAGATATACACAGAAATGGAGAAACTAAAAATGTCCAGTTTGGTTGGATGGGATCCTCCGGGCTGAGAGACCTAGATGAGTTTCTTCTCAAAGGAGAAAGACCTTCAAGCTTAATCCAAGTATCTCCAGAGAGCCCTATGTGGGCAGCAATGGAGGCCAATTCTTAAAAGTCACAACTTGGAAAGGGATGGAGGTGGGGAGGAGATGAAGTCTTTGATCTTTATTCTGCTTCTAGAGAGCTCCCAGCCTTATTTTCCACCCCTCTTGGACAAAGTGGCAGAGATACACATGATACAGCCTTATCTCTGACCACTGGTTACTGCAAAGGTGAGGTCAAGTAGAGAAGTGGAAAGAACACTTTTTTTTGTTATTATTCAGTTGTTTCAGATTCTTTATGACCCCATGTAGGGTTTTCTTCGCAAGGATACTGGAATGGTTTACCTTGTTCTTCTATAGGTCATTTTTATAAACAAGGAAACTGAGGCAAACAGGGTTAAATGACTCATTCAGGTTAATAGGTATCTGAAGGTGGATTTGAACTTCATCTTCCTAACTCCATGCCTTGCAACTCCATGCCTATCCAATGCACCACCCAGTTCCCTCTCTACAAGGAGATTCCCCTCTTTGGCCACAGTTTCATGTGTAAAATGAGATTGGGCTCAATCTCTAAAGACCCTTCCAGTTCTAACATTCTATATTCTACACATCTGGAGTGCTATATTCAATTCCTTTCACCATTCACCATTTTAAGAAGGGCATTGACAAGAATTGAAAAGCTGGAGGACCTCTTGAGGAAGGCAAACTAGATTGTTGACAGGGCATATGATAATTGCGTGTGTTTAGTCTGGAAATGAATAGACTTTTGTGGTGTTGTGAGGGTGTCGCACAATTATAGAAGTGAAATATTTGCCAAGATTTCACGTAGAAATGGAATAGACTTTATGTTTGTTCTCAGAACGCAGAGCTAGGATCAGTGGGTGGAAATGTAGAAAGAACTATTTAGGATAGATTAAGAAGAAGGGAAACAAATTCAAACAGATCTATCCAAAAGAAGAACAAACTTTCTTGACACAAGTGGATTCCCCTTCTTTGGAGGTCTAAAATCAACGTCTCCAGATATGATGAGAATTGTCCTGATATTAGTTAGCTCCCATTCACTACAGGAGAAGACATGCTATGAATCATGAACAAGAAGGATCTTAAAATACGGTAATACTATTAACTGTAGATACATCCTGAACAAAATCTCTTAGAACTTGTTCTCTTTCTTAATTCTTTTATCCCTTAGAACGTTGATCCCTTCCTCTGTTTTAACCACTCTGAGACAACCAAACCACACATTTTGATTTGGACTTAGATCTCCTGACTCTAAAACTCTTTCCACTTTGTCTCTGGAGGCTCAGACCCTTAAATTCTGATTTCCCAGCATATCGGGATCAGTTCAGATTCAGAGACAAGGCTGCCATCTCGTGGATCTTCATGGAAAACTGAAGGGAAGGTTTTCCCTTGCTCATTTAATAGTCCATTTGAGTTCCAAGGAGAGAACTTTTGTATAAGTAAGCAATAGCTCTACGGAGAGCAGGTTTTCTGATACAATCGCTTTTTAAAAGTTAATTTTTCACTTTGAATTTAACAAGTACTCATTAGAATGGGTACTTGCATACACATTGCAAACAGATAAAAGTGCATTGTGCATGAGACTGCAGATCTTTATAATGTACATTTTCCTTTTAAAAAAAAAGTTTATAAGGAGCATCCCTTTTTGTGGTGGCTAAGAATTGGAAATCAAAGGAATGACCATCAATTGGTCATTCTAAATATAATAAAACAAGCTGTGGTATATGATTGTAATAGAATACTATGCTATAAGAAATGGCAAGCAGGATGATTGCAGGATAAAAACTGATTTACACAAATTGATGCATAATGAAGTGAAAAGAACCAGGACAACATCGCACACAGTAACAGCAATGCTGCTCTATGAAGTAGTATGAATGACTTAGCTATTCTCAGCAATACAATGATCCAAGACAATCCTAAGGACTAATGATGAAACATGCTTTCCACCTCTGGAGAAAGAACTGATATTGTTTGAAATACAGGATGAAGCATGTTACTTTTCACTTCCTTTTTTCCCTCCTTCCCTCCCTCCCTCTTTCCCTCTCTTCCTCCTTCCCTTCTTCCTTCTTTTCTTCCTTCCTTCTTTTCTTCCTTCCTTCCCTTCTTCCTTCCCACCTTCCTTTCTTTTTTCATTTATTTGAATCTTCTTGTACAAAATAACTAATATGCAAATGTTTTACATAGCTGAACAAATATAACCTACATCTGTTTGCTTACTGTCTCAAGGAGGGGAGAGGAAGAGAGGGAGGGGTAGAATTTGGGACTCAAAATTTTAAATAAAAATGACTTTTTTGAAGTGTATAAAAATCTGATCCAGTCTTAATTATAGTTTCATTGTCATTCATGGCTAAAAGTGACCTTAGAGGTCATTTAGTGCAACCTTAACTCAACAGAACCTCTTCTCTGTGACATCCCTGGAAAGTAGTTATATTGGCTGTATTTAAAAACAAAAGCATTTAAAACTCTCAAGCTTCCATGGAAACTTTCCATTTCCCCATTGGTGAAAAGTACCCACTATTCTCAGAAGTAGCCTGTTCCATGTTTGGACAATTCTCATTATTAGGAACTTTTTCCTTAAAAGGTCAAAATTCCCTCTCTGTACCTTTCTCTCACTGTCCCTTTGGACCCTCTGGTATCAAAGAAAATATGTCTAATCTGTCATCTGCTGTATTCTATTCTATTTTATTGTTCAACTCTTTCTGCACAGGTGTGAGCTAGAGCAAATAAGGAGAAAGGAACAGGCAATTATTAAGCACCTACTGTGTACCAGGTATTGTGCCAAGTGCTTTATAAATATTATCATAATCAATCTTTATAACAACCCTATGAGGTTATTATCTTTATTTTACAGTTGGAGAAACTGAGGCAGGTAGAGTTTAAATGCCTTTCCCAGAGTCACAAAGCTAGTAAGCATGAGACTAGATTTGAATTCAGGTTTTCTTCACTCCAAGCCCAGTGCTCTATCCAATGTACTACCTAGCTTCCTATAATGCTAAGGAGAGTTAAAGATCTTCCTCACCTATTAATGGACCTGACCATTAAGGGGAGCTTGATTAGGAGAGATTCTTTTGTTGTTGTTGGAAGGCCCACACTTTTTGTTAATTTCTAATGAGGTACGGGTTCTCAAGGGTGGAGATGCCCTCTGGCTCTGAAAAGTGTATATATATTCTGAGATTTTGTTTTGGGGCTTGCTCATAGGAAGTGTTTGGCCAGACAAGGTTCTGGGCAGCCACTAAGGAACTCTCCCCTTAGAAAACTCAGATGTTGGTGCTTCCTTCTCTCTGGTAACTATGTATGTATGGTCAGATAGTTGGATCTATCTGTTGATCTGTGATATATGTATTGTTTATGGTCAGACAGCTGGAAGCCCTATCTGTTGATCTTTGTTTCTCTCTTTGTATTTTCTCTGAAGCTAAGGGTGCTGACTTTTCCCCTTGAACTAAGTGAATGATATATGTTCTTGATTAACGTGATTGTTGACCCCCTCAAAAGTTGCTTTCCTCTTAGAAAAGCAGATCTAAGAACCTATACCGCAGGCCCTCCTGGGTGTGCCGGAGTCCTTGCTGTTACACTGCCTTCACATTGTTTTTGAAGGCATGACTTCTGACTTTATATATTTTATACACTAGTAGTACTGTTTTATGTTTTACAAAGTTCTTTGTATCCATGATCTCATCTGGTCCTCACGTATGAGAGAGTGAAAACAGTACTATATCCATTTTTCAGATAAAGAAACTGAGGTTCAAGCAATTAGAAGGACTTGTTTGGCACCCTATAACAAGTTAGTGAGAGAGTCAGGACTCAAATACAGATTTCTTATTCATAATCTAGAGGTCTCTCCACTATATTTTGCTAATCCCCAGCATATTTCATGGAGGGAAAATTTAATATGTAGATAGATAAATATAAAATAGCAAGAGGAAATGCATCAGAGAACTGCAAATTTCTGTGAGATCAGAGAAGGGAGAGATTATTTTCAGCTGCAGGGATCAGGAGTGCCTTTATTGAGGAAGTAGAATGAGAGCTGAATTTTGAAGGAAGGTGAAAACAATGGGCACAAGAAGAAGAAGTGGGCAGGGGGCAAGGGAATTGGAAGGACAGTCAGAGGCATGAAGTATGTGTGTTTTGGGGGGCATGGCAGAGTGTACTCTAAATTATCTAGATTGGCATGTACAAGGCAGATATTGAGTGAATTATGACTGGAAAGGTATGGAAGCCAGATTATGGATGGCTTTGAGTATCATGCTAAGAAAGGGTAAGGATATTATCCAGTGGGTAATTGGGAAATGATGATACTTCAGAGAGGGAAATAATATGATGAGAGAAGTATGCTAAGAAGACCCATTTAGTCTTGGGGGATTAGGGGCAAGGAGACTAGAGACATAAAGACACATTAAGTGGCTATTATAAGAGTCCAGGGTGATGGTTATGGACACCTGAACCAGAATGACAGTGTTGGGATGAGTAGAGAGGGAACTGATGGGAGAGATATTGCCAAGACAGGATGGATAGGATGCATCCGCTGATTGGATCTGAAGCAATGGCAGAAGGAAAAGTCAGGGAAGACACTGAGGTTTTCTCTCTGTTTGATTTGAAGGATGATGGTGCCATTGAAAGAGACAAGAGTCAAGAAAAGGAATAACATTTGGAAGGAAAATGACAACATTTCAGGGAACTCAGTCCCAGGACCATTGCTTCTTCTTGAACTTATCCCTTTCATGGACATGGAACTTCATGGTTTAAGTGGTGGACGTACACCCTCTTTACTTGGGACCTTTCAGCAAGATATCCCCTTAGCTCTACTGATCAAGGCCTATTAGCTTTCTGTCTTGTTTCAAACCCCACCTTCTGTCCCTTTTGTCCCAGAGAGTTATCCCAGAGTTCACAAAGACCTTCTTTTTTCTTATAGTAGCCACCAACAATACTTCATGTGTTTCTTACAGGCAAAAATATTCTGATGATCCTCAAACTTCATAGAATGATGAGGAAGAAAGGGTCTTGTGATCATTCAAGGGCTAGAGACATGAGAAGAGTTTTTGGACTCAGGAGATGTTTCCAGTTTGAACTCCGGGCTTTGCCACTTCTCTGTGGGTCTTGGTCTTCATTTGTATAATGGTGCTGCTGAACTGTGTACTTGGTCTCTGAGACCTCTTGCAGTTCTAGATCTATGATCTTAGGATAATCCTATAACTGGGATCCAAATCCTCACTCTGCCATTGATTAACTGGGTAAACTCTAGGCAGTCACTTAATTTTTCTGCTTTAGTTTCCTCATTTGTAAAATGGAGATAAAGGGCTATGGATAAGTGAGTTACTTTTAGTAATAATTCCTCAAGGACATTTCTTCTTTTGATCTCATTTTGTTGTCAATACATATAGAGCAAGATTTACTGAGATGTATAACCTCCACCTAAAAAAACCCACGATTTTCATTAAAAATAAGAGAACAATAAGAATGAATCACTTCATAGATTAAGAAAGCCCAGTTACTCTGCCATGACACTTGAGCCTTAGAATAAGCCCATGAGGTAGGCAGTGCAAGTATTATCCCCATTTTACAGATGAGGAAACCGAAACCCATAGAACCAAAGAGACTTGCTCAACATCACACAGAAAGGATGCAGTAGAATTGAGATTCAAACAGAAGTTGCTTGACTACACTCAAGGTTTTCTTTTTTTCTTCTTCAGTATTATAGTGATATATTTTGAGTCAGAAGATCTGGGTTTGTGTTTCCTTTGTCCACAGACTAACTGTAGGAAACAATGCTATGGATCCAATCAGTCTTCTCTCTGAGTCTTAATTTCCTTGTCTGTAAAGAAGAGGTTGGGTCAAGTGAGAACTAAGTTATCTTCTAGATCTATACTTCAATAATTCATTATGGAGTTTACCAATACAGTCACACTCAGGGATGGACTGGAATCTGTTCATGAAGACTGTTGAGATCTGATTGTTAAATATTCAGTGTGAACATTTGCACCTCAGAAATGGGCCAATGCTACAAATTGGGGTTTAATTAATTAATTAATCAATATTTTGATAGTCTAGATTTCAGAAAGTGATGGAGAAAATCTTATTAAGGCAGATTAAACTTAAAAGTGTGTTGTCACTATATTTTTTTTCTGGAAAGCTAGTTGTTAAACATTGGTCACAATGGTACATTTGTAAGCCTCCATGCCTCCTCTTCCTCCCAAGAATTCTTCAAAGAATATCCCACCCCATGATTGGAGACATTCCTTTAGGACATTTAGCATGGAAATTCCTTAGTATATGGTACTCTTCTTCTCTGATCCCTTGCATCACTTCCTGAGCACTAGTCATCACTGGTCATGTTTTACATCCAATTTATAGACACACTGTGTCTGTCCGTTACTCTTTAGGTCATCTAGGATTAACATTAATTGGATCTGTTGTGGATCATGCTATGAGCCATACAGTGTACGGCAGGAGGTGGGATCAGATACAAGTCTGAAAATTATGTTTTTATGTTTCTGTTTGTTTCTTTCTGTTGTTTTGTTTTGGCTGGGGTCTGCTTAGAGTCATGGAAAATAATGGGCAGTTTCCCAGAGTGCAATTCATCCTATTAGTCTCTTGGCTTAGTTCATTGTCTATATGAGGTGCTTACCCTAGGAATGTGTCCTAACAAGCATTTCTTAGAACTGAGAGTCCTTTTAGTTTCAAGTTGTAATAAATGACCCATTTTTGGTGAATAACCAGAAATCTCATCAGCCTTAGAATGATGGTGCCATCTGGTGTCCAGTTCTAGGAATCACACTTTTCATTCCCTAATTGTTCGCTAGTCACTTAGTCATGTTTGACTCTCGGTTACCCCATTTGGGGTATTCTTCGCAAAGAAACTAGAGTGGTTTGCCATTTAGTTCTCCAGCTCATTTGATAGAAGAGGAAATTGGGGCAAACAGGGTGAAGTGACTTGCCCAGGGTCACACAGCTGGTAAGTGTCCAGGGTCAGATCTGACCTCAGGAAGATGAGTCTTCTTTATATTAGACTAGGTATTCTACCCTAAATTGTAAGACTCTGTCCTGAGCCACAGAACTAAAGAATATCTGAGCCAATAAGGCCTTCAAGTTTTCTTCTCAAAGTAATATAGATAGTGAGTATAGGAACAAGGGCCTGAATAGAGGTATGTACCTTATATGGGACTAGAGACCTTTTTTTCTGTACTTTGAAAGAAAGAAGGTGATGATGAGAAATTTCAAAGAATGGAGGAGGGAAACTGAGGGAACTCCTATCAGATGATTTCAGCTTTTTCAGTGCAGTAGGAAGCTAGATCATCTTCTACAAGTATGTAAATGTGGGTATGAGCCAGGAGGGTAGGGATGCAGCTGTAGATGAAAGGTGAGAAAAGTGGTTTGAAACAACAACTCATGAGGGAAATGAAATGAGGAGTTACTGAAGGTTCTCCATGGCTCTCTCTTTCTACCTTTCTCTTTATCTCTGTCACTTGTTCTTCTTATGTTTTTTAAATCTCTATCTCTCCTTCTCTCCTCCATCTTTTCTGTTTTTTCAGTCTCTGAAATTCTGTTAGATTTCTGTCTCTATCCACATTTTCCTAGAGGAGCTCTAGAAGTGTATGATTTTCCTAATTTTCATAAAAGGGAGGAAATTTTATTTTACAAACTAAAGCTAGGGATCTTTAACTGTTACTCCTATCTAAATTTTAAAAGATATTATTAAAATGATGGTTTGTAAACATCTAGAAAAGGAAACCATAATCCATAAGAACCAACCTTTTATCGAGGAAAAGTTCTAAGAGATTAATTTAATTTTTTCTTCTTTTTCCTTTCACCTTCCTTCCTTCCTTCCTTCCTTCCTTCCTTCCTTCCTTCCTTCTTTCAGATGTGGACTAGTTTAAATGAGGACCCTTTTAATTCGGAGAACCTAATTCTTTAATGGTGACCATGGTGGTTAGAGACTTCCAACTATGAGATTCAGTTGAAGGAAAATGGAGAAGAGAAGTCTTAGGAAAGCTATTAGAGAATTCTTCAAGTATTTGAGGGACTGCCATTTAAAAGTAGGATTCCCCTTGTTTTGCTTTACTCCAGAAGGAAGAACTCAGAGTAGCAGGTGGGATTTGGGGAGGTAGATTTAGGTTCCACATATAAGAAAAAACTTTTCAACAATTAGAGCCATTCAAAATGAGAATGTGCTGTCTCTTTGAGGTCCCTTCTCATTGGAGGCCTTCAAGCAGATGATCTCATGTTCAGGACGTCACTGAGATGCTTTTCATTCGGGTGTGGGTTGCAATAGATGGTCTCTTTGGGCTTTTCTAACTCAGATCTGGTGATCTAGTCAGTCATGAGGAGCTATGGATTTCATCTTTGCAGCATTCCCTGAATCTTTTTGTCTTCTCTCTATTCTTACTGGTGCCATCTGAGCACCAAACCTGATCACCACGCTGCCAGGTTAAAAGTGCTGGCTTTGGAATGAGATGTAGGCTTACATCTCAGCTCTGTGACTTTTTGTGGGACCTTGGGTGAATCTCAGAGTCTCTGAGCCTGGTTCTTCCTCTAAGAAACCAAAATGATCCCTGAGGCCCCCTTCCAGTTCTTCATTCCTTGAATCTGCAGTCAACTGGTACTGACTCTCCTAACAGATCTACCACTCATACTCTCCCTCTGAAACTTGACCTTGAAGGTGACATTGCTGGGCATATCTTTAGTCAGAGATCTGCCCTTGTCACCTTTCTGCTCTGTTCTCTGTTTCCTCTCCAAAGTTCTAACTTCTTTGTGGAAGCCAGAAATCCAAGATTTCAAATAATTTGGCTTCTTAATTTTATCTAATATTAATGCCTTCCATGCTTTAGCCCTGGTAATAACTAGTATTTATATGATTCATTAAAGTTTGTAAAGCAATTTACAAATACTATCTCATTTGATCCTCAAAACAACCTTGGGAGGTGGGTGCTGTTTTTATCTCCAGTTTATTGATGAGAAAACCGAGTTCACCTGGTTAACTGACTAGTCCAGGATACATAGTTAGTAAGTGCCCCACTCAGGTCTTCCAGACTCTTGGTCCAGTGCTCTATCTTAAGGTTTCTGGCTGCCATATTGGACTGGGCTCTGAAATCTTGACACTGCATTTTGGTCAATGCCTCCTATAACTCGGATGCCCACTTTCACCCTCTTTGCTCAACAAATTCACACTTATCTTTTTTTATATTCATTTTATTTATTTTTAATACTCTACAATCACTACCATAAAACTTGGATTTTTTTCCCCTTACCTTCCCCCCATCACCCCCTCCCTCCCCAATATGGCATACAGTTCTATATAGGATCTTCACATACATTCCTATTAAATATGTTTTCATTATAGTCATGCAGTGTAGAAGAACTAAAATAAATGGAAGAAATCATATAACAAACCAAAACATAATACACACACACACACACACACACACACACACACACAATGACCTGTTACATTCTGCAATTGAATTCCATAGTTCTTTCTTTGAATGTGGAAGGCATTTTGCCTTAGAAGACCACTGGGAATTTTTTTTTAATGTCCTTGCATTGCTATGAAGTTCCAAGTCTACCAGAAAAAACTCTCTCACACTGTGGTCGTTGCTTTGCACAAAGTTCTCCTGGTTCTGGTCCTTTCACTCAGCATCAGATCATGTAAGTCATTCCAGGCCTCTCTGAAGTCTTCTTGTTCATCATTTCTTAGGGCACAATAGTACTCCATTACATTCATATACCACAACTTATTCAACCATTCCTCAGTTGGTGGGCATCCCCCTGATTTCCACTTTTTGGTCACTGCAAAGAGTGCTGCTATAAGTATTTTCGTACATGTGGGACCCATTTTTGTGATCTCTTGGGGATACAGTCCTAGAAGTATATTGTTGAGTCAAAGGGTATGGACATTTTTTTTAGCCCTTTGGGCATAGTTCCAAACTGCTCTTCAGAAACGTTGGATCAGCTCACAGCTCCACCAACAACAGTGTATTAGTGTTCCAATTCTCCCACATCCTCTCCAACATTTATCATCTTCCTGTTCTGTCATGTTTGCCAATCTAATAGTGTGATGTGGTACACACTTATCTTTAAAGCCCAACTCAAACACTATTTCCTTCTTGAAGCATTCTCTGATGTCTGGGATGGATAAAGACTCTCCCTGTCAGATGACACATTGTATTTTGCTTATTCCCTCTTTCACACACTTATGCTGTGATGCTATGTATTATGGTTAGGAGGCTTAAAGCCACATTCTACTGTGTGATTTTGGGCAAGTCATCATTTCTTCCTGTGCTGCCATTATTAGTGTGTCCTTAATAGCAGCGCGGAGTTCTGGAGTTGCTTGAGGTTTCCAAGCCATTCCCTCCCAGCTGATCTCCAATGGATTGTATTTTCCTCTTATATGGAAAAACGAAAGGGTTGGAATACAGGAGCTTGAAACTTCCTTCCAACAATAGCCTTCTTCGTTATCAGTCTTCTTCCTGCTCAACATTTTGGGTTCTAAGTTCGCTTCCAGGTTTGAAATTTTATTGACATTATTAATCTATTTATGCTCTTAAAAACTGCTGTGAGGGTCCTAAATAATATTTAAGAGTATAAAGGGTTCCTGAGACCAAAAAATTTGGGAACCATTGATTTAGGCAATAAAATGTCAAACCTGGAAAGATCCTCAGAAGATCTATGGGTTATTTTTATCTATCAGTATTTACTGTATTAGAAATTAAAGCATTTTTTAGTATTATGATGATAGTTTTGACCCAAAAGATCCTCTGAAGCATCTCTCTCAGGGAGCCAGGTGGGTCTCCAGACCAAATGTTGAGAACCACTGATCTAAACTTGCTTCTAGTTCTGTTATTCTGTGTTCTAAGATCCTTTCTTGTTCTGACATTCCATGTTCTAAAGTCCTCTCCAGCTCTGACATTCTATGCTTTCAAGTTCCTCCTAGCTCTGGCATTCTATGTTCTAGGGGTCCTCCTAGCTCTGACATTCTACGTTCTAAAGTCTTTCTCAGTTCTGACATTCTATGTTCTAAAATCCTTTCCAGTTATAATGTTCTATGTTCTAAGGTCCTTTTCAGCACTGACATTCTATGTTCTAGAGTCATTTCCAGTTCTGCCATTCTATGGTCTATTGTCCCTCCTAGCTCAGCTCTAATATTTTATATTCTAAAGTCTTTTAGAGCTCTGACGTTCTATGTTCTGAAGAACTTTTCAGTTCTGATATTCTATGTTCTAAATTATTTTCAGTTCTGAGATTCAATATTCTAAGGTTCCTCTCAGCTTTTATATTCTATGTTCTAGGGTCCTTCCTAACTCTGACATTCTATGTTCTAAAATCCTTTACAGTTATAACTTTCTATGTTCTAAGGTCCTTTCCAGTTCTGACAGTCTCTATTCTGAGATCTTTCCCAGCTTTGACACTCTATACTATGATGATGCTGAGATCATATGAATGTGATCCTTTTATGTGATGCTCAGTGAAAACACCCACAATACAGACAACTGGTTGTATAAATTGGACAGACCCACTAAAAAGAAAGACTTCCTCTAGCAGAAAGAGCGTAGAACCTGGAGCCAGGAGGCCTGTTTTCCAGCTTCAGTTCTGTGATGAATTCCCTCTATGGCTTTTTCCTTTTACAGATTAGCTTCCCTTTTGATTTTCACCACAACCTTGGGAAAAAAATTGGGGTACATATTGCTATCTTTGATAAGTGATGGAACTGAGACTCAGATGTGAAATGTTTTAGTGAGAGGTGCCCAGCTTATGTGTGATGGAGCTCTGGACTCACACTTAAAACCCCTGAAGCCAGGTAATCTGATAAGGACGAGGGAGGCAGGACTGGAGGGGAGATGTCACTTCCTTATAGAATCACTGATTTATCTCTTGCCAGATGACATCTCTATATACCCAGCCAGCATAACAAAGAAATGAGCTTGCCCTAGGGTAAGTGAGTCACTGCAGAATTCTAGAAACTGGTCAAGCTTTAAATCCAAAGATTGGGCACATCAAAGCCCTGCCAGCTCTGCAGTGTGCATGCAGGTAGGGTGCCTTTGCCAGATCAGAGTGAAGTTTTTTTGGGGAGAATTTCCTCATTCCTGTGGACTTGGGGGAAAGTTAAGGTTTATATAAGGTCTTGTTTGGAATGACAGTGGATCAATGAATGGGGATGACATGGACATTATGTATGATACTGGCGGAAAGTAGGGGAGGGGAGAGTACTCATATCAATTTATATCTTATGAGAAGCAGCATAGTATAATGCAGAGAACTGGCTTTGGAGAGCTATCGTTGGAAGGGTTGGAGCTTTGACTCTGACATTTACTAGCTGTGAGACTCTGGACAGGTCACATAATCTCTCAAAGTTCCAGACAACTCTCTAGAATAAGAAATTGTATAAAAATGCTAATTTGAATTAATAGGAAATTCCTCTCCAGGAGCTCCCCTGCACTGATGAAATTATAGGTCTGGTAAAAAAAAGTCCAACGTACTTCATAAGGCAGCTTCATAACTGGTCATCTAGACTGGAGGTTCTTAACCTTTTGTGTGTGTATCACAGACCCTTTGAACAGGCAAGGAAATCCTGTGGAATCCATTTCAGAATTAGGTTTATAAATGCATAAAATTAGATGCATAGGATTATAATGGAAAATTGTATTTAAATATAGTTATTTATATGATATTGTACATATGCATGCATTTATAATACACACATGGATATAGTCATATACATATACACATGCATGTGCCTATAAATGTATACATGCATACATACATCTATACATACTAGAAATTCACAATCCCAAATTAATAAACCCTGACAAGAATATAGAATTTGAACTCAGAAGTCTTGGATTCTTGCTTTGTCATGTATTAGCTGTGGGACATTGGGAAAAAAACAATTCACTTGCTTTACCCTCCCTCAGTTTCCCTCTTTCCTATGAGTAAAATGGAGATGAGAATATATGATCTCAAATATTTTCTTCTGTTTTAATTAGTTCCATATTCTATTTCTATGTTATTGGTATAGAGCTCCAAGCCATTCCAATCATCTGCCCTTTTGACTCAGTAGGTTAGATCAGTGTAGATTTTCCTGCCTTCTCATAAAATATTCTACTGTCTATTTCTATCCCTTTTTTCCCCATTATATTTTACTTTTCAGTTAATAAACATTAATTTCACCTACCCCTTTCCAAATTTGAAAGAAAAATAGTGGAACAAAACCCTAGAATATGATATGCATAGTCAAGCCAAACAAATTCCTATACTGGCTGTGAAAGAAAAGGTACATCTCATTCTATACCCTAGGTCCATTGCCTGTGCATTAAAAGATCATTAACATAGTTCATCTTAAGTCCTCTAGGAATCATAGTTGGTCATTCCATTGACCAGAATTCTTAAATCTTTGGTTTTTACAATGTTACTTTGCTACAAATTCTCTTCGGTTATCTCATTTCGCATTGTATCAGTACATATAAATTGTCACAGGATGCTCTGAAACTACCCTTTTTATTATTTCTTATGGCACTATTGTACTCAATTCCGTTCATTTTCATCCTATAATTTGTTCAGCTCTTCTTCATTGATGGTATGGCCTTAGTTTCCAATTCTGTTTCATCACAAAAAGTGCTCCTATAAATGTCTTTGCATGTGTTAGCTGCCCCCTTTCCTAAGCTTGAACACACTTGTTTATGATGGTCTAGACGGGAGCCTTGAAATATAAGAAAATTCTCTAGTGCCCTCATCTCCTGTTCCTACCTGTTCTCGTATAGCTCTCCCTGTTAAGTGTTACACATTTACTGGGCAAATCGTTCACTGTTCTCCTCTGTAAAAGGGGAATAATAATAGCGTTTGACTCGTAACTGTTGTGAGGATCAAATGAGATAATGTATGTAAAACGTCTCCCCAACCTTAAAGTGTTGTAGTTTCATCGTCATCCTCATCACCACCGCCACCATCAAAATCATCCTCCTCATCATCATCATCCTCATCACCACCACCATCAAAATCATCCTCATCATCCTCCTCATCATCCTCATCACAACCACCACCATCAAAATCATCATCATCATCCTCCTCCTCCTCATCGTCATCCTCATCACCACCACCACCATCAAAATCATCATCAACCTCATCCTCATCCTCATCCCGGTTTGCAACTCCAGCTTTGTCTTTGTATTTGGTTTAGTGGGTCAGGGATACAAATGACTGACTGAATGGTCAGTCTATCTAGATCATGGACTACATGGTACATGGCCATATGCTCCTTGTTCTTAGACCCTACTTTGCCTCAACCTCATCATCTGTTTTACATCACCACAGTCAGGGCACATAGAGATCTTTACAACCCCTTGTAAGTTCCTCACCTTATCCATCTACTTACTAGTCATAAGTATGTTGAATTCTGAGCCCCTTGGGCTAACTCCAGTTTAGAAGTAAACTTTTTCCAGTGATTATCCTCCAATGAGGAAAAGTATCAGATGATGAGTTTTATGGAATGAGATTTGTCAGTGTATCTTCCAGAGACATATCCCCTCACTTATGTGAAAACACATTGTGTTAGACCAATATTTCATGAGCAAGTCTATAAAATAAAACAGAGCATTTAGAGGTGGGATGGATCTTATAGGTCAGGGTCTGACCTGCTTATTTTATAGATAAGGAAACTGAGACCCAGAGGGGCACCTGCCCAAGATCAATTAGCTAGGAATTGGCAGAGCTTGGATATGAACCCTATTTCTCTGATTTCAAATGTGGTACCCTTTATAATTCACCTTGGCTTTCTCTCAGTTATAGAAAGTCAAGTATTGGAAGGGATGTGAAAACATAGAACATGGAACATCACTGTTATGTCATGACAGAACTGAAGACAAAATTCATCAGAGTTAAAAGGTTTCTTAGAGAACATCAGATCTATCCCCTCACTTTATGGATTTATGAAAACCCAGAGAGGGGGAAGCTCAAAGTCACATAGCTACTGGATGGAAGAAGCAAAGACTAGGGCCCCCAAGTCACCCAATAACCGAAATCAATCCTTTTATCCCACTACACCAATTTTGTCCCATGTATCCTAGAATAACTTATTTTGGGGGAAACATTTTTTCTGAATTATTTTTTATTATTCTGTGTCTGTATGAACAAAGTATTTCATGAATCTTATTGTATAGGTGCTTATGGAAGAAGAAATAAGGTACAGCAAAAAAACATTGCAAATTGAATAGTAATGATGATAGCTAACATGTGTATTCCTCTGTGTGCCAGGCACGGTGCTTTAAAATTTTATCCCATCCTGTCCTTACAATAACCCTTTAAGATAAGTGCTTTTATTTTCCATTTTCCTGATGAGGAAACTGAGACAAACCTCACTGAGGTGACTTGCTTAGACTTGGTCACAAAGCTAGTACGTGTCTAAGGCTGGTTTTGAACTCAAGTTTTTCAGATTCCAGGTCCAACACTCCATCCACGATACTACCTAGGAGTTAGAAGACTTAAGTTGCACTCTTCTATTTGCTACCAGAGCAACCCTAGACAATCATTCAACCTGTCTGGGGCCTCAGTTTCCTCATCTCTAAAATGGGGGATCATTAAGACATTTCTAAGGTTTTTTCTATCTCCAAGTCTTACATACATATCTTTATTCTCTCCCAAGTGCTTTTACATCCACTGGTTAGTTACACCCTTACAATATCCTCAGGTGATGTTTAGGGGATAGGTTATTTTTTTCTGATTGGGAGCTAAGGAAACTGAGGTCTAGAGATGAAAGGATTTATGAGTTCAGGAAACTTGATGTTTTAGGAAAAATCAAATTCCTATTGACTATGTAGGGAAGAAACTGTCCTAATAGAACAATGGGTCTGATTCATTCCATATATTATTCTGCAGTAGAATTCCAATGTTGGCACTATTGTGTGATGATCAACTGGAAATGACTTGGCTATTCTCAGCAGTACAGAGATCCAAGACAATTCTGAAGAACCCATGATGAGGAGTGCTATCCACCTTCAGAGAAAGTTCTGATGGAATCTGAATGCAAAATGAAGTATATATTTTTTTTACTTTATTTTTTTGTTTTGGTCTATGTTTGCTTTCATACCATGACTAATATGGAAATATGTTTTGCATGACTGCACATGTATAACCTTTACCAGATTGTTTCCCTTCTTAATGAAGGGGAAGGTAAGGGAAAGTGCAAGAGAATTTAGAACTCAAAATTGCAGAAAGCAAAGGTTAAATATTGTTTTTCTTATATTAGAAAGCTTGCTGTCTTGGGGAAGGGGATAAAGAGGGAGAAAATTTGGAACTCAAAATCTTACAAAAATGAATGTTGAAAACTACCTTTATATGTAATTGAAAAAATAAAATAATGTTAGAAAAAATGGTTTTACATGTGATTGGGAAAAATAAAATATTAAAATTAAAAAATAAAGGGGGAGGTGGAGCCAAGATGGTGGAGTAGAAAGACTCACATTTGCTAGCTCCGAACCCACAGCCCATGGAGTCCCTCTAAAAAGAACTCCTGACAAATTCTGGAACAGTGGAAGCTGCGCAGAAACACAGTGAAGGAGATTTCCG
>CM053772.1:224041172-224100030 GCA_028658325.1 Potorous gilbertii
AGAGAGGGAGAAATGGAATGGGGCAAATTATCTCTCAAAGAAGAGGCAGGCAGGAGACTTTTTGGTGGAGGGATAAAGAGGGAAGATGAGAGAAAAACATAAAGTTTACTCTCATCACATCCGACTAAAGGAAGGAATAAAATGCACACTCATTTTTGGTATGAAAACCTATCTTACAATACAGGAAAGTGGGGGAGAAGGGGATAAGCAGGGTGGGGGGGATGGTGGAAGGGAGGGCAATGGGAGCAGGGAGCAATTTGAAATCAACACTCTTGGGGAGGGACAAGATCAAAAGAGAGAATAGAAGCAATGGGGGACAGGAGAGGATGGAGGGAAATATAGTAAGTCTTTCACAACACGATTAATGAAAGTCATTTGCAAAACTACACAGATATGGCCTATGTTGAATTGCCTGCCTTCCCAAAGGGAATGGGTGGGGAGGGAGGAATGGGGAGAAGCTGGAACTCAAAGTTTTAAGAACAATGTTGGGTATTGTTCTTGCTACTAGGAAATAAGAAATACAGATAATGGGGAACAGAAAGTTATCTGGCCCTACAGGACAAAAGAGAAGATGGGGTAAGGGAAGGGAGGGATGATAGAAGAGAGGGCAGATTAATGATAGGGGCAATTAGAATGCTCAGTGTATTGGAGTGAGAGGAGGGGACAAATGGGGAGAAAATTTGGAACCCCAAATTTTGTAAAAATGAATGTAAAAAGTTAAATAAATACGTTTATTAAAAATTAAAAAACGTGATATAGTATACTCCTTCCTATGCCTATGGATAGCTTTGATTTCTTCATCTGAAAACTTTCCGTTCTGCTATTGCAATTTAGGCAAGAAGTGATGAGGTCTAAGGTGGTAGCAGTGTGAGAAGAAAGCATCCTATGCAAGAATTGTTGTGGAGACAGAAATAGCAAGATCTGGCAACTGACTGGAGTTGAGGACAGCACTGAGGTTACACACCTGGGAGACTAGGAATGGTAATGCCTTAGAAAAGCAAAGTACAAAAGAGAGGAGGCTTTGTGGGGAAAGAGGATTCTGTGTATGTGCTTTTTAATCATAAAATACTCTATCAAGGTGAGTTGTCATTATTAAGTCGCCTTGTGCAAGGGGAATGGGGTCTTCTTCTTTGTCTCTGTCCTAGTACCTTGGACAGGGATAGGCATAGAATAAATGCTGAACAAGTACTTTATCCTTAATACTAACTTCAAAATACCATCATTGGACTGTTAAATCAGAAAAGACTTTTCTTAGCAAATTTAACCTGGAACATTTTTTCAAAATCATACTTCCCCCCACTCCAAAGAACTCTCTTTTTCTCTGACTATTCCAGCCCACACTTATCTCTTCCTTCCCTAAATGCCTACAACATTTTCAGGCTGAGTGGGTAACACAGAATTTAGCCCTTTATTAGATATTCTCTCCTATTGTTCTTTAATTGCATCATGTTTGAATGTGTTCCTCCTCCCCTCCCCTCTAGGACAGCAGCTCTGTGAGGGCATAGACTTTTAAAAATACTCTGGTTTCCAAGGTGGGGCTGGGCACATAGTCTGGTAGGATTAATACTGGTCTTAAAAACAGAAGAACCCCACTCTATTGAGTATAAGTGTAGGTCACTATCTTCTCTGATCTTACCAAATCTGTCACATAGGAATAATAAAGCCTACACTACATACTTCAAACTTGTTGTTAGAATTGTGACTTCACAAATGAATTAATGAGGAAATGATAGATAAATAAATAAATAACGCATCTAGTAAATACTTACTAGGTATAAAGCATTGCCCTAAGAGCTAGGGTTACAAATAGAAAAGTCAGACAATCCTTGGCCTCAAGGAGCTCACATTCTGGTTGATGGAGACAGCACATATGGAAAGTTTTTGCTGCAAGTCATGGAAGGACCTCCTGGTCCTCAGAGTGCAGCAATAAAACAGATGGCAATGCCTTTCCTTTAATGTCATTTTCACTGATAAAATCACATTCTGTAGTCCATCAAGGAGGTAATAATGAGTTTTTGTGGTTCATTAGTTCCCACATCTGGGCAGAAAAGGTAGTAGTGTCTTTGGCTGACAACAAATGAAAGTTAATTTTTTCTTGTTTTTGTTGAGGAAAAAGTCAGATTCTGATATATTATCAGTAATGCTATCTTTTCTGCTCAGGTCTTGAAGGTTAAGAAAGTACCATATAGCTAGAATTCATATGGCTGAGTCCATGGATGGTCTTTCTGAATTCATAGCTGGTCTTTTAGGCAGCTTAGCCTTGAGACACTCAGCAGCCTTAGAAATAGCCTTAGATGTTATCAGCATAGGAGTCCTATACTTGGCAGTTTCTCATAATTAGCCCCAGAACAATAATTTTTTAATAATCTCAAGAAGTAGCTGCTATGCCAAGGTTCACAACTGAACCTTGCCTGCCCAATTCAAGTGCTAATAGTTATCCTAATACCTGCCTTGCAAGAAGCTAATATTATCTTAGGATAGAATTATTGCAACACTTGCAAAGGTGGGGGTGGGTTGGGGTGGAGAACTGTTGAATAGGCAAGTTCAGGTATTGTGGCACTTGTGATCTAGTTAAAAGAAAACTATTTTTTTTTAATACTAGTACATAAGCATTACCCTAGAGTAAGTGTTTCTTCTACTTAGGAAAAGTCTCTTCTGACCAAGATGACTGCCTAAGTAGGAAGGAGACTACCAAGATTATATAAAATCCAGCAAAACCCCAAAGTTCATTCAAGTTCCTAGCAAATAATGAAAAAGAAATCCATTGAAAAACTGTGGTAAATTATTTCTTCTACCTTAAGACTTAAAGGAAAGGAGGTCAACCAGAAAAGAGTCACTGCCAATGCTGGGACATAGTTTGAGCAGAGATGGCTCAAAGATACATGTAGCTTCCAATATTTTGTTCCTGAAGGCAGTAAGAGGAGATACACCCCCTGAGAAAGATCCCAAATGGTCATAAGCTAAGGAACTGGGGAAACACAGGGAAGTAGAGATGCTGCAGCACTCATATGGGTACAGCCTAAGAAAAAGGACTCTCAGTCCCCTAATCCTCTGCCCTGACATGCCAGAGAGGGCCCTGAAGATCCATCACACTCAACTTTAAAGATCCAAAGTGGAGGGGACTAACCCTAGGAAATGAAGGTTAGTATAGGAATCCAAGTGACCCAGGTTAAGATCCATCAATGCTGATCTCCACCCTCTCTCCCAACCCTCCCCCCCCCAAAATAAAGCACAGCAGGGTTGGGAACCTAACCCTGACTCAAAGCCACAATTGAGGAAATAGAGAAAAGAGTAAAATATAGAAAGCACAGATCAGTATAAAAAGAGTGCAAATGAAAAGATTCCCCCCAAAAGAAAGAATCAATAACTGTCACAACTAAGAGATTCAAAGGATCGAGAGGAAGGATATTCTACAAGGACTACATGAATACCAAGAAGCAATGAAGCAAGAGGTTTTTTAAAATGAAGTAAAAGCTCCAAGGAAAGAAATGGATGGAAAATATGTGCTTTAGGGAAGAAAATACAATAAATCTCTCTCAAGACACAGATTCCCTAAAAAATAAAACAGACCAAAAAGAAATCATTGACTTCATGAGGCTCCAAGATCAAAGGCATGAAGTGTCCTTCCAGGGTGAGAAGACAAGGAGCTAAGTGAAATACCAGGGAGTCAAGAAAGCTGCTGTGTTATTATGAAGAAAATTCAGGGAGTCAGGAGTGAAGCCAGGATCACATAAGATCTGGCAGCTTCTAATCTGAATGAGAAGAGATCTTGGAATACAATATTGCAGAGGCAAAAGAACTAGTGTGACAGCCAAGAATGCAAAGCTGCAAGTTAATACTCAACTGAAAATCTGAGTATTATCCTTTTGGAGGAGGGGGAGGAGGCAGAAGCAAACCCTTCATGAAATAGAATACTTTTAAGTATTTTTTATGAAAAGACAAAAGTGGTGGGGGAGAATTCTGAAATACAAACACAAGAGCCCAGAAAACCCTAGAAAGTTAATTTTTTTGAGAATTTGTAAGTTGTATGATGATGAGTTAACATTCTAATGGGAGAAAGTAAATAACATCATAACCTTAAATATTCAGTGGGTATTGAGGGAGTTAATTTCTTCTATTATGATGGTCTGAAGAAGGAAGAGGAGAGAATGAGGGAAATACACTAACATAGAAAGAAGGAAAGGAATGGTAGGACTTACTATTTATCTTAATTAGGGTTAGAAGAGCTTGCAAACATGGAGGATGGGATATGTCATCAAATGTTCTTAACTGCTCTTAACTGAAATGGACAAAGGAGAATTGAACACACACAGTTTATAGTAAAAATACTTAAAACTCAAGTAGGAAAAAATAAATAGGGGGAAGGATTAAGAAGGAGGATAATACTGAGGAGGGAGTAGCAAAATAGAGCAAATCAAAGAACTAGAACCTAAAGTGATGCCTTAGACTACCTCTTCTGCAGTTGAGGAATGGCTAAGCAAATTATGGTAGTTTCATGTAATGGAGTATTATTGGATTGTAATGAAGGAAAAAAGAGACACTATTAGAATCCTAAGTAGTATGAACCAATGCAGAATAAATTAAACAGAACTAGGAAAAATATATAATACTCTAATATTGGCATTGTAAAAAAGAACAATTTTGAAAAACTTAAGAACACTAATCAATTCAATGATAAGTCATTTCCACCTATGATGAATCATGTTATTTACCTTCTGACAGAGAGATAATGGGGAAACAAAGTGCAGAAAAAGACGCACATTTTTAGACATAGTCATTATGTGGATTCATTTTCCTTAATTTTGCTTATTTGTTTCAAGTTTTTCTTTTTCTTTTTCTCCAGAGGGTGTTTGGGAGAGAGGAGGTGAATAATAGTTATACAAAAAAAAACTATCGTAACATTTTTAAAAAAATGTATAGAAGAGAAAGAAGTTCAGAAGGAAACATAGATAAGTTTTGAAATAATACATAAATATGTATTACATATTTACTTCTGCATACATATATGTGTGCAAGTTGCATATGCATAGAAATAGTATGAAATGGAGATTTATAGCTTCATATATAATCTTTTTTTGTCTTTGGCTGTGTATGTATTGGAATATTTTTTAAAGTTTGTTTCTGTGTTCATGCCTTTACTAGGCTATGAGTTTTCGATGGGTTGACTGCAGGACCCCTACACTTGGTAGGTGCTAAGTAGATGCTCTTTGAATGGATGGATCACAGAATCATACAGATGAATGAGAATGCACTAGGTCAAATGTGTGTAAAACTCAGAGGAGCAAATGGGGAACAATTAAAATCAGGTCTTCTTAAGGATATTGGCAAGCTAGAGGGCATCCAGAAGTGGATGATCAGAGAAGGGAGGAACAAAAGACTATGGTATATGAGGATCATTTGAGAAAAGAATACTTGGGGGAGGAGAGGGAAGAGAGTTGTCTACAAATATTTAAAGAAAACTCATGTGAAAGAGGTATTAGGGCCAAGTAGGTGCAGTGGATAGAGCATGAGCCCTGCAGTCAGGGGGACCTGAGTTCAAATCTAGTCTCAGACACCTACTAGTGGTATGGCAAATCACTTTACCTCTATTACAACATCCATCCTACCCCAAAAAAAGAAAAAGGGATTAAACTTGTTCTACTTGTCCCCAGAGGCCATAACTAAGAGACGTAAGTGAGGTATTATTATGGTTCAATGGCAAGAGCTCTGATCAAGGACTTGAGATCAAATCCTGTGTAACCTTGAGGGAAGTTTCTTCACTCATTTGGACCTCAGACTTGGATTAGATGACCTTAAAAGTACTTTCCAATTCTAAATGAATGATCTTAAAAAGATTTAGAAGCAATATTAGGAGGGAAAAAATTTCTTAACAATCAGAGCTGAGTGAAAATGGAATAAATTGCCTTGAGAGGATGGGTTCTTCTTGACTGGAGTTTTTCAAAAGCTAGATGGCCATTTATTGGTAATGATGTGGAGGGGATTCCTACCAGATGTAGATTAGACTCAGTGGCCTCTAATGTCCCTTCCAACTCAGAGATTTTATGAGGGTTGGAGAATATAATAGTCCAGGTTGATCCAGCTCAAATATCTTCCTGATTACCTTTTTTTTCTCCTGAACTCCTCTTATAACATCTTTTTAGAGTTTTATATGATTTGTATTATAGTTACATGTATGTGTCTTATCCCTCCTACTGAATTGTCAGCTTCCTGATTCCCATGTGTATCCCCCAGCTCTAAGAACAAGATCTTGCATATAAAAGACGCTTCAATAGGATAAATATTTGTTTAATGATGAGATGAAATTAAGTGAATGGAATTCGTAAAAGGGAGGTCTCTCTGACCATTGGCACAACTATGTAAGCAATGAGGTTTTTCTGTAGTGTCTACTTAATACTTCACCTCTCACCTCTCACCTTTATCATCATTAAAAGAGTATAGAAATACCTGCATGATCTACCTACCACATAGGGCCGGTGTGAGGCTCAGATGAAATAATAAGACTGAACCTACTTTGTAACAATAAGGCTCTATATAAACATGAGCTAAAATTGTTATTGTAAGTGATGGAAGAAAAGAGGGCAAGCCTCCATGAGGTCTCTAAGACTGTAGTGACTTGTTTAGGGAGCAGGAGTAAACACAGTCAAGATGAGACAGAGATGTTGGATTTAAAGCCTCTGAGTAACAGAATCTTTGAGTTACCGAATCAGAATATAAGCCAACATAGCTTCGTAGAAAGAACAGTGATTCAGAAGACAAGAGTTCAAATCATCAAATCTTACCAGATGTTTGGGTACATTATCTCACCTCTTTAATGCTCAGGAAATGTCTTTGCCTGTCAAATGCTATGGAAAATGAAGTTATTATATAATATCATCTTTGAATTTTAGAGTGTAATTCAACCCCCCCAATAAAGGAATAGTGTATAACTGGATTTGCCTTTTTTTTTTCTCCTTCCACTATTCATTGACTCTGAAAGAAATACCTGAAAGTACTCAAGGTATAGTCAGTTAGAGATGAAACGCAAACAGAGTTCCCATATGACATCTGCCATTCTCACTGACAGAGTGATGGACGCCAAGGAAGGGTGGGGCGGGGTGGGGCGGGGCAGGCTCCTTTTGCAGTCTCATCTTCCTCTAACCTCTGATCTGACTTCTGTAGGCGGGTGAAATATTGCAGCTTATGTCAAATGGTTTCACTGAAACCAGTATTTACTGAAGAAGAGGAGGAGGAGTAAATCACTGTCAGTTCTAGTGATCGACACTAGCACAGAAACAAAACGAGGGTGATTTGCAAATGCAGCTGAAAGGTTTAGGGAGAGACAGAGAAAGGGCTGACATTCCAGGGACTCCATTTGTCCAGAGGTCTTTACCCTGGCCCACGTTCTGTTGCCATTAACTAGAATCTGATCATTCTCCCTGGAATGTTGAGGTCAAAGCTTAAAGGAGCTTCTACCTCCTCCTTGAAATATGTCTCCTTTGTACATTATCCCTGTACAAGTTGCTAGGGAACCTACATAGTTTGAAAGCTCCCAATCTACAAATTCCTGCAGGAATTTTCTTTTTTTTTTTCGATACTGAACACTTGATGTCGTTTTGGGGCATACTGGGTTTGGGATAAAGACCACTAAGTTGAGATCCAGGATGCCTCCTTCCTCTGCCATGAGTGACTCCCTTTCCCTTGGCCTCAGTTCCTTAACTGTGAAGTGGAGAAGTGGATTAGGTGACCAGTAAACAATGTCAGTGTTCAGTGACTTACTCTCCCGATGAACACAGGTAAGTCTTGCCTTCTAAGTGTAGCTTCTTTGTCTATAAAATGGGAGTGATAAACAACCTCTGTCCTAACTCATAAGGCCCTCATGAAGTTCCATTAAGATAATGGATGTGAAAAACTTGCGAAGCTGTTAAAGACTTTGAAGATGGTAAAGGCAAACCCTTCTTCACCAAGTCATTCCTTGGAGCACAGCCTGTTTGTTTTCCACTTGACATAATTCAATACAATTGCACAAATATTCACTGAACATCAACCTTTAAAAAAAATCTATATTGGATTATGTATTGGAAGAGATGATATTCTAAGACACTCCAAACTGGTTGGAGTTTAAGAAATCATACATTTCCTACCTTTAACTGAGTGCCTTACCAATGCTTCTCCAATATTCTTGGCCAGATGGTCTTCAAGTAGAATTCAGATCCTGACTTCAAGGACATCAAGGCAAGTTAACTACTTAATGGTCTAGTTGGGCAGGGTGGGCTAATTTAGTCCCAATTCATGGCAGAATGTATTGATATTAATAATAGAGTTACCAATAATAAGGGCAGTGGTGAGAGAAGTTGTTATATGCAAGGGATAATCAGGAAAGTCATCTTGGAGAGGGTAATATTTGTATGCCTAGCCTAGGACCTAGCACATAGAAGCAACTTTGTAACTGGGTAATATTGAACTCGATTTTCCATTATTGGGTACAGGATGAGACTTCCAAATAAGAAATCCAGAGCAAATTTTACATCCAAGGTATCAAACTCCTCGCTGCTCCAATTAAAATATAGTTGGGAAATATTTAACAAAATAAATAAAAATATAATAAAACAGAGACAGTGTTAATTTATGGTTTTCTAAGTCAATATAGATTCATTTCCATTCAAGTTTGATACCAATTTTTCATCTTCTTAGACCTTTCTTTTATCCTATTTTTGAAGATAGATGTATTATATATATATATATGTGTGTGTATATATACATATATATATGTATATATATATACATATATATATATATGTACTTGTGAAAATACCTTATGTCCCCTACCCCAAGAAAGTTTTTGATCTTTCTGAGTTCAGGATTATGCCTTCTTTATCCCTGTCTCTCGCCCAGGATTGAGCACAAAGCCTTTTGAGCTTGTGATGCTAGGAAAGACTTCCCTAACCAGTGTGAAAGAATTGGAGGTTCTAGTGGATTCCAAGCTCAATTCAGAGCAGTCAAAAGAGTCAATATGTTTTTGGTAACCTAGGAGAGGCCTGGTGTCCAGAATACATGAGCCATAGTGCTGCTTTCCACTATGGACAGATCCCGCCTAGAGAGTTGGGTTCACTTATGAATGCCTCACTTTAGGAAAGACATTGACAAACTAGATAATCAGGGAGAAGGGAAAGGATGGGAAGGGAACTTGAATTCTAATACAATTTTATTAAGCTGTAACTGAGCCTCCTTACATAGCAGATACACTAACAAGTCTCTGAATATTCAACAACCAGTCCTTTTAATGAAAAAGTCCTTTCAACATGACATTTATGTATGCTTACTATTTTGGGGATGTCTATACAGCTCTGATTGCCCTAATAAAGGCTGTTTTCAAAATGACTTGGAGAGAATATGTAAAAGTTATTTCCAATTATAGGGCACTGGCTATAAAGTTAGAGGCAATATGGATTCAAATCCCACTTCTGATACTTCTACCTGAGTAAGCTAGGACAAGTCTCTTGACCTCCATAGGCCTTGGTTTGCTCATCTCTAAAGGGAAGATATGAACCTACATGACCTCTACGGATCTTTTCAGCTCTATGTCTGTGATCCTAAGAAATATGACACTCTCTAAAAACTGTGGAGTTTAATGGAAGCAAGGAATGTTCTACCCAATACCTACCTAATAGTGGAAGTTGGAAATGCTCCACCTAAATGTCTTTATTCTTCTCCATGCCACACTGCAGACTCTCTTGGGCTTTCTTTAGAATCCTCCCTGCCAACTAGGTGCCATCATCTCCTCTCTCTGCCACACACACCCTTTTGGTTTCACATTAATATTTAATCTCCCTGGACTTTAGTTTTCTACTCTATAAGATAAGGGGGTTATACTAGATGGCTTCTGAGGTCCCTTCCACTTCTAGATTTATGGATGATCTTATTTGTTTACTTAAAGAAATAGTAAGACTTAGATGTCTATTAGCAGGGTTGAGAAGGCGAGCTAAAAGAAATGATGTCTTCTCAATGGAAAGTTCCTGGAGCTGACTAAGGCACCTCTAAGAACCAGGTTTAAAAGGGGGGACTGGAGAAGGAAATGGGGTAACCTAGGGAAGTCACTTTTCTTCCTTCTTCCTTGCTTGATTGAATTTGAGGAAGGCATTGTTAGACTCTAGCTTGTACTTGTCTCTCTTTTCCAGTCTTCCAAGGGTTAATGGAAACACATGGAGCCTTTGGAGGGCTCAGTTGGTCAGCAGTCAGTCAGTCATTCTGGAGAAAAGCCAGAAGCTTACTTTTGAAAGGTTTCCATTGTTCTATTCTCTCCTCCCAACCTCAGGTCCTGACCTTATGAGTTCTGTTTTCCTCTAGCTGAGCACAAGGCTATGCCCATCCCCTTCCAGGCAAGCCACAACTTAATTCAGCAAGCATTTGTTAAGGCTGAACTTCTGCCCTTGGCATTGGGTATACAAAGGTGAAAAGCCACTGAAACATAGGATCATCAAGGTGGATGAAAATTTAGAACAGTGGGTCTTAGAGTTGGGACGCACCTTAGTGACTGTGTAGTGCAGAGGTCCTTAACCTGGGACCCATGAATAGATTTCAGAAGGGTCTAGAAATTCAGAATCATAGGAAATCAATGGGATTCAGAGAAAAATTAAATCTTTATTTTCCCTTAGATTAATTGAAATTTAGCTTTTCCTTCAATTATTAATTTATAAACAAAAAATTGTTTGGAGAAGTGGTCCCCAGGTTTTGCTAGACCATCAAAGGCTTCCATGACAAAAAAAAAAAGATCAAGAACCCCTGGTTTATTGCATTTCCTTCATTTTACATTTAACTCAGACATAGAGAGGGTGCCACACAGATAAGCAAGTGGGAGAACTGAAACTCAATACTATGTTCTCTGATTTGGAATGTTGTGGTCTTTCTGTCACTGATTTCATCAGGAGGCGGGTGGAAGAAGGAAAAGTTTATGTAAATGGAATAAACGTTGATTGGTCACTTAGTGTGTTGAGTATATAGGAGATAAAAATTATGATAACACATAATCCCTTCCCTAATCCCAGAATCTGAGTTGGAAGGATTCTCTATAGTCACTTAGACAAATTCATGCTCCAAAAGAATCCCCACTATAACATATCGGCCAAGTAGTCATTGTGACTCAGCTTAATGACCTCCAGGAAGAGGAAATATACCTTCTCCTAAAGCATCCCATTTCATTTTTGGACAGCTCTATGTAATTTTAAAAATGTGTTTTCTTTTATATTGAGCCTGGGCAGCTCAGTGGTGCAGTGGATAGAATGTTGGGTCTGGAGTCAAGAAGTATCATCTTTATGAGTTTAAATCTGAACAAAGACATTTGTTCGCTGTATGACTCTGGGCAAGTCACTTAAACCAGTTCATCTCAGTTTCCTCATCTGTAAAATGAGCAAATGGCAAACCATTCTTTCCCAAGAAAGCTCCAAATGGAGGTAAGGGTGGGACATGACTGAAAAATGAACAACAAACATGTTGAGCCTGAACTGTTTTCATTTCAGCTTGGATTGATTGCTCCTACTGCTGACTTCTGGGAATAAACAGAATCAGTTCAATCTTTCTTTCACATAGCTCAAGGATTAATAGCAGGATGAGACACAAACACAGATAACCAGGTCTGGGAATATGCCTTTCAGGATCCTAATCATATAAAAGATGCTAAGTAACAAGATATTTAATTACAAAAATTTCTCCAAGCCTGATGATCGTTTTGTGTGGTATGAATCGGTCTCTCCAGCAATCATAAAGGAAGCCCCAAGTGACTAGATGAGGAATGATATGCCAGACTCCAGATTTTCCTTCTTTTTCTTGTGGCTTTATTTTATTTTTTAATTAACAAGCATGTATTTCTTTCCTCCCCTCATCCAAAAGAAAAACAAAACCCTTAGTCAAGCAAAACAAAACCCCACTTTGTTCATGTGCAAAAGTGGATCTCGTTCCACATCTCAGAGCCCTTTCTTCTCTCTCAGAGGATGAGCAGCATGTTTCCTCAGAAATCATGACTGAGTTCTTAAGTTTTTTGAGTATGCTTGACTTTACAGCATTTGCTCTTATCTTATAACTTATTCTCCTGGTTCTTCTTCCGTCACTCTACCTAAGCTCATGTAAATCTTCCCAGGTTTCTTTGAACCCAAGCCACTTCATTGAATCCAGACTGCAGAATAAAACAACTCCTGAACAGAGGATATAGGCAACAGTGAGGGACAAAACAAAGGGCCCTTCTTCCACAGAGGTAATTCCAAAGGAAAGACAGACAGAAAACAGACCCCATCTGGAGCAGCAGCACCTGACACAAAATGCTATGTAGCTGGGAAAGGTCATTTGGGATATCTTTCCCAGGAGAGCTCTGAACCCTCCCACGTAGTCTCTAATATATCTTTAATATCTAATTTTTATAATTTATATTTAATTTATGAATTTATAATTTAATACTTTAATATACCTTCACTCCATACAAAATAGCGTTCCCCAAAGCTACTGGTTTCAAAACCAGATCACTAATCACCTCCCTAACTCCACTAAGCATCATTTTTACCATCTACAACATGGAGGGTAAGGTTGCTTACGTAATCAGCTTCAAATGAAGGAACATAATATAAAACTTAAGGTGATATAGGAATGTAAATTATTATGACTTTTTAAAAATTATCTCATCTAAATTCAGATAAATAAATCTATTATTCATTGGAAACCAAAACAAAAAAAATTGATCCGAACTGACTGTGGGTTTTCCTGGATTAGTGTGTTTATGAGGCCAATGATCTATGTCAAAATACTGGCTTCCAGGCTAAGAGATCAAGGTTTTCTTTTCTTTCCAGTGCTTCCAAATAAATGATATTGACTTCCAAAAATGAAATCAGCTGCTTTATGTGGTAGTGAGGTGTCCATCATTGGAGGTATATAGGCTCACAAATCTAAGGTAGAAATCTGATTTCCTAATCTTTATAGATGAAGAAACAGAGACCTGGGGAGGCTGAGGACTTTCCCAAGCACTCCCACTAGGTGAGTAACCAGAAGCAAGATTTGAAAACGGGCCCTCTGACTCAAGAGACTCCTCATTTCCCTTTAGTGCACACTACCTTCAATTTATTCTAGCAGAAGCTCAAGAATCACTCGTCAGAGAGTCCAGAGGTTGGGATTCCTGTTTCAGGTGAGGGTTGCTTTTTTCTAGCATAATGCCTGGCACATAACAAATTACGGCCTCTAACTCTGAGATTCTGTAGAACTGAGACTAGAACCTTGGTCCCTTGACTTCTTATTCACCATTCCTTCCATTAAATAAGAGACAGCCCAAACATAAGAAATGCTCACAGGGCAGGGACAGCATGATAAGAAATCATTTGTGAAGATCCAGCCTCAAAACTCCATCCCATTACTAATGGGTTCTCCCTCAAGGACTTTCGGAAAATATCCCAGGACACCACAGGGAGAACCCCACAAGTGTCTTTATCATGCTTAGACAAATGGGGAATGTGATTTGTTCAATTTAAAGACCTCTTGCACATGCTAATGCAGGAGGATGGGAGCTGAGGCAGGGCTGCTGCTCAGAAAGAAAACAGAAGGAATGACTCACTTGGTACAAGTTATTTTTAAGTGACTTGAAGGCTGGTAAAAGGAACCACAATGACAGCAACCGCAATTACAGCCTACCCACTGACGGGAGGCCACACTGTCAACTAGAGAGCTACTCCAGCAACACCACCGGGGTCTAGGCCTTCATCAACTCTTGCCTGATCCATTGCCAAAAACTTGTGATACTGAGTGACATTCCTGCCTCTGCCCCCAGATCTCCCAATCCATCACTTACAAACTGCTGATCCTTAGGCAGAGACCTGATCTTACTCTCTCATTAAAATCAAAATCAAAAAGAATTCAGTGGCTCCCTAGGCTTAGCAAATAACTCAAGAACTCGGAATCTCACAGTCAAAGTCCTCTGCAGTGTTGCTCCAATCTACACTTCTAGGTGTATCTCATGTTCTTTTGTTTCATGAATTCTGTGCTCTAGTCAAAGTCAAACAGTTATCCACTGTTTTCGTTTTGTTGTTCAGTTGTTTCAGTCATGAATGACTCTTCGTGACCCACTTTGGGGTTTTCTTGGAAAAGATCCTGGAGTGGTTTGCCATTTCCTTCTTCAGTTCATTTTACAGATGAAGAAATTGTGCAAACAGGGTTAAGTGACTTACCGGGATCACACAGCTAATAAGCGTGGAAGGCTGGATTTAAACTCAGGAAGATGAGTCTTCCTAACTCCAGGCCCAGAACTCAAACCACTGGGCTACCGAGATGGCTCTATTCACTATTGCCCCTCCCAAGATCCCTCAGTTTCCCATTTATGTGCCTTTGTCCACACTGAAATGCCTCCTTTTTCATATTTCCACTCCCTTCCCTGTCTACACCTGTGAAAAACCTGCTCATACTTCGCATCTCAGCAAAAGTAGCACACACACACAAACACATAGTCATAGTCACATATATGCTCACACATAGTCACATACACACATAGAGTCACAGTCACATACATACACACAATCACACACATACACAGTCACAGTCATATACATACACACAATCACACACATACACAGTCACAGTCATATACATACACAGTCATACACATACAGTTACAGTCACATACATGCTCACATACAACCTCCCACCCAACCCCTCTCCCACAAGAGTGATGTCACTTTTCTATGCACACATAGAACTTTAGGTGCTTTTTTTACATTTTCATATTTTGTTTTGTATTAGATTTACTTTTGTCCGTGTCAAATGGATGGATGAATGTTAGAGAGGGAGGGGGTATGAACATGCAGCTTCCTTATTATAAATTTCCCACCAATGCAAATCAGCTCCCTTTTTGCAATTTGTCAACTGAGAGAGTTACCTAGGATACCAAGAAGTGATTCTCTCAGCATCACACAGCCAGTAAATGTCAGAGGCAGGACTGGAACACAGGTCTTCTCAAGGTTGAAGTCAGTGTCCTCTCTACCCACTACTTCTGTTACTGCATATCAAGCTGGGAGAAGGTAGGGACAATGTCTTACATAGAAGGAGGGAAGGAAGGAAGAAAGGAGGGAGAAGGAAGGGAGGAATCTCAAGTTGGATGCTAGTAACTGAACCAAAAATAAGCTCTCATGTGCAAGGGGAGCATTGGACTGCAATTCAAGAGATATGTGGGAATCTTGGTTTTGTCTCTGACACCAACTTACCACCATGGGAAAGTCACAGTACCTCTTCTCATTTGATAAATGGGGCAAACATATCTGCTTTGCTCCTTCAGGCTATTGTAAGAGTCAAACTAAACAGATCGCAGGGCAGAGGCAATGCCTTTTTATTTCTACCCATAGAATCCATTAGACAGTCTTCTATACAGCAATCAATGGATGAATGAATCAATGACCTGTGAGTATTGGAGTGAAGGCACATTGAAAAATTCCAATGTATTAAAGTATTTTAATTTATTATTGTTATTTGCCTAATCTAGAAAACTAGAAAGAAATTGACTTAGGGGGGCCATATGTTCCACACAGACCATCAACACACATTGATTAAGACCCTACTACAATGCCCTCTTCTAGACAATGAAGTCGTGGTTAAAACAAAAGACAAGATGACCATCTAATGTGACAAAAGGGAAAGGCTGTACACAGAAAAATAATTACAAAATGTAAGGAGGGAAAAAAATGCTAACAACTGGGTAAATCAAGGAAGATTTCCCAGAGGTGTTTGCTGCTAAGCTGAGCTTTAAAAGAAAATAGGATTCTAAGAGGAAGAGATCGGGAGGGGAAGCATTCTGACCTAGGCGGTAGCTTTTGCAAATATACAGACACATGAGGTGGCATGTCCTAATTAATCAGACCATTGAATCATTAAATGTTAAAGCCTGAAGATACCTCTGAATATAGAGGACAGGATGGACTCCCTGCATTATAGTTCTTTATCCATATGTTGCATCTTTTCCATTAAAATGTAGTAAGCTCCATGAGGCCAGGGACTGTGACTTATCTGAATTTTTTATCCCCTATCCATTAGCATTTATTCTGTGTACAGGAAGTACTTAATAAATATTTGTTACTGCTGTGCACTGATTCCTCTTCCTAGTCAATAATGGTAAAGTAATAATCTCTTACCTTCATGGGTCTCACACACAATTTTGTTGCTAGCTCTCTTAATTCATTTTTCAGGTACAGTTACTATTGTACAATACAGTTATTTGTATACATACCCTTCTAGTCTTACAAGACCTTCATGTTCCTTGGGAACGTGGATCATGTCTTATCTGAATCCAACACTTAGCTTTGAAATTCTTATGTGATCTACGGCTGTCAGAACCTAGCCATTCTGTATTCTAAGATGCCAAATTCAAGGATTCCCTAATTTAAAATGACATCCCACTCTTAAGTTTCAGGAATTGTCTCTGACATCCTTAACTTCCCTAACTTCTTGCATGCACAATGACAGCCATTCTTTCTTTAACTGTGCTCTTGTCTTTTGTCTCCTTTTTCCTTTGTGAGTCCTTAGAATGTGAGCCAAGTGGGCAGAGACCATGTTTAATTCTCTTGGGGGTTCAATGTCTTGGAAAATGTCTGAAACTCATCATCCTTCTCACCTAAAGCACTCTTAAAAAACACTCATCATCACCTGGCATCCTGCTCCATTCTGTGGAGAACAAGTGGAAAATGTATGGCCCCTGTCCTTAATAATCCTTTTAGAGTTGAAGAAAGACAACCCTGATGTTGATAGACATAGAAAGACTGTGCAAACACTTGGAATGTGTCTATGAAGAAATATATTTACTTTTAGTAAACACAGAGGAGAAAATGTATTTTATGCATTGATGGAGTAGGTAATGAACTTGGATGGGGATGTTATTTGGGGGGAGAGCATATTTGTTTCTCATGAATTCTCATAGGAAGGAAGGAAGGAAGGGGAAGGGAAGGGAAGGGAAGGGATGATCCAATGATATATTGTATGGGAAAACCATAGGATTAAATCTAGAGCTCATTAGAGTCCATCTAATCAAACGCTCTCATTTCCAAAGATGTTATGTGACTTTCCCATCGTCACAGAAGTAGAAAGTGGTTGATCCCTATTTGAAGTCAGTTACTCTGTATCTAAACCTGAACTCTTTCTTATGTGTCAACCTCTGCTTTGCAAATTATGAAACATGGTATAAATGCTTTATCATAAATCTACTAATCATTTCTTAAAGTAAACTTCAAAACACCATATCACTGCCTTGGAACCTTTCCTCACCATCCCCTTCCACTGTAAGCTTCTATGTCCTCAAAATTTCTAAAATGCTCATTGCTATCCCCCTTATTGACTCTAGAGCCAGAGCAAACTATTGTGGTCCCTAGTACAAATTTCACAAGTTCAGTTTGGGGAAATGTAAGGTATAGAGTCAGACCAGACCAGCAAGAGGCTCCCATGGGGCATATTCTTCAAGGGAAGAGTGGGGTAGAAGAAGAAAGGTATGAGTAGTTTAGGTTTGATACTGGAACAAAATGAAATACTTGTAGGTCATTCAAATAGTTAGCAAAAAGAGATTTACTTAGCCACTGTAGGAGTAGGATATTCAGTTCAGATAGGCACTGAAGAAACTTGTAGTTGATTTAGTTGAATGAGACTGGCTGATCTGAGATGACCATTGTGATCCACCTACCAATCATCACAGGCCCCTGGGACTCCTCATGGCTGCTTTGTACTCAGATAGTGTAAGGTAGTGATGTCAATAGTTCAGTTCATTGAGTTAACCAAGAATCAAGGATGGTCTCAATACCTTTTAAGGAAAACAGCCTACCTTATATGGGTACAGGGGTTAGGATACTACTCCTACCATACAGGGCAACACTCAGGCCTCCTCTTTGGTGTTATTTCTTTCTCTTATATCATACCTAGCTCTCTCCTTTTCTGACCATACATTCCTTGGGCATTACCTTTTCCACTTAATGCCCAGAGGTTCCATTGTATATCCTACTTCCCTATAGTCTACTTATCATATGCATATTCTGTCTTTTTGATTGTTCTTTTGTCATCTACAATTTTTATTCTTTAATGATTGTGACATCCATGAGAATATTGATGTTCAAAAGATTGTCAAGGAGAGACACATGATTTCCTAAGTGCAATCCAGCTTGCTTTTCTCCTATTCAATTCTGGGCTTTGAAGAAACCTGAGCTATCCTTATTTTATGATAAACACTGGAGTAGGACTTCTGTGGAAAGATCTTAGAAAAAAAGAACACAAATATTATCACTGGAAAGAAACTTAAAACACAGAATATAAACTTTAGAGCTGCGAGTGACATTAGAGTATAGATCTCAAAGCCTTGCTATTATTGCCTTTAGGATAAAATCAAAGCTCCTCTATTCAGCTTTTAAAGTCCTGCACAACCTGGCTCCAATCTATTGTTTCATCCTGATTGGATACTATTCCCTCTCCTGTAGCATATGATCTCTTACTCACACATGACACTCACTCTCCACCAGCTGTCCCACATGCCTAGAATGCATTTCCTCCTTGCCTCCACCTCTTAAAGTTCTCTTCTTTTAAGATGCATCTCAAGCACTATCCTCTGAATGAAGCCTTTTTCTAATTTCCTCAAATTTCTGTTCCTTCCATCTCCCAGACTATGTCATATTAAACTATTTTATATATATTTATGTTTACTAACTATTCATACTGTATATATTTACACTTACTTGTCTTCCCCGTTCAAATATAAGCTTCTGGCAAATAAGGATTGTTTCATTCTTTATACTTGTATGGATAGAGGCTAGTAAATGATAGGTACTTGTGTGTGTTCATCCTTCATTGCCAAAGAAGACCATGCCATCAGAGAAATAGTAACATGACTTGCACTTGACTTTGTTTGGAGTGAGGGAGGGCTGTGCAGGTCACCAGCCTCACTTCCCCTCCAGAGCCATCTGAATCCAAAGACCAGATATTCATCAGGATGACTGGAGATGACCCAGGATGAGGCAATTGAGGTTAAGTGACTTGCCCAAGGGCCCACAGCTAGTGAGTATCAAGTGTCTGAGGTGAGATTTGAACTCAGGTCCTCCTGACTCCTGCACTGGTGCTCCATCCACTGTACCACCTAGCTACCCTGATAATAAATACTTCTTTGACTGATCATTTGATTAATTCTAGAATGGAATTTAGAGATTATCTAGTCTAACTTCCCTGACCTTTCCACTTCTTATTGATGTGGTAAATTGAGTTTCAGAGCCCAGCCTAGTGCTGAGGAGCCATTCCACTAAGCCTTAAATATAGTATTGTATCCGCTGTATCAATGGAGAAAGAAAAAGTGACCAGGTACAGAGATAGCAAGGTAGCTGTGGATTTACTCAATATAGTGTTGGATATTGCAGCAACACCTGAGGAATTTATGACAGAAGTGGAACTACCATGGTGGCTTGGCCTCCTCCACTTGACTGTGTCTCAGAAGTTCAAGTCTTTCTAAGAGTACACAGACACTTCCCCACATTTAATAAAATTCATCATTTGAGATTGGTCTGGAAGATGTGGCACTAATGGACTAACCACAGGTCTAATGATATGTTGAGAGCTTCATTAAGTGGAGAAATGTATTGGAAAGAATAGATCACCCCAATCTTTTAAAATTGACAGTCCATGGTGGTGATGGTGTCATATCATTCTCTTTGACATTTTTAACGGAACAGGATAAACACAGATTGGAGTGATTTGAAAATCTAAATTATTGTGTTTGAATGGATCAGTTTAGAAGAAGAGGGATGCCTCTGGATTTTATGAGAAGACTTCTAAAATGCTGGAAACAAAAGCACACAGTCCAAAGATTTACACATGGTAGCCACTCTCCTGAGGAGTACTGTCAAAGGAGCAACTATATCTCATCAAGAAAACATGAGGGCCACAAAGTAGGTGGTGAAGTCAGGCAATCTCCGACTGCCAGAATCCAACAATTCCTGACCCAAATCTGCCCAAGAGAAGGGGAAAGGGATCAAATAGTGTTGGCAGGAAAGCAGCTGTCACTGAACCAGTGACAGCGTATGTTTACTGCTTAAATCCTTTCTATTTTCTGTGCTCAAAACCTCAAGGCAGCTTGATTTATGGTCAGGTGCACATGACTTCCCAAGGAACACACAATACAGGGCCGAAAACAGAGGGGCAGGTGCACATGTGCATACACACACACACACACACACACACACACACACACACATACACACACAGAGAAAGCCACTAGACTCTCTCCAGAGGTATACTGATCTTGCAACAATATTTTTAATCTCTTTCTCTTTTTTCTACTTCCAATATCTATTCCAACTCTCAAGTTACATATGGGTCCAGTTTAGGAAACCAGCTCAAAGGTCTCATCTTTCCCATCTTTATCGTCTACCTAGAGGCAGCCACAGAGGGAATGAGAAGCCTACATTAAGGGTATTAGCAGAATCTGCTGCTGTCTTCTTGTCCCACAAATCAACTTCCTCACATTCCTGATTGTGATAATACATGGGCCTTTAAACACTGGACCAAAAATGTTCTATCTGGAAATAACTTTAGGGATCATTGAGTCTAACTTCCTCATTTTAAAGATTAAGGTATGTAACAGCAAGGACTCCAGCATACACAGGAGGGTCTACTGTATAGGTTCTTGGATCTACTTTTTCTAAAAGCAAAACAACTTTTGAGGGGTCAACAATCACTTTAAAAGCATATATGTCATTCACTTAGTTCAGGGGAAAAAGTCAGTACCCTGAACTTCAGAAAAGATACAAACAGAGAAATAAAGATGAAGAGACAGGGCTTCCAACTGTCTGACCACAAGCAATGCATACATCACAGATCAACAGACAGATCTAACTGTCTGACCATACATACATAGTTAACCAGAGAGAGAAGCACCAACGTCTGGTTTTTCAAAGCTGGGGGTCTCCTTAGAGGCTGTCCAGAGTCTCATCTGGTCAAACAAACACTTCTGATGAGTAAGCCCCAAAGTAAAAGTTTACCTCAGAGTATATAAACACTTTTCAGAACCAGAGGGAATCACAACCCTCGAGAACCTCATTAGAAATGAACAAAAGGTGTGGGCCTTCCAACCAAAAGAAAACTCCCTAATCAAGCTTCCCTTAATGGGCAGGCCCATCAATGGGTGGGGAAGATCTTTGACTCTCATTAATATTATAGGGTAAGAGCACTACTTCTCTTAAACTACCACCACTATTTATATTGATCTTAATAATACAATGATGATAAGAATAGTCATATTCATGTTCATTTGACATACAGAGTGTCCCAAAATCTTAGGGCAGTTTGAAGCCTTCACCAAGACTTTTGGGATGCCCTGTATAGCACTTAAACTTTTTCAGTCATTTCATATACATACTCACCCTTTTAAGAACCGTATGAATTACTGAATCTATTGTTACCATTATTGTCTTTATGAAGTAACTTCTGCTCAAGTTTGTTCAAGTTTTTCCCAGTTGTTGCAGTTACTCTGTTTTTCAGAGAGGTCCAAGGACATCATGGTGATGTCATGACTTATGTAGATTGGATTTAAGTGAGGCAGAGTTGCACAAAGTTGTCGGAGTCATTTAAGTCCAGTGGCAAGACAGAAGTCAAGACAACTGGCTGTGGCCGAAATGCAGTGAATGACCTTGACCTTTCTAAATCTAAACCTTTTCTAAATCCCAGGCCTCTATTTATTCGAGGCAATTAATTGAATGACTTAAAGGCTAGACAGGAAGTGAGACAAAAGATGGTCTACTTTGCCATCACAAAAAAATTTCAATCTAGGAGGGGAAGACCCTCAAAGTTTCTTGACAGGACAGAAAAGAATTGCTATTTACTCTCATTCTAAGCTATTAAAATCTAAACCATAAGTCACAGAGGCTTGGTTGGAGCTATTATTGGGCATACAATGAAAGTCAGAGTCATTTGGGTTTAAAGGTGTAGCCAACTAGCTCCACCTGAGGCACACTGAGCTGGTCCAGAGAAAATACACTAAAGCAGCATAGGACAAAAAGTAAATTGTCCCATTTGAAGGAAAAAAATAATTAACTCTCAAACCTTAAAATATCTTACAAAATATAAGCAACCAAAATTATACTATTGAAGTCAGCATACCTACATGTAAGGATATTATGCATAATACAGCTAGTTAACATCCAAGCCAGGATTTGAACACAAGTCTATCTGACTCCAGGTCTCTATCATATAGTCCAGTTAGTAGCAGAACCAGGATTAGAGGAACCCATAACTCACAACACTCATTCCAGGGCACTTTTCACTATAGTCTTACTATCCAATGAGGGAGCATTGTAGAGAAAGTCCAGTAGGAAAATCTGGAACATAACCTGGAGAAGAAATAAAGGCATGGCTGGCCTGGTTGGCCTCCATAAAATAAAGGTCCTAGGAGGGGCCAGCCAACAAGAGGAAGAGGCCATAGGGTTGGAGGGTACTTCCAATTTGAGGAGTCCAGGACATGGAGAGAACTTCCAGGGTGAATAGGTTTCTGTGGCATGCATGGTATAGAAAGCCCAGAATCAGGAACAAAGAATTCTTGATGTCTGATTGACTGAAATACTTTCAAGGATGAGATCATGGATCTATTGAAGCTTTTATTGTTTTTAATCTGATCTATTAACATAATCGATTCTAAACCAGTTGAAGGAGAGCATTTCCAGTCCAGATACTCACACTTCTTCTTTCTACAATGCTTTCTAACTACAAAGTCTGTCACAGACATTATTTAGTCTGATCTTCATGACATACCTCGATGGGTGATAACGTATCCCCATTTAGTAACTGAAGAAACTGAGGTTCAGATATACAAAATAATTGCATACCTAGAAATTAATTAAATTAAATTAAGTGCAGCAAATATTCTCCAGCTTTCCTTTGGCATGAGCTCCTGTGCTGGGTGCTGCTGTTATAAAGATAAAAATGAAAAACAATCCTCAACTCCAAGTAGCCGACATTCTGTTTGGGGGAAAAGAGACAGTATGTGGAAGCAGAAGGAACACTGAACTTAGAAGGAAGAAGCCGGATTTTGAATCTTGGCAAATCCATTTCCTGGATCTGTGGCACAGGACAACTCCACACCAGCTTTCTGGGCTTCACTCACTTTCTCTGCATCCTGAGTGATCCGAATGAATAATCTCTCTGCTGTGTTCCAGATGTAAATGTTGTTTATTTTTTATTCTGGAGGAAGATCAATGACATCAGGGAGGGGATGTCATGACATACAAGTGAATTGGATTTAAGTGAGGTAGGGCTGTGCAAAGTCACCAGCCTCACTCTCTCCTCCAGAACATCTGGATCTGATCCGAGCAAGATATAGCTCGGGACAACCAGACGTGGCTCCTCAAGGTAAATGTATCTGTGATCTGTATCATCATGGGAGGCAGGGGAAGAATGGATTATCTAACCTCTAACCAGAAAGCAAATTCATTTTCTATGACAGAAAGACCCTTCCAACTAGGGGGCACAGTGGATAGAGTGTGAGACTGGAAATCAGGAAGTCCTGAATTTGAATACTGCCCCAGACATTTACCAGCATTGTGACTCTGGGAAAGACACTTGACCTCTCTGTGCCTCAATCTCCTTATCTGTAAAATAGGGTGAAAATAATAACATTTACCTCCCAGGGTTGTGGTGAGGATCTCACAATTAACACACATAAAGCACTTCATAAACCTTAGAGCATTCCATAAGTGCTTGCCAACTATTGTTCTTGGTGGCAGTTAGATGGTGCAGTGGTTAGAGTGTCAGACCTGGAATCAGGAAGACTCTTCTTCCTGAGTTCAAATCCAGCCTCAGACACCGAGTAGCTGTGTGACCCTGGGCAAGTCAGTTAACTCAGTTTCCTCATCTGTAAAATGAACTGAAGAGGGAAATGTCAAACCTCTCAAGTATCTTTGCCAAGAAAACCCCTTAAAGGGGACCACAAAGTGTTAGACATGCCTGAAAAATGACTAAAAAAAAAGTGTTATTGTTAGTAATACTGTTGTTATTGCCCCAAATCTGACATTCTATGTACGGTGTTCTAAGGCCTCTTCCAGTTCTAAAACATCACACTTGTAAAACTGTCCTGTCTTGTGTTGGACTGTTGGATCACATGAAAAGACATATATTTAATGCACCAGTGCTATTTGGACCCTGGGGAATAGAATGAAAGCTTGTAAAAGAAGAACCATATCTGCTTCCCCTCTAGTTACCTGTTAGATCTTTCCCCAATCAGAAGAAAAGGTGTCATTGAGAACAACGCTAAGAAAGGAAATCATTGACTAGAAAAGTAGTCAGAGGCTAACTCCCTCAAGGAAAAAGCTGGGAACCATTGATGGGGGTCACACAGAGTCACTACTCATCTTCCTCACGGATCACACCATAGTGTGTTCCCCAACTTGATCTTATATAATTGATTTCCCAATCTTTCCCAATTAGATCAAACTTTACTGAAGTTCATGCGTTTTATCTTAATTGAGGGATGAATTTCTCAGAGTGTCAAGGTCAGGACAAATATAGGCATTAGGAGGAAAAATAAACAAAACCTTCTGTAATTAGCAAAAGTCCTGCTACCCCTGTGATCAGTGATCGCGGGCATAGGGTGAGGGTAGCAGGGTGGAGATGAAGCATCCATCAAGACATGATAGAGAGGATATAGAGCAACGACTATACAGACAACCCAGTTGGTGTCCTCGTCAATCACTTCCCTGCAGATGCAACCAATTAGCAACCAGAACTTAAGAGCCAAGGGCAGAAAGAAAACCTGAGGCTAATGGTATCTAGTTTGACAGCAGCCAGCTTTGGTGATCCGGGGCAAGTTCTGTGCTTGTCATATGTCTTGCAGGGGTGGTATTAATTGAGCCCACAGAATTAGGGGGCTTCCTGTGCAAACGGGAGGAGGCAAGACACCAGCAAACCAGCCTGAGTTGGACTGGTTGGATCAGGAAGGGCAGGAGAAAGCAAAGGAACTCAACTATAGACTTGGCTAATTGAGCATGTCTAAGACTTTATTTCTGAGTTCATGTCTCAGTTCTTTACCTACACTGTAAAATCCCTGAGGGTTGGAACCATGTCTTATTTATCTGGGTAGAGCACCATCTAGCACAGGGTCCTATATGAATACTTAATAAATGTTTGATAAATGAATAAATGGGGCTTCCCTCTTCTCCCCTCTTGGGAATTAAGACCTAGAGAAGACAGCAATTTCTTCACACTCAGATTATACTGGTACTATATGGGATATATTTTCTCTACCATGATAGAGTTGCTCTAAAAATAACTAATAGTTTTACATTCTTAAACAAGCTAACTCATTAATCATCCTGATTTATGGTTTTTATATTTTAAGACTGTATTAATCACCAGTGTGTTCTATTTTTTCTAAATTGCTGAGATTTTATTTTCTTCTATTTTTCATTGGCTTATTTCTGTGCCATTTTAAATAGCTGTAAATCACTCTCACCATAAATCAATCCATCAGTCAATCAAATGGTCCCTAAGTACCTACTATGCAGAGACAGGAGGGTAATGGAAAGAGAGGGGAGAAGGGGGATCAGGGAAGGCAGAGGAGGTGCAGGTGGGCCAGGATTTGAAATTCAGGAAGGAATTTCCAACAGAGGAAGTAGAGGTTTGAAGGGGGAATGCATTCTGGGCATCATAGAGAATGGTATGACCTTTGCATTAAAAAGGACAAAGCAAAAATGGCAAATGGGAAACTGATGCCCATGATAATTAAAGAGAGAGTAAGAGAGTACCTAGCTGCTTTCAACGGATTCAAATTACCAGGCTTGGATGAGCTCCATTCTTGGTTATTGAAAATGATGACAGATAAGATTTCAGAGATACTATTAATGATCTTCAAAAGGTCATAGAGAATAGGAGAGATGCCACAGGATGGGGAAAAGACACATGCCGCCCCAAATTCTAAGAAAGGGGACAGAATGGAATCTGCAAGCAATAGACTAGTGAAGTTGACTTAAATTCTTAGGAAAATTAGCAAACCTATCATTAGCGATGGTTAATGGATATCTAAAACAGAGATGGGAGATCACAAAAAGGCATCATGGCTTCAGCAAAAACATATGACACAAAACTACTAAACATATTTCCCTTTTTACAGGGCCACTACACAATATAGATGTTGTAAATATAGTTTTCATAGATTTTAGCAGTGTTTCCTGTAATGCTTATGGAAGAGTTAACTATCTTTTCTGGCTAAGTATCACTACAGCTGTGTTTTGAGATATGGTTAAATGTCCAAACTCCAAGGATAGTTTAATGGTCCAATTAATGGTCCGATATCAGCTTGGAAGGAGGTTTCCAATGGAGTATCACAGAAATCCACTTTTGGTCCACAGCCATTTAATATTTTTATCAGTGACTCATATAAAGGCATAGATAGCATCCTTGTTAAATTTGCAGACGATAAAATGATGAGAGGGATAGCTAGTATCATGGATTACAGAGTCAAGATCCAAAAAGATCTTGTCAAGTTAAAGAATTAGCTTGAAACTAATAAAATGAAATTTTATAGGGACACATTCATACACTTGAATTAAAAAAAAATCACTGTCATAAATACCAGAAGAGGGAGACCCACCTCTTCATGTCTACTCTTTTTCTCTGGTTTTCTATGATTTTCAACAGGATCTGAAATGGAATAAAGATGGAGAGAGGCAGCATGGAACACTGGAAAAGGATAAAAATCTAGGAACCAGGGTACCTGAGTTCTAGCCCTAGTCCTGACATTGACCACAGGGGTGACCTTAAACTAATCATGTTCCTTCTTTAGACCTCATCTGCGTGGGGTGGAGGAAGAGTTGATGAGTTGTAGACAAATAGAAAGAACACTGTATTTGTAGTTCTAAGGTCTGGATTTAGATAGATATTGCATTACTAGTAAAATAGGAATAATTACATTACTCAGCTCAAAATTTTATTGTGAGAGGTGGCGTATGCAGTGAGTTTTACTGTAAAAATGTAAAATAAATGAATATTACTACTGTGGTGATGATGATGATGTGAACTTTGAATTCTCATTTAACTCAAATATTCCATGTTCTAAGATCTCTTCTGACTCAGACATATTAGGTTCTAAGATCTTTTCCAATTCCAATATTCTATGTTCTAAGGCCCCTTCTATCTCTCCTATTCTAACATTTCCATGAGAAGTGGTTCAATTGAAATTGGCTTGAGCACTGAAAGAACAAGCTTCCATGAATACCTGAAAAATTCAGGTATTATGCGAAGACATCTAATTCCTTGACAATGGCAGATAATTGGAGGATTTTTATATCATCATGACTGTTAACTTTCAATGTCTGACCTAGATCACTGTTTTGAGGTGTCATTTCTGGCCAGCTGCTTTGGAGCTATTATAATCCATATCATGATGAACATAAGAATATATTTGTCATTTTTTTACCTGCAAGGGCTGCCCTTTCTTGGTGAATGCAGATGAGTTAACACTACTAGCTATTACAAAGAGCAGGCGTAGGCCTAGAAAAGGCTGCACATTTCATGTGAGGTCTTTGTATGCTGTTAGTGGAAATTTTTCTTTTACCAGCTGTGTGCCTACATTTGTGGTGTTAACTAACACCTCTCTCCCTTCTCTCAATGGGTCATAGTGGTCAACAATACCTATCACCCCTGCTATTAAAGAAAGCTGAGGGAGATCATTCAAGTTTTTGAGCTGCCTTTGGGCTAAACCTGATCTGGTGTCGCCACCAAGTATAGCACCACTATGAGCAGAAAGCCACCATGCTGTCCAAGGAAGGGTGAAACAGCCCAGACCGAAAAGAGCTTGTGTGCCAATGAGTATTTTGCTCAGTTCTTGTAAATGGCAATCGCACTTCCAGTCTATTCAAGATAGAGAGTTAAAGTCAAGAAAACAAATTCTACTACCACCCAAACACACACACACACACACACACACACACACACACACACACACACACAATCCAAATTGTACTGACTAATCTGTGAAACAACAAAGAAGGAGGAAGTGGTCGCTATCATCTCAATCTGCTTTTATGCTGAGTAATGAAATTTACAATTATTTGCTGGTAGTAGCCACCTAATATGAAATTAACCAAATAATGGAAAATCTCTTATTTTCAAGATAGAAATGCCTAAATTTACATTGATTATTTGTTATGCAACATTTCTTTCTGTACAGTTACATAAGACTGTTCCCTTTCCTACCATTTTTTATTTACAGACCTAAGCTGCTGACGGAGTCCTCTCTGTCTTAAAAACAAAATAAAATTAAACAAAGGTATACCATACAGACGACAAGCTTATGGTTCTTAGGAAATTATAGATAAGAGAGTTTCACATACCCCAGGCAAAGGCACTCTGAATCTAAGAAGATGAAATTTAATAGGGAAAATGTAAAATGCCTTATAATTGGATTTTTAAAAACTGACCTCACAAGAACAAGACTGGAGAGGCATGTTTAGCTAGCCCTCTGTCTGAAAAGGATCTTGAGATTTTAGTGGAATATAAGTTAAAAACAACTGAGTCAATGGTGTGATATGGAAGCCAAAAAGCTAATATGATCCTAGTCTAAGGTGACAGAGGCAACCTCCCTTGGAGTATTAGTGTTCCTTCCTAGGTGCCTTGGTTTAGCCTAGGGAGATTTAAGAGGAGCTTAAGCAGCATGGTAAATGGCCTTAAATTCATATCACATGGGGAACTATTGAAGGGATGTTTGATTTGTAGAAGACCACTTAAAATTGGACATGATCATGGTTTTCTAAAGTCTGGTGACAGAGAAGAGGGGTTCATTTTGTTCTGTTTGATCCCAGAGGGCAGAATGAGGAATAATGGGTAGATATTGCAAAGAGGCAAAGATGGGCTTGCTATTAGAAAAAGAATCCTAACCATTAGCAGTATGCATAAGTGAAATGGACTTCCTTGGGAGGTAATGGGTTTAGTCTTGTTGGAGGTCTCCAAGAAAGTCAGTCAGTCAATGGGCATTTACTAAGCACTTTCTGTGAAGCCAGTCCTGGGCTAAGCACCAAGAGTATAAATCTAAGCAGAAAGGAATAATACATTTAAAAAAGTTGAAACGGGAAGAGGTAAGGTACCCAGTGTGAGGCATGATGGAGATGCCTGGATGCAGGTTGGTAAGAAATTAAGAGATGTTCCAGGAGAAACCGTCTAATCAGCAGGTGGGTCCTCAGGGGCAGAGAATAAATCCAAGGTATGAATTTCATTGCTGAAATTATCTTCCAGGATGAAGAGATTTCTGGGGCATGATGGAGAAATGGGAAGTGTAGCCTGGTGAGAAATAAAGAGACAGAAGACCTCTTCTTAGTGGAATTTTGTTCAGATATCTGCTGAGGCAATTAAGTGGTTCAGTGGGTAGAGCTGAGTGGATCCTCCCTTGTCAGGAAGGCTTTAGAGGTGATTCATGCTAAGTTGCAAACAACATCAGATGATCCCTGAGGTCAATCAATCAATCACCAAGTTTATTGAGTGCCTATTAGGTTAGGCCCTGGGGATATGAGTGCAAAGAATGAAACTATCCATATTCACAAAGAACTTACAAACAGGAGACAACAAGTATGTACAAAAGTACATAACATAAAGTTAATCAGTAAGAATATTATATGCATGAGTGTGAGAGAGATTGTATAAATGAAATTAACAACTGGCTGCTTATTGAGTGGTCAGCCAATGACTGGTGGAAAAGAGGCAGGAGTTACCTTGACCACCTTCATTGGAATATGCCCCAGAATAGTTTCCAAGCTTCTATCAGTAAATAATTCCTGCACCCAGTCCGGTAGAAAGCTATATAACTGGATCTATCTGATACAGCACTCAAAGAGATAACCTACTGAAGCATCCCTTTCATAATATCCTCAGTGTTTGATTTAATTTATACCTGCTTTAACTAGTGGGTCTCTAAGAATAAAATGAATCTTTGAAAAAAAAAAGGTCTCCTGGGTTTATTAATATTCATTTGAATTTGTAGATGAACTGAAGAGTTTGCTTTCAAAGCCTGAATTCTCCTGCTGGCATTCTTATCCTTTATCTAATCTGAGTGAATCCATCAGGGAATGTAATTTAGGCTCATGTAGGGGAAAAACAATGCAGTTTTTCTTTTTATTGGATGTCACATCACAGAATAGGTAACCTCTTATTTGCAAATGATTCTGCAAATAAAATGCCCTTGGTTCCTTGACCTGTCACCTCCTTTGCAAAATAGCCAAGTGGATCTTCCAGGAAAATTCAAATTCTCTCCCACTTACTCTGTTATCATTTCCTAGGCTTGAAATCCAGCCAAGGTTTGAAAAATAAAACATCGAAGTCACTGGGCTGATGGCTTAGGAAAGACATCCCTGTGCCAACCCACCACCATTATTTGTAGAAACTTGTCTCTTGGTTTCTTTGTCTCCTAAAGAAAAGTCCTTTCCCCAGCTTTGCATTTTGATCAGGGGGAGAAAAAGGTTTACTTACTAGAGCCACACATATTTAGCCTCACTTTATTTGCTTAATCATATTTTAAAAAGGAATTCTGTATTTTGGAAAGGGTCCTGGACTTGTATTCATTTGGGGTCCCAACTTCACCGCTGAGACCACTGTGCGGACATGGTAGCTAGGTGGCATAGTAGATCTAGAGTCAGAAAGACCTATGATTAATAACTGATTAATTAGTAATATCACGCCATCAAAATTACTAGTGGGCATTATTGTTTTTCCCCTCTCTGATCTTTTGCTTTCTTCTCTACAAAATGGGGGTCATCTATTTACAGCCCATGCTGCATTGTTCTAAAACTCAAATATATGGTCTAAAGAGCAAGCAAATAAGTATCTATAAGGGAAGCTACGTGGCACAACGGATAGAGTGCCAGGCCTGGAGTACAGAAAACTCTTCTTCCTGACCTCAAATCTGACCCTGTGTGACCCTGGGCAAGTCATTTAACCCTGTTTGCCTCAGTTTCATCATTTGTGAAATGAGCTGGAGAAGGAAATGGCAAACCACTCCAACAATTTACCAAGAAAACCACACAAGGGCTTACAGGGAGTCAGACACGAGTGAAACTGCTGAACAAAAACCAACAAAATAGCTAAAAATAGCAAGGTCTATTTCTCTTTTTATCTGCATCCAGGGTTTTCCTGAGAACAACAGCATGTCGCTCATGTCTCTCCCCAAAAGTGCCCTCTGTTCCCCCGCAAGAATTTTGGCTAACCAGATATTGGATAGAGAACAGATTTCATTTAACCCAACAACAACAAAATAACGCAGAACAGGCTATCTGAGCCCCTCCAAAGAGAGGAAAATTCTTCACCCAGTTTCTAGAGGATATCAAATGACCCTTCCTTCCAGTGGGTCCAATGATTCCTGTGGACTCATATAGTCTATATAACTCATGATACTAATGAAGGATTAGGTTCAGGGTACTCTTCGGTGCACATGGTTCACTGCCATGCCAATCATTCTCCTTTTGGACTGCACAGATGGTGAAGCCTGGTGGTCAAATAGCCTTCCTCCCTCTTTTATTAAGATTTCATTTCTCCTTCCATCTGTCACTGATACCCTAGGTGAATGTGGATAGCTTTCTGCAGAGGTCTTACTGAACATGCTGCCCTTTCCTTAGGTCCTGATGTCTGTAAATGCCTCTCTCAGTTCAAGTCTATATTTCTCCCGAGTATATATCGTTCTCAGACCAGCTCAAAGGTGTAAACTCTATTATCTTTTCAGTGTTAACTCAGTTATTAGCTATTGCTTTCCCCCCAAATTCCACATTAGTGTGTCTATGAGTATCCTAAACAGGGGGAATTTGCCCCTTTCCAAGAGAACTCACAGTTTGTCCAAGGAAATCAAACTTGGATAGGATTAAAGATTTGGGGGGTGGGGTGACTCTTTAGAAATCATCATATCCAACTTCCTCATTTCTTGGATTAGGAAACTAAAGTTTTTTGATATGAAGTGACTAGTTCAAAGTCACGCATGTAGCAAGTAGCATAACAGATCTGAACCCAAGTCCCAGAGTTCCAAATACAATGTCCTTTCTATCACACCACACTATCGTTCCCTGTATAGAAAATTCACTCCTTTGTCAGAGAGAGCAAAGGGACTTACTCAGTTTTCTCTGGGCATACAACTCATTATTCTGACTAAAGATACACTTTATGAAATGAATGTATCCTCAAGAAAAGGCTGGCTATCTTCTGTCAGGGATCTTGTGGATGGCGTTCCTTTCTATTCAGGTAGAGTTTGGATTGGAGCCTTCTTAGGTCCTTTCTGGCTCTGAGAATCTATATTCTGCGTAGAACTGCATGGAGGCTACCATTATTACTCAGAGTAAGTTGTTGCTACTCATTAGTCTCCTAATCTATAAAATGAAAAGAATATGTTCCCTGGCTACTTTTTTCCTCTCTTACAAAAAAATCTTAGAATTACAAGGGACCTTGGATACCAAGGTCACATAACCTAGCCAGCACTTGGCCAAAAAAAAAAATTACAGCATCCGTAATGAGTGGTCAGCCAAGCTCTAGGGGTTGGGGGGAGGAAAAATGCTTTGAAGAATGCAAAACATTGAAAGTTAAAAGCCTATCTTGCTACTTTGTAGTGTACATAGGTCCATTCTTACCCTGAAGAAGAGTAATTGATAACTCACCACAACTTTATTGCAGTGGAAACTTGCTTTGGCTTCATGCCCAAGATTTCTGTTTCCAGAGTGCTGTTTAGTCCAGTCTTGTGAACACTGGAAACTGGTCCAAGCCAAATGAACTAAACTTCGCCAACTTTATAGTATCTAGAATAATCTGAAGTAACTCAAACTGTTGGGAAATCCCAAAACTTGGCTGAAGAACTTTTACACTTACATCAGTCCATCTGTCATGGGTTAATTGATTTATTCACAGGTGTGGTTACTCCCACTACCATCAAAGACTGAAACCCCTTCTTCTGCCCCAGTAGTTTGTTTTCAAGAGAGTCAAATATTCATCACCCTAGATGAGTGATGCGCCCCTCCTAGTTTACCTAGGCTGGTCCTCAAATTACAAACGTGTAGTTCTTTGCCAGATCCTTACACAGAGGCTTTCTAGCTAAGAAGATGTTGCCAGAGCTTTTGCTTTGCTAGAACAGACTTGGGGAACCAAGGGTCAAATCTATTCCATATAGAGGCAACAGACTAGAATCTTCATGAAAGATGGTTCCTAATGATAGCATTAATGTTAATAATTCAAATTTATTTTCTTTAAGGTTTACAAGATTCTTTATGCAACCTTGCAGATTATTTCCCCCATTTTACAGAGGAGATGGAAACTTAGAAAGGGGAAGTTAAGTTGCTCAAGGTCACAAAGTTAGTAAGTGTAACAGCAAGGGTTTCAAACCATGACTCTGTATTTATTAGAGATCCAATATCTTTCCACTATACACTTTGTAACAAGAACCCAATGGACCAAAATGGCAGCATCCTGGTAAGAGCACAGCATTTGAGGTCAGAGTGCAAGTCAAAGCTTTTCTATTGGCTGTATGACCATGAGTAACTTGTTTCAACCCTCTAAGCCTCAGTTTTCACATATGAAAATAGAAATAGAAATAAATGAACCCTTGCTTCCACCCATAGGGTTGCTGTGAGAGTAAAATGATAGCATGCATATATTGAGAAGAGAACTGAGCACATGGGCAAAAATCCTGGCTCTACGACTGGGTATTTTTGAGTCTTTGGGGAAGTTCTTTAACCATTCTGGGCCTCAGTTTCCCCATCTGTAAAAATGAAGAACTCATTGGCCAGGTATACAAAGACAAAAATTAAATAATTCCTGTCTTCAAAGAATTTGCATTCTATTTGCTGTTCTTTTGTAATCTCAAATCACTTGATTATTTTGAGCTATTATAACCAAAAGTGAAGCTGGGCCATGAAGTCACTTTAATATTTTATATATTTTTTCCATTTACATGTAAAAACAATTTTTAATGATCATTTAAAAAAAATTTTGAGCTCCAAATTCTCCCCTTCCCTCCCTTAATTCCCCTCTCACTGACAAGGCAAGCAATTTGTTATAGGTTATCCATGTACCATCATGCAAAATTTATATCCACATTAGTCATGTTCTGAAAGAAAACACAGAACTCCCCCACCAAAAAGGAAAGAAAAAAAAGCTTTCAAAAAACTATGCTTTGATATGAAGTCAATTTAAAGGTCCCAGGAATAACGTAAAAATAAGGACCCCTCTCAATCAAATTTGCATGAATATAAAGCAAAGAATAACCTTCTTATTGCCACTGGATTGAAATCCTTTATGCCTCAATTCATCAGAGAAATTCTGATGCTGCCGATGTCTCCACACCTGTTTTGTGCAGAGGAAGCAAACTTATTCCATGGAGAGAGAAGAAGAGGGTGAATAACCTCCCACTTTCCTTTCCCAGTACAATTCCTCCCTTTTCTTCAAGATCAACCTCTTCCAGATAGTCTTGCCTTTCCTACTGGGGCAGCTAGGTGGTGCAGTGGATAGAGTACCAGTGCAGGAGTTAGGAGGACCTGAGTTCAAATATCACTTCAGACACTTGACACTCACTAGCTGTGTGACCTTGGGCAAGTCACTTAACCCCAATTGCCTTATCCTGGGTTATCTCCAGTCATTCTGATAAATATCTGGTCACTGGATTCAGATGGCTCTGCAGGAGAAGTGAGCTTGGTGACTTGAACAGCCCTCCCACACTCAAAACAAAGTCAAGTGCAAGGCATGTCATTATTCCTCTGATGGCATGGTCTTGTTCAGCAACAAAGAATGAATACACACATGCCTTTCCTGCTTGTTCCAGAGAACCTCTGATTTCTTAGGTGCTCTGTTGTGACTGACAAAATCTGTCAGCTCATTATACACTTGGTCACAAGACAGCATAATTTAAATGAAAAGGGCAAGAAGAAAAGCTTCCATAAACTGATGCAGAGTGAAATGGGTAGAACCAGAATAATTTATACAATAGCAACAACACTATAAAACAAAAAACCCCAATCAAGGTCTAGTTGATGCAGTGGATAAGGCATTGAGCCTAGAGTCAGGAAGACTCATCTTCCTGAGTTCAAATCTGGCTTTAGACCTCTTCTAGCTGTGTGACCTTGAGTAAGTCATTTATCCCAGTTTGCCTCAGTTTCCTCATTTTTAAAATGAACTGGAGAAGAAGAACTCCAGTATCTTTGACAAGGAAGTGCCAAATGGTGTCGTGAAGAGTCAAACATGACAGAAAAGTGACCAAACAATAAACAATAACCTGATAAAGAAGTTATGGACTCAAGATGAATAATGAGACAAATATGTTGGACATGGCCAATTTTGGAATTCATTTTGTTTGACTAAGCATGTTGTTATAAGGGATTTGTTTTTCTTTTTTCCAATATGGGGTGGGGGAAGGGAGAAGGAAGGGGAGAAAACAATTATTGTTAAATGACAATAACAAAATAAAAAAAAGACATATTCACATACTTCAGACTTGCTACAACTTCAAAAAGAGAGAGCAAGGAATTGTAGTCACAAGATATGGGATCAAATCTCAATTGACCTCAGATAAGTTCATTAACTTTTTTAGGGTCCAATTTCCACATCCTCAAAATAAGGGGGTTGGAAGTAATTGAAAATTTTAATATGGTTTCCTTGTATTATGTATTTTTCTTTAATATAAGTCAGGGTTCCATCCCATGGGACTAGAGAACAGATTAGGGGGATAAGAGAACTTTTAGAAATGACTCTGATTTAAAAGCAATGGAACAAATATTTTTCAAAAGAATAAAATGAGAGGGTCATGATTAGGTGACCTTTAAGGTCCCTTCCAGCTTAGAATCCTGTGTGACTTCACAGCTGGGTTGGAATTCTATATCTCAGGTATGTACTTTTATAGGTAGGCTGAAGTCCTATGTCTCAGAGAGGTATTTTTTTTTCTTTTAAAATGATATTGGATTATTTCTAACTATATGTGAAGAAACTTTTAAGTACAAATTTTCTCCCTTTCTCCTTTACTTCCTCCCTCCTTAAGATAGTGAACAATTTGAATTAGCTTATATATATATATATATATATATATATATATATATATATATACATATATATATACACAATATATAAAAATATATAATATATAATTAGCTTATATATATATATATAAAATCATGTAAAACATATTATCATATTAGTTAAGCTGTGAAAGAAGAAACAGACCAAAAGAAAGATATCATAAAATAACAAAGAAATGAAAATACTATCCTTTGATCTGCAGTCAGACTCCATCAGTTCTTTTCTCTAGATGTGAATAGCATTTTTCATCATAAGTCTTTTGGAATTGTCTTGGATTATTGTATTACTGGGAACAACTAAGTCAAGCATTGTTGATCATATCACAGTATTGCTGTTACAATGTACAGTGTTCTCCTGGTTCTGCTCACCTCACTCAGCATCAGTTCATGTAAGTTTTTTAATGTTTTTTTTCTGAATTCCACCTAGTCATCATTTCTTATAGTATAGCAACACTCCATCACAACCATATATCACAACTTGTTCAGTCATTCCCAAGCTGATGGGCATCTCTCCAATTTCCAATTTTTTGCCACCCCAAAAAGAACTGCTACTACGCATACTTTTCGTGCGTTTAGGTACTTTACCCCTTTTTATGATCTCTGTGATGTGTACCTAGTTGTTATTGTGATTTTTTGGTCTTTTATTCTCAAAAAGGACCACGGTATCAGGAAGGCGATGCCATGACTTAGAAGTAAATTGGATTTAAGTGAGGGAGGATTGCACAGTCACCAGCCTCACTCTTTCCTCTGGAGCCATCTGGAGCAAGTAGCAAGATACAAATCTGGACAACTGGAGATGTCCCAAGATGTAGCAGGAGACCTTGGCCGTTTTCAATTAAAGTCTTTCCCAAGTGTCAGTTTGACTGAGACAACACTTATTTGGTGATTAAGGTTAGGTAAGAAATGAGGCAAAGAATGACCTTTTTTACCCAGTTAAAAAAAATCATTCTGGGAAGGGAAGACTCTCAGGGTTTCTGACCAAAACAGCAAAAAATCATTATTTACCCTCACTCTGAGTCATCAGGGCTCAAACAATGACCAAATGAGACTTGGTCTAGGATCTGTTGTTGGCCAATCTATGAGAGCCAAGGTGATTGAGTTTAAAGCATGATCCTTAAGAAAGAAATCTACCCTGTAACCCCAAGTAAGATACCTTGTGAGGTTCCAGTGATCAAAATCTACATTCCTTCTGGCAGAGCACCAGCAGGTAAGGGTATGACACCTCACATGAACAGAGGAAGAGGAGGGAGGAAACGGAGGGAAGAAAGGAAGGAAAAAAGGAAGGAGCTACATCGCCCAATTGGAACTGGCCAGTTGGGACTCCAGTGGGGCAGCTCACTGTTGTTCCCATGTTGCTTCTCAAAGAGAACTATCACAGCAGCAAAATGATGCCATGAATTTCAAGTGAATCTGATTTAAGTGGGAGAAAGATGTGCAAAGTCACCAGCCTCACTCTTTCTTCTAGAGTCATCTGGGTCTAGTGGCAAAATAGAGCTCAGGGCACCTGGAGATGGCCCCAGATGTAACTAACAGTGAAATTGCTGGATCAAAGTGTGTTTTATAGCTCTTTGTGCATAGTTCCCAATTGCTCTGCACAATGGTTGGATCCGTTCACAACTCCACCAAAAATGCATTAGCATCCCAATTTTCCCACATGCCCTACAATATTAGACATATGTCTTTATATTTGGATTGTGTCACTCAAGTCTTTGTGCTCTACTTGCTTTGTTTCCCTCACAGCACTCAATACTAGACTGGCTCAATACTAGGGCTGGTACTCAGTCAACTTAATACTTCATTTCTGGAAAGCAACAATAGCTCACATTTAGATAGCGTTTTATGGTTACAAAACATTTAACATCCATGATTACATTTTATCCTCACAACAACCTAGTGCAGGAGCAGGAGGGAGAAGGGAGGAGAGAGTTCAGGGAGGAGTATTATGAGATAGATGAGATGACTTATCCAAGGTCACACATCTAGAAACTAATAGAGATGCTTATCACCTCTGACTCCTAGTCCAGTGCTCTTGCAACCGTATCATCCAGTGTTAGGGAGCAGAGAAAGACAATTTTAGATACACAAGGTGGATTGTTGGAGGTCTGGAAAGTCAGGCAAGGAAGATAAACCCTTTTTAGTAACTATAACTAGCATTTATAGAGTCCTTTAACTTTAACAAAGTGCTTTACTTTATATCATCTCATCTGAGCTTCACAACAACTTTGCAAGGCACTATAGATAATCTCCATTTTACAAGTGAGGAAACTGAGGCTTAGAGATGTTCATTGTCTTGCCTGTTATCACACAGCTTGTAACTGTCAGAGGTATGATTTAAGCCCAAACCTTCCTCGCTTTAAGTCCAAAGTTTATTCTTACACCAGAAAACCATAGTAAATAATACCTACCATGTGCTTGGCACTTTACCAAAATCATTTCATATGATCTGCACACCAGCTCTGAGAGGACAGTGCTCTTCTTATTCCCATTTCCCAGAGGAGGAACTAGAGGTAAACAGGTTAAGTGACTTGCTCAGGGTCATCGAGCTAGTGTCTGAGGTCGGATTTGAACTCAGGTCTTCTTGACTCCAAGTCACACACTTGATCCACTGCTCTACCAGCTGCTTCTTAATAGGAAGCCCCTTGATGCTGAGAGACTATTAAGTTATTTGCTCAGGGTTTCATAACTAGTAAGGGTGTGAACTGGCATTTGAACTCATCTCTGAACCAGGATTTGTACTCATATCTTCCTGACTCTGAGTAGCTAGGTGGCACAGTGGATAAAGTGCTGAACTTAGAGTCAGAAAGACTGAGTTCAATTCTGGCCCCAGACACTTCCTAGCTATGTGACCCTGGGTAAATCATTTAACCCTGTTTGCCTCAGTTTCCTCATCTGTCAAATGAGCTGGGCAAGGAAATGGCAAAACATTCCAGTATCTTTGCTAAGAAAACCCCAAAAGTGGTCACAAAGAACTGGACACTACTGAAATGACCACAACCACTTTCTGATTCTATCCAACATTGTAAAAAGCATCTAAGGTTAACCAAAACAGCTATGCAACGTCAGGACAAGTCTAGCACTCAGGCTGCCCAACTCAAGAACCAATTCGCTCTAGTGGGGTATGATGAAAACTCACATCTCTCCTACTCTAATGTTTTGGAGCTCCCATGAGCTCATAGATGGAATAAGCTGCCCTGTGACATAGCAGGTTCATCATAGATGAAGTTTCCCATTTGGAAACTGTATAATCAACTTGTCAGGGATGTTCATCTGAAGGCAAAAGTTGCACTTCACGGCCTCTGAGAGATCTTCCAACTCTGAGATGTTCTGATCCAATGAGACCTGGGCTTAGATCCTTGTTCAGACACTTCCTAGATATATGCCAGTGGGCAAGTCTCCCCAGTTCAAACCTGAATCTCTTCATCTATAAACTAGGGAGAATAATATTTGCCTGAAAGATGGGCAGATTTCCATCAGGCCAGAAAGTGGAGAGTAGTTGTCTTTTATGTTAATTCTGTGATTATCTGGTTCCACTTGAATGCAAGGTTCTTTATCAAAGAGAATAATAAACCTTTTCTCATCAGAGCTCTGAGTGCTTAACAATATTCAAATTCTATTATTTCAGAAATGATTCTCTACCAAAGCACCAGCCAGGTTCCTTATTGTGACAAATGCACAATTAAGTCTGATCTTTCTTTCTTTTGAAAATAAGAGGACTATCCTTGCAGAATCTCTCCATGGCAGGTTGAGACCAGCTCCCCTGACAAGTATGAGGCTAGTGAAATTGTCTTTGGAGGGCTCAAACTTCCCTTGCATTGTTCTGTTCCCTGTTCAGGAAGGGTGGGAGTGATGATAGCCATCGTCATAGCATAGCTGACATTTTCTAGGAGCTCTCAGGTTTACAAAGGGAATCCTTCAGAAGAAGGAAGGAGGCAAAGGAGGAGGCTAAGGGGAGGAGGAGAAAGGTGGTAGTGGAGAGGGAGATGATGAAAAGGAAAAAGAAACAGGAGGAAAAGATAGAAGCAGAAGAGGAGAAAAGAGGAAAAAACAGGAGGAAAAAGGAAAAGAGAAAGATGATGAAGAGAAGAAAAAAGTGAAAGAGAAAGGAGAAAGGGACAAGGAGGTGAAAATTAGAAAAAAATAGAGAAAGGTGGAGTCACATTTACGTCCTTGAAAGTTTGTGAATGTTTCCTTACGGTAATCATGAAAAAGGTATTGACCAATCAAATGAAGAAACATTTGTCAAACACCTACTGTGGTTTTAGAAAGGAAATGAAAATATTATTATGACTATTTTGCAGATTTAAATAATAACAACAGCACAAACAAACACTGAGTTTTAAAGAGGAGAGATGATTTTTCCATGGTCACATCTTTGGTATCAAGAAGTGTACAGTCTTCCAGGGAATAGATAAAACATATGACTGGCTTGTATTCACCCAATCATAATGGAGCAAAGTATGCTAACCCCTGCTCCATTTTCAATCTTTCCTTTTTCTCCTTTCCTGTAAGGATTGCAAGGTCGGTATTATTAGGGGGCAATTAGGAAATATACTGATTCTGGAGTCAGGAAGACCTGAGTTCAAATCTAGCCTCATAAGCTTGTGTGTGTGTGTTTGTCCGTTGCCAAAGAAGATCATGCCATCAGAGAAATGGTGACATGACTTGCTCTTGACTTTGTTTTGAGTGAGGGAGGGCTGTGCAGGTCACCAGCCTCACTTCTCCAGAGCCATCTGAATCCAGTGACCAGATATTCAACAGGATGACTGGAGACGACCCAGGATGAGGCAATTGGGGTTAAGTGACTTGCCCGAGGTCATGCAGCTAGTGAATGTCAAGTGTCTGAGGTGAGATTTGAACTTAGGTCCTCCTGACTCCTGCTCTGGTCTCTATCCACTGCACACCTAGCTGCCTGCTCCTCATAAGCTTACTAGCAAGGTGACCGTGATCAAGTTACTTCATCTCCATCGGCCTCAGTTTCCTCATCAGTAAAATGAAGATGATAATGGCATTTACCTCCCAGCACTGTTGTGAGCATCAAATGAGATAATCTCTGTAAAGCACTCAGCGGAGAGCCTGGTGCACACTAAGTCCTACAGGTTAGGTGTTAGTATTGTCATTGCCACTCTCGGAGTTATCCATACTACAAACAGATGAAGAAGTGGAGTTCTGTGAAGGAGGAGAGAGACTTGCCCAAGGTCATATAAAGGGAGTATAGTAGGAGAACTCAGCCTATTGACACTGACTTTCTCATAACAATGACCTTGTCTCTAGACCCTTCTCTTTTCACACTCTCCAAACTTCTCTACCAGGTGTTCTACTTCCTTAGAGAGCAATTTTTCTATATATAGCAGATCCTAATGAATAGCAGTTATTTGAATTGAATTGTTCTTTTTTGTTGCTATTCTGATAAAGTAATTGAAATCTAGGTGTTACTGACTGACAATGGCTTTCGGGATCCCTTTCTTCCACAGAATATTTGTATTTTCATTGAGGACTTCAATGGAACACTCGCAAGGGGTGACTATTATTAATCCAGGAAGCTTGGTGATTAACTGGTGGGAGAGAGACTTAAGTTAGGTCATATAGTTAGTAACGTCGTTAGTAATCTAACTATATAAACTAGATTATATATTACATACAGTTAGTAATTTAGAAGAGACCTAGTTCTATTTTATCACTGTGTAACTTTGTACGAGTCATTTCACTAAGACTGAACAAAATATTTGTTGAGCACCTACTATGTGTCATCCCTCAGGACCTCAATCTTTGTATCTTTAGTTGTGGGAACCAACTTCATTTCTTCAAGCCTCAGTTTTCCCATCTGTGCAATGCAGGGAAATACTCAGAGCTGGGGAGTGAATCATCCTAAGGCCAAGTCTAGTTTCAATTCTACTGCATCATAAAAAATGCTTTAAGTTTTAAACATTTTTAAAAAGTTTAAGTGCTCTAAAAATAGATTTATATTTAGTAATAGTAATAGCAGCTATAGCAGCAGTAAGAGTAATCACAAAACTCTATTTTAAAAAAAAATCTAGTCCTGTGTCCTCTTTACCTTTAGATTCTCTTGGTATTTAATTTCTGACTCTGTCCAATTAAGTATAGCTCTTCACATAATGCCTTTGAACACTAAAGTGATTGAAATTTTTCCCTTACGAAGATATAAGCTCACTACCAAATCATAACTGAATGTCCTTGAGAATCACTACCTCATTGCACTGGGTCAATGATTGACACCAAATGGGTCTTTTGTTTCCCTTTTGTTAAATATTTCTCAATTACATGTTAAAGAGCTTTTAAAAATCATTTTTTTAAAATGGAGTTCCAAATTCTCTTTTTCCTTCTCACCCCACCTTGTGAAGACAAACACTTGGATTTGATTTTACAGGTGAGGTTATGGCAATCATATTTCCATATCAGTTCATGAAATAGAAAGGAGTGCTCAAGGCAGATGGAGCAAGCAAAACACAGCATGTGAGATGGGAGATAAGATGCAGGATATGACCAGCCAGAAAAGTGATCAAAGAAGACCACGTATTGATGCCCCCACTCCCACCATGGACTGTGTGCTTTCACAAAACATCCGCCAATTACCTGACATTCTAGAACAGCTCTTCCCCTCCCCTTTCCTGTTCCCTTTGTTTATCTGTAATGTCTTCAGAGCAGTAACCCTCTTCTCTCTTTCCTGTTATCCTTGCTTATCTGTATGACAAAGGCATCTCTGGACAACTTAATATTCTAGGCATTCCAGAGCTATGCTTGCCAGCTCCTCCCATTCTCTCATTCCCCTTCCTCCCTTCTGTAAAATTGTATTTAAACCAGATTTCAACCTGGCCAATTGCTCTGCCTCCATTAGGGGAGCAGGGCCCACTGCCTATGTTCTGTCCTTTCCACCTGAAAGCCCAGACCACTTGGGTGCATCACCCCCCAAAATGCCTTTTTTTAACTTGGAGACTGAGTAAATTCTTTCAGGACACTAGAAGCCACCCATCTATATCTATCATTAGTCACGTTGCAAAAGAAAACACAAACAAAAATAACTATAAAAATAAAGACAATTTATTGTATTGGGATTAAAAGTTCCTTAACTGTTTGGTAAAATACACTTGTGAATCCATCTGGTTCTGGGAATTTTTTCTATGGCATGTTCAATTTCTTATTCTAATGTAGGGTTATTTCAGTATTATATTTCCTCTCCTGTTAATCTGGGCAGTTTATATTTTTGTAAATATTCATTCATTTCATTTAGACTTAGTTTTACTGGCATATAATGGGCAATATAATTTCTTTAAGTTCATCTTCATTGGTGAAGTATTCACCAATTTCATTTTTAATACTAGTAATTTGTTTTTCAATTTTCTTTTTTTAATCAAATTAACCCAGTGTTTTATTTTATTATTCCCCCTGATAAACCAATTGCTAGTTCTATTTATTTGTTCAATGGTATTTAACTTTTAATTTTATTAATCTCTCATTTGATTTTCAGGATTTCCATTTTGGTTAGGATTTTAATTTGTTCTTTTTCTGTTTTATTTTAGTTGTCCACCTAGTTTATTGATTTGCTCTTTCTCTCTTTCATTGATGTATGCATTTAGAGATATAAATTTTCCCTAAATACTGCTTCAGTTGCATCCCACAAATTTTGGAAAGTTGTCTCATTGTTATCCTCTTTAATGAAATAATTGATTATTTCTATGATTTATTCTTTAACCCACTTATTCTTTAGGATTAGACTGTTTAGTTTCTAATCAGTTTTTAATCAGTATTTCCATGGTCCTTTATTAAATGTAATCTTTATTACATTTTCTATGTAGAATCCTTCTAACTGCCTAGTAATAATAAAGTCCTTTGAAGACACATGTATCATCTTCCCATAAAGAAAGGTTTAAACGTCCTTTGTGATTTCTCTTTCATGTATAGCTTTTAATGCTTTTATTGAGTCTTATCTTTGAAAGTGAAATTTTCTACTCAAATCTGGTTTTTTGTCAGGTATGCTTGAAAATCCTCTATTTCATTAAATATCTATGTTTTTTCCTTGAAGAATTATACTCAGTTTTGATGGATGCATTATTCTTTTATAACCTCAGATCTTTTGCCATCTGGATTATCATATTACAAACCCTCTGCTCCTTTAATGTGGTAGTTTCTAAATCTTGTGTGGGCCTGACTGTGGCTCCATGGTATTTGAAAGGCTTCTTTCTGGCTACTTGAAGTTTTTCCTCTTTAACTTGGGAGCTCTGAAATTTGGATATAATATTTCTGGGAGCTCTTTAAGGTGATGATTGGTGGATTCTTTCCATTTCTATTTTACCCTCTGGTTCTAAGATATTGAGGCAGTTTTCCTTGATAATTTCTTGAAATATGATATATAGGCTCCTTCTTTGATCATGTATTTCAGATAATTCAATAATTTTAAAATTGCATCTCAATCTATTTTCCAGATAAGTTTTTTATTTACTAATGAGATATTTCACACTCTCTTCAATTGTTTCTTTCTTTTGATTTTTTTAGTTGTTTCTTATTGTCTTGTGGAATCAATAGTCTCCACTTGCTCAACTTTAATTTTTAAGAAGTCATCTTCTTTCGTGATCTTTTATAACTTGTTTTCCATTTGACCATTTAATATTTAAGGAGCTATTTTTATCAATGAATTTTGTACCTCTTTTTCCTTTTGGCCAATTTTGTTTTATAATGTATAATTTTCTTCAGTGCTTTTTTGTGTCACTTTTGCCAAGCTGTTAATTTTCTTTTTATATTTTTTCCTTTGTTTTCATTTTTACCTAAATTTTCCTCAACTATTCTTACTTGATTTTGAAAATAATTTTTTAACATTTCCAGGAATTCTTGTTGAACTTGTGTCCAATTCACATATTTTTTTTTGAGGCTTTGTTTGTAAGCATTTTGACTTCATTGTCTTCTGACTTTGTGTCTTGATCCATTCTGTCACCATAGTAGCTTTTTATGGTCAGATTCTTTTTGTTATTGTTGTTGTTTGAGCATTTTCCCACCCTATTTCTTGATTTGGAACTTTATATTAATATTATATTTTATTCCCGGGGTAGAGGGGAGGGCAATGCAAGGCAGTTCTGCCTCAAGGTTTAGGCTTTCTTTTTGCCCTGCTATTTTCAGAGCTGGTTTTGGGGTTTGGGAAGCTTTTTGTACTTTTTATGTGGTATAATTTGGGGTAAGTGTGATAACTACTCTCTTTGTCTGCACTTGGGTCCTCACCCAGGAAGGGCTCCTGATCTCTAAGTGTTGCAATCAATACTGCACCTCAGTGTCCTTGCTTCCTTGGTAAACAGAAGTGATACTGCCCCTCAGAGTCCCCTGGTTCCTTGGGACTGGAAATGATTCTATTCCTCTGGTCTCTCAGTCCCTCTTGACCAAAAGTGCTCCTCTCTGTCCTTGAACTATGATCCAGAAATGGGTATAGGCAAGGGAATTGTCAAACAGTATTTGGATCTGTTTCCAGTGCTAACACAAGGATACCCTGTAATCTCTTTCTGACCAGTTGTCAGGTTCCTTTATCATCTCTGACTTGGGAGCTCCCATGTCACAGATATCTTTTTCTTATCTATGTTGTTGTATAAGAATCTCTTGCTCTGACCTTTTATGCATTCTGCCCATTCCAGAATTCATTATAAGGCATGATTTTACAGTTGTTTGGAAGGGAATGTTGAGAGAGTTCAGCTGAGTGCATTCTACCATTTTATCCTCAACCCTAGAAGTGTGTATGGATGGTTGTTTGTTAAGATTTAGAGAAAACTGAAACTGTAAGGAAACAATAAAATATAATAACATCTATATTATTATATAATAGTTATTATAAAATAATCATATAAAACAACATGCTGTCAGGGAATATGTGCTGAATTTGGTATTAGGAGATCTGAGTGCATAATGCTATTTGGTAAACAAATCAATTGCCCTTGACAAAATTTCAGTTTCTTTCTCTGTAAAACAAGGAAGTTGGATCAGGTGATTTATAAAGGTTTTTTCTTGCTTTACTATTCTACATTTTGTGATTATAGATTTAGATCTGGTGCCAGTAACTTGTCCTAAAAGCTGGATAAGTTCTCCCTCCCCAAATTATATCTAAAAGGCACCATGGTATAGGGGAAAGGGGTATTGTATTTGGAATAAAATTTCTTGCATTTGAATCCATTTTTGCTGCCTAGATGAGCGACTTTAGACAAGTCACTTAACTTCTCTGGTAGTCAGTTTCCTACTATGAAAAATGAGGAATTTGACTTACATAACCACAGGGTTTCCTTCTAGCTCTAAATCTCTGACCCTATGATCCTTTCCAGGTTCAGAAGTCTGTGTTCTAAGGTATATTCCAGTTCTGATATCATTTCATAGAATTTGGAGTTGGAAAAGATCAGCATAGTGATCTAGTCCAATCTTTCATTTTGCACACAGACAAAAAAACTAAGATGAACTAGGTGAAATAGCATGTTCAACATTCCATGGGCAGAAAGCAGGAGGTCTAAAATGCAAACCTGGATCCTGTGACTCCAGCTCAATACTCTTTCCCCAAGGCCATGTTGGTCCTGCGATTTGTATGGGCTAGTGGTAAGGTCACTTCCACTTCTGATATTCTACATTTTAAACTCCTTTCTTCCTCTGATACTTTATCCTTAGGTCCCTTGTAACACTAATATTCTGATTCTAAGATTCTCTTTGGGGGGCTAAAGTAGAGATCTCCAAACACAGTCAAGTCATCTGTTGTCATTGCAGGCTATAGTCTCAAACTATTCCTCTCCCCCTCCCATCTGGAGCTGTTGTCATAAACTGACATTTAACATAAACTGTTCCTAATATTTACCACATTTTAAGGACATTAATGGATCCACTCAAGCATCATATTCCATGTCTTGCTGATCCAGTGACATTTTGGTTAATTAGCGATGCTGCACCTCTCCTCAAAGATTGCTGCACACATTGCAGAAACATGCCTGAGACCTTAAGTGCTCTGAGGGGATTAGCTCTGAATCAGCATTTTGGGATGCTCATGACCAAGGGGAGAGGCAGCCAAAATAATTTCAGGCTTGACAAACTGCTTGGTCATGGACATCTATCTCCTGTTGTTCTAATAAAAATAATTCATGTTTCTATAACTCTCATTAGTCTACAAAGCCCTTTCTCTTGCAAGAGTCCTATGGGGTAGACAGTGATACTGTTATCATCCCCATTCAATAGATGTTAAAGTGGAGACTCTAAAGCCCAAGGGCACAGAGTAAGGAAGAGGTAAAGCTTTATTACTGAGAGAAGTGCTCAGAAATTCACCAGGATAAAAAAAGACCATTAGTGACAGGAGAAGAGCTGTCCAGAAGGTTTATTCTATAGAACAATAGATTGACAAGGAAAAAACTTCTGAATTTCTGAGGCAATTTACAAATTTTTTTATATGAATTTTATTTATTTTCAGTGTTCTACAATCACTACCATATAACTTAGATTTTCCCCCCTCCCTCCCCTCTACCTTTCCCCTCTCTCCCTGAGATGGCATGCAGTTTTATATAGCTTCTATACATACATTCCTATTAAATACATTTTCACTATAATCATGCTGTGTAGAAGAATTAAAATGAATGGGAGAAATCATATAACAAACCGAAACATAATACAAAAGAAAATGATCTACTATATTCTGTAATTGAATTCCAGAGTTCTTTCTCTGGATGTGGAAGGTATTTTGCCTTAAAAGACCATTGGGAATTTTTTTTAAGTCCTTGCATTACAGCAAAGTTCCAAATCTAACAGAAAAAACTCTAGCACCCTGTGGTCACTGCTGTGCACAAAGTTCTCCTGGTTCTGCTCCTTTCACTTAGCATCAGTTCATATAAGTCTTTCCAGGCCTCTCTGAAGTCTTCTTGTTCTTCATTCCTTATAGTGCAATTGTATTCCATTACATTGATATACCATAATTTATTTAGCCATTCACCAACTGATGGGCATCCTCTTCATTTCAAGTTTTTGACCACCACAAAGAATGCTGCTATAAATATTTTTGTACATGTGATACCCTTTACAATTTTTAAAGCACTTCCATATCCATTGTCTCATTTGATTCCCTAGTAACTAAGTTTTATCTCTATTGAATAGATAGATGGAGAGATGGATAGATAATAGACAAATAAAGGTATAGATAGATAGATATGGAGATATATGGATATATATGATATATATATATATATATGTATCATATATATATATATATGTATCATATATATATATATATGATACATATATATATATATATATATACTTATACACATACATAAATATATACATACATACATATACACACATACACACATACAGTCTGCCTTGCTCAAGGTATTTATCCAAACTGGAAGTACAAGATTTACTCATTGGCCTGGTCCCATATTGATCCAATATTGATGAGCCTTGGCCTCTCCTCTCTATTCTTCCCCTCCCCTTTCTTTACCTCTCTTCCCTACTTCTGTCTCTATCTCTTTCTCTAGCTCTGTCTCTGTGGCTCAGTACTTTAACTGAGGGATTTTTAGGAATTTCACTATTCTAGAATTATCAGTGGCATCAAAGATTTGCCCATTAAGTAGTAAATGAAATGGTATACATATTTATCTTCTGCAAAGAATGTGAGCTCAAATAAACCCACATAGATCATCTTCATTTCTATATGTCACTAACAAAACCCCACAGCAAGAGATAGAAAGAGAAATTCCTTTTAAAGCTATAGTAGATACTATAAAATTTCTGGGAGTCTACCTGCCAAAACAAATCTAGGGACTATATGAATACAATTACAAGACACTTTTCCCACAAATAGATCTAAGTAAGTGGAAAAGCATAAGTTGCTCATGGGTAGGCTAAGCTAATATAATAAAAATGAAAATCCTACCTAAATTAATTTACCTATTCAGTGCCATATACATAAAACTATCACATAATTATTTTCTAGAGCTAGAAAAAATAATATCAAAATTCATCTGGAAGAACAAAAGGTCCAGAATATCAAGGGAGTTAATGAAAAGAAATGCTAGGAAAGGTAGCCTAGCCCTACCAGATCTCAAATTGTATTATAAAGCAGCAGTCATCAAAACCACCTGGTACTGGCTAAGAAATAGAGGGATAGACCAGTGAAATAGGCTAGTTACTCAAGACATGCTAGTCAATGAATATAGCAATCTATTGTTTGATAAACCCAAGTACACCAGCTTTTGGGATAAGAACTCACTATTTGACAAGAATTGCTGGGAAAACTGAATAAAAGTGTGGCGGAATTGGACATAGACCAATGCCTGACACTGTACACAAGAATAAAGTCCAAATGGATACATGATCTAGGTATAAAGAATGATACTATAAACAAATTAGGGGAGCAAGGAATAGTGTATTTGTCAAATGTATGAAGAATAGAGAAATTTTTGACTAAACAAGACATAGAGAACATTATGAAATGCAAAATGGATAATTTTGATTACATTAAATTGAAAAGTTTTTCACAAACAAACCCAATGCAACCAGGATTAGGAGGGAAGCAGAAAACTGGGAAAGAATTTTTGCAACTAGTGTCTTTGATAAAGGCCTCATTTCTAAAATATATAGAGAACTGAGTCAAATGTACACAAATACAAGTCATTCCCCAATGGATGAATGGTCAAAGGATAGGAATAGGAGGTTTTCATAGGGTGAAATTAAAGCTATCTATAGTCAAGATTTAGACTATAATATTGATTAGAGAGATGCAAATCAAAACACCTCTGAGGTACCTCACCACACCTATCAGATTGGATAATATGACAAAACTGGAAGATAAATGTTAGAGAAGATGTGGGAAAGTTGGAACACTAACTCGTTGTCAGTGAAGCTGTGAGCTGATCCAACCATTCTGGAGAGTGGTTTAGAACTATGCCCAAAGGGCTACAAAAATGTGTATACCCTCTGATCCAGTAATATCCCTTGTAGGACTGTATCCCCAAGAGATCATACAAATGGGAGTGATGGATACTTATTTCCCAACCCCATTGTTCTGGAGAAAGAAATTTAGTCAGCAAGAAGGGATCTAATTAGAAGAGAAATGAAAACCTGCATGTCTCAAAAGAGGAGTCAGGTTTCCTTTACACAGATAAGTGAGTTTCACATTCAGGAAGGCTTGTAAGAGTGAAAGATTACTCTAAATGAACTAATGTCAGATTTTAATGAATTCCTTGCTAACAATTAAATATAGCAAATCAATATTGATTCAAAGACTCACAGAGCTGTGAGAGACTTAGAACCCAGAATGTTCCAACCTGGAATGTAGAGTTTTAGAACTAGAAGAAAATTTCAGTCTGGGATTAGGGGAAAACAAAGTGTTAAGGATTGGAAAGGGATCCTCGGATATCAAATATAGAACATCAGAGCAGGAAGAGAACTTAGAACATAAAGAATATGGAATGGATGTCAGAGCTAGAAGTGACTTTAGTGTATAGAATGTTAGAGCTAGAACTTAAATAGAACACAGAATGCTAGAACCAAGAAGGACCTTAAAACTTAGAATTTCAGATCAGGAAACACCCTTCAAATTCAAAATACTAGAACATAAAAAGGAGTATTAGAACTGAAGGTGGCCTTTGAGATTCTCAAACTCCTAACTTTTACGAAAGAAAAAAACTGAAACTTGAGAAGTTATCAAATTTGCCCAAGGTTACACAGCTAATTAACATCTGGAATGTGTTCACCTGGTGGTGGTAGTGGATTGAGTGCCAAGCCTGGAATCAGGAAGATCTGAGTTCAACTCAAGTTTCAGACACTTACTCACTGTGTGACCATAGGCAAGTCACTAAATCCTGTTTGCCTCAATTTCCCCATCTGTAAAATGAGTTGAAGAAGGAAATGACAAACCACCCTAGTATCTCTGTTAAGAAAACCTCAAATGGGGTTACAGAGTCGAACACAACTGAAACAATTTAACAAAATAACATGTCAACCACAACAATGGGAATCTGAAAAAAGGAGCTAAGACTTAGGTGTCTTTTAAAACAAAGCAGCAGCAACAAGTCTCCACAAATGGTAGTGACCTGATTCCCCAGGCTTATCAGAAAGGAGCTCTCCTTGAGGTCTTCTCTATAGATCCAAGCCCTTTCCCTCTGTCTGGAACCTACACCAGTCTGTGTTGTAGCTCTGGGTTGACAGAGCTCCCATCAGCCCTCCTCAGCCCCTGGTGCACCCAGCTACTATATTGACCCAGTTTGCATGACAGGGGCTAATCCCTACTGAGAACCCTCAGAGCAGCCAATTCCAATTCAGTTAACAGAGGAAGAGGGCACCCCCTGCAGTTAATGACAGATAGACTACTGGAACCCAGATTCCTGACTCACTCTTCTGCAAACCACTTGTCCTTCCACTGCCTCCATAACCTTGGACAAGGGCCTTAGCCTCTCCAGTCCTTCTCCCTCCATAAAACGAGGGGGTAGGTGAAATGGTCTCTAACATCCCTCCTCAGTCCTGAACTCCTGTATCTGACCCATGCCCTGAATGTTTTAGTTTACAAAGGACCTCATTTATGATCCCCGATTGACTGATGGGAAATCTGAGGGTGAGAGAGTTTATGTGATGGGTTCATGGTCCCACAGCTAGTACAATGACACGGCTCCTGACTTCTGATCTCAAGGGTTTTTCACTTCTCCCTGGGTCCTCTTCCTAGGCTACATAAGGAATATTTGCTTACAAAGCAAATTGGGGTGGGTGGGTGCAGAGTGGAGGGGGGGGGCACACAATTTTTCCAAAGGAGTTTCATAAACAACCAAAAAAAAGCCCACATAAACCTGTCATGGGAATGTGATGACAAATCTAAATTAAAACACACACATGGTTCAGTGTGAGTGAGTACCAACAATGAAAACACACAATTTCACACGACTGACAGATGGTATTAAAGACAGGAGAAAACAAACTTTACCCAAGGCTTTTTTCAGCCTCAACACCCCAGGGCTGGGTCCTATAATAATGAAGGCTGAAGTGGGCCCCCTGCTCAGGAAGCACAAGACAACTGTGTTTGCTTAAGCCAGGAGGCCTCTGAAAAAAGGTCTGTGCTCCCTCCCCACCTGGCTGATTCTGAAGAATGGCTCCTTGCATTTTGCGGAAGTGGCATTTCAAGAGCGCTAGAGTTGGCAGAAAAAAACCAAATGATCCATCAACAAGTCTTCATTGAGCACCTAAGAGAAGGTGGAGTGGCAGTCAGGAGGAACTAACTAGCTCTGTGACCTTGGGTAAGTCACTTCTCTTTGGGTCTCAGTTTCCTTCTATCTAAAACATCATTCAATAAAGTCTGTTCAGGTTCAAAATACTATGTTCTAAGATCCTCCCTGGTCTTATACATACACACACATACACACACACACACACCATACACACACTACACACACACACATTTGCATGTATATATGAGCATATACAATACACATATACATATGTATGTGTATATATACACACATGCACATACATGGAAACATGCATGTGTATATACATATGTAATAACAGATATATAATAACATGTTATATAACATAGGATATATAATAGCATAGGAGATACATATATAAAACAACAAGGATATATATAATAACATAGTACATATATAATAGAATATGACATGTATTCTATTTTCTTAAAGGGAAGGCTCCTTAACCTGCAGTACAAGGGCCTCTTAAGGGGTCTATGAATAGTTTTCAGGGGTTCCATAAAGTTGGATGAGACAAAAATACATTTTTAACCTGGAAAGACTTATATGAACTGATACTGAGTGAAATGAGCAGAACCAGGAGAACTTTATACACAGTAACAGCCACAGCATGTGAGGACTGTTTCTGATAGACTTAGCCCTTCACAGCAATGCAAGGACCTAAAACATTCCCAAACTCTTGAGGTAAAATGCCTTCCACTTCCAGAGAAAGAACTATGGAATTGGAATGCAAAATGAAGCAGACTATTTTCTCTTGTGTTGTGTTTTGTTTTGTTTTTTTCTCATGGTTTCTTCTATTCTTTTTAATTCTTCTATGCAACATGACTAATGTGAAAATGTGTTTAATAAGAACTCATGTGCAGAACCCATATAAGATTGCAAGCCATCTTGGGGAGGAAGAGGAGAGGGAATGGGAGAAATTTTAAGACTTAGAAAAATGATTATTGAAAACTGAAAAATTAATAAAATTTTTTAAAAATACATTTTTTAAATATGAGTGTTTTCTTTTCTAATCTTGTGGTTTTTATTTTATTTACTTAAAAACATTATTCTAAGGAGGGGTACTTAGGCTTCACCTAACTGCCAAATGTTCTAACACACACAAGTTTGAGGTTTCTTCCAGGCCTGCCATTCCACCCTATTCCAACTCATTAATCTGCGGTGGCCCTTGTATTACTTCTATAAAATACAAAATCTTTTCTTTGGCATGTATGGCCATTTGCACCCTGGCCCTTTCTACTTTCCCAGTCTTGTTAGACTGTTTTCCACTCTTCTAGTCTAAAATCAATTAACACTGATTTTCTTGCTGTTCACACAGAGCACTCCCCTTTCCTCCATGCCTTTCATTGACCATTCCCTTATGTATGGAATGTTCTCCCTCCTCACTCCTACTTCCTAGCTTCCCTGACCTCCTTCAAATCTGAACTTCTACCTTTCCTGGGTCTTTTCCAACCCCTGGAGTCTTCCCTCGGAGATTATCTCACATTTATCCTGTATACATTCCAGATGTATATAATGGTTTGCATATTGACAGGGACTATATTTTTGCCTTCCTCTATATCACCAGCACTTAGCACAGTGTCCCAAACATAGTAAGGATTTAATGAATGTGACTTGCGTGTCTGATCAACAGAGGATATGTTTACTGCATAATAATTTATTTAAAGTAATTACTGCTAAATGTTGTAGAATATTCCAAGAGTCTGATCACTTCTCCAACCCTAAGAGATGAAAATATCATAGCCCCCATTTTACAAATGAGGAAATTGAGACATAGAAACATTGAATGACTTTGCCCATAGTTACAGTCTGTATCACTATAGCAGTCAGAAGACATTGCTCTGTAGTAAGTACCAGGAGCTGTCAAGCAAATGTCCATTCCCATCTGTCATGCTTACTATCTTACACACTAGAATATACTCTAGGTAATCTTAAAGTTCTCTCTGTTTCTCAGAAAGCTGGTTGCCTCTCTCTCCTCTGTTTCACTTCTTTGTAACTTTGTGGGTGGTATTGTCTTGCCTCTTTGGCATGTATATTTTATATGTGTGTACATGCGTGTAGAATATATATGTACACATGTACATATTAGCTGGTCAGAACTTGTGGTACTGACCTTCATTCCACTCCAGGAAATATAACTTAATAAATATTTACACACATACAGATGTATATACAAAAGTATTGGAAAAGGTGGAGGGAGCATATGTGAGTACAAAAGCATTATGCCATTACAAAAAGTTATTTAAATGTCAGATATTCAAATGCAAGTTCTATTTCCTAGAGTAGAATGAAATCATTCTCCCCCTTTCTTTCCTGTTTGTTCTAATGATGCAATCCTCCATAGATAGTTGGAATAAATGTTTAATAGAAATAGCTGAAATTAGTGAAACAGAAGTTTCCCTGAAGTTCAACATCACCTCTCAATTACCTGTTTTTGCATCCATCAGCACTAATCTCCCAATGTCCCCACCCCAACTCAAGGATCTAAGAGATGAAGAAAGGGATCTGGGGCTTAGGAGACTCCCTTTGCCAAGGGGCAAATCATATATCATACTTACATCCCACAGTTGTTGTGGGGATCAAATGAAGACTTATGTGCAAAGTGCTTAGCACAGTAACTGACACATAGTTCTTGTTGTTGTCCTTCATTCTTGAAGAGGACCAAAATGGCATCACCATGATAAAGTGAAGTTTCAGTGTGTATAACTGTGACTGATTAGATCAATACAATCTCAGAATGATCTACCACAGATTGGGCACAGATAGTCCATGTGAACATTTGGGGTGGTTATTCCAAATTTGCACATCATATGTTTCCTTTGTGGCTGACACATAGTAGATGCTTACTAAATGTGACCACAAAAGTCACAGTATCTACCCAGCACAGATCAGCTCATACTGATCTCAGCCTTCAAAACTTGCTACAGAGCCTAATCTCTGTCTTCCCCCTAGCAAGCCTGGCTTAATATGCCTTGTTTGCACAAAACTCACCACAGCTTTGGTTTGGTCCTACAAACTCAAACTCAAGAATAGGATATACCTAGTTGACTTCATCCTGAAAGCCATAGATCTAGCATCTGGGGCAACAAGGGGGAACCACTGTTGCAAGGGCATCATTGGACTCTTTCTCTTTCACTTAAAAATTTTCCCAGTTTCCAAGGTGACATAAAGCCTGTGGCTGGTTTCTGATAAATCCTCCAAATTTAGCACGTTCTATATAGTCATGTTCCCAACTCAGGGGACACTAGCTCTAAACCAGGCTTAAAAAACAGGGCTCCTTATTCCTTGGGCAAAACTGATATTATACCACATCATACTACAGGTGTAGTAGAAAAATAGACAATAGCTAGGTCCAAGTCTGGGCTCTGGTACTAGCAAGTCACCAATATTTCAGTTTGGGAAAATCAGCTAGAGTTTAAGTTCTTCTAGCATAACCTCCTCAAATCCAGTCATACTCCCAAAATATGAAGACATTGGAGGAAAATTTGAGTAAAGGAAAAGAACAAAATTGACAGAAATACAGATGTTAATGGACAAAGCAAAGCAAAGCATTGGAAAGGGATTCAGATGGAGGGAGCATATGTAAGTATAAAAGTACAACACAATTACGAAAGGTTATTGAAAATCTCATATATTTAAATGCAAGTTAAATTTACTTATATGACTAAATGTTATGTAGCCATTCCTTTGTACAAAGCATTTCACATGAATTATCATATATCACACTTACATCCCACAGTTGTTGTGGGGATCAAATGAGGACTTATGTGCAAAGTGCTTAGCACAGTAACTGACACATAGTTGGTTGTTGTCCTTCATTCTTGAAGAGGACCAAAATGGCATCACCATGATAAAGTGAAGTTTCAGTGTGTATAACTGTGACTGATTAGATCAATACAATCTCAGAATGATCTACCACAGATTGGGCACAAATAGTCCGTGTGAACATTTGGGATGGTTATTCCAAATTTGCACATCGTATGTTTCCTTTGTGGCTGACACATAGTAGATGCTTACTAAATGCATTCATCCTTCATTCTTTCTTTTCTTCCTTCTTTCTTTTCTTCAATCTTTTATCTCATCCTTCCTTTGTTCTATTTCCTTCCTTCCTTTTTCTTCCTCACTTCTTTTTCTTCTTTCTTTCCTTTCATTCTTCCTTTGCCTTATTCCTTTCCTTCCTTCCTTCTTTCATTTTTTCTCCCTTCTTTCTTTTCTTCCTTTTCTTTCATCTTTCCTTTACCCTATTCCTTTCCTTCCTTTCTTCTTTCCTTCCCCCTCTCTCCTTCCCTCCCTTCATTCCTTCCTGCTTCACAAGAATCTTGTCAGTCAGATAAGTAAAGCAATAGTTATTAGCTCTGTCTTACAAATAAGGAAACTGAAGATCAGAGGTATTAAGGAAACTTCTTAAAATTTCACAACCAGTAAGTGGCAAAGTCAGAGCTGGTTCCCAAGTTTGCAGATTCCTAGTTTAGAGCTCTCTGCATTGCACTTCATTGTTTCTCACTTACAACCATTCTATGAGGAAGGAAGAAGTAATTAGCAAAAGGAAGGATTCTGCTAGGTCTGAGAGAGGGGGCAGTGCCATTCCCCACCCCACCCCCTAATCACGCTTAAAAAAATTCCTTCATCTCAGAGTATAAATGGATAGAAATGAAACCCCAACGACCACACAGATGAGATGAATCAGAGGAGTAGAAGATAAGTATTTATTAGACCCTGCTCAGGACTGACAATGATTTTGTGATGCCTTTGACTCCTGAATTGACCCTACACCATCCAAAAGGCACATGAGAGTTTCTCCAGGGATCTTTGGCTCAAAACTACTCTCCTGAAGGTTAAAGAAACAGTCCCTGAAATATGAATGGAAATGAGCTCCTGCTATCAGCTACAGACTGGAGTGCCTAAATCTAGGGCAATGTGGTTGCAACATGGCTTCTGAGTGAGAGGAGGCTGGTTAAAGTCCCCTAACTGGGATGATAGAAGGTTAATAGTAACGATAATTCATGCTTAAGAATCTAATAAACTTATATGGTGCCATATGGCTGGAGAGATGAGATATGTAGCTCATAAAATTCCAACTTGAAATGTAATAGAAGGGAGTGAGGGATGAAATATTCTGAATTTATATTTTAACATGTTGAGGAATGACTCTAAGATCTCAATCTGTCTGTGCAGATCATAATATACCTGAGCCCTCTCTTTTCCATCTTATTCCAGAAGTCTTCCACAGTGCATATAACTAGTGTGATGGAGGTCTTCCTCAAGGACTTTTTCCATTTCATGGGTACCAAAGAAGCAATCTCGCCATCGATCTTGTGATATAACTGTCATATATCCTTTCTAAAAATTAAATTAACCTTTTAATGTTTTTTTTGTTTTTGAATCACAGTTATTTACAGATTTACCACCCCTATCCACCAAGTCCTCCCCCCGCTCCTACCCAGTGGACCTTCCCTTACACCAAAGAAAAACAATTAAGCAAAACCAGTGGTTACAACGACCACACAGACAAACAGACAAATAGATAGATAGATAGATAGATAGATAGATAGACAGATAGATATCTCAGTCAAGGTCAAGGTTGGTCATTATAAGTACATAATAACATTCTAGCTTGGTTTTCATGTCCTTTCTGGTCATATGACTGGAGAGATTGTAAAGCATTCCACTGCACTGATATACTGTAATTTGCTCATCAACTGTTACAATCCCACATTTCCTCAGTGCTCTCCTTCCTACCACTTTTTGTGAGTGTAGATTATTGTTGGAATGTGCTACCATTTACCCATGCCCACCACATGCATCTCTTCATTGCTTTTGGGTCATGAGACACTTTGTTTCCTTGGAGAGTTTAGTGTTTTGGGATTCATTCCCACAGAGCATCTATCAGGAAAGCTAAAAAAGATGAATCTTTATACTGGACAGCAGTTTTGAATTATTTTTTTTCACCTTATAAATGGTTTCTTTTTTATTTTTATTTTTGACATGGTTTATAACAGATAAAGCAATTCAAATTTTTGGTCAGGTGATACATCTTTTTAAAGCATTTACAATATGGACCACAAAAGAATTTTTTTTAAACATAAGCCAACTGAGACACAGATAATATTTATGTTGCTAACTTCATAATCTCTTGATCTAATTGTCTCCTCAGTATTACTAAGAATAAAAAGACCCTAACTTAATGTTGTTGGTCTAAAGTCCTACGCCTAATAGCTTAATTTTAGGCAGCCTCGGATGTTCCTCTACCTATAACCTATATTTGAATACATCTGGTATTAAGCTTACAAACCTTTTGAATATAAGGAATGGCCACCAAGAGTAGGGACATTGCAGGGAAACAATATCTCCCCAACTTCATGTCTATTCCAGGCAGAAGTAGATTGTCCACTGTATTCAGTCAGACTTAAAGTCTGCTAGGTGCCATTGAGGAAACTGAGTCCAGAGAATCCCACCTCAGCCCATGTTGAACAGCTGCTCTCCCACTCTTCCCTTGAGATCACCTATGCAGTTCATACCAGCATCTCATGAGCATACTGGCATCATGTAATGGAGGCTCAGATCACCTTTCTTGCTTCCTATACTTGGAGTTAGACTCAGAAGAACAGTCACTTAGTAGTCCCACATCATCTA
>CM053772.1:224100530-224156903 GCA_028658325.1 Potorous gilbertii
TAAGAAGGGAAGCAATTCAATACAGACTAAACATGTGTTGTTTTGCAAAAGACTTCCATGGTAATCATGTTGTATAATACTAATTATATTGCCCTCTGACCTACCCTATCCCCCTTATTTTCCCCCCTACAATTGACCTTGTCACTTCTCAAAAGTGTTTATTTCTAATGACTCCCTTCTCCCATTTGTCCTCCCTTCTAGCATTTGCTTTGCTCCACTTGTTGCCTCCTCTCCTAATTTCCTGTGGCGTATTATAAATTTTCATATCAAATTTAGTGAGCATGTTATTCCTTCCTTCAGCAACATGTGGGGAGAGTAGCTTTATTCCCCCCTCCCCTTCTGCCTTATCTCCTCTATTGAATAAGATTTTTCTTATTTCTTTTATGAGTTATAGCCTGCCCCGTTTCCTTACTCCCTTTCTCACCCCTTAATATTTATTTTATTTTTGTGTGTGTGTAGGTGGATGTCGTATCTTCTGATATATCACACCCTGTTCTCTCTACCTATCTATGTGTATGTGTGTGAGTGTGTGTGTACAATCTCTCCAACTACCCAAATACTGAGAAAAGATTCAAGAGTTAAAAATATTTTCTTTCCATGTAGTAATGTAAACAGTTCAGCTTTAGAGAGTCTTTTACGATGTTTTTCCCCCGTTTACCTTTTCATGCTTCTCTTGATTCTTATCTTGGGAAGTCAAAATTCTAAATACAGATCCAGTCTTTTCCTCAATATGAAATCTTCAAATTTGTCTCTATCACTGAATGTCCATTTTTTTCCCTTGAAGTATTATACTCAGATATACTGGGTAGGTGATTCTTGGCTTTAATCCCAGTTCCTTTGACTTCTGAAATATCCTACTCCAAGCCCTTCGTTCATTTAATGTTGAAGCTGTCATATCCTGTGTTATCCTGATTGTATTCTAGCTGCTTGTAATATTTTCTCCTTGATCTGAGAACTCCGAAATTTGGCCAAAATATTCCTAGGAGTTTCTCTGTTTGGGTTTCTTTCAGGGGGTGACTGATGAATTTTTTCAATATCCTTTTTGCTCTCTGATTCTATAACATCAATGCAGTTTTCCTTGATTATTTCATGGAAGATAGTGTCTAGGCTCCTTTTTTGATCATGGCTTTCAGGTGGCCCAATAATTTTTAAATTATTTCTCCTGGATCTATTTTCCAGGTCAGCTGTTTCTCCAATAAGTTCTTTCACATCACTTTTTTTTTTAATTTTTGGTTTTGTTTACTAACTTCTTGGTTTAACTCATAGTCATTATTTTCCCTGGACTCAATTCTCTTTTTCTTTTTCTTTTTTTTTGAAAATGGAGAAATTTTAACTGGTCATGGCTAGGTTGAGCTAATATAATAAAAATTACAATGTTACATAAATTAATTTATTAAATTAATTCAGTGCCATTCCAATCAAACTATTGAGTTCAATTCTCTTTTTCAATGAATTATTTTGTTCAGTGAGCTTTTGAAGCTTCTCCTTCATTTGGCTAATTCTGCTTTTTAAAACCTCCTTCTCCTCATTTGCTTTTTGGACCTCTTTTTCCAAGTGAGTTAGCCTCTTTTTAAAGCTGCTATTTTCATCATGTTTTTTTGGTTCTCCTTTAGTAAGCTGATAACTTGATTTTTAAGGTCTTCTATTGCCTGAGCCAGGTTTAAGTCCCCTTTGGAGGGAGGGCTCTTGACTTCCTCTGGCAGTATGTCTTGTTCTTCCTCATCCGAAGGGATGGGGGGAGACCCCTGCTCCCCAAGAAAGTAACCTTCTGTGGTCTTATTTTCTCCCCCTTTTCTGGGCATTTTCTCAGCCAGTTACTTGACTTCTGAGTCAAGTCAAGTCTCCACACCCACCTTGCCTCCAGATCCACCCAGCTAGCTCTTGGAGGCTGAGATTCAAATGCTGATTCCCAGCCTCAGGGCTTTCAGTGGGGGTGGGGCTGCTATTCAGTGTAAAATCAAGTTCAGCTGCTCAGGTGGGGTCAGGGCCACCACAGGTGGCTTAGTTCCCTCAGGGGGTTTATTTGGAGACCTTTGACAATGGATCCAGGCCATTGCCTGCTTTGGGAGCCCCTGTCGACTGCCTCCTCCACTGCTGGGGACACCCTGCTACCCTCTTGACCAGCCAAAAAGACTGTCTTACTGACCTTTGGCGCCTGTAGGTATAGGGACCTGTGCTGCTGCTGGAGATATTGTCCCTGAAGCCTGCTCGAATCTGCTCCCCTCAGTGCCACGGCCAAGGCAGGGGAGGGCTCCGCTCCAGGTCCAGTGAGCAACAGACCTTTGGTGTCAGTTTTTCAGGTCTCTCTGGAGCAGAAATCTCCTCCACTCCATTGTTCTATGGCTTCTGCGGCTCCAGAATTTGTTGGTAGTTCTGCTTTACAGTTATTTTATGGGCTGTGGGTTAGGAGCTAGCATATGTGTGTCTTTCTACTCTGCCATCTTGACTCCTTCCCAGTTTTGAATTGTTAAAAGCACTGCCCAGTTTTCCAAAATTCTGTGCTTGCATTAAAAAAATAACTTGCATAAGTACAAAATGGGAGAAAATATAGATAGATAGATAGAATATATAAACACCAGTTCATGTAGAGGCTCAATCTGAATCAACAGAGTAATAGGGTGGCCAGAAACCAACTTGGTCTTGGGCTTCATTAAGAGAGTCTGGGTGTTCAAAACAAAAGTATCCTCAGCTCTGGCCAGTTCACACCTGGAAAGTTGTGTTTAGTTCTAGGCACTACTTTTCAGAAGAATCTTAACAAATTGAAAATATATACAGAGGAGAGAGATTGGAATAGGAAGGGGACTAAAGATTGTTCCATGGAGAACTTCATTAAGAGACCTCATTAAAGGACCTAGAAATATTGAGCCCAGAGAAGAAAAGATCTTTGGGAAATTTAATAGATGAACTCAAGTACTTGAATGGCTACCACATGTAAGAGACATTGGCTTCATTCTGCTTAACCCCAAGCTGAAGAACTGGAAGCTCTAGGAAGGTAGGAGTCTGGTCTATATCACAAGGAATTTCCAAACAATTACAACTCTCTAGCAATGGGAAGAGCTCTCTTAGAGTATAGCCAATTGCCCATTGTGGAAGGTGTTCAAACAGGTTGGGAGGTCAACTATAAATATAGCAAGGATTGGTGTTTCAGATAAAAGTTGACCTATATACTCTCTGAGATGCCTTCCAAAATGAAAGATTGTAGCCTTCTATCATCTAGCTCTTATGTTGTACTGGATGACTGTCTGCCAAAGCAATGACAGAATTTGGCTAGGAGGTTGCTAGATAGAAGGAGATAGAAGGGATGGCATGACCAAAACTAGGAATGTGTAGTGTACATGTGTATAGTGGGAGATGGGGAGTGGAGGGAGAAAATGAAGATACTACAACAATCTCCTTTAAGAAAATATATCTTTAACTGATAATATTGTTAATAATACCTTATATTCTGCAAGATGTCACGACATTTTATAAAATGCTGTCAAATCCTCCATTATCTAATTCTTTCTTATAGGAGTCCTGGGAAGGAGACAGGGCACATGTTTTATGCCCCTTTTACAGTTGACAGGCTCAGAAAAGAGGTATGGTCACAATTTTATTGATTCCATGGTTTTACTTTTCCCTATACATTTATGACTCCCAAATGTTATCTACTATCAAAGGTAGAAAGAAGCTTGGAGTCTGTCTAATCCAAATGCCTCCTTTTAAAGAAAAGGAAACTGAGGCTTTGAGAGGCAAAGAAGTGACTGCCCAAAGTCCCACAGCAAGTAATTAGCAAGGACTCAAAAATAGATCTTCTCAGCCATCCCCTACACCACATTTCCTTGCTGAGAACAACCATATGAAACATACTGTTTCTAATAGGATTGATGCTGACAAAATGTGAAATCAATTTGAAGGATCACATTCTTTTCTACAAGATGAATGCTATTTCATTACCTAATTAGTTTCTAACCAGTGTTAATCACTAAATTCATTATTAAATGTTCCCAGGTATTTATTCATTCTCTCAAAGAGGCAATCATTCTGTGCCCAAGATTTTTTTTTTGCACCAGTCTCCTCAGAGCACCAAAATACATGAGGTAACAAGGGATTACTGAGCAGACATTGTCTTTGCATCCCTAATGTTCAGCACAGTACCAGGCATATGGTAGGCATTGATAATTTTTTGTTAAATTAAACTTAATTCAATAGACATTGGACCAAACTTGGATGTTTACGCTATAACAAAAGTAAGAAAATATAGAACCATCTATCTGAAACCAAAGATCTTAGAAAAATCAACATGAACATAAAATTAAAATTCAATCAACAAGTGAAAAGTAAGTTGAACTCATTCTTTATTTCTTGTTCAGGCCATCCCTCAACTTGGGAACAAGTAACATCTCAAAAGTCTCTTTGTAAGAGGCCTATTTAGAATTCCAAACATACTTCTAATTGGAAAAAATACTATATATATGAAGCAAGCTAGGTAGCTCTATACATAGAGTGCTGAACCTGGCCTCAAAGTAGACCTGAATTCAAATTTGACCTCAGGTGCCTGCTATCTGTATAACTCTGAGCAAGTCACTTAACTTCTGCCTGCCTCTATTTCCCTTTATGTAAAGTGCAAGTACTAATAGTACCTACCTCCCAGGGTTGTTTTGAAGATACAGTGAAATATCTGTAAAGTGCTTTGTAAACCTTTGTAAACCAAGTAAATGCTATTATTATTGGAAATTTTATTATTCTTTTAAGGGCTGGGTTATGGAGTAGTTTGCAAAAATCATGCAAGCTCTAGAGTCCCTATGCTATCTATACACAAAATGGTCTAGAATCAAAGAAACATGGAGTGTCAGATCTGGAAGGGACTTCAGAGGGCATTTAATTCCCTTTAGGAGGATTCCCAACCACAGAGGGGCAGAAAGATAGACACGGAGAAACAGAGATAGAGATACACAGAGACACAGACATAACCATAGACGTGTTTCTGAGACGGATAAAGACAAAAAAAAACAGACACAGTGAAGTGGTGTTAAGGCAGGAATAGGAATTATACTGGTGTGGTGCTAGAGACAACCCTGAATTTAAAAAACAAAGACTTTGTTTTGAGTCCAGAAATGAAACAGGTTGCTTAGAGAGGAGATGAATTGTTCCCCAGAGGTCTCATCACGAGAGATCCACCAGCCAGGATCGGACAGCTGCTTGCCAAATCTGCCGCAGAAGAAAGTCTTGCGGCTTGCTGGGATTGAGCTCAATGAACTTGAGGTCTCCGAATTCTGAGATGTTTCGGTTCTTAGAATACGGGATAAGGAAGATTCCATGATAGTAATGGTCCCTGGATCAGAGATCTAGACTTAGAGGGACCCTTGTTTTACGAATGAGGACACTGAGTCCTAAGGAGGGTGTCACACAAGTAGTGTCAAAAGTAGGATTTGAACTCAGGCCTTCAGAATCCAGAGTGCTTTTCCCACTATTTTACATATGTCCAGAGCAAAAGGAGCTATGTGACACATAGAGAGAAGAGAGGCCATTGGGCTTTACTCTCCTGTTTCTCCTCCACCACCAGACTGATCACCAAAGAATCTGCCCTGAGCAGTTACTGCAACAAGGTGAGAAATGGGAAACAAAATTAGGAGTGGAGAAGTAGATAGGTCTCAGACAGCAAACAAATCTACAGAAGATGGGAAGGGAACAGTCAGTCCCTCTCTTGATGCCTTCATGCTTATCTGTAACCTGAGAGCATTGTAAGATCCTTTGCAGCTCTGATATTCTGTTCTTTCGTTGTTCAGTTATATTTGATTCTTCATGCCCCCCCATGTGAAGTTTTCTCTATAAGGATGCTGAAGTGGTTTGCCGTTTCCTTCTCCTGCTCATTTTACAGATGAGGAAACTGAGGCAAACAGGGTTAAGTTACCAGTTAAGCTAGTAAGCGGCTGAGGTTGGATTTAAACTCAGGTCTTTCTGACTCCAGGACTGATGCTCTATCCCCTGCACCACCTGGCTTCCCTTCTATGTTTTAAGTTCTCTAAATTCCTGATTGCCTACATTCTAAGGTCATTCCATCTCTAAACTATTTCATTTTTAAAAGATCCTTTCCAGCCCTGCCATTTTAGGTCCTGGCAGTGCAGATATCTGTATTTCAAGATTCCTTCCAGTTCAGACATTCTGTGCCTTTAGGAACCTCATGTGTATTCAAACTTGAATGGGGGAGGGGAAGCCTATAACTCCCAAAGCACACAAAAAGACTCATTTCAAGCATGGCAAAAAGAAACCTCTGCACTTAACACAGAGGCTTAATACTGTGTTAATGCAGCCTCGTGTTCCTCCATTCTAATTAGCTCAAACACAGGGAGGAACCTTGGAGATGAAAGCTAACTCATTAAGGCCCTCAGAAAATCACCTCCTATTCAGTTTGCAGCCCCCATAGTCATCTCCAGGTTTCTGGGCTCATTAAGATGCAAGTTGATTTATTATTAGTTCGAACAGACATCTTTATTCAAGTGTAAATGACAGAATAATAGAAGAACTGCCTGACAGCTTGCTGAGAAAATTGGAGCCCTCATCTTCCTATATGATAAATTCACCTTAAAATAAAATCACGCCCATGGAAGATACCCGAGTCAGGCCCTGCAGCAGCTGGAGCTGGGGAATGACAGCAGGTTGGCGGCAGAGAAAAAAGCTGGGGCTTCAGAGGCTTGGTTCTAAAGATGGGAGGTATAAGCTCAGAAGTGGTGAGCACTGGGACCCTCTAAAGCAGGCAAAGAAAATTGTAGGTTGTGTAAGGGAAAGTGCCAGGTGGGAAAGGATTGCCATCCACAGCGATGTCCTGCTTACAGAACCAGAAAACTCTTAGCCTGTTGAAATAACACAGTCTTTGAAACGTCCATTCCCACAATCTTAGATCTGAAGAATCTTGGGGTCTTAGAATCAGAGAAACTTACTGTTCTTGTCCTCAGAGAATCATGGAACTTTAGGTTCATTTGGTTTTAGAGTTATCAAAAATTAAGATTGTCAAGTCAAAGACTCAGAGCCACCAAATCTTATAAATACAAGAACTTAGGGATCTTAGAATGATCCAGTATCAGAACCTTAGAGGTCATCAGATCTAACACTTACCTGAAGCAGGAATCTCCTCTGTACCATCCCTGAGAAGTGGTCAGCCAGCCTCTGCTAGAATGTCTTCAATGACAGGGAGCACACCATCTTTTGAGGAAGGCCACTCAATTTTGGGATAGCTCTAATTGTTAGAAAATTCTTCCCAATATTGAACTGATGTCTTCCTTCTCATAGCTTTTTTTGCTCATTAATCTAAGGTCTATTCCATGAGACCAAGCATAATAAATCTCCTCCACTATTCCATGTGACAGCCACTAAAGTGTGAGTCTTGGGAATCTCCTGTCTTCTTTTCTCCAGTTGGATCATGCCCAGTTGTCTTGATGATTCTTCTATAGCCTTCCCCTTTGGATACCATATTCTTCTACTGAACCAGCTGCACCTGCTCACACCTGGATCCCAGAAGTGGGGGGCAGGAGTTGGTGGCTACTGCTCCCATCAATCACATTGTCCATCCTAACTCAAGTAGGATTGGGTCAATCTTCTCTCCACATCCTGCTGCCGAGGGATGACAGGAACCTCTCAAAAGGAACCAGGGGAATGCCACCAATCCTGACTCCATGGCATTCCCTAAGGCTTCTCATAGTTTTTCATTTTATACCTTCTCCAATGTAATTATCATGTACTGCTCTGTATTGTAATTATCTGTTTGTGCCCCACTGCCCCAGTTGACTAGGCATTTCAGGAGAGCAAAAATCAAGTCATATTTAAGATTCAGATAGTAAGATCATAGAGCTACAACTGAAAAAGAAGTCTCAGGGGTCATCTAGTCTAATACTTTCATTATATAGATGAGGAAATTCACACACAGAGAAGTTACGACTTGCCCCTGGTTACACCGGTAGTACGGTCAGGGGTGGCATTATGAACCCAGGTCTTTCCAAGTTAAAATTCAGCCCTCTATCAGTGGCATGTGATAGACATAGAATTGGAACCAAGGCCCTCTGACTCCAGAGGTTAAGATGGTGCCTGTGAGAGATTTATATTTTCACCTAAAAATAAAAACATGCCCATAGAATGTACCAGAGTCAGACTTTTGTCTTTCATACCACACCACACCACTCTATTCTGCACAAAGTAGGAATTCCGCATATGTCAATTGAACAGAATTGAATTTGTTGAGTTGTCAAAGGAGGAAAAAATACAAATACAGAGAAATCAGACATGTTTGCAGAGCACAGTTTTGGTCCAACAATAACATCAGAACACAGAATAGTTTGCCTAACGGAGCCAGTTCTTATCCTACTCTTTGTCATGCCTAGAGAACTTCACCCTTCACGACATATTTTCCCCCACCCTCCAAAATAAACAAACACCTATTATGTTCAAGGTTTTGCCATTGATGCTGGGTTTGCAGTCATGCCATCACCTTCCTGATGTCACGGTCCTCTTGAAGAATGAAGGACAAACAAAATGTGAATAGATACAGCCAGAGAGGGGCTGGTAAATGTTTGACAATAAGCTCTGTCTAAAAAACGTACTTGTGAAACACTTTTGAGTCTCCATCCCTTTTTTTAAGCCTAGACAACCTGAAAGAAAAAAAACTGTGGTCATGACACACTTTTTAAGTTCAATCTGCATTACCAACATTTTTTCCATCACTTTCTCAAATCTAGACCATCAACAAAACAGTAAATCAATCCCTGATTTGTAGACTTTGTTGATTTTTGAGGTCAAAATGCTCACATTGAAAACTTAACAATTGACTTGTGAGCTGGTTATGAACCAGGTCTAGTATCCCATAGAATAATTTCTTGATCTCAGAAAATTTGTAATTTAACAGAGGAGGGACAAGTATATGAAAAGTAAAGCTATGGGGGCAATGAACTATCTTTAAGAAAAGTCTGAGTAAAATGCTAAGGGGGCAAAGATCACTTTGACTAGAGATTGGGCTGGAGAGGATGAGAGGGCAGTCAGAAAAGGCTTCATAAAAATCTTAACATCTGAACTTGGTTTTTTCAGTCTTTAAATGCCTCCCATCCCCTCAGTAAAGGAGTGACATCTTTTATCAATAGTCATCAGTCAGAAGATGCTTACACATTGACATTTCTAAGGGGGAGGTGGGCTATAAGAATGGAGAAGGCGAATGGAGAAGAAGGAGCCTGGAAATCAAAGATTCTCCCCTTCATCTGGGAAAAGAATTCTAAAGTTCTCATTTCATAGACTCAGTAGCAGAAGGCCTGAGCTAGAACACAGAACTCAGAATACAGAATGTGAGAGCTAAAAAGGACCTTTAAGGACAGAGATCATATATCATATCAGAACTAAGAAGGACCAAGATACCCTCCTACCTCATTCTTTCACTTCACAGAGGAGGAAACTGAGTTTTCATGAGGTTAAGTGCCCAAGGTTATATTGTTCAGAGCTGTAACTCAGTGACTGAAAGAGCCACATATGTAAATAAAATGCTTTGCAAATCTTGTTCAGCCTTCATTTTAGAAGGGGACCGATGACATCAGAAAAATACAGATGTCTTTTTATCCTTTAAAAGGAAAGGATTTGGTTGTCACTGTGTACAAATTGTTTGACACTGTTAAAAGGACTTTAGTTCACAGACCCATACTGTATCATATAGAACAATTTACTGTTGTGCCAATAAATACTTTTGAGTCATCTAAGCTGTTTAGAATCACATAATTTTCTCATATTTGCGGTATATCTTTCTTCTCACAGAGAACATCATTCTATTCACTTCTTCAAAGGTATTTACGGATAATTAGAATTTTTCACGTTGTCCTTGAACCTCTATAAGGTTATATCTCCTTTTACAAAAGGAAGAACATTTCTGCTGTTTAAAGAGAAAGGAGTGTGCTGGGGGGAAATATAAATCTCTCACAGACACTATTTTAATATCAAAATGAGATGATGTCTTGACTTGCACATGGATTGGATTGAAGGCAGAGTTGCACAAAGTCATCAGTCTCACACTTTCTTCCTGAGGCATCGAAATCAGCTAACGGATCTTCCTGAGGCATCGAAATCAGCTAAAGGATCTTTCCCAAAGCCAATCTCCATGCGTGAATACTTAGGTTTCCTCTGTGTCTCCACCCATCCCCCATCAATGCCAGCTCTCTGGTGCACCTGCCTGCTCCACTCTCTCCCTATCAACTCTCATCCTTCATTTAGTATCACAAAATCCAAGACATGAGAAGTGGAAGGACCTCTTCAGGTCTTCCTTCAAACCAGTTCCTCCCAGCTTCCAGAAGGAATCACCAGTTTCAGTGATTCCTTCAGGGAGTGCCCTCATCACTGACCTGAGTGACAGCACCAAATGTTGACTGACAAATTCCATTCCCTGGTGGTCAACCTTCCGCTGACACTCAGATAAACTGATGTACAACAAATGTTCATTTTTTAAGGTTGTGCTCAAAGCTGGTTTTAGTTTGGAAGGATGTGTCCAGAAGAGCCTTGAAGTGTGCAGAAAGAATCTCTAAGAATCCATGGTCACTTCCATACCCAATGGGGAATCAAGTTGGATTTTCATGAGATTTTCATGCTATTAGTATAATACTTATTTTACTGGGACTTATCAAGAGTCACAGAACCTTAAAACACAAACCGTAGACTGTCAGAGCTGGAAGGGATTTTAACATAAAATCTCTGAGAAGAAAGCAGTTGTCCCTGCCAGTGCTTCCCTCTGGGGTTATCTTTTATTAACATGTAGTTCATATGAACATTCATTTATATACATGTATACATATGCAGTATATTGCATGTACAATGCAATATATTAGCTCTTTGAGGGTAGGGACCCTGGTTTTGCCTTTTTCTGTATCCTTACAGCTTAGCACAGTATCTGAAATACAATAAACACTTAATAAATTCCTGTTGGTCAACTGACTGACTGAACTTAGAGAGGTCCAACCCACACATTTTGCAGAGGAAGAAACCAAAGTCAAATGTGAAAAAGACCAATGTATGAATTATTTCCCTTTTTCTTCCACCAAGCATCCAGTGGCCTTATGGCAGGCATATGCTGGTAAATGTTTAACAACTGGCTAGCAAAAAAAGAAAAAACTATGCACACTTTTAAGCTTAACCTTCATATTAACATTTTCTCCACCACTTTTCTAAATCTAGACAATCGACAATATAATGAATCGAAGACTGATTTGTAGCTCTGCTGATTTCTGAGGTATAAATAAATGCTCACACTGAAAATTTAGCAACCAACTCCTCAAGATGGTTAGAGCTGGCTTTAGCATACTCTTGTACCATAGACCTATCTGATTCTTCTAATTAAAAACTGCTCTCAGCCAGATACAGTTAGAAAGAAATATGTGAACAAATTCACACTAAGGTATGAATGTCTAATACATTTTGATGGGTCCTTTTATATTCTAACAGGATTGATCCAAAGGAAGTAATCTCTGCTGGATACAAGTTGGGGTATTCTAAATACAGAAAAAAAAATAGAGAGGAATGTTTCCTGATTAACTTATATCCTGCACATAGTAGGACCTCAATAAATATGTAGCCAATGAATGAATGTGCCATTTGAATAATGTTCTATACTCACCAATAGAACATTACAGTGCGTCACAAAGATTAAAAATCATAGCAAATCATAAAAGTTTAAAGCTGGGAAGGGACTTAGAGAAAATCTAGTCCAATTCCATCATTTTACAGGAAAAGAAATTGAAACTCAAAGAGACATGACTTGCCTAAGGTCACACAGCAGAACCAGAATTATAACCTAACTCTCCAGATTTCATTTCCAATCATTTGCTCACCATCACTACCCCCTGCCTCCAAAAACAAGTCTGTGAGGAGTCTCTTCCAGTATTTCTGAGTATCATGTCCCACAGTGGAAATGACTTTCAACATTTGATCTGTTTCAAAAAAGTAGTAGAACAGGAGTCTATCTTTTCAACCTTGCTGAATCTAAGATAAGATGAAAAAGGGTGGGTCCCAAGCTTGCCCATTCCATTTATGAGGGTCTATGTGTATGTGTTCATCCTTTGTTGCCAAAGAAGACCATGTCATCAGAGAAATGATAACGTGACTTGCACTTGACTTTGTTTGGAGTGAGGGAAGGCTGTGTAGGTCACTAGCCTCACTTCTCCTCCAGAGCCATCTGAATCTGGAGACCTGATATTTCTCAGGATAACTGGAGATGACCCAGGATGAGACAATTTGGGTTAAGTGACTTGCCCAAGGTCACACAGCTAGTGAATGTCAAGTGTCTGAGGTGAGATTGGAACTCAGTTCCTCCTGACTCCTGCACAGGTACTGTATCTACTGCACCACCTAGCTATCTTTGTGAGGGTCTGTATGAATCATCTAAAACCTTTGTTATCCTCTAATGCTTTAGGTTGATGGTTAAAATCTTGGGTTTGATCAGCTATCAGATAATCGATTCTTAAACCCTTAATAGATGTGGGACACAGTAGTGGTGTGGGAAAGGGGACTGCACAAGGAAAGGTGGAACAAGGAAACGCTAGTCAGGGAAGCTCTGAAGACACACATCATCTTATGTCACAATTTTGCCAAAGGCCCCCCTGTTGCCTTTGTGGCTGACGAGCTACAATTGGCCCTGGTTTCTTATCAGCCTGTCTTATCCTGTGACAGGTGTATTTAAATTCTTCCTGCCAAAGTCGCTCCCAGCAATTCCTTTCCATCATTTATATAGGAAGTGATGGCCTTATTGTTTGGGAAGACAGGACATCAATATCACCCCTAATTGAGCAAGACAAATTATATGCCAGACCTGTTGACCTTTCAAACTGGCGTCTATAATATAATAATCTTTACAGTCTTCTTGTCTCTGACACAGATATCAGGACTTAACAGAATTAACCGAGAAATCTGAGCTAGCAATTGGTAGTTCAGACCTCACCTGGCTGTGAGGAGCAGGCTCTGAGGGGACTGAGGGTCAGAGTCCTGGAAATAAAACTAGCTCATGTCAGACTCTGAAAAAGGCCCAAGTTGGCTTGTTCAATATTTCCCCTTCCCTGACCCTTGGTGATCCAGGTCCTCCAACACCTGTGTTTCCCTATCAATAGTTCCCTGGATAGCTCCTATTCCCTCAGGACCTTGCTTTATCTATTTCCCAGAGTGACAGACTATCTTGTAAACTAGAGGCTTCTAAGGGGGCTGGAGGAAGACGTTGAACTTGTAGTCAAGATAATAGGGGACTAGCACTCCCTCTGTCTGACACCTGTGCTACCTGGAGCAAGTTACTCAAACCTTCCTGAGTCTCAGTTGGGTCCTCAGCAAAATGGAACATGTGCACCCTCTTCCTCCCAGGGTAGTTAGGAAAGAACTTTCCAAACTAGAACACTAGGGCACTGTGAGCTTTGGTGATGATGAAGTTCACTGGTGTCTCACCATGCTGTCCCTAATAGCGTGCTTATCTTTTACCTGGAGTCTCCCAGAAATACAAAGCCTTAACTCACAAGAGCAAATCTCTGCTGGTAGAGTTTTAGTCAGGTATTGGTCTGGAGGGGTTATCACGCTGAGTTTTTCATTTCTCTGACTTGAACCATCAGAGCTATCAGTTGTCTAAAAACATGGATTATTGAATTTTAGAGCTAGAAAGTGGAGATCATTTATTTGACAAAAGAGAAAACTGAGGCCCAGTGTCTTGTAAGCTGGTAGTTAATGACAAAGGCAGGGCTTTACCCCAGGTAGTGGTAATTAATAATAATAATATCTAATATTTATATAGAGCTTAAGATTTGTAAAATTATATACACACTTATAGGTATATACACATATACATATTATATGTGTGTGTAGATGTATATATGTGTGGGTATATGTGTGTGTAGAGAAAATATATAATATATTTTATCTATTACATTACAAGTACTGCATTTACAAGATAGGTGGTTCAGTGAATTAAATCTCTGGCCTAAAGCAGGAAGACTCATCTTCCCGAGTTCAAATCCATCCTCAGACACTCACTAGCTATGTGGCTCTGGGTAAGTCACTTAACCCCATTTGCCTCAGTTTCCTCATCTGTTAATAAGCTGGAGAAGGAAATGGCAAACCACTCCAATATCTTTGCCAAGAAAACGCCAAATGGGGTATGAAGAGCTGGACACAACTGAAAAATGACTGAACAATATCTATATTACACATACAAATTCTCATTCGATCCTTCCAACAATGCTGTGAGACAGATGCTTGTTATTAATTCCGTTTTATCGGTGAGGAAAATGAGTCTGAAAGGAGATAAGTGACTTATCCTGGGTCACATATTTAGTGTCTGAAGAAGGATTTGAACTCTGGTCTTCTTGACTCCACGTCCAGAAGAGGCTCCTGATAAGTGTCCTGAATCATTAGTTCAAGCAAGCAAGGCTTTAAGTATCTTCCATATGACACACTCTGTTGCTAGGTATTAGCAATACAAACAGCACAGATAATTAGAAGGGACTTAGGAAAAATTGATTTTTTTACATATGTGTAACAGGGGTTTTGTTTTTCTTGCTTTCTCAATGGGATGGAAAGTAGCTTTCCTGGAAATCCAATTTAATTCAATTTTTAACAAGGGGAGGAAGAAAAAAAAAGATGTTTTTGTCTGAGCCTTTCTTCTTACGGAGGAGAATACTGAAACTTAAGAGAAATGAATTCATAAAAACACTTGTAGGGTGAAGAATTGGAGTCAGGACCCCCAAACTCCCTTCCAGCATAGTTTTCCCAACATCCTGGACCAATGATTCCCTGTAAACTTGACCCTGCTTGGAGAAGAGTCTTCTAGAAGCTTTCCCGGGAGCTGGGGTGGAAGGTTCTTTACTTAGCTCCTGAAAAATTGCAACTTCAGGTCAATGATTAAACATTTCCTCCATCGATAGTTTAAAATGAGTAATGAGGCAGAAACTTGCCTAAAATCAATTCCATGTTTTTATGATTAATCCTAAGCAGAAAGAATAATTTGTTACAGGAGCATTGCTAATGGTTCCTGGGGTACGGGCTCCATCTGACAAATGCTACTGAATGTTTTCTAGAGACAAGGTCACAACAGAGGGAAGGAGGGAGGAGTTGTACGGGAGAGAGGGGAGAATATGTGTGGGTATATGTGTGTATAGAGAAGGGCAGAAGCTATTTCAAGAGGGGAGACACCAGTTCAGTATCTCCCACCCAACCACCCCTTATAAAGTAGGGACCTTCTCTTTGTACTAACACACTCAATGGATGTGTTGGCTTTAAAGCCCAGAAGATATAAGTTTAAATCTTGATTCTGATACATACTTACTGGCTGTATGACCCTGTATCAGTCACTTACCCTCTCAATGTTCTACGCAACTTTCTAAGACAATATTTTGCATGGAAGCTGTTGATCTTCATGAGTAGAGAGAGTTTCTACATCTCCAGTCTCCCATTCTTTACACTGGCTATTCAGCATATCTAGAATGCTCTTCCTCTTTATTTCTGCCTCTTAGAATATCTGATTTCTATAAAACCCAGTTTAAATGCCACCAACTTCAGGAGGTCTTTCCCTATCCTCTTAGTTGTTAGTGCTTTCCTCTCTAGAGCTACCTCCATCTATTCTCTAAGTGTCTTAAATGTACTGATTTATGTTATATGTGGTTTCCCTGTTAGAATATAAGCTCCTAATATGGTTTCAGAAAAACCTGGAAAAATTTGCATGAGCCAGTACAAAATCATGTCAGTAGAACCAGAACCTTATATACAATAAGAGTAACACTGTACAATAATCATTTGTGAATGACTTAGCTCTTCTCAGCAATACAAGAAGCCAAGACAATTCCAAAGGACTCATGATGAAAAATACTATCCACCTTCAGAGAGAGAATTGACAAACCCTGGGAGCAGATTGAAGCATACTTTTTCACTTTAATATTTTTGCTTTTTTCCAATATGGTTAATATAGAAATATTTTTTGCCATGTATAACTGATATATCACTGACTCAATGTGGGGGGTGGAAGAATGAGAGGGAGGGAGAAAATTTGGAACTCAAACAATGTTAATGAATCTTATAAATAAATAAAAATTTGAAAATAGAACATAAACTCCCGGAGGGCAGAAACTATTTTTCTTTTTAACTTTTTCACCCTAGTGCTTTACAAAATTCTGGGAATATAATATAAGTCCTTCAACTGTAAAAAGGGAATGATATTAATAGCACCCACTTTTCAATGCTGTTGTGAGTATCAGATGAGATACAGTACCTGATACTTAGGAAATGCTTAATAAATACTTGTTCTCTGCCCCTCCAAAATAAATACCTGTTACCTGACTGACTCAAATGAGAGGTTAAAAGGTATGCTACCCTCCCATATACATGTGGCCTTATTCAGTCAGCATCAGGTCTATCAGAACAAATTAAAATTTTTTGCTGGCCAATATTTAAGGTATAGACTCTTCCTTTCAAGAGTTTGAAATACAGTAAAGAGATTATGTGTATGTACAGAAAAAAATAGTAATCAATGTTAAGTGCCTAGTGGATAGTGGAATAACAGTTGCAGAACTGTAAAATAAAAGATTTCTACAAGTAGAGATGTAAAGGGAAGGCAGTCATAGGTATAGAGGACAACATGCAGAAAGGAGGAGGGTTGAGGGAAGAGGGAAAGGAGATGAGGAAACAATTAATAATCTAGTGTCGATGGAATGTTGACTGCAGGAATGGGGAGTAGGAGGAGATAAGATTGAACAGGCAGGTTGAGGCCAGATGGTGTAAGGCCTTGAATCCAGCCAAAGGAATTTATATCTGATACATCAGGTTATAGAATCTCTGAGTGATACAACAGATCCAACCTTAATGAGTTTTAGACTGTATGAAGGACAAATTTCAAGGGAAGAAAGTAGAGACAGAAAGGTAGGTTAGAAGGTTGGGACAATTAAACAGGCAAGAAGTGGCATTAAGGAGAGAGCCATGTGAGTGAAGAGCAGGGGTGGATACTAGGTGCTGACAGACTCAGTATAGTTGCCCAACAGCTCCTATTTGAAAATGGCAGTGTGTTCCCTTTCCTCAAGATCTAGAGTCTTTGAACTATATCTCTCCTTTAACCCATCACACCACATTTACACACACACACACACACACACACACACACACACACACACGCACGCACTCACACATGCACGCATGCATGCACAATTTACTGACATCCCTTCTCTTAGCCCAATAAAAATGGTGCTCTTTGAAGACAGGAACTGTGTCCTTTTTCATCTTTGTCTCTAGTATCAAGCCCATAAGGCAACTGGGGGGCAGCTGGCCTTGGAATCAGGAAGACTCATGAGTGCAAATCCAGCCTCAGACACTTACTAGATATGTGACCCTGGGCAAGTCACCTAACCCTGTCCTTCTCATCTGTAAAATGAGCTGGAGAAGTAAATGGAAAACCACTTCAGTGCCTTTGCCAAGAAAACCCCAAATGGACTCACAAAGAAACAGACATGTCTCATGACTCAACAATAGTCACACCCATGCTTTGACTTTGTCAGACACTTCGTCGTTGAATTAAATTAGAAATTAATAGGATGTGAAGGCTGAGAATGGGAAAGAATCAGGATAATGGGGCAGCTTTGAACTTGGAGAAGGGTAGCTGCCCCTAACAGAAACCTGACATTTTCCTTATTATTGGTGCTCCATTCAAATGATGCTAGTCCTTTTCACAGGGTCATAGAACAGGACTGAAGGGGGTTGTAGAGGTCTCCTAGTCCAATTCTTTCATTTTACAAATGAGGGAACTGAGGCTCAGAAAAGTTCAATGACTTATCCAAAATCACATGAGTAAAAAGGGGATAGGAAAGCTCCAAACACAAGTCCTGTTACTCCACCTTCTAGGGCTGGTTTTAAATGGCCTCAAATGCTTAAGTGGGGATAGCCACAAAGGACAAAGTGTATACATAAAGGTAGGTCCCACGTTAGTCTCTTCCCCTTCCTCCATCTCTTTGTGGCTTGGATTCTTTTCTGTGCCCTTCAAGAGTTAAGCCAAAATAATGTAGAAACAAGAACAAGTTGTTGATTTGATTTCAGCATCACAAGTGGGAGTTTGGTTTCTAGAATGTTATTCAAAACAACATTCTCTCCTTGTTGGCAGTCTGAATAATGCTTAGAGATAACATCCTTTAATATCAGCTGGGAAATTCAGCTGCCCTGCAAAGCTGGATAAGATTCCTTGATAACGTTTCTAAACCTGCCTGCCCTGGAGGCCTCCACGTGATATAATAATTCACCATGACCCTTGACATGGATGCACATGCTCTGCCCCAATCAGGTGCTTAATGAATGCTTACTAAAGTGAGTTGTGAAGAATTAGATGAGACTGGGGTAAACTGAATTGAATCAAATTCAGTTGGCCAGGTTCAGTGAGGGTTTGGGGTGGCAAACATTTGACCAGAAGCAGTAGAGACAGAATCACTGTATCTTAGTGTTACAAGTAACCCCAGAGGTCACTTAGCACAATCTTTCCCTAATCAGGAATTTCTAAAATATGGTCATTCAGCCTCCACCTGATCTGCTTTCTAGGATCATCTTCCCTGGGGGGGAGGGGGGGAATCACTACCATTTCAGGAAGGAGAAAGGAAGAAGGGAAAGGAAAAAGAAGAATCAAGAAGAGGAGTAGATGTAGAAGGAGAAATAGAAGGGACAAAGACCTGAAAGAGGACAATAAGAAAAAGAGGGAAGAAGAAGATGATAAAAAAGAGGAAAGAAGGAGGCAGAAAGACAAGGGAAAAGGAGAATGATGAGAAAGTAGACAAAAGGATAATTATAGTGGTGAAGATAAAGACAAGAAACAAAAGAAGAGCCTAGGACATTCATATTGGGAAAAAATACGAAAGCCTATCAACTCTTGAAGAAATGTATATGACCTCAGCTGTCCCCAACTCAAGATTTCTCACATGCCCTAAAATTCTAGGGGCTGGCAGAAAACTTAACAATTAAATGACTAAAAAGGACCTTAGGAGCGCACAGACGCATTATGGTAGCATGGTAGTAGAGTGGTAGACTCCACTAGCTTTGGAGTCAGAGATTCTGGGTTCAAGTGTTCCTGTTTCATATATATTTAATAACTTTGGGCAAGTTACTTATCTGTTCTGAACCGTGGCTTCCTCATATGTAAAGTGAGGGTATCTAATGTCCTTTTTATTGCTTATTTTATGATCCTTTCAGTCCAGCCCATTGTTTCAAGGCAGCAAAGCATCATCACACTCCAGATTGTTAATCCCCTATGAGATTGCAAAGCAATTTCCTTGTGGGCAGAGAGTGTTCCATTAATTGTATTTGCATTCCCAGTGATTGGTCCATAATATGCTCTTAATAAATACTTCTTCATTCAATTATTGAGACATTCCTAAATATCCTATTTCTAAAGCATTTCCAAGGAAAGAGCTTTGGAATGTTCATGCAGACATTCATTCTAACATCAAACCACCTGATCACCATGGTGGTACTTGTGCCCAGTTTAAATCTCTCTTGAAGTCGTTGATGTCCATTTCTTTTCCTTGAATATGTATCCATACGCCATTTGGCTAGATCTACACTAACAAAACACATGAAATTTAAGCAGTTCTCTGAATAATGAGACACATCATTTTTATCTGAAATGAGTATTTCTCCATAGATATTAAAATGTCAGTTCTCAAAAGGTCCATAGAGACCATCAAGTTCAACCTCTCCCTTTTTAGAGAAGGAAACTGAGACCAAGAGAGAAAAGGACTTGCTCCAGGTCACTCAGTAAGTTAGTGACAGAACCAAGACTCAAATCTGTTTCCTAAAACCTAGTCCCAGGGCTCAATCTACTACTCATTTCCTAATTCCATCCTACTAGCTAGACTGGTTAAGATAACAGATTGCAAAGATAATTCCTGTTTGTATGGAGTCATAAGGATTACAAAGTATTTTTCTTGCAGCAAACCTAGGGAGGAAAAAGTGCAAATATTATCCCCCTTTAACAGAGGATGTAATGGGTCCTCAGAGAGGTAAAGGTACTTGCCTTGGGACCAAGAGTTGGAGCAGTTTCTAAGATCATTAATGCAGCCTTACAAAATCTGACCATGCTCAATCTTCAATTGCCAGGCTCAATATTTTCCTTATCCTGCCCCCTTTGGAATCCAAGCCCTATAGGCAAAAGCCCAAATTACAGAGCAGCACAAGTCTCGAGCCCTATTGGGCTCCAACTGAACTTGATGGAAATTAACTTTGCTCTTGAGTGAGTCAATGGCATGGCAACAATGGGAGCATGCCCAGAGGAGAGGGCCAGGAGTGAGAGGATTTGGGCTACCATGCCATTGAGAGACAACATGGTGCAGAGCATATCCATATTCATGTCAAAATCCATATGCGATGGAAACAGTGCTGAAGTCAGAGGTTGAAGGCCTGAGTTCAAATCCCAGCTCTGCAACATACTCCTTTGTGTGACCTTGCGTAAGTCTCTTAACCTCTCTGAGACTAAGTTTTTTCATCTGTAAAATGAGGAAGTCAGAATGGACGACCTCTGAGGTCCCTTCAACTCTAGAGTCTCAGCCAAGAGAAGATCACTTGAAGCAATCTGGAGAGGCTTCCTAAAGAGGAAGAAACTTATGGAAGTTATGAGAACAGTCTTCAAATGTCACAGACTAATAAGGGGAAGAAGGATCAGGTACGTTCTTTGGGGTCCAGAAGGAATTAGAATAAAAGAGTTGTAGTTACAAATAGGTCAATTTTGGGCCAACATAATGAAGAACTTCCACAGGTATGGGTTATTGAAAAGAGGTGGTGGTGCTTGGAATCAAGTAGACCTGAATTCAAATCCTATCTCAACTACTTGCCAGATGTGTGATTTGTGTCACTTAACCTCTGTCTGCCTGTCTGCACCTTCTTCCCAGGGTTGTTGGGAGGACCAAATAAGGCAACATATAAAAAACACTTTGAAAACCTTCCAATGCTACCTAAAGGCTAACTATTAGTATTAATAGGCTATAAGCTCCCTGTCAAAGGAGTTGTAGAGGGAATTCCTGTCCTGGATGAGATGCTAGACTAGACACCTTCAGAGGTCCCTTCCAACTCTGAAACTCTATGATGGAAATGCAAATTCACTACAGACCTTTAAAATTCATGTTTCTTTTAGGATAACTCAAAAAGAACATTTGCTATTAAAAATATGTCTTTTAAGGAACACATTTCTAAATACATTTCATGATATATTCCAAATATACATGGTCTTATGTAAGAGTTTTTCAGAGGCAGGTAAGTAGTAATGAGGACCTGTTCGGACTAAGGTAAAGACAACGGGAGGGGAGAAGAGGGGATGACTTTGAGAGATAAATGGAAGGAAGATTTGGCAACAGATTAGACATCTTGGGATTTTCAAATCAAACTTTTTGGAACAATGTTCGGAACACCATTAAGAAGCGAGGGTACCATTGAACTCCGTGATCTGCTCTAATGCTCAGATTCGGTGATTTTCTAAGTCCTTGAGGTCAGAGGTTCAGGTCTTGCCTAAACTTTACAGTTCCTCAGATCCCAGCACAGACCCTCTCTGCATGCAGTAAGTGCTAAATAAAAGCTTATTGAATTGAATTTGGTTTAATTGAACTAAGACTCCTGAGCTGGCAGCTAATGAGTCACCAGTTCACACTGTGACAGTCAGAGAGCTTGTCTGAGAAAGGAGAAAAACAAAAAATTCAGGTCAATCATACAGCAAGTTATTTTGAAAATGGGTTGCTAACCAGTAGTTTATTGAATTCAACTACCTTATCACCTGGGGACTGAATTCGATTGCTTGTAGAACTGGTTTGTGAGTTGGATACTAGCCCTGGTTCTGTTGAGATGTGAATTGGATTTCCAATTTTCTTTTTATCAGTCTCATGCAATTTAAAACTCAGCAGTTACACACACACACAGACACACACATACATACACATGTATGTGTGTATACTCACACACATTTGTGTGTTTCCCCAAATCTACTGAATACAAAGCAGAGGAGGGAACATATGAAGAATATAAAGATCTATCAATATATTTGGGTTCAGCCTTGTCTCAGGCACACGTGATCTGCATCAACTTGAGTCATTCTATAAAGTCAGAGGATTAGAGTAGACAATCTGTGGGGTCCTTTCCAATTTTAAGTTCAATTTAGAAAACTCTCTGAGCCTCAGTTTCCTTCCTCGCTCAAATGGCAGAATGTTGATGTAAGTGCTTCTCTGTCTCAAGATGCCACACAATTGTGAGCTGTTATCCTCTTTGTTTTTGCTGTAGTTACATCTTCCATAACACCATTGTGCCACCTCCATGAGGCCTTTCTAGGTACCACCAGCGGCCACTGACTTGTTCCCCACCTCCCCACAAGAGAAAGGATGACCTTATATTTATTTTGTAGATATTTTGTAGATATTTGTACACATCTATCTATAGCCTTGAGGACAAATACTGTTTCTTCTTTGTATCTCCAGAGCCCAGCCCAGTACCTAACATATACCACACACTTAATAAATTCTTGCTGCCTGACTAATTGACTTGTTCTATTATATAACACAGAAGAACATGGAATCATGACAATATTCCTAAAACCTCAGAGCTGGAAAGAAACCCAGAGGTAATCTACATCAACCCCCTATCTTTGCCCAAATCCCAATAGCATCTACATCTTGCATCCCTGGAATTCCCCCAAATGACTGGCATTCCTCTACATCTCTGACAAGTGCTTTGTATCAAGTCTCTGAATATTTCCAGTAATGAGGAGCTCATTGCTTCTGGAAGTAGCAATTTGTTTGGTTCCCCTAAATCCTGGGAAGGTCTGCCATCTATTCAGCTACCAAACTGCCTCCTGGTCTCTTCCCACCACTTGACCTCAGGGTTCAACCCTCTGGGATCTAAGAACACAAGTAGAATCCCTCTTCTTCCTCTAAGTCTTTCAGATATGTCATGGGATTAGAGAGTATTAGGACTAAAAGGTCTCTTCCAATATCCTCTTTTTACAGAAGAGGAATCAGAGGAATAGAAAATGGGGTATTGCTTTGCTTAAGTTCACATAGAAAATTAATGGTAAAGTCAAGATGGGAATCCAGATCTCCTACTCCAAACCCAGTTTTCTTCTCACTACATCAACAGCATTCTCCATGCAGATATCGAGAGTAGATGTGTCTACCTAGCCCACTCCACTCTTATCTTCATCTGCTTTATCCCCTACCAACCTTTCTCTTTTCCAGAGTCAATTTCTTCACTTAACATACATAGGACAAGGACTAGTACAGACCCCCTCTCCTGGACCTGCTCCACTTTCTCAACCTCTCCATGAAAGTTGGTGCCCAGAACTGATTGCAATACTCTGGGTCTATTCTAGTGAGCTTGGTTAGTGAATGCTTTACTTAAGCCATCATTTCTTCTCTGACATAAATGCTAAGACTATCAGCTGGTATTATTCAAAGGGACACTGGCCACATCCTGATAGAATGTGACTTGATCCCTGAAACCTCTGAAAATTCTGACATCAATAAACCTGCTTAGTCACCAGTTGAATCCTGCTATGAAGAAAAAAAATCCTTCAGCAGTGAAAAAAAGATATAATAAAGGGAGATTATGATTTCCTTTTTTATCTAATTTATGCAGACATTTTATCTAATTTTCTTCTTTTGCATTGATAAAAGTATGCCTGAGAACAGTACACCTAAAAGGGATGTTAAACACAAAACACAGAATGCTGGTGCTGGTGGGGGCCTTACCATCTGGAATATTTCAACCAAAAGATATCTTAGAAAATAGAACGTAGTATTAGAAATGGAAAGGACCTTAGAATATAACTTTTTTCCAGACTTAGAGGGACCTTAGAACACAGAACATAAAATTTTATATCTTGATGGAACTTTAGGAAATAGAAGGTCAAATGTTAAAATTAGAAAGGACCTTAGAACATGGATTTTAAAGTTGAACAGATGCTATTTTGTGGGGAAAAATGACAGAGGATGTCAAAGCTGAAAGGGATATTAATATAGAATAACCAGACCAGAAGGGACCTTACAATATCAAATAGACTTAGAGAATGAGAAGGGGACTTGGAAATTATCTAATCTAAGTCTTTCATTTCACAAGGGAAGAAACTAAACTCTACTAAAACGAAATGACTGGTCCAAGGTCATACAGTGAATTAGGGGCAATGGCACTCAGACCTCCTAGTTCAAAGCCTATTGTTCCTTTTCACTTTGCAAGCTGCCTTCCACCCCAATTGTATATTTATCTTTTTCTTTTATTAACTTGGTAAAAATCTTGCATTACTCAAAAGACAAAATAATTTCCATTGTCTCACAAGTCATCCCAGGAAACAGCTTCTGACTAAATTACTGCAAATCCTTCATATGAGCTGAAATCAGCAAATTTTTATCTCAGTTGGAGGAAAATCAAATGTTGGGAAAAGTTGAAATTTAATCATTTCTCTACTTGCCCTGGTCATCCGGCAGAATCCTAACCATGCTGCCACTACTTTTGGTCAGTCAATTCGCAAATATTTATTAAGTAGAACATGACATGCTAGGCACTGTGCTAGGCACTAGGGATACAAGAACAGAGAATAACCAGCAATGAGTTTGTATTCATATGGGGGAGATGGCAAGTACATAGGAAAAATACATAAAGTATGAATAGAAAATTCATAAATGCATATATATGCATACACAAAATAATAAATACAAGGTAATTTGGAAGGGAAGGCACTAGATGTCTGCAGGATAAGGAAAGGCTTTACGTAAAAGATGACACCTGAGTTGCATCTTATAGGAAGGGTCCAGTGCTTTACATTGTGTCAAAATGTATTAAACATTCACTAGAGGCAGGGCGGACAGTTAGGTGGTGCAGAGGATAGAGCATTGTGCCTGGAGTCAGGAAAACTCATCTTTCTGAGTTCAAATCCAGCCTCAGACACTTAGCAGACATGTGACCCTGGGTAAGTCACTTGGCTCTATTTGCCTCAATTTCCTCATCTGTAATTATGAGCTAGAGAAGGAAATAACAAACCAATCCAGTATCTATATACAGAAAACCCCAAATGGTATCATGAAGAGTCAGACATGACTGCAAAAAGACCAAACAACTATATGCTAAAGCACTGGGTGATATACAAAGAAAGACTATTGTCATTTACACGGTATTCATAGTAGTTCTGTGGGTTAAATTGGGATATACAATTGTTATTGCTTCTGTTTTACAAATGAAAAAATTGATGCTCAGAAAGATAAAGTAATTGAATCATGGCATAGTGTGAAGAATATGGGGCAAGAAATCAGAAGACCTGTATTTGAGTCTCTGCTCTGCCCTTACTTAATTAACTCTGCAACCTTAGGCAACCAATTTTCCATCTCTGAGCAATGAATGGAAAGACTAGCTGGTCTCCAAGGTCTGTTCCAGCTATGACATTCTGTAGAACTGGCAGAGACCAGAGCTCTAGCATTAACTCCAAACTAGAACCCAGGGTTCTTTCTTCTTTACCACACTGTCTCCTGGGGGTCTATCATGGTGCCACTCTTGATCAAAATGGCACCTTGTTTTCCCAACCAAGTCACTTATAACTTAGATAAACAACAAAGGTATGGTCCCAGGGAGCAGATGAAGTGACACACCCTCCTCAGGAGAAAGATGAAGATTATGTATGAGGAAGGCAGTATGTGCTATCAAGTGAGGTCACTTTGGCCATAGTGTTTGATTAATTATTTTTCCTTTGTTTTGAGGAAGGGTTCCATGAAGGGCCATATCAAGAGAAGACTGTTATTTTTTATTAAAAAGGCAATATAAAACCTTTAAGCTTGTGAGTGAACAGATGGATGGTAGGATCGTTTTGAAGGAAAAAATAAAAATATTAAATATAGGGAAATCAAGTGTGAAGAGCATTGGATTCACACTTACGAACGTTGTGTGTCAATTCTGGCTCTCCAGGACCTTGTCTTGCATAAGGTGGCAGCATGCAATAGAGAAAACATCAGAATGTGAAGTCAGAGGTCCTGGATGGGATCCATCTGTCATATGAGGTGAGTATACTAGACCAGTGATGTTAAATTCAAATAGAAACAGGGGTCACTAACCATACATATACCTGCAGCTGCATTTTGACCTTTTGCTATTGTTAGTCATTTTTCAATTGTGTCTAACTATCGGTGACCCCATTTAGGCCAAGATAGTGGAGTGGTTTGCCATTTTCATCTCCAGCTCATTTTACAGATAAGGAAACTGAGGCATACAGGGTTAAGTGACTTGTCCATGGTCACACAGCTAGTTAATATCTGAGGTCAGATTTGAACATAGGAAGATGAGTCTTCCTAATTCCAGGTCTGGCACTTGACTTAGAATACCAAGCATTGGGTGTTTGCCACCTCTGCCCTGGAGGACTCCTAAACTCCCTCCAGTTTTAATTGTATTTATCTATGACCATGGGCAAGCTGTTGGCTGTCTTTGAGCCTCAGTTTTCTCATCTGGAAATGGGGATCATTATGGTACTTTTACTCACAGCCTCAAAGGATTATTATGAAAACTTTAAGTGCTTTTATGTACATGCAAGTTGCTGAATCCGAACCTTTTGATACATAATCTTTTTTTTACCCCAACAATTTTTTTTTGGAATAAAAGAGTAAAAAAAAACTTAATAATCACTTTGCCGTCCCATTTCATACACTTTTGATGCATTTCCTCTTGTGAAATCAAAACCAGAAATTCAAGTAAATGGGGTGAGGTGGGAAGTTGGAGAATAGAGGAAGACTGAATGAAGGGAAGAAAGATATGATAAAAAATAATTCTTTGCCTTCAGTCACCTAGAGTTTGAAATAAGCTACTCAATATAGAAAATGAAATCTTTTAACATGTGGTCAGTTTTACCCCAAATTATCATTAATAAAGTTTGATAGCATGCTAAAGATGCAAAGCCTTTTCCTTATAAGAACCCTATGAACTAGATATTGTGATTCCCATTTTACAGATGAGGAAACCAGGGTTCAAGGCAGTCTAGAGGATTTGAAGTAGGGGCAGCTGGGTGGTGAAGTGGACAGAGAGCTGGGCCCGAAGTCGAGAAGAATCATCTCCCTGAGTTCAAATTTGACCTCAGACACTTATTAGCTACGTGACCATGGCCAAGTCATTCAACTGTGTTTGCTTCAATTTCATCATCTATAAAATGGGCTGGAGAAGGAAATGGCAAATAACTCCAGCAACTTTGTCAATAAAACCCTAAAAAGAGTCACAAAAAGTTAGACATGACTGAAAAATGACTGAAGAAGGAAAAAAAGGGATTTGCAGAATATGGCAAGGAATCAAAGACCTAGTTCTCAATTCCAAGAGTATCACATACTGTCTCACTGCTACGTGACTTATAAATTTACCAGTCATCTTCTACCTTTTGTTGATAATGAAAATAAAAATAATTTTCAATTTATAGAAATAGAACATAGAAGACTCTTTGTTCACAGACTCTCCCTGTATCTATCTGCTAGAGTGGTATCAGTCATAAGAGAGAGTTAGTCATTTGGGCCCTGACAGAAAAGATATAGGGAAACACTGAAAGAGGGGAGGAACATCAAAGTCAAAGGACAAGAATTCAAATCTGCTTCTGACCATTCTGACAGTATAATCTTGGACAAGTCATGTAACCTCACTACTCTTCAGTTTCCTCACCTGTAAAAGGAGGCATTTGGTCTCACTGACCTCTGATGTCCTTGCCAGGCACCAGGATTTTGGTGTTTTAACCTAAGCTGTTCACTTACAATATACCTCCTGTTCAGGTAGTAGTAATTCTAATACCTTTCCATTTCTGTAACACTGAACCACAAGCAGGAGCCAGTATTCAAACTCAGGCCTTCTAGCTCCAACTACTTGAGATCTCTTCATTACTCCAAGATAAGGGAGTGAATCTATCCATCTGTTCTAGAGCAAGAGACTAGACTCAACTATCAAATGCAAATAATTACCAAGTGTAGCCCAGCTGACCCTTGTATAGCAGGGATTTGTATTAGGATATATATGATCTGAGTTTTGGGGATGCCCCACTTCATATCTCCAGGGAACCTGCATTGTCCACCTCTGTGGGAAGCAGGAGATTGGCCGTGGCTAGGCAGTCATCTCCTTCAACTCTCCTATCTCAGAAAGGAGATATCAGGTTAAAATTACATCTATTTACGACACATCAGATGTTTGAAGTCTAGTCATAAAATGCTCTTTTGGAGGGTTCGGGATAAAAGACAGTTTTCCTAGACCATCTGGATGTGAAGTAGTCTCACCCCAGATCAGAAAGATAACAGCTCAGACTAGGCCAGCTTAGCTGCCTCCCACCAAAAGCTTATTATACAAATGACAGTAATGGAGAAGGAACAAACATGTTTACTAAAGTAAGTAGTAAAACAGTAATTGGGAAAGATGGATGAATTTGGAAGACAGAATACACAAGAGAAAAGGAACACTTCCACTGGGGAGCAAGATTAGATCGCAGTTCCATCAAGGAAAGAATAATTTCACCTGAGAAAGCCATACTTGGCAGTCCTTGGGGTGTCAAGGAAAATAGGGGGAGATGTGCAGCTGTCCCCTCCCATCCTTTTCTGTCCCCTTCTCCACCTCATCTCCTCGCCAGTCATTGGGCTATCTCTCAATAGCTGACCTGGGTGATGGAGGTAGGGGGATAAGGGATGGGGGAATGTCATGACATAGTCAAGCCTACATTTCCTGCTGTGGAAGATCTAGAAGAACTGTAAAGCATGGGTTCTGCCCTTGCAAGGGCTGTTTAGGGTGACAGAACCTAGACCCATCAAGAGCTAATAATGTTATGCAGGATGTGCTGCCTGAGTAGTACAGACAGTTTGTACCAGGGTTACTGAGGGAAAGGAGATCTCACTGAGTTCTGAGACAGTGAGGGAAGGCTTCTCTGAAGAAATGGGCAGGGAATCTGACTAGGACACAGGTAAGTGGAGTGGGCAGGAACCAAAGAGAAAGGCAGGGATCACAAGATGTAAGGCAAAGTATCAAGCTGCCAGTGAAGAGGTCCAATGTGAAGCAGAGGCTTTGTGGAGAAGATTGATGGAATGCCAGTATGAAGTCAAAAATCCCTCTTTTCAGAATGGACTGAAGAAGGATTTCAGACACATGACTGATTCAGCTGTCTTTTCTAAGCAGATTGAGTGAGATGAGCAATAAACAGATGTCACCGTCATGGCCCTTCCATCTCTCTTTTATCACCACCCCCAACCCCAGCCATGAACACACACACATAGTCACAGTCACATACACATACACACTTATACACATGCACACACAGTCACGTACACACACACACATACATGCACACACATAGTCACAGTCACGTACGCACACACTTATACATACACAGTCACAGTCACGTATGTATTATATACACATACATAGTCACAGTCACGTACACATACACACTTATGCACACACATATAGTCACAGTCACATACACACTTACACACAAACACATACACACACACACACACAGGTTTGTGTCTAATTGACAGGTTTCTAATCAGCACATTCCTATGTAATCCGTACCAACACCAGATGCCAGAATGGTGAGTGTCACATTCACTGGGCCTGCCTTACTACATAAAGAGGAAGAAGAATCATATGAAGAAGATAGCAAATTGTAGTGGAACAAGACACAAGGGCCAAAAACACCTGGGTTCTAGTTTTCTGGAAAGAATCCAAACTTGATGTATGATCTTGGCCAAGTCTCTTCCAGACCCACGGCCCAGACTGCTCTGCTCTCTCAGCAGCATCATTCACATTGAGGTGACTCTACCCTGTCTCTGCTATCCTGGTTGGTGAGCCTTTGGCTAGAACCACCATTTCTTTCTTTTCTAAGATTAATTTATTTTGACTTTTCAACATTCATTTCCATAAGATTTTGAGTTTTAAATTTTCTCCTCCTCTCTCTCCTCGCCCCTCCCCAAGATGGTGTGCAGTCTGATATAGGCTCTATCTATACATTCATTTTAAATATTTTCACATTAGTCATGATGTAAACAAGAATTAGAACTAATGAGAAGAACCATGGGAAAGAAGAAACAAAACTAAACAATGAAAGAAAAGTAGAGCAGATAATGTGCTTCCATCCGCACTCAGACTCCAAAAGTCTTTCTCTGGATGTGGATAGCATTTTCCATCATGAGTCTTTGGGAGTTGTCATAGATCTTTCCATTGCTACAAGTGGCTAAGTCTATCAAGGTCAGTCATCTGTGACTGTAACAATGTGATTGTTTCTGCGCACAATGCAAAACCACCATTTCTTGGGAATCCTTAGCCATACTAGTCTCGTTCCTGGCTACTCTCCCAAATGTTCCACTTCCTCAGAATTCTTGCCTTCCCCCTCTTCTACATCCCTTTTATGTTGTGTCTTCCCTGTTAGAATGCAAACTTACTGAGAGTAAGGATCATGGTATTCTCATGCATCTGTATCCTGGTGCTTAGCACAACACATGGCACACATTAAGTGATTAATAAGTGCTCTCTTCTTATAGTATGAGTTTATCATTGTTGCTGTTCAGTCGTTAGAGTTGTGTCTGTGTCTGACTCTTTGTGACCCTATTCAGAGTTTTCCTAGCAAAGGTACTAGAATGGCTTGCCATTTCCTTCTCCAGCTCATTTTACAGATGAGGAAACTGAGGCAAACCAGATTAGGTGGCTTGCCAACATTCACAAAGTTAGGTCAAATGTGAACTCAGGAAGATGAGTCTTCCTGACTCTAGGACTAGCACTCTATCCATGTACTGCCTTATATATTATATATACATTCACATATATACACAGAATTATGCACATATAATCTTTATAAAGGGGAACTAAAATTTATATGAATTATGTACGCTAATACGTACACACACAAATATGTATATACATATATATATGTGTGTGTGTGTGTGTGTGTGTGTGTATACATATATAATTTCCTCTCTACCTCCAGGCTTCTGTGTTTCCCAAATCTCTTCTAGGTTTGAAATTCAGTGTTATTTTCTAAGATCTCTTTTACTTTTAACATTCTATGTTCTAAGTCTAAGTTATCTGCTATCTCTAGCATTGTAGGGTCAAAAGTCCCCTTCTAGAATTAATATGTTCTAAAATCTTTTCTAACCCTGATATCTTGTGTTTCTAAGTCCTCTTAAAAGTTTGGAATTCTTTTTCTAAGATTCTTCCAACCTCTAACATTCTGTGTTCTAAGTTCCCTGCTAGCTCTGACACTCTGTGTGGTAAGGTATCTCCAGCTCTAACAGTCTATGTGCTAAAGTCCCTTACAGTTCTAACATTCGGTGTTCTAAGGGCCCTTTTAACTCAAACAATCCATTTCCTAAGGTGTCTGCCAATGGTAACACCCCAGATTCAAGGGCCCCTTTCCAGTTGTTATATTTTACATTAAAATGTTCTTTAAGGTCTCATGTTTTATTTCTGTATTCTAAATCCCCTTCTAGCTCTAATATTCGATGTTCAGATGAAATAATGAAATATGATAAAATGAGATGCTAATTGTAATGTACTTACCTTAGGGCCTGGCACATATTAGGTACTTAAAATATACTTGTTCCTTTTTCTTCCCTTTTCCCTTTTGGAAAGTCTCTTCCAGCTCCAACGCTTGATGTTCTATGCATCTACTGACTCTGATGTCCATTGTTCTCTACGTTCAAAGGTTCCTTACAACTCTTATAGTCTATGTCTCTCTCAGGTATTATCCAAGAAAATCTGTCAAGTTCTAAATCACATACTCATCATACCTTTGTGGAAATTAAACCCTCTTTGCCACCATTTTTAATGCAGCATTAGGGACAGACAGTAGAGGAGCAAAACTTCTTTTTTTAGGAGTTGTAGAATGAAGACTTTATCAACATGTCAACCTTAACTTCCAATTTCCTGGGTTCCTGTCAAATTGTGTCCCTGCCTTAATGTCATTTTCACAATTTTATATTTAACTTTTAGTCCACCAATTGCTTTGCATGACAAGATAGAAGTTAGCAATATTCATATGGAGCTTTCCATCACTGTCAGTGGGGCACCTGTCTCTTTCCCTGGCTGCAGCCCTTGTTTGGGTGTTTTTTCCTTCTAAAGAGTCTGGTTCACTGAGCTATCATGGAATATAAATGAAGGTGTAGCATATGCAATAACACATCACAAATCATGTGAGAGAAACTCCAAAGGCACTTAGGACCAGCTCTTGGTAGCCTTTTAAGAGTAGCAAAAGAGGAAGGCAATCAGCCCAGTTCAATTCAACTCACAGAAATACTGGGTGGTTGTCAGAATGGGACAGAGTCTTAGGACACAGAGTGTTGAGATGAGAGAAAACTTTGGAATAGAGACTGTCTCATCCAGGAGAGATCTTGGGCTGTAGAGCATCAAATCTGAGAACTGGAAAGGATCTTGGAATTTAGAATACCTCCTGAGCTTGGCTACACCTTCTGAGTTTCCTGGGTAATTGACATGAATGTGTCTGTTTCACAGATCACTGACCAGTAGCTAGCAATGCCTCTTCCCTGGGCATCCTGTGTGCTGTGGCAGCTCTTGGCATCTCCCTTGGCGACAGAGGGATTAGGGCAAAGTGTGTGATGGAGAGGCCACTCAGAATAAAACCTGGTTGTATCTCTGATTCTCTGTACTGAATCTCAGCCTCCTTGTCATAAGAGTTTGAAAGCCTCAAATGTAACACATGTCACTCTGTGGTGACTTAGCATTCTGCTTCCTTCTGGCCGCCTTTTGGGGTCAGCTCTGTGGTCTAGTTCTCATGTTGCTGGTTCCATCTGTTTGGATTGCTTCTCTCTTGGTTTCTCATTTTGTATTTGATTCTTTTGTCTGCCTTGTCCTTTGGTTTATGGATTTCCTGCCTTCTGCCCTTACCTCCCACTTTCTTACAGGAGTGTCTTTCTTCCCTTTTTCTTTCCTCATCTTATGCCCATCCCAGGAAGTAAAAAAAAAAAACATACCAGATCGAGTGAAGTGGGAGTCATCAACTTTGTTCCTTGCCATGAAATGGAGGATCATCAGACCTTATCACATATCCTGCTGCTAAGCTTCTGCAGACCTTACCATCTACACAGTCTCCATGCCCTGCAGACTTTTGACATTGTCATCCAGCCTGCTGGTCTGTCCTAAGGGCACCTTGGCCTTACTATTTCTGGCTCCTTTTCTGTACCCTTAGGACTTAGGGGCCCTGAAGCTGAACTTTCTTTTACATGTCCAACACTTACAACAGTGCATGGAATGTAGTAGGCACTTAATAAAAGCCTGTTGATTGATTGATTGATATTGACTTCCTCAGTTATAGCTGACTTTCAAGCAAGGACTGCCACACTCTATCCCTAGCCCTTAGCACAGTGCTTGACACATGGTAAACATTTTTAATTTTTTTTCATTCAAACATTCATACCCAGGGAATTGACTTCATCCAGAAACCCCTGCTCAGCCCCAGCTTCAAGTCATATCTCCTTGCCATTAATCATACATCTCCCATTTGGCAATGGCAGAGTTTAGACACTGTAAGGAGATTAGAGTCTAGCTGGAGAGACCAGACCTGCATACATAAAACAGAAATATAAAGAGTCAGGAAATGTTCATTCATGTTCCCTCAGTAAATTTTCATCAGGCAAAGGTATCATTAAGAGAGGTTCTTAGGATGTGATAAATAATAGAATTATATAATTGGAAAGAGCTTCAAAGAGTCCCTAATCCAACCCTTGTCTGAACAGTAATCCTCTTTAAAAGCTCCCAGTCTCTACTTGAGCACCTCCTAATGATGGAGAACTCACTACCTACCTAAAAAGGCAGCCTATTTTATGTTTGGATGCCTCTGGCCATAAGCAAGTTTTTCCAAATGTTGAGCTGAAATCTGCCTATCTGAAACTTCCATCCATCCCTCTGACTTCTCCTTGCTGGGGTCAAGCAAAATAAGTTAATTCCTCAAATGTGAAATCTTTCTGTCTTTAAGCTGAGCATCCATAAGTTCCCTGAATCCATGGTCTTATTGCCTGTCAGACAGTTCAAAGCTTGCATTGTCATGGTTGAAAGTCCCTAACACAGCCTGGGAAGTGTAGAAGAGGCTCTGTGTATCCTTCCTTCATCTGGTCTTTTTCTCTGGGGTCTGAATTGCCCTCATGGCTGGCTGCCTGTCTCTCAAGTCTACGATTCCCCTGGTTAATCTGCCCTTTGCCTTTCTTTTTTGCTGCATTGTCTCTCTAGGGTGAAATTCAGTAAAGATTTGCTATTATTTTTCCTCTAGTACTCTGTTTTTGTGAAAGGATGTGTCAGTACAGCAAGGAGCTTGGCCCCTGAGAGTCACTTCTTCCTTGATCATTCACTACTTAGCACTTACCCTGTTTATAGGTGAGGCCATTAAGGGAGTTACCCAAGGTCACCCAGCTATTGTGTGTCAGAAGTGAGACTTGAGGCCAGGTCTTTCTGACCTCAAGTCTAACCTTCTGCCCATGTACCATGCTGCTTCTTTCACTTCAAATCTGTGACAATAACAACAAGTAATAAGAATAAGCATAGTAGTATTATATAGGATTTTTTTTGCAAGGCGTTTTGCATATTTTACCTTATTTAATCCTTAAAACAACCTTGGGACGTAGGTGCTATTGTAATTCCCGTTTCATAAATGAGTAAACTGAGGTGGAGAGAGGTAAATAATTTGCCCAGGGTCACATAGGTATTAAGCCTGAGGCAGAATTTGAACTCAGACCATCCTGACTCTGAATTCCATTCTCCATCTGGTGCTGAGTCATGCGTATTGCTTGGTTGACTAATAGGAGCATCATATAATTGGAAAGAATCTTACAGGTCATCAAACTCAATCCCTTCATTTTCAATTGTTCTGGACCGAAGCTGGGGACAGCTAGATGGTACAATGGATAGAACATTGGGCCTGGAGTCAAGAGGACCTGAGCTCATATCTGGCCTCAGACACTTATTAGACCCTAGACAAGGCACTTAAGCCTGTTTGCCTCAGTTTCCTTATCTATAAAATGAGCTTGAGTAGGAAATGGCAAACTATTCCACTATCTTTGCCAAGGAAACTCCAAATGGGGTTGGCAAAGAGACAGACATGACTGAAATGATTGAACAACCAAAAAACTGAACCAAAAAGAAATTCATAACACAACAGCCTCTGCCTTCCTCAGAGACATGTTGTGAGGAATCAGAGAAAAAGAAACGTGAAAGTACTTTGTAAATTGTAAACAGCTGGATTGTAGCTTGCATTACTTGCAGGGGAAGGAGGAGCTGAGGAGCTATCTAATGCTCCCTTGCCTAAACCAGTCTCCCCTCCTTTTCTCTCATTAAAGGGGAGTCATTTGATGCATTGATTCACTAATGTTGTTTGTACCACAGGGTTCCAGGAGCAGCTACCCACACAACTGGAGGACCAGGGAGCACCTGGGTTACCATGGTGACAAAATACGCCTTGGTATTGCTGTCTGAAAGTCACAGGTGCTCAGGCTTCTTCAAAAGTTGAAAATTATCAGAATTTTGATCTACATCTTTATAGGAGCTCCCAATAGCTTGATTGGTAGTTCAAGAAAAGAATTAGCTGGTCCTGGAAATTTTTTAAGAAAAATTTTAAGATGCTCAACATAGGAACTTAAGGAACTTTCTTCTGTCATAGAATCTGTTGTAGTCCGTTGAAAGAGATCTTACAACACGAAACATGAAATGTCAGACTTGGAAGATCCTTGGAATACAGAACCCAGATTACAGAGGTAGGACTTCTGCTTTCCCCTCAGCTACCTACCTGAGTCACTGACCAGTCACCAACTAAGCAGGGACCCATTTGTAAATGGCCAGCTGGTCCAAGACTTTAGAGTGTTCCAGTCACATGCCCTATGTGGCCTTGGGCAAGTTATTCCCTTTTTGTGAATCTGTTTTCTCTTCTGTAAAATTGGGAAGGAGGAATTGAAATGATTATTCTGATTTTTATTTATTTATTTATTTTTAGTTTTCAACATTCACTTTTATAAGATTTTGAGTTTTAAATTTATCCCCTCCCTCTTCACTCCCCTTCCCAAGACAACTTACAATTGATATAGGCTATACATTTATGATCATATTAAACATATTTCCACATTAGTCATATCATGTTTTTAAAGCCATAAATAAAATAGTAAAAATTAAAATAAATTGAGAAGGGTAGGATTGAACTATCTCTAAAGCCCTGTCTGGTTTTCATATTATTATGTGATACCCTTTTTGTGTTCATTTTTCATTTTCGAAGAGGATCATGACATCAGGGAGATTGCAACATGACTTGCAATTGACTTTGATTTGAATGAGGAAGGGCTGTGCAAGGTCACCAACGTCATTTTCTCCTCTAGAGCCACCTAGATCCAGCAGACAGATCATGTGATACCCTCGTTGTTGATGGAAAGGGTCTAGAATTAAATGTATATGCTATAAGACTGGAAGAGAGTTTGGATTCCCTACTCCTTAGGATTGGCAGAGGTATAATGGAAGCAATATCTTGACGAAGCCCCTGGCCCTCATGCAAGCTCAGCTAGTTTTCCCTTAAAAGATAGTCTTTGAGATGTAATTGGGTAGGATGCTGACATCACTTGCTAATCATCTGGTTATAAAATGGCTGTGATGAGCTCCAGGCACTCTCTGATGTCTGGTTGGTGGGCTATTGTGGGCAACTCAGTGGTAGGGAAGTTTTGATTATCTAAAACAACTAAATCTTAGTGCCCTCAATGCCTATCCTTGCTGAATTACCTTCCCTTGCTATGGTCAAGTAAATCTCCATTGCTTGACTATTGCATGACCTATGAGTGTTTCATTTCATTCCAATATCAAACTTAAACTACTACTTCCAAGTCAAGTCTCCCTGAGACTCACAGAATCATAGGATTTAAATGTTTAAGGGACCTTAGAGATCTAGTATAGTCCCTTCACTTAATTTTTAATTCTTTTTCAACTAACAAGCATTTTCTCTCTTGTCTCCCATTTAAAGAAAAAGAAAATCTTTGTAACAAATACACATGATGAATCAAAATAAATTCCCACACTGGCCAAGTCCAAAATAAGAAAGTAACTTAAGTGACTTGACCAATGAGTAAGCAATATAGTCAGGTTTGGCATCCCTTCTGGTCTTTTCAGTAAATATGTTGCTTATGTAATTGATTGTATTGGCCCAAGTGTAGAAATTTACATTTATCCCTATTAAATTTTACCTTCTTACATATGGCCCATCATTTTGGTTTGGCATGATCTTTATTTAGACCCAGCTAGTATCAGTTAGGATAAACTTTGCCACTGCAGAAAGAAAGGCATGGAGAGGCACAGTTCTGGTCTTCTAAGACAACAACATGGCTAACCACATAGTTGGGTCAGTGAGACGTATGAGGAATCACCTGTGAAGACTTCTAAAGGGAATATCTTAGATTAAGATTCCAGGCTATGATGTAATAGATAATTCAATACATTTGTACTCTTTAAACATGATTGCTTTACCTCTTTCCCCTTAGTTATCTTTGAAAAGTCTAACCTCTCTGATCAAGGGATCATTTGTACTTGGGCCTAGAAATTCTAGAAAGAACCATAGTTTTCCAGGGACCAAAGCACAGCCTGGGGCTGTGAAAAAGGCATGGGAGAAAACCTTTCCCTCTTCATTGCTCCGATTATGGACCTTCACTTTACTAAGACACAGGCCTGAAACTCATTTGGTATAACTGAGCCAACAGGAAGCCATAGAGTCCTACGAGGACCACAAAAGATGGAAGTCAGTGCTGTAGTTAGAGCCAGCCATACATCCCTGCCTCTGGAATAAATGACCAAAGCTTTTGAGAAGCACTTCAAAAGCAAGCACTATTAACTCTACATTTTGCATCCCTGATCTCTAGCACATTCCTGGCATGATCAGTGTTACTCCTCAGCAGCACCAAACCCACCCGTCAATTGTTTTATTTCTCTTGTGTCTCTTGGGCTTGGAGGTTGATGAAAGGTTCTCCCTGTGATACCGTTTTTGCATGACTTCTTATGTACAATGAGTTTCATATTAAATGCCATGGGTGGGGGAGAAGACAGAGGAAGGGCATATAAAAGAAGAATAAAATACAAAATTTCAAAATCATCTCTATACAAGCAAGTCATGGATATCAAAGATAGTCTGTTTAGAGACAACTTAAGGCTCAAAGATCTCCCAGAAGAACATGACAAAGAGAAAAACCTGAATACCACAATACAGGGAATGATAAAAGAAAAATGACCATAGCTTCTGATAGAAAACAACTCTCCAAAGGAAAGAATCCACAGATTGCCTCTAGAAACAACAACAAACTGAACATATGCTTCAAGATCCAAGATGCATAGTGGTTAAATTTAACAATTCCCGTGACAAACAACACATTCTGCAAACAGCCAGGAAAAAGATCTAGGAAGATGAAGGGAAAAAATATTTCAAATAATATAGGACTATTCTATACCCACCATAAACTACAGAAGGGAATGAAATAACATACTGAGAAGCAAAGGGGCCTAAGATACAATCCCAAATGACATACCCTGTGAACTTAAGCCTACTTACATCAATGAGAAAAGGTACATATCTAATTAAAGAAAACTATTTGAAGGCTTCCTGAAAGAAAAAAAAAAGGTGTGAGCAGATCATTCAGCTTGCTAACATCCCAAACGACAGAGAGAGAAGCATAAATAAATGAGAAAGGTAAATAAATACAACTACAAAAAGAATGAGCAATGAAATAAATTATTCTATCTCTTGATTGGAAGAGATATTAGCACTTCATTTGGCCCAGTTCCCATATTTTAAAGATTAGAATAGCAAGTTCCCAAGAAATCCAACAACTTAACTCAAAAATCACACAATCTTTAGAGATCAGGATTAGACCATATGTCTCCTTACTGCTGGTCCACGGTTTCTCCCATGCTTTCAAACTGTAGATACCTTCTACCTTACTTCTGAAAATGAGCTTAAGAAAACCAGTCATTTAAAACTTGATAAACTGGCTGGTAGATGTAACAATCCAGATTCTAGCAGGAATTCCACTTGGGATGAAAACATGGCTCTGAATAACTCTGCATCAGTGGAAGGAGTTTCTTCTTAGTTTCTTGTGTCTCACTATTCTTTGATTTTGTACAAAATAATGAATGACTCAGAAAAATTGTGGTTTAAACTTCAAACCATTTCTTCTGTCCTGAAGGAACTATTTGAAAGTTATTAGTAGTGTTGATCTTAGAAGATTTAGCATTGGCAACTTTGGGCTTGGTTGCCTTAGGATTGATGAGCTGAAAAGCCTTGGGCTCACTGGTTTGTTGACCTTAGAGTTAGACTTGGTTTTGTAGTCATTCTCATGTTAGTAAGCTTAGTGGGGTTGGTAGCCTTAGGGTTAGTGGGCTAGGTGGTCACTGGGAAAAGGTTCTTAACCTTTTTTGTATCATGGATCCCTTTGGCAGTCTGGTGAAACCTATAAATCACTTTTCAAAGTAATATTTTTAATAAAAAATAAAGAGAGAGAGAGAACTACAAAGGAAACCAATCATTGAAATTCGGTTATGTTTTTTAAAGCATCATGGCCTCCTGAGTCAGTGGTTTTGCCAACCTTAGAGGCCTAGAAGTTGGATGTTGACTCTGGGGCCAGTATTCTTGATGAGCTGGTGTGTCTGCTGACAGACTTCCGGTTAGTGGGCTTGAAGTATTTGGACCTGGGGACCTTGGTGCTAAGGGCCTTGATAGTCTCCTCTTAGAAACTGATTGACATTGCTGGCCTACATTTTCTTCCATCCCTTCTTGCTGAGTACCTATGTCTCATAAACCTTGGGCCACTTTTAGAAACTCATACCTCTTGTACCTGGGTTTCTTGATGCCATTTATGTGCCATTTGGAAGTTCAATTATGGTCATAGACTTAGCTATCTTAATATTGCTATTTTGTTGGACACTCCATGGTCTAAAAGAAACCTTGAACAAGAAAGAAAAATAGAGGAAGTATGGGTTAGCAGTGAGTGCTATGATGAAATCTTAGGTCCAGATTCTTTTATCTCTCTCCCCCCACATTAAAAAAGTTCTTAATCCTGGGAAATTAAACAGAATATCATTGGGAAGAAAATTTCAACTTAGTGGAGCTTCAATTCCATACTGTGTGGGATCCACCACAGGCATTCTTCGCTCTTGTAATAAAACTGTGGCATAACCATAATGATGGAAATTTACAAGCTACTTCCCACAGCTCCCTAAGCCTGGAATGCTCTCCCACTCAGGCCAGACTTGGTTTATTCCGTGCCTATCTGTCCTCTAAGACTCACCTCCAATTTCTCTGCTTTCACAGGATCACAGATTTAGAACTGGAAGGAATTCTAGAGGTCGTATCATTTGACTCCCTCATTTCATAGATGAAGAAACAGTCCTAGAAAGGACGGAGTGATATCTTAGGTCCCACAGAGATTAAGTCAAAGAGCTATGCATTTGAACCATAGTCCTCTGACTCCAATACTCTTTCCACCACCAGACCATGATACTTTCCTATGCCTCAGGGAAGGAAGAGAGTTCTTCTACCCCAACATTCTCCTAGCACTTGATTTGGACTTTTCTCATAGCACCTCAATGGAATGAATTAGGAAGGACATCGAACCTTGAGTCAAAGGGCCTGAACTCCAGCCCAAATTCTGACACTAACTCACTATGTGTCTTTTGCTCCTGTAGGCTCCATCTATAAACTGTGGATAACAATATGAATCTCTTCTTCTTTCACAATATAGTGAGGATCAATTGAAAGAAGGTATATAAAGTATTCTCAAAGTGCTATAGAAATGCAAATTACCGCTACTGACTCATTCTATATTTTTTTCAGGGTTAAGTGACTTGCCCAGGGTTACACAAATAATAAGATTTTGAGGTTGGATTGACCCATTCTGTATTATTTGATGGCTCACCTTTCTGCATTGTCTCATAGTCGACAAAGCACTTTTCTCTTAACCACCATGAGTGGTGTATAAAGGAAGGATTAGCATCCTCATTAAACAGGTGAGAAACCTAGACTCATGAAGATGAAGTATCACACAGATCACACAGTAGAAAATGTCAGAGACATCAGAGACACAAAGCCAAGCCTCCCTCGTGATTCCAAGTCCTGTTCTCTTTCCATTATCTAAAAATGCCTCTTCTGTAGGAAGAGAAGTCCTCTTACATGAGTTACTATAGCCTCCAAAAGAGCAGTTTTCAACCTACCAAAGGGCTATTTTCCAATATTATTAATTTTGGAAATACATATAAAATGAACTCAGAAGAGAAAACGAATACTGACCATGGAGTCTGGATGATGTGAGTTTGAATCTTGCCCCTGAAACTTACTAGTTGTGTAGTCCATGGGTAAGTTGCTGAACCTCTCTCCATTTTCAATCCATAAAAAATGGAGCTAACAATATCATTTAGCCCTCCCCTGCATTTGAAGTGACTATCAAATGATGTAATCTATGGAAAGCAAACTCCAAAGTACTCTATAAATGACAGGTCATACTAACCATAGAACCAACCTGTCAAGGCAAAGGATTATATGGTTTGGAGCTAGAAGGAACCATGGAGATTGAATTAGTCAGGGAATCTTAACCTGGATTGTGTGAATTTGATTGTTTTTTAATTGTGATAATTGTATTTCAATTAAATTGGTTTCATTTGTAATCCAACGTGTTTTATGCATTAAAAAAAAATTCTTAAAAGGCTTATAGGCTTCATTGGAGTGCCAAAGAGGTCCATCAATCAAACACACACACACACACACACACACACACACACACACCTTAAGGACCTGAGATCTAATTCAAACTATTTTACATATAAAGACTGAAATTCAGAGAGAGAAATGAATTTTTCTAAGGGAAACAACTATTCCTGTTGAACCTGAGTCTCCAATCCTGATTTCCTGATCCTCTTGCAGGGTTCTTTCCTTTCTGCCACAAGGAAGGGCTGCATGAGGACAGGGACTATGCCTTAGCTCACCTCTGTATCTCCCCTAATACCAAGGTCAAGGCTCTGAACACAGAACACAGGGCCGAACTGGCCTGTAGCATGGAAGACAGTCTTTAATCTGAAGCAAAGAAAGGACTAAATTGAATCCCCAGCCCTACGGTAAGTACAAAGCTAAAAATGTGAGCCTAGCCTTAGGCAAAGTCCACTGGAACCATCTCATTTGCTTTGTGGTTCATCTTAAATGAGGGCACTGGCTACTGTCATAAATTTACCAAGATTTCTCCAAATTCTGAGAAAGAAGAATCTTTGTGTATACCTGTATATACCTATAACAACAATTTCTATTTCTAAAGCACTTTGTAGTTTACAAAATGCTTTCCCGGCAAGGTTAGTTTGTGTGGTCCAAAATATTTTACCTGTAAGTCCAAAACACTATAGGATTTTCTGGTCCTAGCTCTTCTTGAGACAGAAGTGATATCTTCTAGATATCACCCCTCCCCTAAATTCTCTATTTTCTGGAATTTTCTATGCTAGAAAACTTCCAGCTAAAAATCTCCATGCCCCTGGCAGTTCTCATACTCCCTAATTGCTGCCTGTGACATTACAGGTGTGAAACCTCAAAGGTGTGACATGGAATCCCACCTTAACTCTCACCTGTGCTGACCCATTTCATGGGGTAAAATCTAATGTTCGGACACTGGAGGTGTGATGAGGCTGAAGCCTGACTTCTAGAGCTAGAGGGTACTTCTCTCATCCTGTCATTTATCCCTTCTTCCACCTTCCTGAAAATCATCTCACTGGAGGTTAGCCATTACCTCTCCTATGGATGAGGTACCAGTGTTTCCTTGTCTTTATGGTGCCAGTACACCAGAAATATCCTCTGCCTTGAACCCCTCTGTATGGTCCCCTTCCTTCTCACATCCTAGGTGTCTTAAGTCGGACTTTTTGTTTTCTCTTGGCTTGATTACTATTTGCTTATAATAAAGACCTCTTTCCCCAGCATTGCTGTTTTTCTATGAAAATTTTCTAACTCTCATAAACTAATTAGAAATAATTGGGACATACTGATATTATTACTCCCAATTTCTATATGAGAAAACTGAAATTCAGAAAGGGACTGATGACTTGACAAAGGTCACACAACTAGTGAGCACCAGAAGTAGGTCTTGAATCATAGAATGTCAGATATGGAAAGGACCTTAATGGCCGTCTAGTCTAACCTAGGCCTAAACAAGAATTCCTTATACAACACATGTAACAAGTAGTAGTCACTCAGTCTTTGCTTGAAGCTATGCAGTTTGGTAGAACCCACTATAGATCTTTATGACTCACAAAGAACTTTCCTCACAATTACACTACTAAGTGAGTAATTAAAGTATTGTTGGTTCAATATTATAGAAGAGAGAGGCAATGTGATATAGAGAATATAGGACTGGATTTGAGAACAGATATTATTTCCTTCTTTGCATACAGCTCCTCCCTGGGGATATTTTCCCAACTCCCACTCAAGTTGGTGTACTGGGTCCCCAGAAGGAGAAGTCTACTCCCTTCAGATGTCAAGACGTAATCCTGAGGGACTGTAGTTTTCTAGTACTGCCATTCTCAAGCCCCCATTAGTGTGCTCTCCATTGTTATCAGACACTTAGCTTTTAGAAGAGGTATTTACCAGCAACCTTAGCAAGAAAAACTGTTACAGAAACAACCACCCAAAGTGGAAGTACATTCTCCCTTTGCAGAAAGTCCTTGGAGAGAATGGTCCTGAACTTAGAGATCACAAATAGCTGAAGGATAAACACAGCTCTGGGTTACTGGAAGTTCTTTTCTCCCTTTGTAGAATCCTCATGAAAATCCCCTTAGGTGTAACTCTCTGGTGGACTTAAAATTTTGATGACTTTATAGAGTCCCAAAGTTGCTTTTCCTCAGAATTAGTTTGTCCTTGGTACATCTCTAAGCCCCCAGTGCAAGCACTGCTGTTAGCCATTGCTCCTCCGGGGATATTGTTATAATGATGGGTATTCTATATCTTCTGACCTTTAAAAGTTCACAAGGTTACCACCTGGTCAACTAAGGGAGAAAAGATAGAATTCTTCCAGTGACAATTCCCTGTCAGGAGTCCTTCACTCCTGGATACTCCACTGACTGATTCCTCATTGTCTTGCTATTTTTATACATAATCCCGTAGGGAGTAACTGATTTTTTTAAACTAATTTCAAGATATTTCTTTTGTGGTGCCATCTATTTTCATCCATTGACCAAAGTCCCTATGATCCTTTCAGATTGATTAGGGACTTATTCATACTTAGTTTACTTCTGATTGATTGATTCAATCAAAATGTACAGGCTTCACTACCAGCAGCTAGCCCACACTACAAACTATACCTGGCACATAGTAGGAGCTTAAAAAAATATTTATTGATTGATTGACTTGTATTCAGAATGTCTGAATGACTGTGACCAACATGGAAGGACATATGCTTTGATGAAGATAATTATAGTGATGATGACATTGATACAGTATTTAATTTATAAAATGTTCAACATTATATAATCTTAATTTCCCAACAATCCTTTGAGGGAGCTATTACTTTTACTATTATTTCCATTTTGCAGATGAGGGACTGGAGAAACTGCTTAACTTGGCCATGTTCATGTATCTAATAAGTATAGGACGTAAAATCTGAACCAGTGTCTTCTTGACTCCATATCCAATGCTCTACTCACTATACTGAACCTTTTCTGTAAGGGACACGTACTTGAAGGAGTAATTCATACCTCTCCTCTTTCCAGTCCATTAATGTCATCTTGTAATATTACCCCTTTTACTCCTGCCAGATCTGCTCCCTACTTATCTCTTCTAGGTAAGTCATCTCTTTCAAGCATTGCTCCCTGCTGTTCTGGTATGGTTGCTATTCAATATCTGTTCTTTCCATGATTACTTCTAGGTGCAGATCCACTGGACACAAAGTCAAGGAGATTTCCTCTGCTTCCAACTTCTGGCTTCAGCTAGAATCATTGGCTGAGGTACACTTTCTTCCTTATAGGAGGAATGGACTCTCCCATTGTTCTTTTAGTTTAAATTCCACAGGCGTGTTCAGCTGCAACTCTTTTAAAGGAAGTCAAAAGCTCTAACAAGGGCAGTCATCAGATTGGAGGATAAAAGCCTTTGCTGAATTAGAAAACATCTTATAAGAGGGTCCATCTCTCTGAACCTTAGCTAAAAAGGACATTTCCTCTTCAGAAGGAGAATCTTCACAGCAAGATAAGCTCTTTGGAACACAGAGACAAAGACATCATGCTTAAATCTGTCTCTTCACCACTATTTCCTGGTCAGGGTGTATGGGGTGTTCAGGGAGGACTTATACTTCTCAGCAGTTTCACCACACCCTTTTTAGGGTTGTTTTCCACCTTTCATATCCACCTGATGCTCAACTCTCACCTGTGGCTCCAAGAAGCTCTAAAATGTACAGTTGGTACACCATCTTAACAGACAGACTAAATCAAGTTGAGGGTAACTGACAGCCTCAAGCCCATTAGTGAGTTAAAGGATATCCACTCCAAGTATGTGAAAATTTCACCCCAATGGAATGGGTGAATGAGAACAATTTGTTTCAACAGTCTTGAAGGCATCTGAATCAGACAATGTCGGGTGCTGAGAGTTTGATCAAACATCTAGGATGCCAAAGTCATCTACTGCATCCTGGGTTTCATCTGTCATCTTGACTTTTGTCCTGCTACTGGAATTTGACAACTCTGGAAGGTAATGAGGTTGATGACTTTGTATCATTCTTCCTCACTTAAATCCAAGCCATGAACAACTCAAAACATCACTGTTTGGGCCTCTTTGAAAACAAACGAAGAAAAATAACAACAATTTCTCCATCACCTCTCTATCTTAAACTTTAATCTGAATTGGGATTAGAAAGTTCATATTAATCGTTGCTCTTTTCTGCATACTAAAATGTCCTTAGGCAATGTCTATTTAAAACTTACTCTTTCAGAAAACTATCAAGTTTTTCTTAAGATTCAAAAGTCCCCAATTCTCAATTCTAAAACTTATTTGCTCTCCCATGAAAGCACCCAGTTGTTCCAATGGGGAACTTGATGGATTGAGAGGAAAATAAGAAGTGATACAGCTATTCTTACAAGCTTCTTGACACACAAGAGAAAACAAGTTACTCAGTCATGGAATAAAATGTGATATGATAGGTCACTCTGAGCCCACATGTTCCTGAAGAGAGACACCAATGAATAAGACACAAGGGGAAGTTATTTTTCCTAAATCTCTAGGAAGTTTATATGTGTGGTTAGGGTCTCTAGGGGGGAAGCCAGAGGCTATAAAGTTTTAAAAGGAAGAAGATCAGGATACTTTCAGAAAAACCTAGGAAGACTTACATGAACTGATGAAAAGTGAAGTGAGAAGAATCAGAATACTATTGTACACATCAACAGTAATATTGTGGAATGATCAACTGTGAATGACTTAGCTGTTCTTAGCAATACAAAGATCTAAAACAATTTCGATGAATTAATGATAAAAAATACTATCCACCTCCAGAGAAAGAATTGATGGACTCTGAATGTAGATTGAAGCATACTATTTTTCATTTTACTTTAGGGTGTTTTTGGGTCTGTGTTTTCTTTCACAACATGACTAATATGGAAATATGTTTTCCATGACTGCACATGTATAATATATATCAAATTTCTTGCCTTCTCAACGGCAGATAAGAGGAGGGGGAAAAAAGAATTTGGAACTCAAAATTGTTAAAAATGAATGTTAAAAAGTGTTTTACATGTTATTGGAAAAAATATTTTTTAAAAACAAGTATAAAAAAGATTCAGAAATATAAGTAGACTTTTTGAATGTCAGAGGTTGCCAGGGAGTCTGAAGAAGAGCTGATCCCCTGAGAAAGTACTTGGCTTCCATCTGCTGGGATTAGAGCAGAACTGCAGGCAGCATGAACAACATGGAATGGCAACAGGAGTAGTAAAGAAATCTGACAGCTGTCGAAGACTCAAGTTTCAAGAAAAGAATTGCTATACAGATGGAAGATGTGCTGCTGCTGATGTTCATCCTATATTTTCAGAGGACCAGTGATATCACAGGTGATGTCTTGACTTGCAAATGAATTGGATTTAAGTGAGGCAGAGTTGGATAAAGTCATCAGTCTCATTCTCTCCTCCAAAGTGATCAAAGTCCAGTGGCAGCCAGGTAATGGTCTACTAACATGGCCAGCACAGTGCCAGGCACATAGTAAGCACTTTAATGAATGTTGATTTGATTTTTTGGAGAAACAATGCCTGGGCACTTGAAGCTGGAGTTTCACCAGGACAATAAGTAACCAAAACTGTATAGTTTGGGGTTCAAGAATTGCCCACAAATAGGTGGTGTTATTTTCCATGTGTGTTTAATATATACCTTGTCTGTTTGCTTAATCTGAAAATAAACTTTTTCCATGGTTTGATTCCAGTGTACCTGTGTGCTTGTAAAGGGAGGGATTGTCAGATATTAAATCTTCAAGATTATCTGAGTAAAGATAATGCGCAAGAAAAGTCATAATTCCCCCCAAAGTGTACCCAGGTCCTTCATGTCAGGAGAGAGTCTCTTATAAAAGAGTTACAGCTGTGAAGATTTACAGTCACAAAGCCACCTTCCATCCATTATCTCATTTATTCTTCACAAGAGCTCAGGCAGGTCATTTGCTGCTGTTCAGTTATTTCAGTCATGCCCAATTCTTTGTTGGAAAATCCATTTAGGATTTTCTTGGCAAAGACACTGGAGTTCTTTGCCATTTCTCTCTCCAGTGCCTTTTACAGATGACGAAACTGAAGCAAACAGGGTTAAGTGACTTGCCCAGGGTCATACAGCAGTAAGTTGAAGCCAGATTTGAACTCATCTTCCTGATTCCAAGGTCAGTCTTCTATCCACTGTACCACCTAACTGCCCAGGCAGATCATTTGTCCAAGTATTACTATCTCAATTTGACGGATGTGGAAACTAAGATGTAAAGGTTAAGTGACTTGTTCAAGGCTATAAAAATCAGAGTCAGAACTTGAGATAATATTCTCTAACTCCAAGCCTATACTCATTAGAGTAGGTACTGTCTACATATGAAAGATGAAAATAAAAGTGGTCTTGTGTTTGTCCTTCATTCTCGAAGAGGACCATGACATCAAGATGATGACATGACTTGCAGTTTGATTTGAGTGAGGGAGGGCTGTGCAAGGTCACCAGCCTCACTCTCTCCTCCAGACCCATCTGGGTGAGATACATTCATTCAATGAATAAGCCCTTTTTAATAAAAAGAAAATATCAAACTGGGAGGGAAAGACCCTCAGGGTTCCTGGGTAAAAGAGAAACAGTTACTATAAAGTGATCTAGATTGGAAGGGTAGGTATGATTTCCATGGGCAAGAACATGACAGTGGGGTGGAGAGGGAATAGCATTCCAGGCATAGGGAACAGTGTGAGCAAAGACAAAGAGACAATAAAACATAGGGCACACTTATGGAAAAGGTTAGTCCAATCAGTGGGGATGCAGACTATAGGAAAGGGGTCCAGGAAGGTGAGCCTGGATGGGGAGGTTAGGGTCAGATTGGGCAGGGATTTGAATGCCAGGCTGAGGAATTTGGACTTAATTGTGTAGGGAGTGATGAATGGAAGAGTGACTTGATCAGATCTGTGCTTTAGGAAGGTCCCTCTTCCTAATGAACGGTGAAGGATGCATCAGAGTCGGGGAGAGCAGAGGGGGAACTGTTTCATCAGGCAGCTGACGCAGAGGTCTTGCACCGGGATGGTGACCACACAACAAGAGAAAGGTCTTGTCTCTCAGCCAGAGCCGGGGAGGCTTTAAAATTGAATTTTTAAAATTATTTTTAGTGGAACATCCTGAAGTCCAGAGGAGTTAAGTGACTTTTCTAAGGTCACACTGATAGAAAGGAACAGGGAAAAGAGTCAAGCCCAGCTTCTCTGGCTGCAAATCCAGTGCATCCCCCACCACGAGCTGCTGCTACAGTTCAGCACTGAGCATTTTCCCAAAACATGACTGACCAGCCTCACGGGCCTTTGTCTGTGCAAGCCTCTTTATCATTCCCATCCAGGCACAGAGAGGAGAAAGCAATCTCTCTGTACCACCCTGCCCATCACATGGAACAATTCATGCATTTCATTTCAGTATTTCACAGCATCATGATTTGACTGCACGTACAAAACATGCACCAGAAAAGGCTGCTTGGAACATTTGGTTTGATTGTGTCAGCACAGGAGGGGACCTGAGTTCAGAGGGTGCTCACTGTAGAGCAGCCTGGCCAGACTTCTTTTCAAGATTATTATGGCTCAGCCTGGAATACAGCTAGAGTATCTCATAGGCAGTGAGGGGGCATCGGGGGAGGAGGGAGCTAAGAGAGGCAAAGAAGCCTCAAGTGGAGAGGGTGGAGAGGAGAGAGACTGAGACAAAAAGAAAAAGGAGCGGAGGGAAGACACTGAGAAGGAAGAAAATAAATGGAAGGGGCATGAGTGAGAAACAAAGAAGGGAAGAGAGAAAGAGACCCTCCAACCTGCCTCATAATTTCCTGTTGCCCAGTTATAGACTTCTTAGATCATTCCCTGAGTCATGCCTTATGATTTTTGCAACTGGGTCAAGGTTGAGGATGTTAAGACTTTCCTGGATCACAACCACTGGATTGAGAAAGCTACCTATTGCAAATCTTGGAGCTTCTAGGCTGCTGGGGAGGGCAGGAGCCTGGGGAAAACATGTGGCTTCAGAGAGAAGGGGTGTATCAAAGAGTCTAGGCTTCTAGAGGACTGGCTGCTGCTGGGGAGAGATGGGGGTGGGGCACTGGAGGTTGTGAATGTAGCCACTAGGGAAACAAATCCTGGGACTTTACCACCTTTCTAGATTGCTGAAAGGGGAGCAAGTACATCCAAGGCAGCGACTATCACCCCTGGGATGGGGCCAGGCAGGAAAGGAAAAATACATCCTGGGACAATATTTTTGGAACCCTGTAAATTTCCCCATGTTGAGACAAAGCTCTGATGACCTTATCCTGGTTTCAGAAATTTTTCTCTAGAGTATCTGTTGCAAATATTTTATTTTCTCCTTTACTTGTATCTGTATCCCTGACTCAGCCACACACACACACACACACACACACACACACACACACACACACACTCACACACACACATACACAGAGGCATACACTTAGTGTGGATGACTTAGCAACCTGTTTCACTGACTTGGAAAGTTGAAACTATTGGAGTGAGTACCCTCATCTTCTCTTCATTCCCCAAAGACTCTCAGCACTATCAGTGTTCCTCCCTCCTCCACCCAGTAACGGTACAGATATTTTTATCATTCTTTAAGGCTGGTCCTTCTCCCTGTGACCTTGACCCATTTTTCCTGCCTTAATTAAGACCTTATTCTAAAAGCCTTCCAAGCTTTTCATATCCAGGTATCTTTTGTATGTCCCACAGAGCAATGGCACTTTGTTATATGTTTGCTCACACATCTATGTCACTACAGTGGAGAAGGAGGAGGAGAAGGATAAGAAGAAGAAAGAGGAGGAGGAGGAGGAGAAGAAGAAAGAGGAGGAGGAGGAAGAGGAAGGAAGGAGAGAAGGAAAAGGAGGAAAGAAAAAAGAAAAGGAAGGATGTCCTTTGACTCGTTTAGTTACTAGACTATCCAATTACGCTCCCAGCTTTCTCCCTCCTCTTCATCAATAAATTTCTTGTAAAAGTTGTCTACACTTCCATTTCCTTCCTATCCCATGCTCCTTTGATGTTTTATTTGTTCCTTCAAACAGAATTGTGAAGAAGACAAATCAGAAATTATTATTTTTCAGATGAAGAAACTGAGGCTTTGTGCCAGGGGAATAGTATACTAATTGTCTGAAGGACACAGAGCCAATTCTCAAACCCATTGTTTCTACCTCTTATTTAGTGTTTTTCTCCAACATCTCAGCTGCGAAAACTAACTCTGCAGTGTGTTGAGGACTGGCCAAAATCATTGTCTCCTGTTGCCCCTCTTATGACATCAAGTTAAACACAAGGAGTGACCTAGTTACTGTGAATTCAATTCAACTGACAAATAATAACTAAGTGCCCACTATGTTCAAGGTCTCCTGCCGAATGTAGCAGATACAAAAACTGACACCGCCAGGCTCTATCCATCTGACCAAAGAATATGCTTCATGTCTCTAACCTAGACACCTTGGGTGGCTTTGCTGTCTGCACTGTCACTGTGAGAGTCTTCTTGCCCATGGTCCTTTCCCCCAGCCTCCATGTTACTACTTTCTCACTCCCTTCCTTTCCATCTCTGGCTTTGGGAATAGTAATCAAATTTACAGCAGTGCTGCCATTACTTCTGCAAAGGACATGTCAGTCAACTGTGCTGTGGCTCCATCTACCATTTCTGTCACTCCACAGACTAACACTCCCTGTCCTGACCCACTATTTCCCTCTATGTCATGTTTTCCCCTATTAGAATAGAAGTTCCTTGAGGTCAGTATCTGTCTTACTTTTTCCTTTGTACCTCCAGCACAGTGTCTAGCACATAGCAGGTGCTTCATAAACAGTTATCCATCCATCCATCCATCCATCTATCCATCATTTATTCATTCATTCATTCAAATGGTTTATAATCTAATGAGGTGAAGCTATAGTCAATAAACTTAATGATACAAGAGGGAGTGAAATATATACAAAGCTATCACCTAGGATAAAAGAATCTTCATGGAAGATCCAGAATCAGAATTGGTCATTGAATGGATTGAGGTATGGAGTAAGTTAAAGAAAACACTTTAACATAACTTGGGACCAACTCTAGTAAGTCCCAAATCCCCTACGTATGAGTTCATTCACTCTTGTGTGTGTGGCATGTGCACAAACATACACACACACACACACACGCATACACAGAGTCAAGACCCATCCCTGCTACCTAGGACACTCTCAGGACCCTGGGTTCCCTCTTATGGTGAGATTCTTGAATGTGATCCCCTTGAAAAATTAAATAAATGAGTTTGAAAGTCAAGCCCCTAGCCAGTGGTTTTCATTTTAATAATATCAGAAATGATAATTATTTTAAAAGTTTAAACCACTGATAAAATGCCCAGTGCTCTGAACCTAATGCAATGAAATTCAGAAGCTCAAACAAATCAGTGAGACAAAACCATGTAGCCCAGCAAAGATGAAGCCTATAGTTGATGGGCATGCTAGTGATTATAAAAAACTGAAAATTTTGAATGAATTGATCTCTTAGGTACCTTCCACACCTTCCATATCCTATATTCTAAGGTCTCTGATGGCTCAGACATTTGATGTCCCATACCACCAAGTCCTTTTCAGTTCTAGCATTCTATATTCTTTTTTCTAAGGTCCCTTCTAACTCTGACAGCCTAAAATCACTGTTTAATATTCTGAGCTTCAGATGTAGCATAGACTGTAGGAGAGAAAACACATGACCGGGTCCAAAGGCTTGGATAGCTCATTAAAGCTACCAGTGGGGTCATGAGTTTGCCATCATTATAGGGGAGATTGGATGGGCCCTAGACAAAGAAGTTAAGCAGCAGATTTTTGTTTGGGTCTGAAATGGATTAGATGTCTCTAACAGCTCTAAGACTGATTCTGAGGTGACTGGAATTTTAATTTCTTCATCCATCAAATGAAATAGGGGAAGTTGCTGGAGTTGTTACTGTCATTGTCGAGTTGTGTCCAACTTTCTGTGACCCCATTAGGAGTTTCCTTGGCAAGGATACTACATTGGATTGGTTGGTCATTTTCTTCTCCAGCTCATTTAACAGATGAGGAAACTGAGGCAACAAGGTTAAGTGACTTGTCCAGAGTCACACAGCTAGTATGTGTCTGAAGTCAGATTTTAATTCAGGAAGATTAGAGTTAGTGTGTGGTAAATAACAGATGCATGACTTAGTAAAGTCTAGAATGTTTTGGAAATGTAAGGCTAAATGGGAGTTGAGTCCCACAGTCTAACAAATCTGACTTGTTCTTAAAAGGCACCACTCTAGATAGGAGAATAAAGGTTTATAATGGAAAGAGTCCTGAATTTATAGTCAGGACATAAAGGTTTTTTGGGGGGTGGTCTACTGCCGGGATCTAAAGGGGCGTTTCAGAAGAGTTTGACCGACCATTCAAGTGCTGAATACAATATTCTTTTTTGTGAGTTTAAGGTATAAGAGCACATGGTTAAATGGAAATATCCAAGGAAGCATCAGAGAGGTAGAGGCAATGAGGGGAGGATATTAGGGCAGCATCCCCTCCCTCCATCTATGCTAAAAAAAATATAAGCTCCACCTTAGTACCAAACTAGCAGAGGATAGAGAATGAGTCTGGCTATGAATTGTCCAAGGACCAACCTAGCCAAGTATAGCAAGGCTTTTCACAGGGTAAGTGATCTCAGGGATGGTTTTTTTCTTAACCACAATATTTCCACAATTAATTCTACAATTAATTAATCAAGGCCTAGAGGATCTGCCATCTGCCTTGGTGGTAAGAAGAGCTGGGTGAGGACATCTTAGCTTCTGGAAGAATGAAGTCCCCTAGGATCTTGCATAATCGAAATCCCTAAGCTCACAGCAGATAAGAAGAATAGATGAGAAAGGGGGCTGGGGATGCGTCAGCTTCTAAAACCAGGCAAGCTTGCAACTGGAAAAAATGATAGCTGTCAGCCCAACAGGGAGGGAGAAGATGTTGAAAGAAGTCACAAAAACCAGCCCAGATCCCATCCCCTTGGGAACATTACTGTGGTACAGTCTTCCTAGGATAACAAGCACGATTGTGGATAAAAGTTCCCATTTTTATTAGTGTTTTCATTTTTATGAAGCATTTTTCCTCTAGATAATCCTGGAAGAATTAATATAGAGCTCCGACTTCAGAGTAAGGACGACCTGTGTTCAAATCTCACTTCTGACACCTACTGGCTGTGTGATCCTCTGTAATCTCCCAGTTCTCCCTACCCCCAAGCAAACAACTCTCTAAGACAGTACATTGTAGAGAGGGTGCTGAGCCCCATTCATAGAACAAGAAGGAGGCAGAATTCAAAACCAGGTCGTTTGACTCCAAATTCTGGCCTCTTTTTTTGAAAGATTTCCCAATAGAATGGTTAAAATGGAAAACAATGTCAGGACTTATTAAGGTAAACAACCAGGTCTCTTGAAAACCCTGCCATCCAGAATGCTTTATTTCCTGAGGGTTCTGGAGGGCCAAGATGTTATTGCATTATTTCTTGGCTGGGAGATGCTTGAAAGAAGAAGATATACAAAGGATCTAAGATGTTTCTGTAACAATCAGGAAGCTGATGGAGTGGTGGAACCAGCAGCAGAGGCGAAGAGTCAGCAAAAACATCACAAATTAATTTCCCAGTGAATAGAGGAAACACCGGGAGATATTTTAATTAAACCCAGCCCTGTGCCAGAAGCACTTAGCTGGTGCTTTGTCATGGTAGGGGGAAGGGTAGGGACTCCACATGGAACCAGATTCTGATTTTTACTCCAGGGGTTGGGCTCAGAGATTTTAGCAGAGAGTATAAAAGCTCCCATTTTCCATATATTAAAAACCCTTAGGAATGACATTGACACATGAACATAAACTCTTAGTGGTAAAAAAAAATACCTTCAGGATATAGAACATAGAATGACAACATTGGAAGGGATCTTAGAACATAGAATACAGAATGCCAGAAGTGAAATATCTAGAATATTAAGGCTAGAAGAGGCCTTAGAGTCTACAGTACAATGTAAGATATGAGAGGGATTTTATAAAATAGAACAGAGAACGCCAGACTTATAAGAGTCATTAAAATATAAAATGTTAGGACAAAAAATGTTTAAAGACGAAGTAGGTCCTATAGTCCTCCCCTTTACATGGTAGGAAATAAGGCCTCAGAGAAGAAAAGTGACTTCTCCAAAGTCAGATAACTAGCAGGAAAGTGAAACAAAGTTTGATTCAGAAGACTTGAGTTTGAACCTTTCTTTGACGATTAGTGACTGTGGCCAAGTCATTTCTCTCTGAACATCAGTTACCTAATCTATAAGTAACCTAGTGACCTACTCACTGAAACTTTAAGCTTGCAAGGACAGTGAGGAGTGTTTCTCAATAATCATATTCTTTGGTCATGCCACCCATCAGGATTTTCCCTGGAAACCTCAGATTTTTGTGAGTGTTTAAGTTTCTAAACAAAAGGAAAATTACTCCAGGGTCCCATGCAAGCACCCAGGATAACACAACATAGCATACAGGATGGGTTTAATTAACCTGATCGAAAATGTAAAGGACTCATATCTGACCCCATAACAGTCAAGTCAATTCCCCTTCCCTCTCAGGGGGCTTGTGCCTTCCCTAGGAAACTATGCCATCTTCCCAAGGTATAGTACTAACCAGTTGCCCATCTCCAAATGAAAATAAATTTGGGAAATGCTAGAGGACAATCCTACAATCCTGTGCCAACCAAAAGGGTTTATTCCTCCATGTCTCAGCTCTTTGAGATGCCCCCTTTCTTCCCCTTCACACCTCTCTATCTGGCAATGGCTCCTTCTTTCCTATGTTTCCATATATTGCTAATTCTTCTTCTCTCTCCTAATAGGCTACATAGTTCCCTGGAAAGACTGTGGGGATGTACAAAGATAAGCCTTTCCCTGAGGAAAAGGATCTGTGTCTATCTATCTGACCTCCTCTCTCTCTGGGTCCTCCTTATACCATGTAGTCCCCTTTAAAAACAACAGCTGAGTTGGGCAAACTAGATGTAAGCCTGAGCCACTCCAGAGCAAAGGTTTCATGAGCAGAGCAATGAGTTCTCAAGATAATGAAAATTCATACCTTGTTGAAAAGATACAGGAAATGAGACAAGGCCCTCCCAGGGAATGAATGCCTCAGCACAACAGTTACCCTGAAAACAGGGACAATAGGGCTTGGCTTATACGAGCTACTTCTAAGGGTAGTTGCTAGGAAAACTCTTTTTAAATGTTAAAGAATTAAAGAAATGAAAGCTATGAGGCAGAGTCAAGATGGCAGAGTAAAGGCAGGGACTCGTGGCTGAGCTCTTCCCCAAGTCCCTCCTCATACCATTAACTAATGATTTGCAACAAATTCTAGAGCAGCAAAACCCATGAAAAAAGATGAAGTGAAACAATTTCCTAGTCCAAGGCAACTTAAAAGGTCAGCAGGAAAGAAATGAAAGCTTTAAGTTAGGAGCTGGACCCAGAACCTAGTCTAGACTCCCAGATAAGACCTTTATATGTATTTCCCTATTCTCCCTCTGAACAAGGGATGCTAAACCTAGAAGTTAACTTGTATCTTTGGTAAATCTCTCTCTCTCTCTCTCTCTCTCTCTCTCTCTCTCTCTCTCTCTCTCTCTCCCTCCCTCCCTTCCTCCCTCCTTCTCTCTCTCTCTCCCTCTCTCTCTCTCTCTCTCTCTCTCTCTCTCTCTCTCTCTCTCTCTCTCTCTCT
>CM053772.1:224157403-224185769 GCA_028658325.1 Potorous gilbertii
GTATGCAAATATATAACTATACATCTATGGATGCAATATATCAACAAATGTCATGTGTGTGTATATATATATATATTATATATATATATATATATATATATATATATATACATATATACATAATAGTACATATATAACTATATCTGTGTATATCTGTGTTCATCCTTCATTGATTTTGTCTTGAGTGAGGGAAAGCTGTGAAAGGTCACCAGCCTCACTTTCTCCTAAACCATCTGGATTCAGTGACCAGATATTTGAAACCCCAGGATGCAAAGGGAGACCTTGGCCTTTTAGACTAAGGCCTTTTCTGGTACTCCTTTAAAGTGAGGTAATGCACATTCAGTGAAAGGGCCTCTTTAAAAAGTCGTCGGGGTGATGGTCCTTTTAATAAAAAAGAACAAAAATGGTTAAATAGAAGAATTACTCTGGGAGGGGCAGGAATCTCTGGGTTGTTGTTTTGAAGAGAAACTGTTACTATTGTTATTCATTCTAAGCCAGAAGATTGAGTGGAGGCTAGGCAGGGACCCATTGTTGTTGATCCATGGACTTCAGGGCTCACTGGGTCTAAGGTTTTAGGGGAGACAAGAAAGAAAGAGAAAAAAAGAAAGAGAGAGAGAAAGAGAGAGAGGAGAGAGAAAATCTAGCCAGTGCACCCCAAATTAACTGGACAACTTGTGGCCATCAAAATTTATCTTCTTTTAGAGAGGAGAAGGAAGGGGAGAGGGCTAGGTTGAGAGAGAGGATGAGCTGAGTTACCTAGCTAGCTGGGTATGGTCCTCATCGAAAAAGAAGTATGAACAAACACAACAATCTGTGTATATATGTATAGATACACGCATGTACAACATACTGTTATAAATTACTATACAGTGCACATATACATATATATACAATACATACACAGTATATGTGTATATGTTGTTATAAATCACCATATATAGTACCTTTATGCATGTGTGTGTGCATATATATATATATATATATATATATATATATATATGTATGTACATAAGTGTGTGCCATTATAAACCACTTTCTTCACACAAGCCTGTGAGGGAGGGGACCAAATGATGTCATATCCATTTTACAGATAAATGAGCTGAGGTTCTGAGACATTAAAGGATTTACCCATAATCACACCACCAATAGTCCATAAACATTTATTAAGCACCTTTTATGTGCCAAGCACTATGCTAAGCTAAGAGTTCGAAGTACAAAAACAGAAATACATAAGACAATCATTGAACTCAAGGAGCTCATGATCTAATTTGTCTGATCCAGGATTCAAATCCAAGTCCCCAAGTTTCTAGGCTATCATTCTACTTCCTACGGATTGTGTTACTATCATGTTACTACATACATTACTATTGTGATAAGGTGGAGAGTGAACTGGTTGGTGATTCAGAGGACCTGGGTTTAAATCATGCCTCTGATGCTTATGACAAGTGTGACCTTGGACAATTTCCTAAACTTCTCTGAGCCTCAGCTTCCTCATCTGTCAAACAATGGGGTTAGACTAAATGACTTCTAAAGTCCTCACCAGCTCTATATCCCTGATATAATCCAGCTATTAAATGACTACTCTGTAGAGGACACTGTGCTGGGTACCGAGGATACAAAGAAAAGATGAAGAAACAAATGAGATCTGCCTTCAGGTAGCTTGTACTCTACTTGATGAATGAAACATGGAAACAAATAATTCTATAGAGGATAATCTGAGAATAAAGAAAGCCTTTGTGACTAAGGCTTAGGGTAGAGGAGAAATAAGAAAAACATATAAGCTGAGCTTTGAAGGAAACTAAGAAGACTAAGAACAGAAGTAAGGGGAAATCACATTCTAGGAAAGGGTGACAACCATGCAAAGGCAGCCATGTGGGAGAGAAATTTGGCTGACAGTCATCAGGCCAGTCTGGCTGAACAGAGTACATGAAGGGGAGGGAATCATTTGCAACAAGCCCTGAAAGGGAGACTGAATATAGAGTTAGAAGGTTTTAAAGGTCAAGGTGAGGAGCCAGTATCTTATCCCAGAGGCAACAGAAATCTATTTAACATTCTTACTTAACACCATCAGCTTTGTGTTTCAGGAAGATTATTTTGGCAGTTGCGTGGAGGCTGAATTAAGAGAAGTATGAGACTGGAACATAGGAGCCCAGTTAGAAGTGGTTGCAATAGTTTAGGTCAGAGACAGTTAAGGACCTGAATGAGGTTGGCAGCTGTGTTAATAGAGAGAAAAGGGAAGAGATGGTTCCACTGGAGGCAGCATTAACAAGACTTGCTAATTGATTGGAAATGGACTCGAGAGCGATGAAGAAGTTGAATATGATTACAAGGTTATGAACCTGGGTGACTATAGATAGTAATGACCTCAAGAGAAATAGGGAAATTTGGAGTAAGTACATGACAGATCAAGAAAAATCAAAACAGGCTCCCGAACTCAGTCTCGATTTATTCCCACTCTCTGTCGGCATAGTCAGTTGGACAAACTCAGCTACTATTTCACTGTCCAGGGACTTAACCTACTACTCCTTGGAGAGATTCATTGGAAAGCTTTCCCTGTACAAACAATGTCAATCTTCTGCAAATTTATGAGGTTCATCTTTGCTCCCACACTTGGTTTCTAATCTGAGGAAGAGGGACTGCCATCCAGTTGACCCTGAGTCCCTAATCCCTGTGGGGAGAGGCTGTGTGTTCTGGGAGCACGTTTGGGACTAGAGTTTTTTACTGAAAGGGCAGACTTATTCTTTCCTTTTCCCTTTCTCCATTCTTTCCCTTTAGTCCATTGTTTGTTTTCTCCAATGTTTTCATTTTCATTTCCTTCTAGTTTCTTGGCTTGTGATACACCATTATAAGTACTAAGCAGGCAATAATTATGTAAGCTTTAGAAAATGTTGTTCATGTGTTGGATATGAATAATTTAGTATTTGGAGATGACGGTAATCTCCAGACCCAGCAGATACAATAGGCCTTGGATCTCACCAAAGACTACTCATTTTAGGTTTGTCTACACAGAACTATGTTGAATGGACATAATGTGGCTTTTAAGTTAAAACATGTCAAATGAACAAACATTTATTACCTTCTTACTATGTATTAAGCACTGTGACAAGTGCAGAGAATGCAACTTTAATCAGAAAGAATGAGTCTCTTCTCTCAGCCTTAATAAGTTTATATTCTAATGGTGAAGGATCACTTACAGAAGGAGGCTTAAAAATGTCCAAGTATGGGAGGAGGAGATGAACATATATGTGGGAGGATGGAAGAGAAAGTCTGAAGAGCCAGGAGAGGTCTTGGAGAGGAATGAAGACATGGCTGGCCTACCATTCTCCATAAAATGGAGCTTCAAGAAGGAATTAACCAGAGGGGCAGGGAGCAGATAGAGAAAATTTGATATTCAAAATTTTGTGAAGTGAATGTTGGAAACCGAAAATAAGTAAATTTTTTAAAAAAGAAGGAACTAACCAATCAGAGGGAGAGGCAGCAGGGATGAGTGTATTCCAGTGGAAGAAGTCTAGGGGTTGAGTAACTGTCCAGGTTGGCAGGCATGGTAGAGAAAGTCTAGGAAGTCAAGAGGTCATCCCTGAGAGATAAATGAAAAAGGTCACCCAGAACTGTGTCACTGACTTTGTGAGACTCTTCAACATAAAGCCATTCCTGGAAAGCATAGTCCTTGAGCCTCCCTGTGACACCAGAGAGTTTTTCTGAATTGGAGATACAGACACATGTATGAAATATAACCCAGCTGATCTGCTGAGAACCGCAAATATCTAACTAGAAAGAGGGAGGGACATCATCTGTTCTGGACAGAGTACATCTCATGGAGCACTGAACTTTCATCATGATCACTTCTTGGGAAAAAAGATACATCAAATGATGGGTGATCATGTGATTTTGTGGTCCCCTCATACTGTGATGACTGAAAGGGAATGAGGCCATGCCAAAGTTACAACAGAGAGAAATGAAAACTGAACCAGCATTGGCCTACTCAATGCATCTCAAAGGTTATGACTTTGAGTCTCCAGTGGGCTCTCTTTCTCTTCCCATTGGCTTCTCCTGTGAGAATTTGTTGAATCTCTCCTTGGAAGAATCAGGGAGGAACAGCTTCCCCTCTCTCACCCCAAGAGAACTGGCAAATTGCTTGCATATGGCAGTAAGTCCATATGTTTCTCTTGCTGAATCTGAGACCATATTTCAGAATCTTGGCTGCTCCCTCCACTACATTCTTCCTGATGATAGGTCCCTACTTAGTGCAGCTGAGATGAACACTTCCAGCCTTGGAGTCAACCTTAGGGATTCGAGAGGTTGGAGGCTCCTAGGTCCTCAGGTGGTGTCAGTTGCACTTCAGGAGGGGCCCCCAACAACTGCTCCAGCTATTTTTGGAGTTGATGGTCATCAACAATAGATTGAACCAACCTCAGTCCTGGTTTGCCAGAGGATGTGGACCTACAAGCGATTGTTTTGACAGTTAGAAGTGGAGTTTCATTAATCTGAAGAAAAACTTCATGTTTTAATGTTTTCAGCATCAACCTTCCAGGAGAATATAATAGTAGTTAAAAGCAATTACCCCTGTTTGTTTAAGGTTTTGTTAATGAGCATTTATGAGTCTTTTGCATGGAGAAAATAAATAGCTTCCCTTATATGCTTTCCTTTTGGGAAGACTCTAGACATAAGGCAAATCTAAACTTTAAGTGACTCTTCCCTGGGCTCCAGTGTAGGGATGTCCAGAGCCAGGGAGTGCAAAAAAGAGATCAGGATGCCTCTCTGTAGGAGTCAAGCTCCCTCAAGACTGAATTCAGTCTGTATGCATAGATCCAAAGGTGATAAAGGATTCATAGAGAGGAAGGAGAGTAGCCTAATGTTGGTTGTGTGTATTGTTCTAAATATTTTACAGATGAAGAAACTGGGTTACACATCTGGTAAGTAATAGAGGCAAGAGTAGAATACAACATCATAAAATCTCTGGTTCAATTCCTCTGCCTTTTTAGTTTTCTTACTGCAATGCATACCAAGGATGAAATTCGAGGTTGCAAAAAGGTGAGTCAAACTGATTTTGAGGGTTAAGTATTTTTTATTCAATTATACAATTGCTAAGGGAGGCAGTGTGGTACAGTGGAAAGAGCTATTTCTGGAGTTTGAGAGCCTAGTCTGATAACCTACCTCTGCCCTGGGCCTCAGTTTCCTCATCCGTAAAACTGAGGTGTTGAACCAGATAGCCCCTGAAGATAGTTCTGGATCTATAATTCAATGGATATTTGAGTGCAAGTTATTTCTTAGGGATCCTGCAGATGTGAAAACCTCTTAAATCCAATTGCAACTCCACTTTGAAATCTAGATGTAACCCTAGGGTTAAAGAAAACTAGAGGGTACATTAGAGACCATCTTGTTCAACTCTCTGAGGTTCAGAGAAGGGCAAGGACCAGCCCAAAGTCACACAGCCAGTATGTTTGTCCCTAAGATACTTTTCTCACTTCTCCAAAAATGGGCACGAAAGCTTGACATTTAAAAAACAAACTCAGTATCTTGGCAGCAAAATTAATCCCAGTTGTTACAGATAAAAAGTCTTTAAAGACTCCTCTTTTTTTTATTAATCATGCAAATGACAGGATTGATAACTGTGGAATTCAATGGAAGGAGGTCAGTCCGATTATGAAGTTTACTGTTTTTGCAAAGTGGGCATTTGGATAGAAGGAGCTAAAAACTGCACCCAGCTCCTTGCACTGTTTCCAAGGGAGAGTTTTTTCCTTTGCAGACAGAAGTGACAACCGCCCTTAGAATTTTCCATAGAAGGCTTTATTCCCTAAATAGCATGTGAATGACTGTTTATCCCTGTGAATTGGAATCAAGTAAAATGAACTAGACACGTTCTCAGAAAACCCAAATTTGAGTCTGGGATTAGTGAGTTCCAAAGGTTAGGGGAAGGAAAAAAGGAATTGTTGTTACTTTTAAAATCAGTGAATGGTATCTTCTTTCTCCACTTCCATCTCAATTTCTAACACATTCTCAGAATCTCTGAACTGGCTGGGGCTTTGAAGGTCATCTACTTTGACCAGCACTTGGATAAATGACCCAACAAGTGGCCATTCAGCCTTGTCTGGAATACTGCCAGTGGGAAGGCATCCACCACCTCTGGAGGCAGCCCAGGACATTTTGGGCTGGTTCTCATTTTCATGAAGCATTAGGTTTACCTCAATCCTAACTGCCTCATTGCAGCTTCCATCTACGGCTTCTACAACAGAACCAGTTTAATTCTTCTTCTAACTAACAGCCCTTCAGATACTTACAAAGGATCAAATGGACTGACATATGTAAAGCGCTTTGAAGGACTTAAGATACTATACATATACTGTTATTGTCACCGTCATTATTACGTGAAGATAGCTATGATGTCTCCACTTTGGCTTCCTTTTCCCAGACTAAACACTCCCAGTTTCTTCAATCTCTATTTATGGTTTAAACTTGAGGTCACTAGTTTCCTTTGGATATGCTTCAGCTTATCAATGCTCTATCAAAAATGTGGTATCTAGAGCTGATCATGCTCCAGAAGAGAGTAACACGGAGTTTTCAAATAGTAGCAGCCAAGTACTGACTTTTTTTAAAAAGGAACATTTGAAATTGTTTTAAGAAAATGATAGGATCTGTGTGATAAATGATGCTGACTCTGGTTCCATTAAATTAAATTTATTTCAATGTGGGAGGGGTAGAGTTTCAAGACCATAAATTATTGCAAGTGTCTCTCAATCATCTGTTCTTGGAAAATGTCAGATTACCTTATAAGTTGGGAGAGTGAGTAGGCTAAGACTGTAGGCCAGTCCCTTTCTTTAGGTTTTCATTTCCCTGTCAAACAAGAGGGCCAGACTTCATTGATTCTATGCAGAAATAGAAATGGAAATTGAAGCTGGACTAGACCTTAGAGATCACGGCCAATGGCCTGATATTATGAGGAAATTGAGGCTGAGAAAGGGGATGTGACTGTCACAAAGTTATATAACTAGCAAGTGGCAGAACTAAATTCTTCTCCCTATCTGCTATACCATAATGCTAAGTTTCCTTCTGGTTCAGACAGTCTAAGAATTTGAGGAATGAAATAGCCCTCTGACTATGGCAGTCTGGCATTAGAATTTGTGCGCATCTTTTGTCTGAAAAAACAAGAATGAGATCCAGCCTCACAGTAGTTTAAAAAGACAAAGGATCTGGGAGTTTTCATTGACTACAAACTTCATCTGAGGTAATGAGGTGAAATGGGTAGCATAAATTTCAACTGTTCGAAAAGAAATCTAGTATCTGGTGTGTCCTGGAAAGGCAACTTTGTGAAGATCATTTGGAAAGAGAAGGAATGTCCAGACCCTAAAGCTCCATATTTGCGAGCTCTCTTGGCCTCCTGTATTTCCCAATATGAGTGCCTCACTATCATTGTACTTCAAACACATGTCTACTTCTCCTTCCTCCTTGTCTTCATGTGTATTTGTGAGAGCATGTGCCCATGGTTTGGTGGAAGTACTTTGTAGTGATTATTCCTACTCTTCCAATTCAATAAATGTCTTTGCTACAAAATAAATTAAAAAATAAAATCAAACAAATAAATAAATGAGCAATGGATGAATGAAAGAACTAGTGTACAGAATGAGAAAGGTGATACATTCCCTATGCTCTACCTTGTAGAAATCATATCTTTCTGGGTTCACTCTGGACATCTTGTATTAGGAAGGGCATTTCCAAACTAAATCATATACTGACAAAAGTCTCAAGAGGGTGAAAAGACTGGTGACCACAAGAGGAAAGGAGAGATAAAAATTCAGAATTCAAAATTTTGTAAAAATGAATGTTAAAAATTTGTCTTCACATATAACTAGAAAAAAATAAAAATATTATTTGAAAAGAGACTGGTAACCACAACCATACAAGAGCCATTGAAGGAATTAGACATGGGTTAACTTGAGAAAACATAGTGATACATCCACAATCTTCCTGTATTTGAAATGCAGCGATGTGGAAGAGGGAAAAGAATTGTTCTGCTTGGTCATAAAAGGTAGAAGCAACGGGTGAAAACTTAGGGGTGTATTTAGAATCTTTCTCTCTACAAAACAAAATCTTCCTTACTACTTAAGCTGTCTGAAAGTGGAATGAGGTGCTCCAGGAGAGTGTAATTTTTTGCTTACTAAAGGTCACTATGCAGAGGCTGGAAGATTACTTATTAGGATGTTTCTGCAGGAATACTCTTCAGACAGAGGTTGGATGAAATGACCTCTAAGGTCTCTTTCAAATCTAGAATTCTTTAGTTCTATTGCCTAAGGTAATAGGCCTCCACAATGCCATCCCTTGCCCCACTGAGGGAGGATGGACTGACAGTAGCATCTGGCCAAGATTTTCCTTGACAACTGAGTGCAGCAATGACACATGAATTAAATGCTTGACTAGAAATCTCAGCCCACCTGTGTCAAGATCCATTACATTAAATTGCATTAGTGTGAGTCTTTAGCTCAGAGAGCAAAATTAAAGGAAAAAAAGAAGCCCAGGCAGATTCCCTTTTTTAAAGGGCAGGTATCACTGTCTCGGAGCTAAAAGGAACCTCAGAAGCCATCTAGTTCTACCGGTGTCTGACCAAAATTTCCCCTGTGGTGCATGCAACATGTTTGGCCACTGTTTAATGACCTATGGGGAAATGGAAGAGTCCATTTGATTCAGTTCAAATCAACAAAAACTCATTAAGGGCCTACTGTGAATAAAGCCCTTACTGTGTCATATGCTGCAGCAGGTAGAAAATGTGTATACAAAACATGCCATACCCTCAGTTTAGAATAAGATGCAATCATCGATCTTCATAATAAACAATATTGCATAATGAAGGATAGTGTTTTTGTCTCTGGATCCTCAAAAATTATCACAGGGTCTGGAACATGGTAAGCACTTAATCAATACTTGTTGACTTCAGTTGAGTTGACTTTAATTCTAGATACTGTGCCCTCTTCTCTCCAGCAGAGTGTAGCTCTTAAGTCCTAGTCCAGGGCTCTTTCTGCTACCATATTCTGCCTCTCCATTTTCCTGGGAAGAGTTACATAGCTGAATCAAGTGTATTTCCATCTTTCCTTATATACAGATCTTGGGATGACAGTTGCTCCCCCTCATTCTCCCTTTCATCTGGGCATAAAGTTGAAACTGAAGGGGAGAAACTTCCAAAGTGAATGTGAAATTAGCCTATTTTTCATGAACCCAGTATGACACAATGGATAGAGAACTAGCCTCGGAGTCATGAAAATCTAGGCTTGGTTCCCACTTTTGACACATACTAGCTATGTGACCCTAAGTAAGTCTCTCTCTCTCAGTGTTTTATGGGACTTTAATTGCAGAGGAAGTTTAAAATTGAATTGACAGAATTATCTCATCTGGAGTTACCTATATTAATGGAATCATAGGCTCAGTGCCTACCCTTACCTTTGTGGAAAAGTTGGCTCCATCTATGCTATTTTTCTTATAGTTTCATCATGTAATTTCCTCATTAACTCCTTATTAAACTCTGAGGCTAGTTAAATCTGTACCCTAAATGGTATAGTGAGAAAGGCACTGATTTGGTACTAGAAGACTGGAATTTGAATATTGGCTCTGAGATTCTCTATGTAACTTGAGACTCAGTATTTCCTATAAAATGGGGACAAGTCTTATCATCATAGGATATACAGTTGGAAAAGAATTCAGAGATCAACTAGTCCAATTCCTTTATTTGAGGCATTTCATAAATGAAGAAATTTAGGTTCAGAGAAGTGGAATGACCTATCCTGTGTCCCCATGCTGGTCACTAGTAGAGTCCGGATTTGAATGAGCTTTTTGACTCCTGATCCAATACTCCTCCCATCCATTGACCTCATATTGTTATTTCAAAGAAAGCACTTTGGAAACCTTACAGCACTGTCAAAAAGAGAGCTATACTCATCAGTGTGTTGGCGTCATATCTTTGCCTTTTTGAAAAATAAGGGTCAATGTCACAGCAAGTTCAGGGAAAGACAAGCTTGAGACATGGTGGAGACGCAGGATAAGGAAGAAACAAGTGGGAACAAATCCAGGGACAATTCAAGTCACAAAAGAAAGGGAAAGAGGGTGAAGAGGTCAATTCAGGGTCTGAGGCAAGAACCAGAAATAGATGGAAGGAATCATGGGAGAGCAGGGGAGGGTTTCATAAAACACATCAAATCTCTGGAAGAAATCCCTGACTGGGGAAATTGTAGAACCAAGCCAGAGGAGCCTTTATATATAGCCATTTAGATTATAGGCAGCTAGTATAGGGAAAAAAGAGAGCTGGACACTTCCGAGGTTCTACCTCATACCCATTAGATGGACAAAATGGAATCAACAATTTCATTAAAACAATGAGACATCAAAACAAAATTTGTGCCAAAAGAATATACGTGTGTGTATGCATACATATACATACATATGTGTGTGTATTACATCAATACTGAAGAGAAAGAGCAAATGAACAAATTGTGCATGCAACTAAAAAAAATACAAATAAATTAAAAATCTCCAATTAAACATCAAAATAGAAATCCTAAAAATCAGAGACTGATAAAATTAAAAGTAAAAAAAAACATTGAGCTAATTAATAAAACTAGGAGCTAGTTTTATGGAAAGAAAAAACATCAGCTAGGTAAACCATTGGTTAAACTGATTTTTAAGAAGAAAGAAAACTAAATCACTAGTATCAAAAATGGAAAGAATGAATATCCCCCAATGAAGAAGATATCAAAGCAGTTATTAGGGGTTATTTTGCCCGGATATATGCCAATAGAACTGACAATCTAAGTGAAATGAATGAATTTTTACAAAATAAAAATATAGACCAGATTCATAGAAGAGGAAGAACATTAAATACTTAAATAACCTTATGTTTGAAGAAGAAATTGACCAGGCCATAAATGAGCTACTTAAGTTAAGAAAAGAAATAACTCAGAACCAGATGGATTTACAAGTGAATTCTACCAAACATTTAAAGAATAATTAAATCAAACACAATGCAAATTGTTTGAAGAAAAGTAAATGAAATTCTGCCACACTACTTCTATGACACAAATATGGTTTTGATATCTAAACCAAGGAGAGCAAAAACAGAGAAAGAAAATTATAGACCAATTTCCCTAATGAATATTGGTGCAAAAATTTTAAATAAAATGCTAATAAAGAGATTATAGCTATCTATCACAAAGATCACACCCTCTGACCATGTGGGATTCAGCAATTAAAGACTGGTTCAATATCAAGAAAACTATTAGCGTAATTGACTATATCAAAAACAAAAATAATTAAGATCATATGACTACCTCAACAGATTCAGAAAAAACTTTAGACTAAACACAGCAGCCATTCCTGTTAAAAACATTAGAAGAAATAGTAATCTTTGAAGCTTGTCTTAAAATGATAAGACATGTCCATTCAAGAGCAAGTCTAATCTACTATAGGGATAAAGTAGAAGTCTTTCCAATAAGATCAAGGGCAAAGAAAAGATATGTATCATCACAATTATAATTCAATATTGTATTAGGAATGCTAGTTATAGTAATATAGTCATAGACTAGTATAGTAATATATTAATATATAGTACATATATATTAGACTATAGTGCATATATATTAGTATATAGTATATCTATAGTATATAGTACATATATATTAGTATATAATATATTAGTATATATTAGTATATATAGTATATATTAGTGTATATAGTATGTATATATATATATAGCCTATAGTATATATATATTAGTATATAGGGATATACTATGGTTATGGTAATGACAATAAAAACAAATTAAAGGAATAAGAATAGGCAATGAGGAAATAAAACTATCCTTCTTTGCAGATGATATGATGGTATATTTAGAGAACCCAAAAGAATTAATTAAAATACCAGCTGAAACAACTTTAGTAAAGTTGCTGGATAGAAAATAAATCCACATAAGTCACAGACATTTCTATATACTACAAACAAAACCCAGCAGGAAGATACAGAAAAAGAAATGCAATTTAATATAGCTTTAGACACTATAAAATACTCAAGCACTTACAAAGACACAAGTATATGAATACAATTTCAAAACATTTTTCACACCGATAAAGATAAATCTAAACAATTCAAGAAATATTAATTGTTTGTGAGTGGGTCAAGCCAATATAACAAAAGTGATGGTTCTATCTAAATTAATTTACTTATTTAGTGTTACACCAATCAAACTACCTAAGAATTATTTTATAAGGTCAGAAAAAATAATAACAAAGTTCATTTGAAGAACAAAAAGTCAAGAATAACAATGAAATAATGAAAAATGTGAAGGAAGATGGCCGAGCAATACCAGATTTCAAGCAATCATCAAAACAATTTGGTACTGACTAAGAAATAGAACGACTTGATCTTTGGACTATGTTAGGTAAACAACATACAATAATGAATGATCATAGTAGTCTGGTGTTTGATAAACCTAAAGATCCACACTTTGGGGGCAAGAACTCACTATTTGACAAAAGTTGCTGGAAAACTAGAAATCAGTCTGGCAGAAACTGGACATAGACCAACATCTCACAAAATGTATCAAACTAAGGTTCAATTAGGTACATGAATTATACATAAAGGATAATATCATAATTGTCATAAAAGATCATGGAAAATTTTTCAAATCTATGGATACAGGAAGAGTTTATGACTAAACAAGAATTAGAGAGAACAACAGGAAGTAAGATGGATAATTTGGATTGCATGAAATTAAAAAGGTTTTGCACAAATAAAACCAAGGTAGCCAAGATTATAAGGAAAGTAGAAAACTGGGAGAAAGGGTTTTTTTTTTTTAACTTCAAGTTTCTCTGATAAAGGGCTCCTTTCTCAAATATATAGGGAAGAAAGTCAAATTCAGAAAAAATACAAGCCATTCCCTGGTTGATAAATGGTCAAAGATATGAAAAGTAGTTTCCTAAAGGAGAAATCAAAGTTATCAATAGCAATATAAAATGTTCTAAATCACTAATAATTAGAGAACTGCATATTAAAGGATCTCTGAGATACAATCTCATATCAGATTGGATAACATTAAAGAAAAGGAAAATGACACCTGCTGGAAGGGATGTGGAAAAAAATAGATTCACTAATGAGGGTTATGAACTAATCCAATCATTCTGTAGAATAATTTGGAACTATACATAGCTGAACAGGCTAGGCTATGATTGTAATGGAACGCTTTTGTGCTGTAAGAAGTGATCAGGGGGATGATTTCAGAAAACCTTGGGAAAACTTATATGAACTAATACAAGGTGACATAAGCAGAACTGGGAAAACATAATTAACAAAAATATTCTAATGATAGTCAGTTATGAAAGCAATAACTACTCTGATCAATGCAATCCAAAAAATTCCAAAAGACTCATGATGAAAAATGTTATCTACATCCACAGAGAGAACTGATAAACTCTGAGTACAGACTGAAGCATATTGATTTTCACTTTAAAAAGTTCTTCCTTTTTTTGCAACAAGGAAATATGATATATGGAGATATGGAAATAATCTTTTGCATGATTTTACATGTATAATGGGATTTATATTGCTTGCCTTCTGAAGATGTAGGGGAGGGGCTGAAGAATATTTGGAATTTGAAATCTTTAAAAAATGTTAAAAAAATAATTGTAGCCAAGATGTTTGTACAATTTTTTAAAAAGCAATGAACAAAACAAACAAAAGACATGAATAAAGAAGAAAGTGACAAGTGTTGGAAAGACAGAAGGAAAACAGGAATGTTATTGCACTAGTGGATCTGTGAACTGGTCTAGCTGTTCTGGAAAATTCAAAATTATGTCTCCAAAGTAACTATACTTTGTATATGCCCTTTGACTCAGCAATGTCAATACTAGCTCTGATATTTTATGATCTAGGTTTCCTTTCCATTCTGACATTCTGTGTTCCAGAGGACTTTTTAGCTCTGACATTTTATATTCTATATTCTCTTTCCTTCCTCCTCTGGAATTCTAAGTTCTCTAAATTACCTGTTATTGAAGGTCCTTCCATACATTCTGTAATTGACTTAGCTTCATGAACTTTACGCACACATACACACATTTATATCTATCTATCTATATATATATATATATATATATATATATATATATATATATAGAGAGAGAGAGAGAGAGAGAGAGAGAGAGAGCAAAAATTATAAACCTTGGCAAATAAGTATAGACTGTATCAATGCCTTATTTAGCTAGAAGAATGAAATAGACTTTCAGACTTCCTCACTTTGGGCATTGTCTAGAAGGGTCTAGAGTAGCTCATAGTGGGTGGACAAAGGCATTGAATCAAATTTGCTACTGAGAGCCTTATTCCTCCATTCACTAGAGTTGGTCATCTTAGGGATGTGTGGGTATTCAGTTCCTAAAGGAATCTCAGATCAAGTATATTCCAACAATAGTATTATTAGAATTATTAATACTGCTTTAATAACAATATTGATAATGGTAGGAGCAAAGATAACTTCCACTTTTATAGTTTTAGAAACCATACACGTTACTTTGCTCACAACAATAATGGAAGTGCAAGCTTATGTCCACATTTTACAGGTGGGAAACCTAAGGCTGAGGAAGATACAATTACTTGCCCATAGACAGGCGGCTGGGAAGTGTCGAACCCAGATCTGGTCATTTCAAGGCTAATGCTGCTTCTACTGCGAATTGGCTTTTGGTGAAAATCCAATCATACAAACCTACAGCTTGTGTCAGACCAGTTCAATGTGTTGTCAGCAGAGAACCTGAGCTCTGTCAAGGAATGAAAAGGAAGGAGAAATGTTTTAGGCCAAGTTCCCAGATCACCCCATGAAGCTTTAAAATATTTAATCACAATTCTACCCAAGGGGTGACATTCTCTGAAACTTGCCATTAGTGCCCCCAGACTACTAATTAAAACATGAGCCAGACAGCAGGGTATTGTTTTTCCCAACAAGAGACCCTCCCCAAATATGTTCTTAGCTTCCTCTGAAATAGTCCCAGTGGTGAGATGGAAACCATCTTCTTGCTTTGGTGTCCAGGAAACATAAAAATCATGTGATGATAACAGCAAAAAGAATACAAATACATATAGTTGTGGTAACCTACCCTAAGGATTCCCAAGCCAATGACAATAGCTTCCATCCTTATTTCATATTAAAGTTTAGAAAGCACTTCCTTACAACAACCATTTGAGATACGGAATGCAAGGGCTATTATTCTATTTCCAGAGGAGGAAATTGATGCTCAGATAGGTTTAATGTCAGGTCCAAAGTCACACAACTACCATGTCTCACAACTAGGATTTGAAACCATGACTCTCCTTTGGCCAATGTTCTTTTCACTATCACGCTACCTTTAACTGACATGTTATTGTTCTCATTATACATATATATATATATTCCATAAATTCATCAATGAATTATTTATTCAATAGGTAATAGTTATCATAAAGCACTTTACTTGTGTAAAGGGTAGGAATAGTTTGTCTCTGACTAATTAATCCTTAAAAATGATCCTGCCAGAGAGGTCGTGTAAAACGTCTGTGTCCATGCTCAGGCTCATAGATTCAGAGAATGCCAGGGAAAGGACATGAAAAGTGTCTTACATTATTGAGACTAAAAGTGAAGCCCAGACAGACTCAGACTTCTTGATAACATATACAGTGTCCTTGTGATCAGTCATTCAATAAGAACTTGTTATTATGTTCCAGAACCTGTGGGAAACTTATAATGTGGATACAAAGAAAAAGCAAAGAAAATTAGTGCCCTAAAAGGAATTTACATTCTAGTGGGAGAACACGCACACACACACACACACACACACACACACACACACACACACACACACATGTACATAGTGGAGATAATGGGGAGCTACTGGTATCTATAGAGGGTGAAGTGTGGAGGGGAAATGGTCAGAATTTTTCGTTAGAAACATCTGAATTTTGGTTGTTGTTCATCCTTCATTTGTGAAGAAGACCTCATAGGTGATGACTTGCTTGCGAGTTGGATTAAAGTGAGGCAGAGCTTCACACAAAGTCATCAGCTTCACTCTCTTTCAGAGTTCTCCAAGTCCAATGGCAGGACAAAAGTCCAGACAACTGATGATGGCCAGGTTGTACAATTTGCAGAGGAAGAAAGCCAAGATTTCAAGTCATTTGAAAAAAAAAAGTACTCCAAATCATTAACAATAAAAAACACAAATTAAAACAACAGAAGTTCTACCTGATAAGTTTACAAAGCTGACAAAAATGGAATATTACAATTGTTGGAGAAAAGGTGCATTAATGCACTGTTAGTGAAAGACAAATTCTTTCAGCCATTTTGTAAAGTAATTTGCCACTGTATCACAGAAGTCACTAAATGTGGTGCAGTAGATACAACCTGGTCTTGGAATCAGTAAGAATCCTTTTTATGAATTCAAGTCTAGTCTTAGACACTAGCTGTGTCATCCTGAGCAAGTCATTTAACCCTTTTTGCCTCAATTTCCTCATCTGTAAAATGAACCAGAGAAGGAAATGGCAAACCATTCCAGTATCTTTGCCAAGAAAACCCTAAATGAATCATGAAAAACTGGACAAGACTGAAAAATAATGAAAAGAATTGATTGGATGACAGAAGAAAGTGGGAAGAGACCTAAGACTGGAGACCAAAAAAGACTATTGTAATAGTAGACACTAGAGGTGATGAGGGCCTGATCTTGGTGAAGTGACATTGGGAAGAGGAGAGACTGCAGAGAGGGTGGCTATGTGAATGAAGAAGAGAGAGCAAGTGTAGGAGATATTGTAGAGGAAAATAATTACCAGATTTGGCAACTGGTTGGATATATAGATCAAGTGAGAGACAGGAATTGAGAATGACATGACCATTGCAAAATGAAAACATGATAGTCTTCCCCAAAGTAATAGAGAAGTTTGGGGAGGGGGTGGATGGGCTGGGTGGGATAAAATACACTTGCTTTTCCCATGTTCTAAGATCTCTCCTAAATTTAAGATTCGATGTTCTATTTTCTAAGATTCCTTCCAGCTCTAACACTTTTTTTTAATATTTTATCAAGTGAAGTCAATACTTTATTAAGCAACCACTATGTAACAAACATTGTGCTAAGTGCTGGGTGCTAAGTGCTTTTATGATCTAAGACTCTCTAGCTTTAACATTCTAAGTTCTATGATCTAAGATTCCATCCAGGTCTAATACTCTGTGTTCAATATTCCAAGATTCCTTTCATTTCTGACATTTTGCAAGCCTATGATTTTATTTTTCAATTAATAAGCAAAGATTGTGAACTGAGGCAGACAATTAGGACAAGCAGGGAAGTTGACCTTAAAGGACTCAACCATCTTTACAAAAGGACTTCTGGTGAGAATTTAACTGTCAGAGAACCAGAAGACAAGCCCCCCAGTAGAATGGAATGGTACCACTAAGGCTATGCCTCTGTTTTCTTTACTCCCTCCCTGCTCAAGATTCAACTCCCCTGACATCCCACACTCTCATCTCTAACCACTCTGTAGCTCCTCTCAAAGGTTATAAGCCAGTTAATGCAATTGTTCTTATGAAGAATGCACCATTATTCCTTTAAAAGTTGTCTTAAAAGTTTTTATAGTTTTGAACTAAATTGTTTCATTAATTAAAAGAGAGAAGAGAAAACTCATCCATGGGCTGTTCTCAACATGTTGCCCACCTGGTACACCTGCAGTCTGCTTAATATTTCAACAACAGCTCACTTTCCTATAAGGTGACAAAGCTGTGAACTCTGGGGTGAGAAGGAATCAACTGAAAATCCTGAAGAACACTAGATGAAGAGATGTGGGTCACATTTCCCTGTGAACAGGAGTCATCACTTGTCCTTCCCAGTGGACTGGGAATCAGAAAACCTGGAGTCAGGTCCCTGGCTTAGACATTCAGTAGTTTATGATCCTGAACAAACAACCATACTTCCATGGGCCTCCTAGGTAAAATAACAGGACTAGAGTAGATGATTTGTCATGTTCATTTCATCATCAACACTGTGTAGTTTAAAGTCCTGGTGGAAAGAATGGTGAATCAATAATAGAAAGACCTGGGCAAAAATCACTCTTCTGATATTCCCTAGATATGTGATTTTGGAAAAATGAGTTTTATCTTTGTTTTTCCTTAACTTTAAAAGGGAGATATTGTTATCTGTAGTCCCTGCCTCACAAAGTTGTTGTGAGATCCAAATAAGATAATCAATGTAAAATACTTTGCACATTTTAAAGCCCTATATAAAAAGTCAGACATCATTAAAATTATTTTTAATTTCCCCATCCAGCTTTAACAGTGTATATTTTAAAGTTCCTCAAAGCTCTGGGATTATGATAAGATCTAATTTCCTTTCACCCTCTTTCATAAGTCATTTTCCACCCCCAAATTGTAGCCATTTTTCAAGGTTATACTTTGTACCGTCTTCTCTTTCCACATTCTCAGGGGTCTTATCAGCTATTATAGTTTCAATCCTCTCAAAACAGAAGAGTCCTAGAAATCAGTCTATTCAGCTGTGATTTTCCACCTAGATGAGGTCTAGGCACACATCATGGATTATCTGTTGGACAGTTCTACCTGAATGTCCCATTGGTATAGGAGAAGTTTCCTGTTAATTCATCTCTATCCTTTTTCTGAATATGCCTCTCATCTATAGGGATGTTTCCATTTATCTAATTATATTCTCACTCATCTGAACCTCACAAAAAAACTAAAGTTTTTGGACTGAGTTTTTTTTAGGACAGATTTTTTTTCCATCTTATTTTATAGATGAGGAGTCAGCTGCTCAGTGAGATTGGGTGACACATCCATGGTCACATAATTTGTAAATGGTAGATTTTGAACTTGCACTTGGATATCCTGACTTTTACATCCTTTTCCTTTTAATTTCAAGCATTTAGGAGGTTCTTTATGATTAATCACCTCATTCCTTGTAGCTGTGTTTCCAGCATCTAGCAGTGCCTAACACAAAATTTGTATTTAATAAATGATTATTGATTTACCCAAATAACATATAATAATATGATAGGACAAATAAGAGATCAATTCCAAGTGTCAATATAAAAGTAAGAGGGGTATATTTCATTTAAGAAGTGTCATCTAAGTTGAGCCTTGAAAGAAGGGAGGACTTCAACAGATTGAACAGAGCAGGAGTCCATTTTGGGCAAGATGAATGGCAAAAAGAAAGGTATGATAATAGATGATGTCAAGATGATTACAGGAGATGACAGGTAATCTAGCTTTATTGAAACAGAGTACCTAAAGGGGATGAGACAAGGCTGGAAAGAGTGGTCAGAACCAGGTTATAAAGGTTCTTGAATGCCAGGTTAATGTTAATGGATGTGATTTCATAGACCTTGAAGAAACAGTTCTTGAAGAGACAAATTCTCTTTCTTCTCTCTCCCACAAGCAATGTCCATTTAGGGGCTTAGCTGGAGCTATTCCACTACTGGATAGTCCTGCTTCTGTACTGTTAGATTTCAGGCAGACTGGCTATGTTATACGTAGCTTCAAAGGCATGTCTGATTTTTTCCAGCCAATCATAGGATACTTCCTGTGTGATATCATGGTTTCATCCAATGAGCCAAGAATTTAACTCCTCCTAAATTGATTAAAGAATTATTCTCATCTAGCTTATGCTTTTTGATGTCCTGACGGATTCAAGGGAGAAGTCTGAGCCATGTTCTGTGTTTACAATAAATGGAGTGGAGGTGGAAACCATAACCTTCGGCAAACGGTCATAACAATACTCATCCATTCATCCTGTCTATTCCACTAGAGCTCCTATTCATTTCTTTCATTGCTGATGGAAACATGATATGCTTGTTAATCTTCAAGTGGTCAGGCACATGTGTTTAGCCTTGCTCCAGAACTGCTTTGAAATATAAAGTAATTTGTCTCTGTTCAAGTTCTTATTATTGCTACGAGTACTAAAATGACATCACTACATTAGGATCAAGTACAGTGTGTCTAACCGTAGTTGATCAGACAAATATGAGCTCAGAAGGCTCACAAGTCAAGACTACTACTAGCGACCCTCTAAAGTCCTTCTCTGACATCATATCTTACTCTGAAGGTGACATAGGTTTCTCAAAGGCTCTGAATGTGGAGCACCAAGTCATACAACTGGAATGTCTTTGAGCACATCCCAGTGAATGAACTATTTACCTGTCATTGAAGACAACGTAAGAGGAAGTTCATCACCAGAGAGACAGTTCACCAAGTAGATAATTATTTTGTCCATGCCAGCCAATAAATTAAGGAAGGGACTGGTATCTCTTTCAATGAATGGAATAGCCACACCCCTTAAATCACAAATCATGGATTTAGAACAGGGAAGGAACCTTAGAGGTCATGGAGTCCTCTCCCCCCATAATATAAATGAATCAAGGCCAAGAGAGATTGAATGATTTGCCCAAGATTAGACAGGTAGTAAAAGGAAGAGTGGCCCCTTGAAACTAAGAATTGACCCCAAATTCAGAACATTGCCTACCTTCATCATTTAAAACAAGAATAACAATTTTTTCAATTCTCTTTTAGGATTTACAAGGTGCTATCCACACAAAACTCTGTGTGTGTGAGTGTGTGTGTGTTTTGGGGGTGGTAAAGAGATTACTATACTCTTTTTATAATTCAGAGTCATCAGGGAAACAGGCCTGGAGGAATCTTAGCCTCAATAGCAGAGAGAGCTAATGGATGCAAAATCAAGACAGTAGGAATTCAATAGCGTGGTGAATTGGACTTTACTCAGCCACCCCGCCCCCCCATAACAGCTGTAGGAGCCAATCACTCCTCTACTGAAGCAAGAGTAGGAATTAAATTATTTGTTCTATATCTTATCCAGTCCAACAAGTAATTATTAAGTGCCTACTTGGTCAAGTTGCTAGGCTAGGCACTTGGAATACAAAAGGAAAACAAATAAAAGAAAGTCCCTACTCTCTAAGAGCTTGCTTTCTATTGGGAGGTGGGAGAGGTGTTGGTGGAAGAGGAAAACGAGCTAAATCGATCAGCATATCTGTAATAATTTGAGAAAAGGAAAAGTGCTAAAAATAGTAGTGATTAACAATGGTACCCCAACCACCACCAAGATGTCACCCAAACTGAGTCTTGAACTCTTGAAGTATTTTAAAAGGCTAACATGTTTGAAAGAATTATTTTTCAGGTTTCTGGGATTACCCCATACCTACCTATAGATTTCCTGACTTCACGCTTTTGCATGGGCAAGAAGACAGAAAACAGGGAATCGCTTTGGATGGAATGAAGGGGAGTCACATGCAATAAGTGAGAAAGTTAAGCTATAGCACCATTGGGGAGGGCTCTAAATGCCAACTTGGGAAGTCTGTTTTCTATCCTAGAGGCATAAGGGAGCCTTTGAAGTTTCTGTAATAAGAAAGTGACAGACTCTTGATTTTATCTTGAAGATGATTTTGATTGCTATGTAGAGACTGGTTTGCAGAAAAGAGTGATCGTAGTTGAGAGTACAATTTGGAGGCTGTTGTCCTGGTGAAGAGCTGTTGTTTGTCCTTTGTTCTTGAAGAGGACTGTGACATCAGGAAGGCGATGCCATGACTTGCAAGTGAATTGGATTTTAGTAAGGGAGGGCTGTGCAGAGTCAACAGTTTCACTTTCTCCTCCACAGCCATCTGGGTACATTGGCCAGATATAGATCAGGATGACCAGAGATGGCCCTGCTGGTGAGAGGTAATAAAGGCTTGAACTATGCTGATGATCATGCAAATGGAGAGAGAGGACTACCGCAAGAGATACTGTGGACTTAAAAGTCAACAATACTTGCCAACTGAAATGGGGAGACAAGGGAAGAGGGAGAGTCAAAAGTAGCTCCAAAGTGGTTGCTTGGGTGACTGGATGAATAGTATGGTTAGTGGTCCTCCCCCAATAATTTTTATTCAAAAAATCATTTTATTGATGCCTTTTGTTATTACATTACAGTAATCCTCCCCACCTTCCACCCCCACACCATCTTTTATGACAAAGGAAGGACATCTGTTGCAAAGGCCACATCCGACATTATATACAGTGTTCTATCCTAGTAGGTCCTCCCTCCCTCTGCTGTGAGGGAGAAAATCTGCTTCCTTATCTCTTTTTAATAAGCTTTCCTGGTTCTTCCACCACTCAGAATTCAATCACTTTTTAGTCATATGCTAATTCACATTCATTACAGTCATTGTTTATATTCTCTTGGTTCTCCTTGTTTTTCTCTACATTGCTTCATACATTGCTTCTTTGTCTCTTTGAATTCTTTGTATTCCTCATGTCTTATTGAACTTTGATATGCCTTGTTTTATTTTCAGCCATTTCTCAATTCTGCACCCATTTTTGTTTCCAGCTTTTGCTACTACAAAGTGCATATATATGCCTATTTTCATGTTGGTTCTTTCTATCAGAGGGTTCTATGATCTTCGAAATGGGAGAAAAAGAAAACACCCATATTGTTGATTTTTTTTTCAAATCTTTCTCAAGATTATATTACAATATAATATAGATAATTACAACAATTTCATTGAGAATTTAAGCCAGTGTAAAATAATTGCTATGATGATTAGACAAAGAGTCCCAAATTTGCCTTCGACAGAAAACATTTAATTTATTTAAATGAAGAAAGATAGCTACCATAGGTAACACTGGATCAGAATATAAATTCATCTCAAAATTTTATGAAGAAAGATGAGGGACAGTTATGAGCAATATCATCTCACAAGGAAGAGAGGAGCAGTGGAGGGTAAATCGAGTTTAACAAAAGCTTGACAAGGTAGCTAACTAAGAAGAATCATCCAAAGGGCATTCAAGGATGAAATGGAAAAAGGAATACAAAGAGAAGAAAAATGGAAAAGATATGCTTCTTTAATTCATATTTTTCTCATCATTTCTCTTGAGATTCTGGACTCTTCCCCCTTCCAAATGAATTTTGTTATTATTTTGTTAGTTCTATAACATATCTCCTTGATAATTTCTTTGGTGTAGTCATAAATCTAAAGATTATTTTTTTGTAAAATTGTTTTTTTTATCCTATTGGCCAAATATAGTAATAAGCAATGAATAACTCTTTAGTCATTTAAGTCTACCTTTATTTCTGTAGAAAGTGGTTTTATTTATATATATTTTGCATGGGTCTTGGTAGATGTTAATTCTTAAATATCATATGCATGTTTTCCATTTGAATGGCATTTCTCATATTGTTAATTCTTCCTAGTTTTTGTTAGTAATGTAAAGAAATGCTGAGATTTTATGGACTTATTTTTACTTCATTCTACTACCTTGGTGGGGCTACTGTCTTGGTTTCTTCAGTGAATCCCTGTGGCTTCCTTAATCTGCTACCGTGTCTGAAAAGAGCGATAGTTTTGTCTTCTCTTTGCCAAAGCTATTCATTTAATTTTCTTTTTATGTTTTATTGCTATAGTTAGCCTTTCTAGAACTATTCAAGATACGAGTGGGAAGAAGAGGGCATCTTTACTTTTATCCTCATTTGTACTAGACATAATTCTATTATTTTTCATAGAGAAACAATAGACATAATTCTATTGTTTCTCTCTGAAAAATAATTTTAGTTCTTGGCTTTAAATGTGCTGTGATCATGCTAAAGAAGGGCTCTTCCAAGCTGTATCAAGGACTTTTTCTGTATCTACTGAAGTAGTCATAAAGTTTTGGTTTTTCTCTTTTATATATCTTATATTTACTTATATGTGAACATAGTACATCCCCCTAGTAAGAAGTAAACTCCTCAAGGGCAGGGATTCTCTTGTGTTTGTGCTTGTACCTTCAGTAATTAGCCTTATGTGTTGAATAAATACATTTATTTTTGGTTGATTGGTATTCTGAGCAGAAATACAGAAGTTTGGAGGAGAGGAAGATTTAGAAAGAAAGATAATGCATTCGCTTTTGGACATACTTAGTTTGAAATGTTTATGTACTCATTCAACACGTCTTCATCAAAACCTAGAACCATATAATGTCACACCTGAAAGATGTCCTAAACACAGAACATAGAATATTGCCACTGGAAAGGGTTGACCTTAGGACATAGAATTTTAGAGCTAAAAATAATTTTAAAAAAGAACATTAAGTGTTGGAGTTACAAGGGATCTTAGAACATAGAATTCTAGAACTGGAAGGAACTTTAGAGACAATCTATTTTAATGGTTCCCTCTTTATTTTACGGATGGGAAAATATGACCCCAAGATGTGATTTTCCTAAGATCATACAAGTTATTAGTAGAACTAGACAGCCTAGAACTTGAATGTCCTCTTTTGAGGAGGGAACACATTAATTTAGGTCTCTAACCAGTGAATAAACTATTTTTATCTTCTACCAGCTGCTACTATAAGCCTCCAAAAAATAATGGTGGGAAAGGAATGTAGCATAGCATGTATAGATTCTTTACCTTTCACACCATTAGAAGGTAAAACAACTAGCTTTATACTGTTCAACTTCACAATATTCTCTCAGTTAGGGAGTAGGAGTGATATTAACAATGATATTATGATACTAACAATATCTCATTGAATTTAAAGTCTCTTTTCAGATCAAAAAATTGATGAGATCAGTGTTCAAGTTAGAAAAGAAATGTTATTACATTAAAACACATTATTTTATAGATGAGGAAACTGACATCTTGAAAGATTATCTAATTTATTCAGGGATACATAACTGAAAATTGTCTGAGGCAGGATTATTTTTCCTGAATAAACTTGTCTGCCATACTGAACCTTCTTTTTTTTTGTCTTTTCCATGTTTTCACATTTTTCTTCCCTCCTAATCTTGACCTCTGACTACCCAGGGAAGAGATCTCCATTTTTTGGTGTCATATCCCTAATGGTAAAATGTTTTTGATCATTCTATGTATGTGACTGCATGTATGTATGTATGTGTGTATACAGACACACATACATATACACACAGATATAGGTATGCATGTATATAGAGCATGCATGTATATATATATATACATATACTTATAAATTTGTATGTATACTACTATGCTAATAACTATTAATTACTCACATTATGAAACTTACTTTAAAGAAAAAGGGTAAGAGTAGTCAGTGCTACTCACTGGCCCCTGCTTGGGAATTCAGGGTTTATCCAGAAGCCCCCACTATAACTGTAAGGTGATTCAGGGTTATTCTGGGGATGGAGTGATGTTTCCTTTGCAGTTTTTGGTTTAAGTGTCCTAGTAATGGTTAGGTCATAAGTGGTCTGAGAGGCCAATTAATTGGTAAATTGAAAGGCCAGGTGAACCAAGAAGAGTAGGGCAGTTATTAAGCAATAATTCATTTAAGGAATATCAAGTTGTGTTGTAGATAAGAACCCAGCTCCACTGGAGGAAGTGAAATATGATCCATTTACCTACTTTTCAATGGGGCTAATGTCATAGTGTACTGGGCAAATGGGAATCCCCACTTCGGAGACCACTGATTTTGGAGAAAACTGGTTCTTGATAAGAGTATGAAGAGGTTGAAACTTATTCTTAATCTTCTCCCCCCAAATTCTCCTTTCTGTACTATTTTTCCTGACTCTTCTGGTGACCAGAGTGCTTGCGTTCTCTTTCCTAACTCCTCCAGCCAAAACTACTCTCTGGAGAGGCTCAAAGCTATACCTCTTCCTCCTTAATACATATAAATGTGGACTCCCTCTCCCTAGAAAACCTGCAATTTAAGCTTGAGCAGAATAATGTCTGGGGAAGGAGAGATTCTGTCCATGAGGGGAAGATTCCTAGGGAGAAATTAAGAAGTGGGGGGAGAGATTTAAATTAAATTAAAAATTAAAATTTAAAGATCTGTGAGTGTGTGGGAGAGTGTTGACCCCCATTGTGCCATTGTGTGTGACAGAAACTTTAGACTATCAAAAGCTGTATTAAATCAGGAACTGGTACTTGGAGTAATGTGTCCTGGTATCCCAGCCTAAAGTACTGATGCTCAAATATATGTGGAAGACTTTTTCTGGATCTCGGTCATCATCACTTCCTCCTTTATATCATCCTCATCTGTATATGATTTACCTAGCCAGGAGAATGTAGGTTCCTAGGGGGCAGGTACAGGGTCCTTACAATGTAGGACAGGGGAGTGGGAACTAAATTAGGAATAAAACACCTAAGTTTGAAGCCCAAGTCTCCCATTTACCACCTGTGCAACACTGGGAAAATCAATTAATCTCCCTTTATGTAAGTTTTCTCATTTGAAAAATGAAGGGGTTGGATTGGATAACATCTAGGTCCCCTTCCATATTGAAATCTAAGATCCATATAGTAATTACTTAAATATATTTGTTGAATTGAATTTTCAGGTCCCTGTCAGATATAACAATTCCATGACCTATGTAATACAGTGCCCTTTCAACTCAACATTCTAAGCTCTATATTCTTAAACTTTTTAGTCCTAACATTCCATGCTCCATGTTCAAAGGTTTTCCAATCCTATTAGGCTGTATTCCACAAAGTAATTGACACCAAAAGGTTTCTATAATCCAGCAGATCTAAAACTGATGCCCCTCATAGACTAATGGAGAGAAATCATGGGGCTGAATTTCAGAACTTAGAGTCACAGCTGCAGACAGCTTGGGAGAAATAAAACTACAGACTCCACATGGACAGTGTGTACTGACAGCTCCCTGGCTGCCAACAAGGCCACAGGCTTATTTCCTGTGACTGTGCTGGATGGGAAGAAGAAGAGCCAAAACAATCCATCCCCGTCTTGCATTGTGTGCTAGATGGCGGGCATCATGGTGTCTTTGCTGCTTGATACCAATTGAATTTCCAGAGTCCCAGATGGTTTTGCTCAGATGGATAATGAGGAGCCAGCCCATCTGATCCACCTGCCAGGAGTTCAGAGCCAGCCCCCTCTCTACCCCCTGCCTGCCCTTGCTAACGATGCCTGTTGGTGCCAGTGAAAAGCATATGCTCCGTTCTCTCAGGAAATCGAATTCTAGGACCAATGCCCATTGACAAGACAGTACCAGACAAGAAAAGCCAATCAGGAGAGAGGATAAGGCACTTGGAATCGAGTCCTTAGTCCACTATAGAACAAAAGTCATGAGGGATGGTAGAAAGATGTTTGGATGTTGTCAGTTCTGGAAACTAGTCTCAGCTATGCCGCAGGCTCATTGAATGGTCTTGGGAAAGCCAATTTCCCTCACTGGGCTTCAGCTTCCTCATCTCTAAAGCAATAGAGTTGTACTAATTGTTCTCACCCTGTGTTCTAAAGTTGGTGTTCTTAATATGCTTCATGTCATGGACCCAGTTGTCAGTGTTGTAAAACCTGTGGACCCCTTTCTCAGAGTACTGTTCTTAAGTAATTGGAAGAAATGACAAATTTCAGAGACTGTCACTAGTTTAAATGGTTAGACTCATTTGGACATTAGTGAAAATAAAGATGTAACTTTTTTCTCCATCCAAGTTCATGAGTTCCCCCCAGAAATGTGGGTCCTTGAGGGCTAGGTTAAGAATTCCTGTTCTAGGGGGTGGAACCAAGAGGGCGGAGTAGAAAGACTCACATATGCTAGCTCTGAAACCATAGCCCATGGATTTCCTCTAAAAAGAACTCCCAACAAATTCTGGAACAGTGGAAGCCATGCAGCAACACAGTGAAGGAGATTTCCGTTCCAGAGAGCCCTGAAAAACTGACCCCAAAGGACCATCTCACACTGGAAGGGAGTGGAGCCCTGTCCTGCCCTGGCAGCGTGGCACTGAGAGGAATGAGCAGATCCGAGCAGGCTTCAGAGACGGAATCTCCAGAGGCCACGAAGGTCCCTCCACCCACAGATGCACAGGTCAGTGAGAGAGACATCTGGACAGGCTTAGAGGGGAATGGGGTGTCTCTATGACTTGGGCCCCCTCAAGAGGCAGCAGCAGAGGCAGCAGGCAGCCAGAGGCTCCCAAAGCAGGCAGGAGCTCAGCAGCAGCTCCATTACAGAAGGTCTCTGCATAAACCCCCTGAGAGAACCGAGCCTGGGAGGTGGCCCTGCCCTCACCTGAGAACCTGATTTAATCTTACCCTGAATAGCAGCCAGGCCTGCTGCCAAAAGCCCTGAGGCTGGGGATCTGACCCCAAGCACTAGCTGGGCAGATCTGGGCAGGGGTGGAGAGGAATCTCAGAAGTCAAGTAACTGGCTGGGAAAATACCCAGAAAAGGGGAAAAAAAATAAGACCATAGAAGGTTACTTTCTTGGGGAACAAATGATTCCAACCTTCCTCTCTGAGGATGAAGAACAATGCTTACCATCAGGTAAAGACATAAGAGTCAAGGCCTCTGTATCCCAAACATCTGAAATAGATATCCAATGGGCTCAGGCCATGGAAGAGCTCAAAAAGGATTTTGACAATCAAGTTAGACAGGTGGAGGAAAAAC
>CM053772.1:224186269-224226935 GCA_028658325.1 Potorous gilbertii
GATGATAGAAGAGAGGGCAGATGGGTGATAGGGGAAATTAGAATGTCCAGTGTATTGGGGAGGGGGGAGGGGACAAATGGGGAGAAAATTTTGGAACCCAAAATCTTGTGAAAATGAATGTAAAAAGTTAAAAAAATAAATTTATATTTAAAAAAAAAGGAATTCCTGTTCTAAGGTCCCTCAGCTCCAGAAGTCTATTCCATTCCAGGAATGGTTACATTTTAAAAATGAACTCCTGGAAATGCAGTACCTCAATCTGGGAATGAAACTATACAAGTAATAATCACTTAAGCGCTGATGCTTCCATAGGTTTCTTTAAGGCTTGTAAACTACTAAGCCTAAATAGAAGCAAAGGTTCATTCTTTTAATACTAGTATCATACTGGCCTTGCCGTATGCCTAAGAGATAGGGAAGACGATATCTCTGAAGAACTAAATGTTACTATCTGAAGGTAATTGGGAGCCACAAGGTGGGAAGGAAGGTTCTAACACAAGATGAACCTGGAAGGAAGACAAGAGCAAAAAATGTGTGTCACTAGGGAAAGTATGATAGAGAAAGAAAGTATGAAAGAGTAGATAGTCAAAGAATGACAAAGGGACAGTCAGAGGGCTCCATTGTTAGTAAAATTAGTGCTCATTGTTAATAAAAATCAAGGAAGGCTTCTAGCACATTGGGTAGACTTCCTGTGATTATCTTGTAGGAGGGCAGAGTTAAGAGGGACCTGGAGGATGAGTTGTCATGAACAAGCAACAATTTGCATCTTTAGAGTTAACATCCAAATCAATTAGGATGACAGATTAACTTGCATATATACATATACGAATAGATAAATGTGTGTGTGTGTGTGTGTGTGTGTGTGTGTATTCTCACTTAATTTCCTCAGTAGTCCTTGTAAGTATAACAAATCTCATCCTTATTTTACAGTTGAAGTAACTGGGGCTCCGAGAGGTCAAGTGACTTAACCAGGATCACAGAACTGGCAGGTCCCACAACTGAAAGAAACTCAAACCCAAGGGCTCTGACTTCAGATCCAATGAATTTTCCCCAGTGGTGTTCAACATGGACCTGCGACACCTCCGTGTGCATGAACCAGATTAAAATGCAACCAGGAAATAATTAACAAAATAATAATACAACAGAACACAGAGGACATTACATTTTAAAACTCAATCAATATGCAGCCAGGAGGGATTCTCCTCCTCAATTTAGTGGCCTTATTTCTATTTGTTTGACACCCCTGTCCTATTTTATATTGCCTACAATCTTTAATAGTGGAATGTGGGGAACAGTGGCAGATTAGCAGGGGAAGAAACTTCTGTTCCATTCCATTCGATTCAGCATCTTAAACAAAGTTTCAAGAGCTCAAACTAATTTAAGTTATTCCATACGAAGAAATGCTGACTGAAGAATGAGTGATGCACCAGAAACCTCCCACACCAGCCCCAGGGCAGAGTGGTTCCATACCTTTATGCAGATAATTTTACAAAGCAAAGTTTAAAATCAATCCTACTTAGATTCCTCATGCCTCTTGAAGGTTGGCAGAGTCGACAGTGGAGAAGTGGTGGTGGGAGTGCCCATCATACCTCTGTATCCTCTCACAGATGTCTGTAATTCCTTCCTTAGGAGAGAGAAGGAGCCCCTCCTTCCACAGAGCGAGTGTCAGACTGAGGATTCTGAGCCCCAGGAGGACTGGATGCTGGACATAGCCTAGAATCATAGATTCAGAGCTGGGAGGGACCAAAGAGATCACATAATCCAAGCCCCTCGTTTTCCAGAGGAGGTAACTGAGATCCAAGAATATGAGATGACATGGCCCAGGTCACACTGGTAGTATGTTACAGGATTGGAACCCAGGTCATCTGACTCTAAATACATACTCTTTGCACACAACCTCATTGTCACTCTAATGGAAAGGGAAGAGCCTAGTTTAGAGTTTCTTTTGAGGACAAAGAGGGGGTAGGGGGAAGGAGAGGGATGGCAGGAGATCAAAATTCCTTCCCCTGGGGATAGGGCCACTCCACACCAAGGCAGAGCTTAGACTGAGGAGGCAGAAGGAAGGGAGAGAAAGGAAAGGAGGAGGGAGAGGAAAAGGAGGAGAAGGAAATGAAAGGGAGAGGAGGAAGGGGAGAATGAATGGGAGGAGGAAGGGAAGGAGGAAGAGGAGGGGAAGATGAAAAGATGGAGGATGAGAGAGGAGAGAGAAGAGAGGGAGGAGGAAAAAGGGTAAGAGAGAAAGAAGGAAAAGGGAGAAGAGGAAGGGGGAGAAGAGTAAAAAGGGAGGAGGAAAAAGAGAGGGAAAAGGGGGAAGAGGAGGAAGAAGGGGAGGGAGAGGGATGAGGGGAGAGAAGGGTAAGGAAATAGCAAGTATAGAAAGAAAATAGGAGAACTGAAGACAAGATTAGCTGATAACTGGAGTTTGGATGACCTCTTCTTGTGCTGGAGATGGTGAAAAGATTTGTGGTTTGGACGGAGGCTGGTCTGTATCACCACAGAAGTCCTTTCCAGCTCCAAGTCTATGAGTCACCATGTTGCCTATGACTGGTTGAGAGCTGAGATCTCATATTCTCAGCGTCAGTGATTAGGTATCAAATATGGATCATCATAAAGCCTGGGAGCTTTTTATAACTGCAGCAATTTTCATTCATTTTCTAATTCATCATTTAATAAATTAGTAAAAATAAATTACTGAGTACTTATTATATGTCATACACTGTACCAAAGTGCTAGAGTTACAAAAAAAAAGCAAAAACCAGTCTCTGTCCTCAAGGAGAGTACATTCAAAGCAGGGAGACAATACGTTATTACCAAATTGAACAGAGGTTCCCAGACTTATTTGGTCTACCAGCCCCTTTAAAAATATTACTCTGCACTCCCCCACGAAATCTATTTTGTTTAACCTTTTAGCAGTTTTTTGAAATTTGCATCCTTTTAAACAATTTTTTTACATAATAATGCATCTTACATTTAATAATTTATTTTAAATTTGTGAGACTTTTCCTACATTGAAATTTTAATGATGCAATATTGTGTTGTGTAACTGTATAGTGTCATATTCCTGATGAGCATGCTGGACTTCTCTTCAAAGTGCAACTTGCTCACAGGCCCACAGTTAATTAAGACCTGATTGACCACTGATGGGTTATAACTTACATTTTATGTACCTTTTGGAAAAATAATGTGATCCCTACTACTTTAACTGTGTTACACAACAGATGAACCATGTACAAATGGTTTTTCAAACTTCTCTTCTCTTCTTTCCTTAAGCTTCCACCACCCCTTCATTTTTATTCAATGCTCCCCACTATTTGTACTTGAAGCTACTACCATCTCCCTGGATCATTCTAGCATCCTACCGGGGGAGTATCACCCACTTTGGAAACCCGTGGAGAAGGAAGGAAACCTGAAAGGGGAAGGCATTAGCTTCTGGGGTGATCTGGAAAGGTCCCCCGCAAGAAAGTGCACTTTGGGGTGAGCTTTGAAGAAATCCAAGAAATATAAGAGGTGGAAGTAAAAGAGAGAGCATTCCAGGTCTAAGGGACAGTGCATTCAAAGGTCTGGAAACAGCAGAGTGAAAGGTCTAAGACCAAAGAGTAGGGCAATATAGTTGCTAGCTGAGTGTGTAAAGGGGCAACTGGGAAGGTAAGAAGGAATCAACATATGAAGAATTTAAATGCCAAATAAAGGATTTATTTATTTATTTTTATTTATTTATATAGCTGAACTTGGAGATGATAGGGAACAAATGGTGCTCAATAAACAAAGGGTCAATCCAGGTTTTCAGAAAATTACCTTGGCAGTTGGGTGTAGGATGGCTTGGAATGGGCAGAGAATTGAAGCTGGGAGGTAGATTATGGATAATTGTAGTAGTTCGGCTAAGAGGTGATGAGGGTCTGAATAAAAGACGTGTTTGTGAGCATGGGGAGAAGAGGATGCATATGAGAGACATTGTGAAGGTAGGAATCATCAGACTGGGTGACCACTGGATATATACAGAGAAAGGAATGAGTAAAGGATGACACTGAGGTTGCAAATCTGGATGACTTGGAAGATAGTGAAGAAACTGAGACTCTGAGAGGAAATGACTTGACCAGGGTCATACACTTATAAATGTCTGGGCAGGACCTGAACTGAGTCTTCCTGAAAGAAGTACTCTAGCCATCATATGAATGTGGCCATACCATCTGACCAGGACTCAAAATACTAGAAACTTTATAGGAGGAGTAAGAGGTGGATCACTTATGACTGGAGGATGGGCCAGGACAGAAGGAAGTTTTCATGACAATAATGTTCATAATAGCTAACATTTATAGAGAACTTTAAGTTTTCCAAGAGTTTTACCTACATCACCTCATGGAGAAGTGGCATTTTAGCAGAATTTTAAAGGTAGGATTACAATAGGCAGAGATGGACTTTGAAGGGAAAATATCCTAGGCCCTGGGGACTTCATGAATAATGATGTGGAGGTGGAAGAAATGGTATATGTTTAGGGGATATGTTTGGCAATGGAAGTGCATTGTGGGATGAAGCTGGATTCGATTTTATGGCAACAGTCTCTCAGTGGAATTATGAGCAAACTTGTTCAAGTTTGAGCTGGGCACTGAATCACTATTCACAGACTCTTCATATAAGATGAAAAACATCCCCATTTGAGATAAAAGATGTCCTCTGGGGAGCAGATTCAAATAGAAAGCTGTTGGGAGAAAAAGAATTTTGTTGTTGAGTCATTTTTCAGATATGTCTGACTCTTTGTGACCCCATTTGGGATTTTCTTGGGCAAAGATACTTGAGTAGTTAGCCATTTCTTTCTCCAGATTATTTTACAGTTGAAGAAACGGGTAAAATGAGTTAAGTGACTTGTCCAGGGTCATATAGTTAGTAAGAGTCTGAGGCCAGATTTGAACTGAGGGAGATGAGACTTCTTGACCCCAGACCTGGTGCTCTATCCTCTGTACCACCTAGCCAGAGGAAAATGATACCAGCATCTTAGTGATTATAGAACACTTTGTTGAATGCTTTACTTTTTCAATGATCCCTCTGTGACCTCAGTCAAATTATTAGCCCTCTGTGCTCTTCAGTTACTCATTGGACCATTCTATCACTGAATGGAATGAGAACTTTGGCCTGCTCCATGTCCAACCTGGATTGGTTTTCCCCTTCTTCAGGTCACCTGGTAGTCATTTTGATATTTATACCAAACTGAGTGTAGACACTTGATCACCATAGTTTACTGAAGCTTGTAACTTCCTAGTAATAGAAATCTTCTAATCTCATTCTCCTTGGGATCTAAGATTACAGGCATGAGCTAGCTTGACCACCCTACCTATATGTCAATGTAACTGATTTCCTTTTTAATCCTACATATTTCATTTTATGCATTTAAAAACATTATTTTGAGAAGAAGAGTTCATAGGTTTCATCAGACAGCTAAAGGAGTGCATGAGATAAATACATATTTAAAAAGAATAAAGCTAAGAATCCCTGCCTTGAGTTTTCAGATTTTTGCCCAGAGAAATTCTTATCAATGATTTCTAGGTTTCTGCTGGTGGTAGTACATAAAGTTCATGTGACTCGCATGTGGTGTCATCAAGTTTGACAAGTGTGAAGAGGTTGTCCATCAGACACATGTCCTAGCAAGGTAGAAGATATCTCTGTTGTCACTTACAGGTCAGTGACTATCTGATAACCCTTAGAATGGAGTCAGCCATCATCACTATTCATCATTTCTTCCTTTAGCCCCTACTGAGTTATCTATATCAATATTTCCATATCAATATATCCATGTCAATGTTTCTTAGAGGGATTTTCTCCAATGCAAGTCTAACTCTTCTACGGAAAGCATGTCTTACCTATTACTTAGTTAAATATTTTTAATGAGCCCCGTCCTTTCTTTCCTTCTCTGTGGCACATTCTTCTGTCTTCTCCCCTCCTGACATGGATCTGAATTCCCCCTGACACTTCAGATTCCTTTTGATCATTTTAAATTTTAAACTATTCTTTTCCCTCTTTTTTCAAGGAATATTTTGTTTCCCCCATTAAATTGGAGAGCAGAGAAGTATTCCTCCAGTCATTTCACTTTTTCTTCTTTGGAAAAAAGAATAACTTGCACCTTGGAAATACATGACATTTTACTTGGCATAGGAAGAAATACAAAGAGAACACACTCTATTTACAAAAATGCAAAATATTCCTTGTTTTCCATACTAGTAACTGTAAAGGACCTTTGACTCCTGCCCTTATTTTTTGTAGACAACCTTTGTGATAAATTACTGGAGCTGATTGCTTGATGACCACAAGGTCAGTTCCATTTTACTATGGTTGACACCAACACAGACTCTTAGAAAGCAGGGAACATGATTTATTAACTTTTATATCCTATAAAGGGCCTTGTGAAGAATAAATATTTGCTTGGTAAATATTCACTGAGATGCTAAGCAAGTGCTTAATGGAGGTTAGTTGATGTCCACCTGAGAAAGAGAATGAAACACAGAACAGGTATTTGGACTTTAAGTATCAGTAGATAGTCCAGGAAGCAGAGGAGAACAGGAGCACTTTCTGAGAATTATGTCATAGTACAGTAACTGGTTTAGAATGAGAAGACCTTGGTTCAAATCTTGGATCTGCCAATTACAAGTTGTTATTAAGAGCAACTTCCTTTACCTCTGAGTCTTAGTTCCCTCATTTGTAAAGTGGGCATAAAAATTTTTGTACTATTTTACATCATTGTGATGGCTCCGTGATCAAAACATCATAGTTTTAGAACTCAAAAGGATTTTGAAGTCCAACTAGTTCAATCTCATCATCATAGAAGAGCAAATTGAGTCTCATAGAGATAGTCTGATCTGCCCAAAGTCATAAAGGTAGCAAGAGAACCAAGATTTGAATTTATATTCTACAGTTCAAACACAATATTCTTTCCTCTGTATCAAGCTATAGAAATGTCTACATCTCCCTTCTCTTATTTATTAGCTGAAGAACTTGGGTAAGTCACTTAACTTCCTGGGGCCTCAATTTACTCCTCTGTAAATAAGGAGGTATTACTAAAGAAGAATGGACTTCGAGTTTCCTTCCAGTTTCAAATCTATGACACCATGATTCTACTTTCTAGTTTTGTTGAAGGATAGGTCTTCCCCTTGAAGGATATGTTGATCCCTTTCACTCAAAATTATCTCTCAAGCAACTTTTCCTTAGTCTGTTCCTTCTCCTTCATATGCAATCCTCCCTTCTCCACTGACTCCCACCCATATTGTATATCCCTTTTCAGGACTTGGGCTCCCCAAAAATACTTTCTCTGGACTCTCCTATCTCTCATCTCTCTCTCTTTCCTTTCACTGCTAGACTTCATAAAAAAATGAGCCTATACCTCAATGCTTTCACTTTCCATCCATTCTCTCCTCAACCATTTGTAATCTGAAACTGCTCTCTCAAAATTTCATTTTGGATAGTCTAGGAGGGAGATGCTAATGGACCATCAAGGTATTAATATCCTATAGGCAACTGGAGATGCCAGCGTGCAGCTCAGATGAGATGTTAGATTTGGGAGGTATAGCCATAGACTTAGTAGTTAAAGCTGTTGGAATAAATGAGATTACTGTACAAGAGATTGCATATAGGGAGGAGTAGGAGACCTAGGAGAATGTGATATGATTGAAGTCATGAGGTAGAGAGTATCCAGTAGATTAGAGTCAACAATGTTAAATTCTGCAGGACAGGTAAAGAAGAACTAGGACTCCAGAAAGGTCTCAATTACTAGGAGATATTTTAAGAGATATATATTTTAATATAGATAGATACTTTAAAGATTGGCTTTCCTTATCTCACCCAGGCTACAAGTATAACAGATTTTCAAGGACCTGATCCCATAGCTGCCTAGCTTATGGACAATTTTTAAAAGAAATTTAGTACTGAGAAGGAAAAGCGAGAAGAGAAAGCACCTGGATGTAGTAGGACTGAAGAAAGATTTTTATGTTTTATTAAGTTCTTTTTTCAGTTGTTATTTTTAAGATTTAGGGAGATCTAAGTCAAGTGGTAAGGTAGCATGATACAGTGGGTTTAACATTGGACTTGGAGTCAAGGAGGTCTGTGATCAAGTCAAGTCATTCATCTCTATGAGCCTCTGTTTCTTCAACTGTAAAATGAGTATCCTAATAGCACCTGCTTTGTAGAACTATCGTGAATATCAAATATAATCAGATTAAAAAGTCTGAGCCTCAAATGTAGCAAGGTTAATAGAGTCTACCACATTCACCTGTTCACCCCTTGGTCTGACCCTTTGGCTCATTTGCTTATTTAATTTTTATCATTTTGAATCCTAGAGTGATTCAAGGGTAAATTGTGATATTTTGTTTCTTATTAATTATAATGCAATTATAATTTTCACTAATTTGCTCGAATGCTTTCATTAATTACTATATTAATTATCAATTTATATTATGCTTAATAATTAATATATTTAATAAATATTATTTTAAAATAAACTGAAGAAATTTCTTTTCCCAGTAGTAATTACATACAATTTATTAACAAAAATAGATAAATCAAAGAAATATTTGCTATTTACAATATTTTGGCTATGAGAAAGTTTACAGCCATCAAACCCTCAATATAACATTAGTAGATGACTTCACTTCCAGAAAGACAATTTCACCATCAAATTCACTCCAGACACTGATTAAAGTCTCTCAAGAATTTTGCCATATTTTTCCTCAAGATTAGGTTTAAACTCAGTTTCTCAGGAAATACATTATATTAGTAGATATTCTTTTTCATCTCTCCAGTCATCATAAGAAGTGTCCTTTCAACTTCTCTGAAACTAACAATTTTAATAGTCTCTCTCAAAAAAATTGTCTTCCCAAAGTAACATAATTCCATTGGAGTGGGGGAAAATGTCTCCCTATTTTCTCTCTTTTTCACAATTTATCTCATAGATCAAAATTAACTCACATACTTCCATAGGGAGAAGGACCTTATAAGAAGACATTTTCAACTGACTTCTAACTTTCAACACAGTTTCCTAATCAGTTTATTCGACTCAAAAATATAATAATAATGTCTACAGTCTCTAAGGGAGAGTAAACGTTTTTCTCTTTTCAAATAAATTTGTGTTGGTATCTTTTATAGAACAAAGGATTTTTTTTTAATTTTAAGGAGGAAATACAGGGGAAAGTTAGTAAAAACAATTCTGATGCTGTGTAGCCATGTTACACTCTCGTGAACCTCCACCTCTCCAAAAGTTAGGAGTCTTGTTATATTTCCTCTTTGCAGTCAAGCTTGGACTTTATAATTTCATACTATTGTTTCAGTTGTTCTATGGTGGCTGAGCTTGCCATTTATATTGTTGCTACCATGAGTGCTGTTAAAAATATTTTGGTGCTATGTGGACCCTTTCTTTTAGTCCAAGACTGACTTGGTGTATATGCCAATGTAATCTTCGGGTCAAAGTCTTTGGACATTAGTCACTATATTTGCATAATTTCAAATTGTGTTCCAGAATGGTTGTACCAATTCACAGCTCCAATGTGCTTATCTTCCCACAATCCCTAAGAGACAGCAAATTGAAACAGCAAAGCACTTTGAAAATCCTATAGTCCAATGTGAATTTCCGCTCATTCTTTGTTTAATGTCTCTGACATTGATTGTCTTTGGGATCTTGAGCATGTCTCATAAGCTCTCTTTGTCTCAGTTTCCTCTTCCGTGACATGAGGGAGTTGTACAGGATGACCTATGAGGTCTCTTTTAAGTTTAGACCTGTGATCCTGTGAGCCAATGAGGAGGGAGAGATAAGAGATCCTTGGGGATGAGGAAGGCTCTTTCAGGTGTATCCCTCAAAGTATAGGATGTAAGTAACTGTAGTCCACCAATGAAGAAAGTGCTCTGCAACCAAAAATCAAGAAGTGTGCAATAGATCCCACATTTTCTTGACTTCCCTTCTAACTCCCTGCCCCCTTTCTCCTCTTGCCCCTTGCAGGCAACATCAGGTTTTCTGACAACAGAAGAAGCTTTGCCTTCAACTTCTTGTGGTTCATCTCAGCTGCCAAAAGAGTAAAAGAGAGAGAGAAAAATGAATATCCGTTTTCTCTTCACCTTTTCCATAGCCGGATATCCAAGCTAAGCTTTGAAAGGAAGGTAATGGGTGAAGATAACTGTCCTGGATAATCTTTATTGTAAATGCAAGAATTGAAATTATCTGAGTAAAGTGGGCTTCCCTGTAGGAACTGGAGAATTTTGACAAACTGGGATTAATGAAAAAAATGGTGATGTTACCATGAAGTGAATGCAGAGAATTTATAATCCCGGGGACAGACCAAGTAAGACATCAGATTGGGAAATCTATTTCCATATTTTTGTTGAGGCAGAGTAAATAAACATAGTGGGGGAATCGATGTGTAGGGGTGAATATAAGGAACTTCTTATTCCCAAATACCTCCCTCATGGTTTTACAGGTTTAGAATTAGCTTCTAAGCTATCAAAGCCAAACTTTTTATGTTACTCCCTATCACCTCCAGGGGAAAAAATATAAAATCCTCCTTTTTGAGCATTCAAAGTCATTTATAATTTAGTTCACTCCTCCCCCCTCCATACACTTCTACTTTTCTTACACCATACACTCCTTCACCTCCCAACAAAACATTCCCTTCAAAATACTGACCCTGGCTTTCTTATTGTTCCTTGACCAAGACTCTCTTATCTCAGTCCTAGATATTTTCTCTGGCTATTCACCATATTTGAAATGCCTTTGGGCTTCTCTAGATTCCCTGGCTTTCTTCCAGTCCCAGCTACAACCCTACCTTCTAGAGTAAGTCTTTCTCAATCCATGCTATTTCTAATGTCTTCTCTCTGTTGACTATTCCTTTCACATCGCGGGGGATAGGGGCACCCTCCTTTCTTTTCTCCTTCTCCACAGTGATCTGGAAAATCTATGTAAGATTTAAAGAGGTAGAGCCTTCACCTTCATTTTTCTTTCAGAAATCATATAAGGACTTAGCCTTTTCTAGTATGATGTCAGGGTCTAACGGAAGGCCTTTTTTAAAATAACAACCATGCATTTTTGAGTTTCTAAACTTTTTCTGCTACAAAAACAATAGTAAAATAATAAATAACAATAAAATAATAAATCTGCTGGCCTTCTTGTGTCATCTGTACCTTTTGCAAAACTCCCCCAAATTCCCATTTAACTTCTTATGCTGACCCATAATATATCAAAACTACAATGGGAAATGCCATGATGTGGAAGGTATAACTGTATTTCCTATTTATCCTGCATGCATTTTTTAACATAGTTGTTTCCATGTTGTTTTTCCCATCTCCCCATTAGACTACTCCTCAAGGGCAGGGACTGTCCATTACCTTTTTCTTTTTCACCAATACTCAGTGTCTGAAGCATAGTAGGTATTTAATAAATGTACATTGACTGATTGTTGTAGATAAGGCAACCAAGACACTGAGAAGTTAAGTGATTTGGCCAAGGTCACACATCTAGCAAATTCACAGGATATGAACCTCAGATCTTTCTGACTTTAAGTCTGGCATTCTGGAGAAACTACAAAATGTTGCCTCTTAATCTATTGATATGACGAGAGAATCATTTCTTCAACTCTTGAAGGATCTTCTTATTTTTAAAATGCAGATGCTATTGGGAGGAGTGACGCTTTAAGCTACATGGTCACATCTTAAGGTAGAGTGTCATAACAGACTGGGTCGAGGGAGTCATGAATTAAGCTAACGTACAGAAAGATGTTCATAGTTCTTAAAATGCTTGTTGCTGCTGCTGTTGTTGAAGTAGTCACAGTTAAAAATGAGGCATAAATCACTTTAAGCCAAACACTCCATCCTTAAGCTAAGTTGACACAGTTTAAACGGAAGGGGACAGTATGTGACTTTCCTGGAGCAGCTAAGTGTCTCCAGAGGGCCTGAGGGTCTGCAGGTCTCTTCTCTGAAGCTAGATCATGGTAGATGAATAGTGTTCTCATTCTGTGGGGTAGCTATGTTGTCCCTCTCATGGGTCAAAATGTGCTTAGAGGACCCTGGAATGTCCTGTCATTCAAGAGCAATGTCTAGAGCTGTGTTTCAGAGGTCCAGAGCAGTGATTCTTGACCTTTTAAGAGCCATGAATTCCTCTGTCAGTCTGGTGAAGCCTCTGAACTCCTTCTTAGAATAATGTTTTTAAATTCACAAAAGAAATTACATAGGATTACAAACCAATTATATTGAAATACTGCCATAAAATTAGAAAAATAGATTCTAGTTCCCAGATACTTGGTCAAAAAAGGCTTTCTCTAGAGGATTCTATTCCCTTCTCTAAGAGGTGAGTGTAAGACAGATAAATACAGCACACTTGAGGGCTGCTAGCACAGGTTCACTCTTGATTTGGTTAGACAGGAAAAACTAAGAAGAGATTAATACTTTATTCTAGCCCAGTTTTCTCAGAAAAGGATTGCTGATAATGGGAGCACAAACTCCTAGAGTATTCCGTAATCACCTTCTCAAAGGGGCGGGAGACAAGGAAGGCAACAGCCGGCTACATCTCTCTGGGATTCGTCAGGACAAGCACTACTGGTGCTTCCCCTAAATGCCCTCAAGCATCGATAGGGGCCAGTGGAGGCAAACACAGATTCCTCCCAAGCCTTGATAGGGACCAATCGAGACACGCCCAGCATTCCAGCTTGTGCATTCAACCCTAAGGGTTCCCCATTAACCCTCTAGTGACCACCAGACATAGAAGGCATATTGCCAGCAACAGCCTCACAAATTTACATCATCTTATTCTGTATTTCACTGGGCAGTCACAGTGGATGTTTATATTATTTACCATCATATAACTATGCACAAGCACGGTGGAGATGTTTTGAACCATAACCGTGGAAACTCATATCTAGTACCTGGGAACCAGAGAATGTCATGGCTATGGATCCTGGGAAACTGAACTTGAGAAATAATAACAAAAATTCACTTTACACACACTAAAATCCACCTTACATGCAGTGAGGTTCCCAAAGGGACTCCACTCATGCCTGCTTACTTCAGAAACTTAATAACCATGTGACCCTGGGTATGTCCATTAACCTGTCTACCTCAGTTTTCTCAACTGTAAAATAGAGATAATAACAGCCCCTACCTCCCTTCCTTTCTTCCTTCCTCCCTTCCTTCCTTCCCTCCCTCCTTCTTTCTCTCTTCCCTTCCTTCCTTCCTTCTACCCTAGCTCCCTGTTGACTACACTGCCAGATTGCCTGGGGTCACACTTGCTATTAAAGAGCAACATTTCTCCACCTGGTTTCCACCTACTTCTTATCCGAAGGTTGAGCTACCAGGTACCTAGTGGCCTCTGCCCCTTTTCTAGGCAGAACACAACATCACAGAGACAGATGACCCCCAGTAGGGATTCCATGTCCAAGTCTAGGTTAAACTGAAGGATTTCTGAGGTCCCTTTCAATTCTGAACTTCTATAATTTTGTGAACTAAGAAGGTATTGAACAACTCCTACAGGATCAAGGAATCTGAGTAGGAAAGGATCCCTTAGAGAACATCTAATAAAAACTGCTACAATAACCCTGATAAGTCATCTTCTACTTATAAAATGTGATATAATGGGACTTTGAAGTCAGAGAACCCTCCTGGATTCCAGTCCTGACTCTGATACCTACTTCTTATGTGCCCTTGGGCAAGTCATTTAATCTCCATGGACCTCAGTTTCCTCATTTGTAAAACAAGAGGGTTGAACTAAATGGCTTCTGAGTTCCCTCCCAGCTCTAAACCTATGATCCCAATTATCTCCAGTGACCCACTACCTTCCAAGGTAGTCCATGCCAATTTCAGACAGCTTAAATTTGTTAAGAAGATTTTTCTCCCTATCATATTACCTCGAATTCAAACAACTATCTGTTGTTGTTGACAAATGGAAGAAATAGGAGGAGGAGAAAGAAGAAAAAAGCAAATGCCTTCATTCCAGTCTGGTTGGCTTTCCCATGGCTTCAATAGGATGCTGTGTTTCCTTACTCCATGTCTGAAGCTTCATCACAACATTTGGAAGAATACCAACTTCCACCCTTTCCTTATGAGGCTCAGTATAAGGTTGTGCAAATATGGTCCTGGAACGTTTTCTTCCTTATGCTACAATATCATTCCTCACAATCCCCCTCTTCCCAATGTCTTCTCATTCCCAAGTACACAGCACTTATCCCACCAAAGTGTGCCAGGGACCATCTGGCGGGTCTTGTCAGTGGTAAAACCAACACCATCTGTTGGGGCCATACCACCCCCTCACTCTCCTCTACCCATCTCACCCCTACCCACTTGGTTCCTCCTTGCCCAGTTCTCTCTCATCTCTTGTTTGATGCTCCTCAGATCTGAAGCCCACCTTCTTGAATGGTATCTGTTTGCCTCCTTCCTTCTCCTCATGCTTGGGAGATAGACCTTTATCCCTTCAGAAACTCCACTCTTGTTCCCATGAGGCCAAACTGAAGATGCTCAGATTTTAGGACCAACTAGATTCAAACAAGACTTTGAAGCAAAATCAGAAAGTGATTTTACCAAGCAGTCTCCCAATTCTTTTCCATTTGATGCCTTTGTTTTCTGTGATCTATACATTTCTGGATGAGATACCCAATGTTTTGTACACAAATTTGCTCTTTCCTTCCTGTTCTCATTTGGTCCATTTACAGAGAAATTATCAATTATTGTCTCTAGACTGAATTGAAGGTTAGAGAACCTGGGTTCAAACCTCAGCTTTTTAAATGACCATCTGCACTATCTTGGGCAAACCAGAGCTTCACTTTTCTTGTTTGTAAAAGGAAGGGGTTCCATTAGATGACTCCTGAATCCCATAAGCTGTGTGTTTGAAAATATACTACATTGACACAATGGAAAAATTTATTCAGTAACAATATTGTAGAAACAAGCAACTTTGAAAGACTTAAAAATCTAGTCTACGCAATGACCTATCATGTTTCCAGGGGATTGATGATGATGAATGCTGCCTGCTTCCATCCAGAGAGGGGATGAACTCAAGATAAAGACTGAAGGTTGCATTTTGGATGTGGCAAATGTGGAAAAATTGTTTTACTTGACTATACATATTTGTTAGAAGAGGTTCCCCACCCATGAGGGATGGGGAAATGAGAGGGAGAAAAAAAATAAATGATTGCTAATGTTTTAAAAAAAATGAAAAAGAATTATAATTCCATAAAGGTAATTTTGCATATTGAAAGGAGACCTTGACTTAAGAAACCAGGGTTTAAGAATCTGCTCTGTCACTCATCAGTCATGTGACCTTGTAAAAGACATTTCTCTTTGTTACTGCTCAGATACATCATCCAGGGATAACAATAGGTGCCACTGACATGTGGTTTTAAGTTTTCAAATGTTCTTTACATACATTATCTCAGTGCAGGTAGGATTATCCTTTCTTTGCAAGTGAGGAAACCAAGGCTTACAGAGATAAGGGGACATGTTCACAACGACCTAGTTAGCAGATTTGAAAGACAAGATTCAAATTTGGTTCTTCTTAATTCCAAATGTAGCACACCATCCCCTCCACCATTCTATTTCTAGTCTAAACTTTCTTGCTTTCAAAGTCAATGTGAGGGTCAAATTCCTAACTCTAATTCCAAGCAGAGATGAAGCGTAAAGTAAGGTACAAATGTAAGGGGTTATGGTCACTACCATCACAGTCACCTTCTCATACACTGTTCACATGCGAGTGAGTTGCACAACAGAATATACACAGAACATAACATGTTAATACTAACACATTAATATTAACGTAACACATTAACATGAGTTAATAGCTGCTAGTGACTCATAACTAAGCTTGCAGCCGGTCAGTCATAATTAAATCTGTCATGATGAACTCTTGTTAGTGACCTGTGTAAACTCAGAAGTCCTGTAGAAATGGGAGCTATTATTTCTTTTATTTTTATTCTTACTGCCTTTTCTCATGCTTTCAATGGAATTCAAATAGAAATTGCGTTTGGCCAAGTCACTTTCCTGCTAACATTACTTCTCACTAATTGTTGTATGGGCCATTGCACAGGTGGCTAAAATGATTGTTTCTGTTTGTTTTTTAATAAAAGCATCAGAATATAAATTCTCTGCATGCCATCCTTGGTATAACTCCAGTAGCAGACAAAATAATAGAGGTGATATGTATCTAATTCTGTCCCCACATCACTTTGATTTCTTCTCCTAGGATCCTATATTTTGAAAACTTTCACTTAGCATGGAAATTACAAGGATTTGGTATGGAAACATCTATTTTAAATTATTCTTAAATTTATGGATCATACATATTTATAGTAGATAATGGTTTGGCCTGTACAAATATTTCAAATTCAACGCAATTTATTGGTTGAGTGCTACAAGACAGTTTGAAGTCAGGTTATGTAGGATGGAGGTTTGTTATGCAACAGTCCATGAAAGATTGCAAACTTCAGGTAAAAATCTAGCTACCAGCTCATGTCTCACCAAGAGTTCAGTAGGTCCAAGATTTTTGTAGCCTTCAGGGCTATGTTGAGCAGCATGCATTGTTCCTTTGCATTACCTGCATTGATCACTAAATCTGGGCTCCTTAACTCTGGTAATTTCTGACAGTTATGCGAATTACCATCATTGGCATTTCTATGAATAAATCTAGAAGCTCCAGCCATTTGTTTGACACATATTTATCAATATATTGTTGGCTGAGTTCATGCAAATTTTGCTCATGGAAGGCTTATTTATTCTGTTTCTGGATCTTAGCCACTTCGTAGGCTCTATCCAGAGGCAAAGCACTTTCTGTTACAATTGATAAATCCAAAAGATATCTGCCTCTTGTCAGTATTTGCCTGGTGAAGTGATGTCCATGTATCCCAAAAGTATTTCATGAGGTTTCTGACTTATTTTATCCTGTGATCTGAGAATGTCTCTCAAACCTCTTTCTATTTTAATTAAGAAAGTGTCTCTCTTTCTGTAGATATTGTAGGATGATGGTCCCTATCATTAGAGTAGCTAGGTGGCACAGTGGAAAGGGTTCCTGGTCTGGAGTCAAGAAGACCTGAGTTCAAATTCAGCTTCAAACACTTACTAATTGTCTGACCCTGGGAAAATCACTTAACACTGTTTGCTTCAGTTTCTTCTTCAATAACCTGGAAAAGAAAATGATAAAACACTCCAGATTCTTTGCCAAGAAAACCCAAAAGAGGTCACAAAAAGTCAAACACAACTGAAATGATTGAACAGCAACATGTTTTGTGGGTATTTCATTAACAGAGTATGGGATTTATTGTTATTACTTTCTAAGAGGGGGTATAGTATGAACATAAGTATAGGATAAAGTATTCTGTGATAGGACAAAGTATTCTAGGAAAATTTGAGGAAAGGGAAGAAATACATCTGAAGTCCAATGTTGAACACTGTGGGTGATACATATGAAATATGTAGTGTGAATTCTGTCTTTCAGGAATTTGGAGAGGCAAGATATATACCTATATGGGGTGAGGGGAGGTAGTTGTTCTTTGACAACTGACTCTTTTTTACTTCAACTCCTACTTGATGTAGTCACAGAAAGAAATATAGACAGCTTACAGAAGTGATGGTGTACGATTTTGTTGATGACATGTTAAACTATAAAAGTGTGGGCTCACCTGGAGTCAGTCCCCAAAGCTGAAGCTTTGGAGAGTCTAGGAGAGAGCAATTTTGTGGAATGTGACACCTATGCTTATACCAGAGGTCAAGAGTTGGTAGAAAAGGGAGTTCTCTGTCCTTTTCTTCTACCATTCATTGATTATGGTGACAGATTTCCAGATCTGGTAGTCTTAACTATTTAAAGGCTTCTAAGGGGATGGTCATTTTTTCTAGTCTAATGGCCAGGGTTTCTCTATAATAGAGTTAAGAAGCTTGTTCACACTTTTTAAAAGGAAACATCCATTTTCATTTTTATGGTTTAACACTTCATAGCCTCTGTTTTCTGCACTGTCATGGGGATTAGAGTGGGAATGTGATATAGTGGATAAAGAGGAACTGGAATACTTTTTTTCTTTTTCTTTTTTTATATATAATTAATTTGTTTTCAACAATTGCTTCCATAAGTTTTAAATTTTCTCCCCCTCCCTCCCCATTCCCTCCCCAAGACAGCCTGCAGTCTTATATGGGTTCTACACAAACATTGTTACTAACCATATTTTTACTAGCCGTGTTGCATAGAAGAATTAAAAAGAATGGAAGAAACCATGAGAAAAAAAAAACAAACCAAAACAAAACATAATACAAGAGAAAATGGTCTGCTTCTCTCTGCATTCCAATTCCATAATTCTTTCTCTGGATGTGGATGGCATTTTGCCTCAAGAGTCTGTTGGGAAAGTTTTAGGTCCATGCATTACTGAAGGACTAAGTCTATCAGAAATAGTCCTCACACCCTGTGGCTGTTACTATGTATGATGTTCTCCTGCTTCTGCTCATTTCACTCAGCATCAGTTCATATAAGTCTTTCCAGGTTTTTCTGAAGTCTACCTATTAGTCATTTTCTATAGAACAATAGTATTCCATTACATTCATATACCACAACTTGTTCAGCCATTCCACATTTGATGGGCATTCCGTTGGTTTCCAGTTTCTGGCCACCACAGAAAGACCTGCTATAAATATTTTTCTACATGTGGGACTCTTTCCCATTTTTTATGAACTCTTTAGGATACAGCCCTAGAAGCAATATTGTTGGGTCAAAGGGTATGCCATTTTTGTAACCCTTTGGGCATAGTTCCAAATTGTCCTCCAGGATGGTTGGATCAGCTCACAGCTCACAACAATGAACTAGTTTTCCAACTCTCCCACATCTTCTCCAACATTTATCATTTTCCTATTTTGTCATATTAGTCAATCTGATAGGTGTGATGTGGTACCTCAGAGTTGTTTTGATTTGCATCTCTCTAATCAATAGTGATTTAGAGCATTTTTTCATATGACTATAGATAGCTTTAATTTCTTCCCTGAAAACTGTTTATTGGTAGCCTTTGTCCATTTATCAGTTGGGGAATGACTTGTATTCTTGCACATTTTACTCCATTCTCTCTATACTTTAGAAATGAGGCCTTTATCACACATGCTAGTTGTAAAAATTCTTTTCCAGTTTTCTGCTTCTCTCCTAATCTTGGTTGCATTTTCTTTGTGCAAAAAGTTTTCAATTTAATGTAATTGAAATTATCCAGAAAGACTCCTTTTTACCTTTCCTTTTAATCAGTCATGTATTTATGATCAAATCAAGCATTTATTAATACTTACTATTTGCTTAGCACTGGGGATATAAAACCAAAAAAATATAAAACCAAATAAAACATGTAAAACCAAAACAGTCCCTGCCCTCAAGAACCTTGCAGTTTATCAAGGGAAGTAGCATGCACACACTTAAATCTATAGAAAATAAATTTAAGGTAATATGGGAGTAGGCACTAGCAGTTTAGAGGAATCATGTTTAAGTGGTGCTTGAATTGAACTCTAGAGAAAGCTAGGGATTCTAAGAGACAGGGCATGAGGGAGGAGTGAATTCTAAGTATGGAGACAACAATAAAGGAGAGAAGAGAGGAGAAGGGAGAAGGGAGGAGAGTGGAAGAAAGGGAAGGGAAAAGGACATTTACTTTTTTAAGTTATACATTTATTTGCTTATTTATTTGTTTGTTTGTTTAGTGCTTGCCTTATACCAAGCACTGTGCTAAGATGGAATGTTGTGTGTGGAGGAACAAGGAGATCAATTTGAATTATTTGTAATAAGCCTGGAAAGGTAGGCTGGGACCAGATTGTAAGTAAAAGTCTTTAAATGCCAAACAGAGGCATTTGTATTCTGATTTTAAAGGCAAAGGGGAACCACTGAGTTCATTTAGCCTCTGCTTGAACACTTCCAGTAACAAGGAACCCACTATCTCATGAGATGTTAACTAGAATCCTCCTTCTAGGTTGAAATTGATCCATCATCCAACTCTATTGGAGCATCTGGTCTTTGACAAAGACGAGAGAAATACTGTGAAATCTTCCACTGAAATCCTGCTGGTCTCCATCTATGATAGCTTATCTAGGTACAATATCCAAAGGAAATGGAACTCTTTTGCTAAGAAAATGGGACTTTTTTGCCACAACCTGCTCTAGGTGAATCCAAAGCAATCTTTAATGATCACTACTTTCCTTCCTAAGTGCTCCTCAACTAGGAAGTAAGGTCACCTGATAAGCTTCCCCAATAGACTAAATTTGAAATTTCAAGCAAAAATTAAACATATTTGCTTATTCACAAAATGCTTTGAGTATATTATTTTTCCAAGAAAACTATAAAGTTGCCCATTAAAGAGTTTTTTTCTAATAGAGGATGGATGGAGACTTTTAAAAAGTATATTAACATCTCCTTTGGCTTCTATTTTGTTGCTTTAGTCAGACTATACTCAACTTTTAAAAGTGAACATTGAAGCTGCTTTCACAGTGAAGTGACAGAAAGTGTAATGAGTCTCCAGTTATAGGATTTCATGATGAAAGTGATCTTAGAGGTCATCTAGTCTGACCCTTTTATTTTGTTGATAAGGGAACTGTTGTCCAGAAAGTTTCAGAGATTTGCCCAAAGTGACATAGATTTAAGGGCAGAAATGGGATTTACACTTAGATATTCAGTCCTCCAGGTACTTAGATGGTGCAGTATTAAACCTGGAGTCAGGAAGTTGAGTCTTCTTGATTGAAATCTGGCCTCAGATACGTGCTAGATATGTGACCCTGGGCAAGTCACTTAGCCCTGTTTGCCTCAGTTTCCTCAGCTGCAAAATGCAGTAGTCTTTCCACTGTACCACGCTGACGTTACTAAATCTCTCACAGGGTTGTTACTCTCTGTTAAATCTATCTGTAGAAAAAGAGAACTATCATTTTCCTTATTAGGCATTTCTGTCTTTCTCCTCTAGACTCCAATACCATCCTCCATAATGAATAGTATGGGGCCCCACACCTAGGGAATGTAAAGTGAATGGACTTGTGAATTCATTGATATAAGTAACTTCAAGATGAGGAGACACCCTCCACTGCTGCAGCTTGGCACTCTGTTCTGCAATATATTTGTCTCCGAGAATTTCCCTGGATTCAGACATTGGGTGATTTTCCCAGGGTCACGGTCAATATGTGTCAAGTACTAGACTTGAACTCAGGCCTTCAAGTTCCAAGGCTGGTTCTCTATGCACTTCCACCTGTTGCCTCTCATGCATAGGAAATAATGTATCTTGAATATATGCATTTAAACCATCCAGAAATAATCATGAGGAGAACCCTGAGTTTTCACACATATTTCCCTATTTGTAGCTTCCTGTTTTCCTTTCCATCGTCCAGCTCATTCAGAATGCTCTCCATATTTGTGCCAACATTATCTGTTGATCACCATCTGTGAAACACATTCTGTAATTCTCACTCAGCCTGTGTCTGTACCACTGTGCTCCAAGGGAAAGTCTGTTTTGTTTTGTTTTTTTAATTTAGCTCAAGACCAGTTCTTTGTAGACAGGGATACCTTAGGTATCAGCATGCAGACAGCACTAAGGTTAGGATAATCACAGAGACATGGAAATGTTTTTTTATCCTCCCCCTCAGTCCAAGACTCTGTCACAGTAGACTTTGCTAATATCAGAAAGATCCTTCCTTTGAACCAAGATATGGAAGAACTCACTTAAATACAAATGTCTTCCCTGTGGAAGGAGTGACTTCTTAAGCCATGATCAACCAGTATTCCCTTGGTTATCATGGAAACATTTTCTGGTGCCCTATAAAGAAGCTTGGGCAAGGAGAACTGGAAACCTTTGTGCTGGACTGAGTTCTGACACTTGCAAGCTATGAGCCTCAGTTTGTCCATTTGGGAAATAGAACTTCCTGCTCCCTCTTCTACCTCTTACTTGTAAGGGAGAATGGTTCTTCATTTGGGAGAGGTTTTCTTGTGCTGGGCAATGATCACTGGAGTAGGAATAGGGGAATGGAGTCCTCTTACCAGCTGGGTGACTTTTGGGTTAAGTCACTTCAATCTCTGATGCTCTCAGATTTGCAAAGTATTGGAAATTAAATCACTTTAGGGACCTAATCCAATCTTTTATTTGTAGATAGCTAAGTAACATAGTCAATAGAATTTTGCACTCAGAGTCAAGAAGACCCAAGTTCTGTACTTGTCTCAGACCTTAGCTGTGTAAGTCACAAGACCTTTGTAGCCTCAGTTTGCTTATCTGTAAAATGGGGATGAAAACAGCACTTGTCTTACAGGGTTTTTGTGAAGTTCAAATGAAATGACATGTACATACATGCACACAAGCACACACACACGTGTATAAACATTTTACAAACCCTAAGTGTTATATAAGTGCTGACTACTATTAAATTATTATTGTATTTATCAAGTGATTTGTCTCAAATCCCATAAATTGTAGGTGGCAGGATTTGGGAACTAGAACCCAAGTGTCTAAATATTTGTTATTTTCTTGCTTTCTTAAAGTTGGAGAGGTAGTGAGTAGCATAGCCAAGATCTGAACACAGGTCCCTCCATTTCTACATCTCATGCACCTTCCTCCATGCTTCCTTCTTTTCATCATCTGCAATTGTTTGTTGTCAACTGAGTTTTTCTCCATTGGCTGTCTCTCTGAGCGTGATCAGGTGGATAACCTTGCCTGTGTTATTGGTACAAGGGATTGCCCCATGTGGCATGGCTGATTGGTGTGCAGACAAGCCTAGCCAACTCACACTGCACAAAGAGCTGAATCAGCCATGGTTCCTGCATACACTGAAGACAATTGAAACTGCTAAAGAGGACACTATCAGAAGCTGAGCCAAGAGAGGAAGGGTGCCTAGGGAGGAGAGAATGAGGAGGACTTCAGCTAGAAAAAGAGGATCCTAGGGGCAAGATGATCACTGTGTTTGCTGAAGATTTTCCCATTCCCTTCTCCTGTGCCCAACATCGGTCCCACATTTTCCTATATTAGTCTCGAGGGAAGGAATCAAACCCATAGCAATAAAGGAGGTTGACTGAATTCCCTTTTTCACCATATCCCATCAACCTTGGAGTTTGATTCTCTCAGCCAATCACTGTATGTTTCCTATGAGGTATTAAATGACTTTTCATGTGATGGCCAATAAAAATAATTGCTTCACAGCTCTCTGTGGGGTGGGAAAATTCCTTGATGACTCCTTTCCATTCTGATAGTCTGTGTTTTAATGCTCCTTCTAGTTTCAATATATATGTGTATTTTTGCTTGTATGATGTTTCTATCTCCCAGAAGGCACCTTAGGACCTCTGCCACTTTTCCTAAACAACTAATCTACCAGTGTTTATGAAAAGGCACAAGAAAACACTATATACTTTATTATAGCAGTCATTTCAGGTGAAGTCTTTGCCCAACAAGATTGAATTTTCATTTGAACCAGTCAGTGAGGTCTGAGAGAGAACACCCACTGAATGGTCTAAGCTTGGCTGTGTTTGTGAACAAATTGGATATTGAATTCCAGATCGGATTCATGGAGTCCAAAGCCAGCTCTCTGTTGGGAGGTGGGGGGAGGGCATAATAACACCTTCCATTTCTATAACCTTCTAAGGTTTGCAAAGTGTATTTCTCACAACAGCCTTATGAGGTAGGCAGCCCAGTTACTGTTATTTCCATTTGTGCCATTTCTATTTCATTGTGCCCCTCACAAGGGTGGCAAGGTCAGGACTTGAGCCCGGGGGTCTTCAATCAAGATCGGGGTCTCCCTCTAGTCTTCCTGTTTCCCTATTATGTGAAAGCAAATTCTTTAATTACATCATAGCTTATGAACCTTCTGGTAATCATGATGAAGATTTATAGGCAGGATACTTCTGTATTTAACATAGCACTTGCACTGTTAGCACCTCAGCCCACAACGCTAACTGAGAGAATGTAGAATTCACTCCATTTGGAGGATGAGCTTGATAATTTTCACTTCCTTGGTTTTTTCAAATCAATTCAAGGAAAGTCACTTTTGAGCATCTTCTAAGTGCCTGCTGATATCCTCCCAGTAGCTTGGCAGAGCTTGGTTTTGAGCTCTCAAAAACTGTGGCCAGAGTAACAAAAGCTCTGGACAGCCCTACCAGGCAGGAAGGGGTTTAAGGATGATCATGGAACCACATATATTTGTTTTTTGTTATTTCCATTCTTATTCTCCCCAAAGAGTAGGGAAGCATAGATAGTCTCATTGCCAGAAGGTTGGATACCAGGGCATAAATTTCTTTGGTCACAGTAACTCCTTGAGACCCATCTATGAGGATGTAGAGAGTTGGAGGCAGCTAGATGGCACAATGGAGAGAGCATCAGCCTTGGAGTCAGGAGGACTTGAGTTTAAATCTGACACTTATTAGCTATGTAACATTGGGCAAGTCACTTAACCCCAACTGCATTTAAAAAAAAAAGATATGAAGGGGCTGTGGTCTGGATTGATATAGGGCATCCCCATAATAGTAAAACTTTAGATTTTAAAAAATATAAACATAATAACATAAGAGGTTCTGTGAAGAAAATAAGAAGAAAATATAAGTCCTGCTTTCTAGAAGCTACAGAAGGAAATGGAAAAAGCCTTGATCTGGTGTTAGAGACCTGCGCATTCAAGTCTTGATTTTGCCACTTAGTTATGTGACCTTAAGAAAGTCATTCCTCCCTGTCTAAGCATCAGTTTCCTCATCTATGAGATGAGTGTCAGTTGTATCAGGCTACCCGCAGAGACCTGGACTCTAAAACTCTGATTCCTGACTCCAGTATGAACATGGTGGTTATTTCTACATTACAGATGGTAAAATTGAGACCAAAGGTGACAAAATCTTTTGCTTAAGGTGACACAGTAAAATACTAGTCTCTGAGGTCTCTCCTAGCATTGAATCTTATGATTTTATGATAAAATTCAGGTTAGATTCATGGATTCAAAAGCTTGGAGAATCATCTTTTTCTAATTTTCCATTTTATAGATTAAAAAAAGCGGATTCAGAAAGGGAGAGTTCTTGGTTTTCTCAAAAGAATTTTGTAAGAATCAAAAGAGATAATGGATATAAAGAGCTTGATGACCAGAGAGCTCTGCTGAAATGAACATGCAAGCCAGAAGCATAAGCTATTAAGAATGGGGAGCCTGCAGCTTTCAGGACACATGGGGCCTCAGGGTTGGTTCTGTAAAATTTGGATTTAATTGAAAGGCCACCCTTAAGGATCTGGAAGGCCACATGTGACCTCAAGGCTACAGATTTTTCCACCCCTGAGCTAGATGAAAAAAAAAAATTTTTAAGCCATATAATTAATGCAGGAATGAATGGCAGAGAGTTCAGGATGCGGGGGATATAAGTGTGAGCTCAGCTATTTGAGCATGCCAATCAATATTTTCTTACTTTTCACCTCTCATTATCAACTAAATCTTGCTTCAAGCAAGAAAATCACATGCACAAACCTAGCAGTATTGTAAATCTTAGCTTTGAAAGGGACCTGAAGGGGAACCGAGTCCATCCTGTATGTAAGCAGGAATCTTGAACCACAATCTCCAACAAATAACCAATCAGACTGGCTTAAACAGCCCTTGAGGCAGCCCCTTCCATTTCTAATTCATAAAGAATCCTGTGTCTACACAGAAGCATAGAATTTAGAGCTGGAAAATACCTTACATGTCACCTACTCAAACATTTTTATTTTACAAATAAAGGAAATGACGTTGAGAGATTAAATCTCTTGCCTGAGTTCATACATGTATTAAGCAGGTTCAAGAACCAGGATTCAAAACCAGATCCCCTGCTTTAAAATCCATTATCCCACACTGGTATCCCCCAAGGTTGTTGTCCAATCATTCAATGCTGTTCCAACTCTTTGTGACCCCACAGAGGAGTTCTCTTGGCAAAGATACCGGAGAGGCTTGTCATTTCCTTCTCCAGCTTATTTTACAGATGAGGAACCTGTGACTTGCTCAGGGTCACACAGGCTGTCTGAAGGCAGATTTGAACTCAGATCTCCCTTGCTCCAGGCCCAGAGGTCTATCTGATCCACCACTTAGTTGTATTCCTGTGATTTTTAACAATTGTTACTCCTTCTGTCTTCTGTAGCTAAGTACAACAAATTTAATCCTTCTTCCCCAGGACAATCTTTCAAATAATTAGAGATCGTTATCTTAACTCCCTCCTTCACTGTCTGTCTTGTCAAGCTTAAACATATCCAGTTCTTTAGCTGGTCCTTGTTTGGAATGGTCTCAAGATGCCAGAGAATTCTGCCTGCTGTTTCTGGACATCCTCCAGATTGTTAATGTCCTTTTTAAAATATGATGCCCAGAACAGGCTCTGGTATTCCAAATGTGGTGTGATTGGTGCCTCCCTTAATGCAGCTTCAGACTGGCTTGGCTGGGCTGCCACATCATAAGTACTCATGGTTCCCATTGATCTTATAGTCTCAACTTCTCAAATATTGTTTCCCCTACACAAACTATTATATGCTTCCCCATCTTGCTTTTGGGAAATCATTTATTTTTAAACTTAAGCACAGGACTTTACATTAATCACTATTGGTTTTCATCATAATAGGTTTAACTCTTTTGTCTACCTGACTGAGCCTTTTTAAGAATTCTGAAGCTGCCGTTCAATGTTATCTATCCCTCTCACCTTTTGGTTATCTACCTATTTGTGACTATGATGTCTATACCGATATCTATCTCACTGATTTAAAATGTTGCCTAGACCAGGGCCAAGGACAGGACACTAGAGATCTCCCGCTCAGTTGATTATGACTGATGACTGATGACATTTTTTTTCCATTCAGTCATCCAACCATTTTCAATTCTAGCTGTTATATTCTAGCCCATGTAACTCCATGTTTTCCATAAGCATAGCATGAGAGATGACTATTTTGCAGAAATCTAGGCAAACTATATCTTCAGCATGTCTTTGATCTTATTCTAATCTAATAACTTGCAGAAGAAAGAGAATTATGTTAGTCTATCATGCACTGTTTTTAATGAAATCACTCTAACTCCTAAAGATCACTGTTTCCCTTTATAGATGCTCACAAATCATCCCATTAATAGTCATAAGTAAGTTTTTTTTTTATTTTTTCCAGGAATCAAAGATTCCTTTACTTTCTAGGTCTTTGTTCCTTCACCAATAACATGAGGCTTTTGTACTGGATGATATCATAGCATCCCTTCCACCTCTATTATTGCATCAATCTATGGTCTCCAGCTACACGTTGGATATTTCCACTCACCAGATTCACCAAGTTCAAAGCAGAACACCTCAACTTGCCCTTCCTCTTGTCTTCCTCATTTCTGATAATGACTTCATCACATTCCTATCTTGGAACTTTGAAGGTACTTTTGAACACATTATGAAGTAACCTTGCCTCAGTATCTCTAGGGCTTTAGCAACCCTAGGCTACTTAGCAAAGATCCAAAAGCAAACTGGATGCAGGTCTTTCAAAACTGGAAGAAGTCTTATTTCCTCTCTCTAGATCTACCTCCCAGAAGATGAAGGTTAGGAGTGTGGAGAAGGTAGGGATTGCTTTATGTTCTTGCCCTTTTATTCCTTTATCATTTTCTGATGCCAGTGATTCATGCCCCATTGGGTGAGGCGGAAGTGGAGAAAGGAGAGGAATAGTGCATGACAGAACAGTGACTCAAAACCCCAGAGACTTTGCCTAAAGAGCAGCTGCTCAGCATCCAAATATCCAAATTCAATTAATTCTCTCACCCCTGAGGCCTGTGCAGATACTTCAAACATCCTCTTACTAATGGTCTTAAGGATCTTTCAGGAGGTGGCACTAGTCTGTACTCCAAATTCCTCTCAGTTTTGGAGAGAATTAAAAAAACCAACTCACCAATAGGGTATAGTTGGGAATGATCTGTGACTCTTGTTGAGGCCTCTTAAGGCACAATGCCAGGCTTTTGGAGGCGTTAAAGTCTGTGCTCATGGGGGAGCCAGAAGCAAGAAGCAGAAGGTTTTGCTGAGACCAGAAGGACAATTTCCCACCAGATGTCCCTAAGATCAGAGGCCCAAGGCAGAAATGCAGTCTGAAGTCAGGCCCAAGTGCAAAGAAATTAGATGCCCAGCAATGCCTGAACTCAGCCAATAATTATACAGGATCAGTACAGCGAGGAGGACTGATACAGGACCCTGCTGCGATTACTCTGAATAGCCTTCAGTTTGAAATAGATGCAGACTCCCTCCTCTCTCTTCATCAGCAATGGAAGCACAAACTCAGTCTTCAGAAATTTAGCAAGAGACTTACGGCTCCTTCCTATGACCATAGACTCGGAAATAGAAATTTCTTCCTCCGATATTGTCCTTTTCTCCTTCAGTGACTGGCAGCTGCCCACTCAGGCCAGTCTTCCTTCTAGTAATCAATTAGATAGATTTGGAGCTGGGAGGATATTCAATATCTTCATTTTACAGCTGAGGAAACTGAGGATGGGGAAAACTTAATTGTCTTGGGCAAAGTTACAGAGGAAGTAAATAACAAAGGCTGGATGTAACCCCTAATCTTCTGTATCCAAGTCCCCTTCTCTCCAATTCTGAGAATTCAGAAGGTAACAAATGAATTCTGTCTAGGGCAGGGAGAAGAAAATAATTCTATTTTTATAAAAACAATATAGAGTATGTATAAGACCTAATAAAACATATTAGATATTATGTATCATATAATACATGATTATATAATCTTATATATAAATATATATTTCTATAGAAATTAAGATTTAAAAAGTGCTTTCATAACAACTATTTTGCATGGAAGGGAGCACAAGTATTATCTTCATTTTAAAGCAGAAGCAATTGATGCATAAAGAAGAATAATTTACCCAATCTCGTGAATTAGAAAAATGACTTACTCAAGGTCATGAATAGGGGAAATGACCTACCTGAGGTCATATGGCTGGTTAGGGTCACAACAAATCTATTTTTCAGGCCTTTATTCAGTACTTATTACATGCAAAGCAATGTTCATTAAGGATACAAATCCCCAAAATGAAAGTCTTCACTCTCACGAAGCTTATAGTCTACTGAACTTAGAGTTAAAAGGGACCACAGAGATCATCCAGTGAAACAGGAGTCTGTGAACTTGTGTGTAAACTTGGTTTCTTTTGTAATCTAACGTATTTTGTTTTTACATTTATTGTACAGATGAGAAATCTGAGTCCTAGAAATGCCACCTGACTTGTCTCAAGTAAGACAGAACAAGGATATTTTTGTTTGTTTGTTAATTTGTTTTTCCTAGACCGTAGAGATTCACAGGAAATCATTCTCCCTTCACGAGCCTTTTAAGGTACTGAGCACTTCTGTCCAGCACTCAGACTCTATATATTCAATGTCATTCCAGCAAGGAAATTAGAAATAGAAACTGAGTCTACACTCCTCATTTTGTAAACAAGGAAACTGAGACCCAGTCAAGGAAAATGACCACCAAAATGACTGGTAAGTGGAAGAGCTCCAGTTCTTTTTCTACTAAAAAAAAAATTCAATTTGATGCAATGTAATGCAAGTGTTTTCTGAGTACCCACTACTATTCTAGGCTCTTGAGGACCCAGAGACGAAAAATACTTGGTTCTTTCCCTGAGGGAAATCACAATTCAGGAGAGATATAATCACACATAGGGAACAAAACAGTCTCCCACCAAATGATGGATTAAATGTTATGTCCTGAGAACATTATAATTCAGGAGAGAGAGGGGGAGAGGGAGTGGAGAGAAAGAGAGAGAGAGAGAGAGAGAGAGAGAGAGAAAGAGAGAGAGAGCACTGGATTTGAGGATATAAGGCTAGAAGGAAAGAATGTTTAGAGATCAAATAGTCCTATTCCCTAATTTTACTGATGGGATAACTGAAAACCCAGAGAAGACCCAGAGAATCTTTCACCTGATAAGAGTTGGGATTTGAACCCAAGTCTTTTATTCAAGGCCTAATATTATCTTGTCACTCCCCCATGCTGGAGAGCTGCTGGAGAGCAAAGAGAGCCTTCCAGGCAGAGTTCCTATTTCAAAACACAAGAAATATTCATTAAAAATTAATATCTATTCAAGCCGTGCTTGCCAAGTCAAAGTGCCTAGAGACACACAGTAGTAATAGATTGCTGGAGAAACATATTTCTGTGTGTAATTCATGAATTCATCAATAATTCTCTTGAATATACCATCTATTAAATTTGCAAGAACATTACATAGCCTCAGATGTTGGGGGAAGAGCAGTGTATTCTTTACCTTTCTATTTAACATTGAATAGTTTACAAAGCATTTGCCTCAGAACAAGAGGTAGGAAGTACAAGTATAAGCAGTCCCAATTGTTCAGTTGTGGAAACTGAGCCAGAGAGAGATTAAAGGGATTAGCTCAGTGATTAAAGGGATTAGCTAGGAAGTACGGTATATGGGCAAGCCTTCTACCTCCACTGTTTCCATCATACCAACAACTGTGCTCTTCTTGGAATTCATTGCATTTATTTCATGAAAACACACTCACCAAAATGGAGCTAGTGTTCTTATATACAATAATCCATCCAAATATAGGCTATATTTTCCCTAAATCTGGTTGTATAATCAATGGTATTCTTGAGCGTGTAATCATCCATTTTATTCCTTTAAAAGACATATCACAAAGATCATAGAAATCATTTATTCAGCAAGCATTTATTAAGTGACTTATATAAGCAAGGCATTGTGCTATAGCCATTGGGAATGGAATAGTTCCTTCCTTCAAGGATCTCTTCATTTTGATGAATTTGGAATTGGAAGCAACCTTAGACATCATCTAACCAACCCTTTCATTTCATAGATGAGAAAGCAAGGTCATCTAAGGTCAGAGTCAAGTTTTGGACCTAGATGTTTTGAAACCAAATTCAGTTCTTTTCCCTATATATGACTGCCTTCTCTCATTTCATGATGTGACTTATATTCAGAAGAAACTTATATTTGGACCAAAACAGTGGCTCAGTGGATAGAGTGCCACGCCGGGAGTCAGGAAGACCTTAGTTCAAATCTGCCCCAGCTGTGTAATCCTGGGCAAGTCGCTTCATCCATGGAGAAGGAAATGGTGAACCACTCTAGTGTCTTTTTCAAGAAGACCTGAAATGAAGTCATGAAGAGTCGGACACGACTGAAATGACTGAACAAGACTTTTAAGAGAAAGGTGAAATTGTACATAGAGTGTGGATCTTGGGATCAGAGAATCCTGAGAATCCTCAGACCTCACGTAGTAGCTATGTGACCTTAGACCAAAGCATTTAATCTATTTGTATCTCAGTCAACTCATCTGTAAAATGGGGATAACAGCAACTATTTCCCAGGGTTATGTTGAAGAGTAAATGAGATAACATGTGCAGTGCTTTGCAAACCTCCTTTAAAGCACTATATAAATGTTAGGTGCTGTAATTAGCATTAGTATTATTAATACCTCATCTCATGGAGAAGGGGATTCTCTGATTTTATTAAAATGTGTCCCTCATTGTGTTTACATGTGATATAGCCAAGGGGACCACTCATTCTTGGCTCTGGTATTGCAGGGCTAACCAATAAGAGGTATTGTAGAAGTCATCTTGGAACTCCAGAGAGACAACTGCTCAAACCCACAGTGATACATCAGAGCCAATTCTCCACTTACAGCAGGAACACACAATCATGTTTGAGCCCCGTGGCTTCTACTAGCAAAATGAATTTGTTTAGAGATGTGAATTGCTGAGCAACTTGAACTGAGGGCAAAACTTGGACCCCAAATTTGATATGAAACAAATCTGTGATTTTATAAAGCACTCCGCGTCTGAGTGGCCGAACTAAATAAAGACTGAAATGGGACCAGTATGCCCAAGACAAAACTCAAGGCAGAGATTACAGAGGATCTGTAAACTGGGAATGCAGATATTAAATTTCTAACTGAACCAAGGGACTAAAAGCTTTTGTAAACATTGGCGCCACACTCATGGATTGAATTACATGTTGCTGGGATGACTTGGCACGAATATGGAGGCCTGTAAGACATTGCAGAATTAGGACAACTGGTATTTTCTCTGGAAGAAATTTAGAAAGGAAAAATGAGGTCCAACTCTTGAGCTCATAAACCCACAGAAACTCAGATTTTGGAACCTGGGGAGGGCATCATTCGAGTCCAGCTTACTTGTATAGGTCAGGTCACATCTCTGCTACTTTGCTGACAGGGCATCGTGACACCTACTTTTAAATGCTTCTAGAGATGAGGAACTTAATCCTTCAACAAAACTATTGTTTTTTCCTTAAATAGACTTTCTTGCTTTTGCTCCATCAAGCTTTGAGTCATGTTTTACATACTTGACCAGGTAAATTTTCCAATGTTATGTTTTTAACTATTATGGTCATGTCACTCACTAACTGGAAGGGAAAACATGTAAGTGACTCCTTCAGATGCTGGTCTTCTGGATCTTCTACCACTTGGCTCCATGGGGTTACTGAATATTTCTTCTTTCAACTTCCCTTTATTTATTCTACAACCTAGTCAAACCAATCCGCTCTTTAGCTCCAATTTCATCCTAGCATCACAAGATTTAGAGCTGGAATGGACTTGAGAGATCTTTTAGACTAACTCTCTCATTTTACAGAAGAGGAATATAAAACCCAGAGAGAATAAGGTATTTTCCTAAGGTCACACAGGTAGGTAAATAAGAGAGCTCAGATTCAAACTCAGGTCTTCTTGTTCCAGGTCCATGTCTAGTTCCTTAGTACCATGTTGTCCTGTCTTCTGTCTGTACCACAGCTAGCTCTCATTGACGGGATAGAATCTTTTCTTTTCCTGTCCCATCCCTGTCTGGTGATGGAAGGACAGCCAGGATAGTGAAATGTTTCAAGATCCCACCACATTTAATATCAGTCAGAGGAACTGAGGATGGAGTACTCATCATTTGGGGAATGGTTTTACAGATGAGGAGACTGGGGTAGACAAGTTAAATGACTTTTCTTGGGTCATACAGCTTGTAAGTTTTGGAGACTGGATTTGAACTCAGTTCTTCCTGACTCCAAACCTCCATTAACTGCCACATGACTGTCTAGAAAAATAGAATAACTTCCTTCCTTCTTTTCCTCTTTCTTTCCTTCCTTCTTTCCCTTTTTACTTCCTTTCATCCTTCCATCCTTCTCTTTCCCTCTTTCCTTCCTCTCTCTTCCTTTTCTCTTTTCTTCTTTCTCTTTTTCTTTCTTTGTTTCTTGTTTCTTTTTTCTTTCTTTCTCTTGCTTTTTTTGCTATATATGTTTGAAAGTAAGATATAATTATGATGGATGCAGTCACCAGTTATAACTCTAGAGGAACAATGATTAAGCCTCTTACCACTTGATAGAGAAGTGATGGATTCAGAAGGGAAAAATATACATATAAATATACACATATACGCACATATGTATGATTTGCAGAATGAGATACTTTTAGGACATGACCAGTGCAGGAATTTATTTTTGCTTGACTCTACATATTTGTAATAAAAATTTATTTATTTGCAGTTCAGTGTTGGAAGGGAGGTAAGAAAGAGAAAAAATACAACACCATTGATGAAAAAAATGAAAAAAACAAAGCAACAGGAAAAGTTTACAAAGCACTTTGCACATGTCATTTTGTTTGAGCCTGACAACTTCATAGTATAGATACTGTTACTATCCCATTTAGTAGATTGGAAAACTGAGGTGCAGGAGGTTTGTTGCAAGGTGACACAAAAAGCATCTGCAGCAGTTTTTGAACTCAAAGATAGCTGCCTCCAAGGCCAACATTGTATCCACCATCTTATGGGAAATCAAATGAGATGGAAAATGGCTTTTTAAATGACTAAAATGAGCTTAAGTTGTTGAGTATTATTGACTCTAAAACTATCTTTGTTAAGATGGAGAAAAGAGTCCCATAAGTTAAGCACCATTAAAGAATACAATGGTTAGAGAACTGGGCCTGGAGTCAAGAAAACTTATGTTCCTGAGTTCAGATCTGGTCTCAGACTAGCTGTGTGTCCCTGGGCAAATCACTTAACTCTGTTTGCCTCAGTTTCCTAATTTTTAAAATTTTGTTTATTTATTTTTAGTTTTCAATATCCATTTCCACAAGAGTTTGAGTTCCAAATTTTCTCTCCATCTCTCCCTTCCTCACATCCCAGGGCACAGTGCATTCTGATAACCCTTTCCTCCAATCTACCCTCCCTTCTATCATACCCCTCCCTTCTCTTATCCCCACCTCCTCTATTTTCTTGTGGGGCAAGAGAGATTTCTATACCTCATTACCTGTATTTCTTATTTCTCAGTGGCATGTAAAAATTTTTTAACATTAGTTTTTAAAACTTTGAGTTCCAACTTCTCTCCTTTCCTTTTTCCTCACCCATCCCCACTGAGAAGGCAAGCAATTCAATATAGGTTATACATGTGTAGTTATGCAAAAGACTTCCATAAAAGTCATGTTGTGAAATACAAACTATATTTCCTTCCATCCTATCCTGCTCTCCCTTTAATCCATTTTCTCTTTTGTCCCTCCCCAAAAGGAGGGGACTTCTATTTACCCCCTCTTCCCATTTGTCCTTCCTTCTATCATTCCCCCATACCCTACTTATACCCTTATCCCCTACTTTACTGTAGTGTAAGATGGATTTTCATACCAAATTGAGTGTGCATGTTATTCCCTTCTTAAGACAAATGTGATGAGAGTAAGCTTCACCTTTCCCTTCTCACCTCCCCCACTTTTCCTCTCCACTGAAAAAGCTTTTTATTGCCTTTGTTACGATAGATAATTTTCTGCATTCCATTTCTCCTTTTTTCCTTCCAATATATTCCTCTCTGAATTTTATTTTTTAGATATCAAGCCTTCCTATTCAACCTACCCTATGTCCTCTGTCTATATGTATATAATCCCTCCAACTACTCAAATACTGAGAAAAGTCTCAAGAGTTACAAATATTATCTTTCCATGTAGAAATGTAAACAGTTCACCTTTACTAAGTCCCTTGTGATTTTTCTTTCCTGTTTACCTTTTCATGCTTCTTCTCATTCTTGTGTTTGAAAGTCAAATTTTCTATTCAGCTCTGGTCTTTTCGTTAAGAATGCCTAAAAGTCCTCTATTTCGTTGAATAATCATTTTAACCCAGAAGTATTATACTCAGTTTTGCTGGATAGGCGATTCTTGGTTTTAATCCCAGCTCCTTTGACTTTTGGAATATTATATTCCAAGTCCTTTGATCCCTTAATTTAAATATATTGTGTTATCCTGATTGTATTTCCACAATACTCAAGTTGTTTCTTTCTGGCTGCTTGCAATATTTTCTAATTGACCTGAGAACTCTGGAATTTGCCTACAATATTCCTAGGAGTTTTTATTTTTGGATCTCTTTCAGGAGTCAATTGGTAGATTCTTTCAAAATTTTTTTACCCTCTGATTCTAGAATATCAGGGCAGTTTTCTCTGATCATTTCATGAAAGATGATGTCTAGGCTCTCTTTCTTGATCATGGCTTTCAGGTAGTCTCATAATTTTTAAATTGTCTCTCCTGGATCTATTTTCCAGGTCAGTTATTTTTCCAATGAGATATTTCACATTGTCTTCTGTCTTTTCATTCCTTTCATTTTGTTTTATAATTTCTTGATTTTTCACAAACTCATTAACTTCCATCTATTCCTTTCTAATCTTTAAGGCATTATTTTCTTCAGTGAGCTTTTGGATCTCATTTACCATGTGGACAATTTTGCTTTTTAGGGCATTCTTCTCCTCATTGACTTTTTGGAATTCTTTTACCATTTGGGCCAGTCTATTTTTTAAAGTGTTTTTTGGGGTCTCCTTTAGCAAGCAGTTGAGTCATTTTTCATGATTTTCTTGCATCACTCTCATTTCTCTTCCTAGTTTTTGCTCTACTTCTCTTGCTTGATTTTTGAGCTCCTCCATGGCCTGAGACCAATTCTTATTTTTTCTTTTATGCTTTGGATGGAGAAGCTTTGACTTTGTTTTCTTTTGCATGCTTCGATCTTCCTTGTCATCAAAGTAAGATTCTATAGTCTAATTCTTTTTCCATTTTTTGCTCATTTCCCCAGCTATTTACTTGACTTTTGAGCTCTTTGTCAAAGTAGTTCTCTGCTTCCAATGGGGTTGGGAGGGGTGTATTGTCAGCTGTTCAATCTCCCCCAATCTGTGAGACTAGAGCTCCAGAAACAGTGACTGTAACTGCCCCTACTGCTGCTGTGACTGCCATAGGTTCCTTTGTCCACTCCCTATTCTTCCTCCCTGGGGCTGGGGCAAGACCACGCCATTCTCCTGCACTGGTCCCACAGGTTTTTTCCACTGACCTTCCAATTTATCCCCAGCGTTTTAGGGTCAAGAAGTCTGGAAACCACTACAGGTATGACAGATTCAGTCTCTCCAAGGCCTGCTCAGGTCCTCTCTGCACTCACAGCCCTGCCCCCAAAATGGCATGATAGACATTTCCCAACGACCTTCCAGGTTGTCTTGGGCTGGAGATTTGCTTCACTCTTACATTCTGTGGGTTCTGCAACTCCAGAATTTGTTTAGAGCTATTTTTAATAGATATTTGGCTGGGCTTGGGGGCAGTGATCTAGAAAGTGTGCTGTTACTCCCTCATCTTGACTCCATCCCCCTAATAGCCTCATTTTTAAAAATGAGTTGATGAAGAGTTATGGTATAGGATAGTGTGTGGGTCATAGAGATAGGAAGAAGAAGAAGAAGGGAAGGAGAAGAAGAAGAAGAAAAGGAAGAGGAGGAAGAGACAGAGGAGGAGGAGAACAAGAAGGAGAAGAAGGAAGAGGAGGAAGAGAAAAAAGAAGAGAAGGAGAAAAAGAAGGAGGATAAGAATAAGAAGAAGAAAAAGAGAAGGAGAGGGAGAAGTAGGTAAAGAAGAAGAGGAAGGAAAAGAGAAAGGAGGAAGAGGAGCAGAAGGAAAAGGAGAAGAAGGAAAAGGAGAAAGAGAAGAAGAAGAGAAGGAGGAGGAAAAGGAGAAGAATAAGAAAAAGAGAATGAGAAGGAAGAGGAGAAGAAGAAGGAAAAGGAGATGGAGAAGAAGAAGAGAAGAGGAAGAAGGAAAAAGGAGAAGAAAAAGGAGGAGGAAGAGAAGAGGAGAAAGAAGAGAAGATGATGAAGAAGGAGAAGAAGAAGGAGGGAGAGGAGGAAAAGAAGAAGAAAAAGAGAAGGAGAAGAAAGAGGAGGAAGAGAAGAAGGAGAAGAATAAGGAGCAGAAGGAGAAAAAGGAGAAGAAAAAGAGGAGAAAGAAAAAGAAGATGATGAAGAAGAAGAAAGAGGAGGAGGAGAAAAAGAGAAGAAGGAAAAGAAGGAGAAGAAAAGGAGGAGGAGAAGAAAAGAGGAAGAAGAAGAAAAAGGAAGAGGAGGAGAAGGAAAAGGAAAAGGAAAAGAAGAAAAGTTAGAAGGAGGAGAAGAAGGAGGAGGAGGAGAGATATAACAAAAGCACATTCATTTTCCTCCCCCATTTCTCAAAGAGTTCTTGAACTGTGGAAAGCAAAGCCAAGAACCAAACACAAGATACTGACATGTCTACAAGAAATCTAACTGGGGTTAGAATTAAAGTGTCAGAACCGAAAGGGAGCTAAGAACATTAGATGTCAGAGCTAGAAGGAATTTCAGAATGCAGACCATTAAATGAGGAATCAATACTGGAGAAGATTGAGACCAAAAGGAGGGAAGCAGCTTGTTTTAAGGTCACAGCTTGAGTTAGTGATGGAGCCAACACAAAGAAGTGGGATCAATTTCATCAGGTTCTAGGCTGCTTCAGATGGAGTAGGGGACCGAGTCTCAGAATTAGAGTTAGGAAGACCCAGGTTCAAATACTGCCTCAGATACTTACTGTGTGACCTTTGGTAAGTCACTTAGTTTCTCTGTACTTCAGTTTTCCCATCTATAAAATGGAAGGGGGGAATGGGGGCTCACTGCCCTCTAAGGTCCCTTCTAGCTCTAAATCTATCTGTATAATTCTCTTTCCCTTCCAGCCTACTATCTCCCTAAATGACTGCCATGGTCATAAATCATCGAATGACGATAAACAGAGGGTCTGAGAAAAATCTTCTTGCCCTGAGGAGTTCATTTAAGAGGCAGCATGGGCTGGAATGAACCAAAGACTCTGGTCACTGGAGGAAAGGTAATAGATGGATGGTGATTGCAGGTGGTCTCATTTGACCCTAGATTTCCTCCCCAAAGCACATTGACTCATCCTCCAAAAACCCTTCGCAGGTAGTTTTGCCTGGCTTCTACTTCTTCCCCTGCCCTCTGGCATTGTTCTTGACCAGTGGAGAGCTAACTCCAAAGGCAAATTTCTCCTTCACAGTAACTGGGCATGTCAGCCTAGCCCACATTCTTCTGTGTATAATGGAAAGTCTAATGGAAAGAACTCAGGGTTGAGAGTCAGGAAGCTTGATTTTAATCAAGTCCCTAAAGTCACCTTGACTCTTTAGACCTCAGAGTTTTCATCTGTAAAATGTAAAGTAGCTGTCATCTGATACCTGGTGACCTGTCCGACTCTGACATTCTACCTCTCAGAGACTCAGTTTCCTGTATCTGTAATGGGGTTAATAATATTTGTACTTCTTATCTTATAGGACTATCTGAAAAAGTGTTTTGCAAGGTGTAATATATTAGAGTTGAATTACCATTATTATTTCAAGATATCCTCTAGATTTCATGTTCTGTATTCTAAGACCCTTTACAGAAATGACATTCTTATTCTATGACTCTTATCTAGGCTGTCAATGTATGGCATCTCCTCAATCTATGGATTACTTCAGTTGTTCTTTTCTTAGACCAAGGGTTCTTAACCTGGAGTTTATTGACTTAAAATATATATTTTGAAAATGAAATTCCAATATAGTTGCCTTCTTCTGCATTTTACTTATCACCAGGGGTCCATAGTACATAAAAAGATCAAGAACCTTTGTCATAGACCTTCCACATGTCTGGAATGCTTTCCACAAGGGGAAATGACCAGGTTCTCATGCCACAGAATTCCACACATAGGTGCATGCGGTTTCTAACTTTAGCTAGATCTCTACTGTTCACTTCTCTCAAAATTTATAAAGAACAAACATGCACTCAAAGTAAGATCACATCCTTAAGAACTCTCCTGGATCATCCTCACCCAATTCATTTAGTTACATTGTGAATCTCACCCGAAATATGTTATTTCCTCTGTCTGATTTTCCTAATCTTTCGAGATCACGATTATACTTCCCCTCCTCCAGGCAGCCGCTCTAATCACTCCATCTTCACCGATCTTTCCTTACTTAAAACTTCTGCAATTCTTATTGTCTATGAAATTTATGTAGCATCTATTGCTCAACTTAATTTCTCATGCCTATGGAATCTTTGAGCATGATCCGTGCACTCATTAAGGACATGACTGATGAAAAGACAAGGAGGGAATCAGAAAGCTTTTGCTCACAGATGGCTTTCAGACCATATTTTTGCAGTTACATTAATTGGATGAGAGAAGCAGAAACCACAAGACCCTACCATGTCTATTATTTGTTTTCTCTCTAATTGACCTAGAGAAAAATATAATGGTAAAGGTTTTCCTCTAACACATTGTTCATATCATATATATTAAGGACACATAAAATTTCATGAGTAGAGATAATATTGTTCAACTATTCTCTGAGTAATAGCATTGAGTAAGGCATACATCAGGGAAACATACATTGAAGAAGGTAGCCCTCCAAGTTAGTCCATGATGAATCTTAGAGAGGCACTGAAGCTGTGCCAATGGGCAGGAAGTTTCCAAAACTGAATTTGATCAGACTACTAAAAGAAATTAGTTTTAATCATTAAATCATAGCATTCAAGAGGTAGGAGGGACCTCCCAATTTCCATTCCATGGAATTGACTCCAACCTTCAATTCAAAGGAAAGGTTTCTTGTGCACAGCATCCTGAAAGGTGGCCATTTGGCCTCTGCCTCAACTTCATTAAGCAGACATTAAGTGCAATGGGCCAGGCCCTGTATTTAGTGTTGGAGATATAAAAATTAAAAAGGATATAGTTGGGGCGGAGCCAAGATGGCAGAGCAGAAAGACTCACATATGCTAGCTCTGACCCCATAGCCCATAATTATCTATAAAAAGAACTCCCAACAAATTCTGGAACAGTGGAGCCATGCATCAACGGGGTGAAGGAGATTTCCGTTCCAGAGAGCCCTGAAAAACTGACCCCAAAGGTCCATGGCGCATGGGACGGGAGAGGAGCCCAGCCCTGCCCTGCCCAGGCCCACGGCACAGAGAGGAGTGAGCAGATCCGAGCAAGGTTCAGGAATGGAATCTCCAGCAGCCACAAAGGTCCCTCCACTCACAGACGCACAGGTCAGTGAAAGAGATGTCTGGACAGGCTGAGAGGGGAGCGAGGTGTCTCCAGGACTCAGGCCCCCTTGGGAGGTAGCAGCAGAGGCAGCAGGCGGCCAGAGGCTCCTGGAGCAGGCAGGAGCTCCATTACAAAAGGTCTCTGCATAAAGCCCCTGAGGGAACTGAGCCTGGGAGGTGGCCCTGCCCCCACCTGAGCACCAGCAGATAAGCTCCCATTGAATAGCAGCCAGGCCTGCCACCAAAAGCTCTGAGGCTGGGGAGCAGCATTTGAATCTCAGACCCCAAACACTAGCTGGGAAGAACTGGGCAGAGGTGGAGAGGAATCTCAGAAGTCAAGTAACTGGCTAGGAAAATGCCCAGAAAAGGGAAAAAAAAAGACCATAGAAGGTTATTTTCTTGGGGAAAAGATGATTCCAAC
>CM053772.1:224227435-224271822 GCA_028658325.1 Potorous gilbertii
AGTTTTAGGAACAACTGTCGAGTATTGTTCTTGTTACTAGGAAATAAGAAATACAGGTAATGGGGAATAGAAAGTTATCTGGCCCTACAGGACAAAAGAAAAGATGGGGTAAGAAAAGGGAGAGATGATAGAAGAGAGGGCAGATGGGTGATAGGGGAAATTAGAATGTCCAGTGTATTGGGGAGGGGGGAGGGGACAAATGGGGAGAAAATTTTGGAACCCAAAATCTTGTGAAAATGAATGTAAAAAGTTAAATAAATATATTTATATTTAAAAAAGGAAATAGTTCTTGTTTTCAAAATGATTATAAATCTGTTAGGGGTGGGATGTGGCAGAAAAGCATAGGAATTAAAAATTTAGCATTAAAAGTGAGTCAGAGTGGTTAATTTAATATTGTATATTATACTTGTAACCTTTTAAAAATGGCTTTTTTACATTTTAATCTCTTTTTCTCAGTCTCTTTGAAGTATCAGCCTAGTAATATGTCAAAAGTATATGCACGATTTGGTAACATTCTGGCCATAGTTCTAAATTGTTTTCCATTGTGATTGGACTAATTCATGGCTCCACCAATAGTAACTACTGTATCTGTTTTCACACAACTACTTTTAAAATTTGTTATTTTCATCTTTTGTCATTTTTGCCAGTCTTATCTTTGCCAAAATTACTTTAATTTGTATTTCTTAAATTATTTGTAATTCAGAGTATTTTTCATATGATTGTTGATAGCTTAAATCTCTTCCTTTCAAAACTGACCTTTGTATACTTTGACAATTTATTGATTAGGAAATGGTTCTTTGTCTTATACGCTTATATCTCATAAGTGAGATCTTTATCAGAGAAAGTTGTTACAAAGATTTTTTCTCAGTTGACTTTTCCCTTCTAATTTTTACTACAGTAGATTTGTTTATGCAAAAACCATTATGTTTTACTTGACAAACATTATAGATTTTAATTTTATGTGATGCTTTCTATCACTTATTTAAAATAACTTCTTCCCCTCTCAAGTGATGAAAAAAATATCTAAGTCATGTAACCTTTCAATCAGAGGTTCCCTTATTGAAAACAAAAGTCCAAGTATATTTTGAGGAATTTTCCAACACCTCGATAATCTGGAAGCTACGGGATCTGATCAAACTCCTGATAATTGTCACATACGCTCCCTTACAAATATATAGGTACGCAATGTTCAAAGCTTGAACTGGTTTATTAATAGATAAGAAAACCCAGATAGAATTCATATTACAATTCATAGAAAATAATGATGTACATACCATTTAGCAACCTCCCCTCTACCCCCCCCCCCCAAATACCCCGTAGATGCTCAATCACTTAGTATTTGAGGGTATACTCAAGAGGAAATTCTCAAGAGGAGCTCTCCCATGTAGATGTTCCTTTCCACTTCTCCTGTATTTCAGGGCAGATATTGCCAGTCCCTGCTCTCAGCTGCTGTCATTTTAACTTTCCTGTGTTGTTAGTTCTCTGAGTCAAATCTCCTGAAGTTCTCCTCAGGTCCCAGAAAATGGCAATAATTTATTTTCCCAGAGGACAACTCTTCATCTCCAGAATCCCTGGCAGCCAGCATCACAGCTCAAAATATAGCATTGGAGGTCTCCTAGGGACACATCTCCCATTGCATTCACAAATATATTTTCTTCCTCAATTCTGAGTTGGCTGAGTGACTTTGCAGTCTGTTTTCCTCTTTCTTAGCTTTCCAAAAAGTATACATCCCACTTATATCAATGTTCCCCCCTGGCCTAGAAGCTCTGGAAAAACTCCCATCATCTTGGGGTCCTCCACAATTCATTCTGGAACAGAGGAGCAGAGTTGTTCAGATCAGGCAGAGGGGTTTCCAGAACTATATAGGGAGGGGATTGGAGAAAAAAGGCTTTATAGTCTTGGCTACATACTGTATCTTTTTGTGTATGTGTCAAACTTGCCTTCTAGACTATAAGCTCCCCAAGGGCAGGGATCCTTTCATATCTAAATCATGTATCACTCGGCCCATAATATAGAAAATTTTTGATAAGTGCTAATTGAATTAAATTGTTCCTTTAGGTCATATTATCCTCCAATGAACAGAGGAGTCCAGCTAGATTATTACCAAATTGACCAAATATAATAATAACATTATATTATATCTTATTGATAAAAATATAATATAATGTAATAATAAGAAAATGTTGTTATTGTTTAGTTGATTAATCATGGCCGACTCTTTGTGATCCCAAGGATCGAGTACTGTCCTTGGGGTTTTCTTGGCAAAGATACTGGAGTGGTTTGCCATTTCCTTTTCCAGGGAATTAAGGCAAACAGAGGTTAAGTGACTTGCGCAGGGTCACACGTCTAGTATGAGTCTGAAGCTGGATTTAACTCAAGTCTTCCTGACTCTACTGCCGTTAATAATAATATTATATATAATACATAAACACAGACATATATGTACATATAATATATATGTATTTATGTAATGTATATATTGTTTACTATATACCAAGCACTAGCCTAAGTGCTTTACAACTATCTCATTGGATCCTCATAATAGCAGGTACTATTATTATTTTAATTTTACAGATGAGGAAACCAAGGCAGAGATTAAAAGACTTCTGCAAGGATACTCAATGGACTAGCAACATAACCAGGACCAGAATACAGGACTTCTGGGCTGGGTCTCTGCTCCATACTACAACTGTCTGCTTGAAGAATACCAGGCAATCCACATCAAAGTCAAATTTTTTTTATTTTTATTTATATTTTGGGTTTTTTTCATCATATTCATTTCCAAAAAGAAACTCCCTTCACCCTTATCCAGTGAGATCTATTCTCTCTAGTAAATAATAAAAAAGAAAAAGAGAAAAATGTGGTTTAGTCAAACAAACATATCAACCAAGGCTGAGAGCATATGTGATATTTCACCCTCATAGTCTCCCATCTCTGCAAAGAAGGGAATAAAGTGAAATAAAATTACATTTTAATTAAATTCAACAAAATTTTTAAGTGTCTACTATGTAGGCCACATATTGGGCTCTGGGGATACAGGTTCTGTCCTTAAGGATCTTACAATATAATGTATACAACTAATTAAGAAAAGGGAGATAAGTTCTAAGGAAAGAATCTGGCAAAACTCTGGGGGAAATTTGGAGAGGGGAAGATCACTTTTATCTGGGGAATTCAAAGAAAGCTTCCTTGGGGAGGTGGCCCCTGAAGTGGGCCCCACAAGTCTTTCCAGACATAGAGATTGGAAGCAGAGGGGAGAGAATTCATTCCATGGAGATAGGAAAGAGAAGGGTGAGTCCAGTAGTGGTACAGAGGATAGAGTAGATAGAGTACCAGGCCTGAAGTCAGGAAGACCTGAGTTCAAATGGGGCCTCAAATACTTCCTTGCTGTTTGATCCTGGGCAAGTCACTTCACCCTGTTTGCCTCAGTTTCCTCATCTGTAAAATGAACTGGTGAAGGAAATGGCAAATCACTTCAGCATCTTTTCTAAGAAAATCCCAAATGGGGTCATGAAGAGTCAGAGGCAAATGAAATAACTGAACAGCAGCAAAGTCCAGGGATGATGACACATCTATTACCTGAACAGAAACAGAATGAGATGTGGTGAGAAAGGTAGAGAAAAAGAGTCTGAGGGTTCTTGGAGTCAGGAGAGAGTGAGACTCATAGAATTCTAAGATCATTTATTTGAAGCTAGAAGGGACTTCAGAGATCATGTGGTTCAGTTTGTTCCCAACATTTTACAGAAAAGGAAACTGAGGACCAGAGAAATTGTGACTTATCCAAGATCACACGGTATACAACAAAGTTAGATTTCGAATCCAGTTCTTCTGAATCTAAGGCACTAAGAAGGGTGAATCCACAGGCGTACTGGAGCCAGTACGTACTGGCTTACAGGATCTAGTTGTTAAATTTTCAGTGAGAGCATTTACAATTCAGAAATCAGCAAATGATAAAAAAAATTATTTTTTATTATTCTGTTTATCTTTAAGCTTAAAAAAGTAATAGATAAAATGTCAATAATGCAAATTAAATTTAAAAGTATGTTTTCTGTGCCTTCCCTGCCTCCCCCGAAAGCTGGTTATTTAACATTTAACCGGGCACGGCTGATATATCTCAAAATGTTACAAGCCCATCCTTCAGTTCACTGTTGGTGGTGGTAGCGGTCAGTTGTTTCAGTTGTGTCTGACTCATCTTAGCAGAGATACTGGAGAGGTTTGCCATTTCCTTCTCCAGTTCATTTTACAGATGAGGAAACTGAAGCAAGCAGAGTTAAGTGAATTGTCCAAAGTCACAAAAAGGTAATATTTGAGGTTGGATTTGAACTCAGGTTTTATTGACTCCAGATCTAGTGTACTGTGCATGATGGCATCCCCTAGCAGCCTTAAAGATAATTCGTTTAGCTTCTCTTGTCAAGAAAGTAAGGATGATATTTAAAGTACCTCCATCACAGGGTTGTTGTGAAGAGCAAATGAGCTAATGTATTTAAAGCACTATGTGTACGTAGATTGTGATTATATCTGGTAGTCAGATTGAGGTGTGCTTCTGTTACCAGGAACATCACTGTGACATCCATTAAATCCATTTTACCCTTGTAAGAATCCTGTTGAAAATAAGTATATAGTCCCCATTTTTAACATGGTGAAACTGAAGCTTAAAAAAGAGAAGAGTAAGCATTCTAGTAAGTGGTTGAGCAGAGACTAGAAGACTGGTATTTGGACAGCAAGGACTGGACGCTTCCTGCCACCTCACACTGGCTCCCTATTAACTAAGGACTTGTCAGATAGACAGACAGACAGATAGATGGATAGATAGATAGATGGATAGATAGATGGATAGATAGATGGACGGACCGATGGACAGGCAGATGGGCGGGGGGGCAGGCAAGCAGGCAGACAGGCAGACAGACAAACAGACAGACAGACAGATAGATAGAGAGATGAATAGATATGTGTATATATATATATATATATATATATATATATATATATATATGTATATGTATATATACATATAGCATTTAGGGTGCCTTACTGCTTACAGGTATTTTGGTGTTGGTCGAGTAGGTGGAATATAAAAGTTTTTGGCATAGATAAGACTGACCCTCCAATAGTGAAATGCTAAAGACTGTAAGAGGGATCTGTAACTCACCCTAATATTCCCCCTTACAACATACATCCATAGCAGAAATCAATTCTTTGTATACATAAGGCTGGTCCTGAATATTGCCCTTTAAAGGGTAGTATTGAAGAGAGAGAGAAACAGAAGTGGGAGGGGAGAAAGAGGGAAGGAAATAGAGGAGAGAGGGAGAGAGAGAGGAAGGGAGAGAGAGAGAGAGACAGAGAAAGAAGTGAGGAGGGAAGGATAGAAAGAATGAAGAAGGAAGGGAGAGGAGACAGAGAGTGAGTGGAGAGAGAGAGAGGGAAAGTCCAACAAAATTAACAACATATCAGTTGAGTCTGTCAGGAAATGCAATACTCCACACCCATAGTTTTCCATCTGTGAAGTAAAGGCAGTGAAGTATTTTCTAAATTCTTCCCTGAGACCAAGCCTGGTTATTAGAATTATACTGCACCCAATTTCTCTCTTTTTTTCTTTCTATTTGTATTTTTATAATTATTATATATGTTGCTGTCCTAATTCCATTGATTTTATTTATGTATCAGTTTACATGTCTACTTCACAGGACAGTAGCATTTCATTGTATTTGTGTGCCATGATTTCTTTAGCTATTTCTCAATTGATAGTAACTCTTTCATTTCCTCAGAAAAGGAAACGGAGGTCTGAAGAGGAAAAGGGACTGGCTTCAGGTTTTAAAGGGAATTTATGGAGTTAAAATCCATACCTTCTGACTCCTAGTTTTGGGTTCTTACTTCCATACCAAGTTATTAGCACTGAATTGGGAGTCAGGGGACCTGAATTCTAATTTGAGCTCTTCCACTTATTACTTGTGTAACACGATGGCATCCAGGTGGCTCAGAGGAAACACCGACACATGCATGCACATGTATATAATACATATGTGCATGTAAACACAACATGGAATGTATACACATACATAGATGTATGTACATTTTATATACACATATGTATCACATAGACATGCACAATATGTATATGCATGGTATATATATGCATCTATATGCATGAGTGTGCCTACATACATGTGCATGTATGTGTGTTCCTATTGAGAATGCAAACTCCTCGCATCAGAGATTATCTCACTTTTGTATTCTATCCCCAGTGTCTGGAATATGAGTGCTTAATAACTGTTTGTTGAATGAATGAATTGGAGAATCTGTTTCCATAGCCCATAGCTGCAGAATAACATGATAAACATGATTACTTCCCCCTAGGTTAGATGGAAATTTGATTTCAGGACTCCTCACCTCACCTAGGATCCTCTCTTCTCACACAATCAATCTTCCACATGGGCTAAGGAAAGGGTACCCACAACAACTCTATGATATAGGTGCTCTTTTTACCTTCATTTTGCAATTGAGAAACCAAGGTTAAGTGACTTGCCCAGGGTCACATTTAGTAAGTGTCTGAGGCAGGATTTGAACTCAAGTCTTCCAGACTCCAAGCCCCACCCTCTATCTACTGTCCTTTAAATGAAGAAATTGACACCCAGAGAAGTCCATATAATGAGTATTTTTTCAATCCTCTGCCTCTACAAGTGCAATGTGTATCCTCAGTTTGTAAAGCCGCTGGTCTTTCCCTTTGTCTCAGCTCCCCTCCTAACAGCTTTGACCCAGAAGAGAAGTACTCCTGTTTCTTAAATTTGCTTCTACAAAGCCTGGCACAGCTCCTGACCCATGGTAGGCACTTACTAATTGCCTGTTAAACTGTAATGATTTTCTTCCATATCACTCTGCTTTCTTCTCACTTATTACGTATCCTGCATCTCAGATCACCAGCTGCTTTTCCGAGTCTCAAACTGGATGTCCAGTAATTATCTCAAACTCCACGTGACCACAATAGAACTCAGCATCTTTCCTCCCCAAGCCTCCTCACTCCCCCACTTCCGTATGACTATTGAGGACACCAACCCCTCAGACTCTCAGCCTCAATGTCATCCTAGAAATATCACTTGCATTCAGCCCCAGACTCTCATTCAGTCCATTGTCAAGTCTTGTCACGTGTGTCCCTTCTCTTCAAACAGCTGGCATGACCTTCAAGCAGGTCCTCATCATGTCACAGCTGAACTATTGTGAACTATTTGGTTGGTCTCGCTGCCTTCCCTTACCCAAATGAGACAATATTTTGTTTTGTTTTTGTTTTTATATGCAATCATCTTTTTACTGTACTGCCATGGAAATGCTTGTTTTATTCCATAAATTAAAAATAAAAATTTAAAAAATATAAAAAAATGAATCTGGCACATGGTAAGTATTTAATAAATGCATTGTTGACTTTAAAAAATAACATTGTTCTGAGAAGTATACATAAGATTCCCATTGCCAAAGGGATCTGTGACCAAAAAAGGTCGGGGGTAAGAACTGGTACCCAAGAAATAGCATTTGGAGTAATTTTGGCTATTTTACCTAAAGAAGAGCCATAATTGCAGCTTTTACATGTTTGAAGAGCTATTATATGGAACAGAAATCAAAGCAAAAGGTGGAAACAGCAAATTAAAAATAAACTTAGACTCTATATTAGAAAACAAAGCCATCTAAAATGTGAAATGAACTTTCACATTTTCAAAGGGTGTCAGTCTCCTATCACTAGAGATCTTTAAGTAGAAGCTGGATAACTAATGAGATAATATTTGCAAAAGTGTTTAGCATAGTGCCTGGCACACAGTAGGCAGTATATAAATGATTATTGCCTTCTCCTGATCCAGTCTAGCCTCCACTAAGCTGCCAAATTGATTATACTAAAGCTCACACCTAACTACGTCAATCTCCCCTTACTCAGTAAACTCCAGTGGCTCCCTATTACTTCCAGGATCAAACATAAAATGCTATGTGAGACAATTAAGTCCTTCATAACCTGCCCCTACCTACCTTTCCCTTCTTCTTACATTTACTGTCCTCCATAAACTCTATGGTCAAGTTGTTCTTTGTCCTGAACACTCCCATCTTCCAATTCTGGACCTTCTCACTGGCTGCCTCCCATGCCTGGAATGTACTCTCTCCACACCTTGGTCCCATTCAAAATTCAGCTCAAATTCCACCTTCTAAATGGACCTCCTCCCATACATTCCCCCTCCCTCCCAATTTCCTTCACTATGAATTCCATCTCTGAGATTACCCTCCATTTACACTCTCTACTTCCTTCATAGTTATTTGCTCTTTGTTACCCAGTAGAATGTGAGGTCTTAAAGACAGAAACTGTTTTCGTCTTTGTGTGTACTTCCGATACTTATCACATAGTCAGCACTTAATGGATGCTTTTTTTGCCAACCGATCATTTCAAGTAGTTTTACCCTAAAGATGTGTTAAGGGCTTCAGGGGAAATACTTTGCCCTGGAATCTGCACACTTGCTGGTCCTGGCCCTGGATATACCTAGACATACTAAAGAATGTAATTCCTCTCTCTTCCTATTGCTGTATTTCTCCATTACCTCACCGTAATACAATAGCGGCACCAGAGACGTTGGGAAGAGGAGATCATAAAAATCACCGTTAAGAAGTGCCTGACTACCGAGTGTTCTAGGGCTCCTCTGGAACAATCCCAACTCTCATTGGCTGGCACAGGTAAAATGAGTTGTTACACCAAGGAGAAATTAATGAACAGTTCAATAGCTTTCTGGTCTGGTTCTGCTGTTGCAAGCAACATGAAATCAGCTGCTGAATACGTGTTCATTTGTTTGCAAGGGTTTTTTATATTTATTTTTTAAGAAATAAGGAAAAGTGACGTTACTTGTGAGTAATGTAACTGGAGGAGCTATTGTGTTTCAAAAGAATATGTACATGCATATACACACTTCATTCGTTCTAATGAGGTTTAGAATTGCATATTTGTGACTACCCATAAAATCACACTTCTGTCAGGGATGTGGAAGAGAAAATAGGGCCAGAAAAAAGAAATGATGTCCTTGATGAAAAACAGCACAAGCAAGATGCAATTTTTTTTCTCTCTCAGATAAACAGTAATTCTGGCATCATAAAAAACAACATTGGTGTTCTGGGTTCCATCTCTTCTCAGATGCACTGGGACCTTGGGCAAGCCTATGAGACTCATTTTTCTCTTTCATTGAATGAGAGGGTTGACTTAATGCTCTTCAAGGTCCCTTCCAGCTTATGATCATTAAATGAGGAAAATCTGTGATTCTCGGATACATGTGATGGTTTTCGAAAGAAAAGCCGTGTAACTAAGACTCTGGGAACTGGCAGATACTTCCTTTCTTAAAGAGAAAAAAAGGTTTGTGTTTTTTTTTCTCTTCTCCCCCTTCCTCCCCCAAGAAACAAAATCACCTAAGAATTTTTTTCCCTTTGAGAATACATTGTATGAAAGTAGAAATTCACACTTTAGCTTTAATTGGGTCTAAGATAAAAGAGACAATCTCCCATCCTTTGATAAATACCACTGCTGAAGTCCACAAGTTGGTAGTAAAGAAAAGTTGTGAGTCAAACTTTCTCTCCATAAAGAGATGCACTTCATGTTTCCTAGACATTTTCTGGTGATGTTATTGTGTTGTACATTCCGTGTATGGTATGTAGTCTACATCAAGTGTCATTCTGTTGACCTTGTGACAACTGCCAGACCTTGCTCTCTCAGAAGACACTGGCAATCCTGCAGCATTAGAAGCATGAGTTGCCCTCCCTTATATATAACTTGGGCACACATATTTCCTTCCAAGTATATTTCCTAGGCATGTTTACTCTTATTTTGATAATGTGTGTATTTGTGGGGCAGGGGTTCCCAGGCTTTAAGGAGGAAATGTTCAATTGTTATTTTCTTCTATATTACTTCATTAAATACTTTTGATTTTAATTAATTGTCATTATGACTGACTAGCAAAAGTATCCACATCGATGGGGGTTCACAAACTATGCAGGTTTTGTTTGTTTGTGTGTTGTTATGAATACAGACTCACAAAATACTTTGAAACAGGCATAGTTTATCTGGGTGAAGTCATGTGCCAATGGGGAAGTGAGTCCTAGTGCAAAAGATTTATGTAATGGCCAAAAATGTTCCTTAGGTCTAAGAATAAGCTGTCTTGTTTCCTGAACAAAAAGAGGTTAGCAGAGGAAGTTTGGGGAAGCTGAAATTTTTTACTATTGGATAAATAACTGTTGGGGTAGCTAGGTGGTATAGTGGATAGGGTACTGGGCATAGAGTCAGAAGGACTTGTCTTCCTGATTTCAGACACTTAATAACCATGTAACTTTGGGCAAATTACCTTGAACCTGTTTGCGTCAATTTCCTCCTCTGTAAAATGAACTGGAGAAGTAAATGGCAAACAATTTTAGTATCGTTGCCAAGAAAACCTCAAATGGGATCAAGAGGCATCAGATACAACTGAAAACAACAGAACAACAAGAAAATTACTGTTTTGCTAGGAGTAGTAGTAATAACTCATATGTAAGGTTTAGAAATATTTTTCTTTAAATAATTAAAAAAATACTTTTCTTATAATAGCCCTGTGAAGTCAGAAATATGAGTATCGTTATCTCCGTTTTACAGATAAGAAAACTGAGACTCAGAGAGGTTACAGGACTTGTCAAGAAACCATATAACTGGTAAAAGTATGGGACTCAAACTCTAATTTTTAAAATTCTAAGTTGAATGCACTCCTCAAACAACATGCTGCCAGTGAAATAACAGGGTTTTATTGCCTTTGCTAATTTGTTCGGAAGGAAGGAAGGGAGGGAGGGAGAAAGGGAGGGAGGGAAAGAGGGAAGGAGGGAGAGAAGGAGGGAAGGAGGAGAGAAGGAAGAGAGGGGAGGAAATGAAACAAGCATGTGTTAATCACCCACTATGTCACAGACACTTTGTTAAGTGCTTTGTAAATAATATCCCATTTTATCTTTACAATAACCCTGACAAGGCAGGTGCTATCATGATGTCCACGTTACTGTTGAATACATTTAAGTGAGCAGAGGTTAAGTGACTTGTCAAGGGTCACACAAGTCTCTAAGGCTGGTTGGGAACTCAGGTCTTCCTGACTCCAAGTCCAGAGCTCTATCCACTGGGTCATCTAGACATCTCTCAGGATAGAAAACAATGAAAGGTCCCAGAGACAAAGCTTACCAGGTTGGTACTACTTTAATCTCCCACAGAAGAGCTAAAGAATGCTCTGACTGATTCATAACTTGGATTCACCTTGTATTCCTTTAGGCACCCTATGAATATTATTCATAGTGACTTATTGTTATTCATAGCATTATTTTACTTATTAATATTAATAACAATAGCTAGAATTTATATTGTGCATTAAATCAGTGGTGTTCTGATAAATGTTTAACAATCAGTTCTCCAGAAAATAAAATACACACTCCATACCATTTTAAGTTTAATCTACATAAACAGTTTTCCCATCACTTTCTTAAATCTAGATGATCATCAGAAATAGTAAATCAAGTCCTTATTTTTAGCATCTTCTGATTTCGCAGGCATATCTCACCACATTGAAAATTTAACAATCAAATATCTGAAGCTAGTAAGATTTGGCTTCAATATAGCACTTTGCATAGATTTTCTGGTTCAATCCTTATAGCAACCCTGTGAGGTAGGTGCTATTCTCATAATTTCTCAATTGAGAAAACTGAAGCTAAGAAGTTAAATGATTGACCTAGGCTCACACAGCTAGTAAGTCTCCGAGGTAGAATTTGAACTCTGGTCCTCTTGATTCCAAGTCCAACATTATATCTACTACACTGCTCATTATGGGAGAATAGAAAGAACATTGGACTGACAGTCCAGAAACCTGGGATTTAATCTAGCCTTTGTCACTATCTCTATGTATGACTGTGGGCATGTATTTTCCCTTACTGTGAGACTCAGTTTCTTCCTCTATAAAAATGAAGAGACATCAGATGAGATAATCTTTAGGGGAAGGCATTCTAAGGAATAGTAATTAGGAAGTCATTGAAATAGTCTATGAAGGAAGAACCATTCCCCACCGATAAATGGTCAAAGGATATTAATAGACAGTTTTCTGGGGAAGAAATCTAAGCTATTCAAAGTCATATTAAAAATACCCTAAATCATTAATAATGAGAGAAATTCAAATTAAAACCACTCTGAGGTACCATCTCACATCCATTAGGTTGACTAAAAAAACAGAAGGACAAATTTTGGAGTGTGTTTTGGAAAAATAGATTCACCAATGTGAATCCTGTTAGTAGAGCTACGATCTAGTCCAACTATTTTGGAAAGTAATTTGGACCTACAGCTAAAAAGCTATGAAGCTATTGACTCAGTAATATAACTTCAAGGTCTATTTCCCAAAAAGATCAAAGAAAGAGGAAAATGTGTACATACATGTGAAAGTGTACATATATATATATATATATATATATATATATATGACAATATCTATAGCAGCTCTTTCTGTGGTGGCAAGGAATTGGAAACTTGGGGAGATGTCCATTAATTGAGGAATGGCTGGACAAGTTGTGGTATATGAATGTAATGGAATACTACTGTGCTATAAGAAATGATGAACAGGAAGATTTAAGAGAGGCCTGGAAAGACTTATATGAACTGATGATGAGCGAAAGGAGCAGAACCAGGAGAACTTTGTACACAGCATCAACCACAGTGTGCAAGAAATTTTTCTGGTAGACTTAGTACTTCATTGCAATGCAAGGACTTAAAATATTCCCAATGGACTCTTGAAGCAAAATGCCTTCTACATCCAGAGAAAGAACTATGGAATTGAATCACAGAATGAAGCAGATTTATTTTGTTTTGTTTTCATGGTTTCTCCCATTCATTTTAATTCTTCTGTGCAATACGACTAAGGAGAAAATTTATTTAGTAAGAATCTATGTGCAGAACCTATATAAGACTGTATGCTGTCTCGGGGAGGGAGGAGGGAAGGAGGAAGTTGGGGTAGGGAGCGGGGAAAATCTAAGATATATGGAAGTGATTGTAGAAAACTGAAAGCAAATTAATTTTTAAAAATAATTTAACAGAAGTAAAGAAGGTATTGCTTGAGCTGAGTCGAGAAGCAAGCAAGATATTCTATAAGGTAGAGATTAGGAGGGGATGCAATATAGGCCTGGAGAATGATCAGTGCAAACGTAGAGATAGAAGTACCATGTATGAGAAACAGTAAGAACCACTTCAGTGAGATTATAGAGTGTGGAAAGGATAGTGATATATAATGAAATTGGAAAGGTGGATTGGAACTAGGTTGTTAATGGCTTTAAAAAGTAAACAGGGGAATTTAGGGGCAATAGGGAAACCTTAAAGTGTTTTGAGTGGGAGAATAGAACCTACTCTTAAAGGATGTAATAATTGAAATTTAAGATATTGAGTCCTAAGCTAAAAATAGTTATCCACTTCTTTTAAAGAGAAGAAAAAACATCACAGTTGAAGTACAGAAGTTGGTAGCAGAAAAAGAGTTCTGCAACAAACTTTCTTTCCATAAGGAGATGTACCTGTCAATTCTCAAATATCTACACATAGTATGATAATGGTATGATGTGTCATCTCTGTCAAGTGCTGCCCTATTGTCGTAGCCCAGGTGAGAGGTGACAAGGGTCTGACCTATGGGGAGGGGGGCAGATGACTGGGAAAGTGGTGAGAATAGGATGGAGGCTGGAGAAGTAGAAATAGTCAAGACAATAATACCAATTAAATACTTGGAGTGAGAGAAAGGATACAAGAATCATGACTTTACAGTGAGAACTGCTAAAAAGGGAAAAATGGTTTACATTAATTCCCTTTGTTTTTGGAGGCCTAGAGAAGTGAATAATATGTCCTAGGTCATGCATTAATGGCATAGCCTGGGCTAAATGTCAGCTCTCTTGACTAGTGTTGGGAGCGGGAGGGACTGTTTTTCTATTAAACCATGTAGGGGAGAGATACTGATCAGGGAGACTGGGGAGGGAGAACAGGGGTGTGCTTAAGAAAACTTTCACCTAATTCCAGGAGGGCCTTGTGTGGCTTCTAGTTATTTTTTCAAGAAGTCCAGACATAAATAAGACAAGGAAAGAAAACAAAACTTATTCATACTTCAAATTCTATCTCCCTTTGCATAAACATAAGCATCATACTCCATGCTGATGATTTTCTGTGAACAATTAAAGTTAAGTAATTACTAATTATCCTGGCAAAGGAACCAGCTGTTGCCTGTTGTGATATTATATTCACCTTAATATCAGAGCTTTAAATGAAAACTATTCATTAGAGAAGACAAGTTGTCAGTGGTAAAATGCTGATCGTCTCTTTTCATTGCTCCCTAGTGGGAAGGCAAAGGACTTTGGGCTCCAAACCTACCTCAGAGGTGGGGAAAGACTTCCCCACTAATGTTTGTGCATTTTGCAAAACCTTTATTCAGAGGGTTTGTCACATCAGTGGCAGCAATGAAAAAAGGAAACAGTTATTAGAAGGGGTAATGACTGACATTTCAGGGCATCTGCCAAGACTCCTGAATCAGAACATTCCTTGAAACTAACGATGCATGGTTAAGCCTAACTCTATGTGGTGTGACCAGGAGAAGGACATAGAAGTTAATAAAACTTGAAGGTTCTGAATCATTTGGTAGCTATATATGTACTCTGAGGTTAAGGAAGCTAAAGGTCAAAACCTAATCAAATTTGATCCATCAAAGGGAGAGAGAAATGTGTATGGTTTTTTTTCCCATTATAATGTGATACAACATTAGATACCCTAAGAATTCCTAACCCTGGAATTATTTATATTTTTAAAATGTTTGAGAAGGTAGTTTACTGCAGTGGAAGAGCCCTCGACTAAACGATGGATTATAGAATTTTCCAAGCCTCAAAAGATTCTAGGATTTCTCAGCTAATATTCTGAAATGCATAAATAGGTTTCTATGCCCTTGGAAAGAAAAGTGAGATCACTGTGAGCTAACATGGGTTCACTAGGAACAAATCATGCTACGCTCAATCATTCTCTTCTGGAGAGGAGATAGTTATTTTGTTTTGTTTGTAAATAAGATGACAGCTCATAGGAATCCCATGGATGCAGAATACTTGGGTTTAAGCAAGGCATGTATCCACGTTTCTGGTGATGTCCTTGTGGACAAGATGGAGAGATATGGGCTAATGATTCAATGGCCATTGTCAAATTGGAATGAATTCTCAGGGGCAGTGTTGCAGAACTCTGTCCCAAGTGCATTTCTTTTGAAGATTTTTATCAATGAATTGAATTGAATTTATACCTATCAATCCCATCAAATTTGCCAATGGCATGAAGCTATAAAGAGTTAATAACATGTTGAATGACATAAGATCTATAGACTTTACATTAATACTTCAAGAAACTATCCTTTCATCAGGGAATAGAAATGCAAAGAAAAGAATGAAGTAATCCTCGCTCTCAAGGAACTAACACTCTGAGATTCTGAGTTTATTTAAATTTTACCACTATCCCCTCAGCCCTGCCCCTCCCCACTTCTTTTATGTAGATTAGTCATTTTCAGATCTCTTCATACTTGCTGAGTTATCAACTACTCTACCTGTGTAGATAATAAGCAAAGGTCTGTGCATAGAGAAAAGATGCCTCAAATAATAAGTGAACAAGTCCACAGAGAGTAAGAGGGACTGGAAAAAAAGGTAGATTGGCGGTGCCCAAGCTCCCCATAGCCTTAGAGAGCTGCCAAAGCATTCCCTTTACATGGTGTTTTGAGCACTGCTTTTACTCTGGAATGATGCTTGCAGGTTGTGTATACAGGAAGAGGAATTCTATTTATTTTGTTCAGTGCTCTGAAGGGAGAACACCCAAAGGGCATTTAAAAGCAACATGAAGTTTAGCAGAGTGGCATTTGGCATTTTTCTCCTCAAGTGAAGAAGGAACATTACAGAATGTCTGTTCAGGGAAAGAAGTACTATAGTAAGGATACAGAATTTGGAGTCAGAAGACATGGGATTGAATCCTAGCTCTGACACTTACTAGTTGTGGGAACATGGGCAAATAACTTCATGTGTCTAAGTTCAATTTCCTCACTGTAAAATGAGGACAATAATCCCTGCCTTGTTGGACAATAATAGATCGAAAGTTCCAAGTGACCTCCGAAGTCATCTGTCTAATCTCCCTGCTTTTCAGAGGTTCGGGATGTTTGTCTGAGGTCACATAGGTACTAAGTGTCAGAGGAGGGATTTGAACCCAAGTCACTGGATCATAGGATCAAAAATGAGAGGTGGAAAGAACCAGAGTTAGCCAATAAGCATCTGTCAATTCAGTTCAACTGCCATTTATTAAATATCTGCTCTACTTAGCATTGGGGGAGTTATAAATTGAGAAAAGTCAGGGGTCCTGTCCTAATGGAACTTAAGAGTCTAGCTGGTAGATAAGGAACTAACACCATGTGCTAAGCACTGTATTAAGGTCTGAGGATATAAGGAAAGGCAAAAAAAATAATCCCTTCCCTCAAGGAGCTAATGTTCTAATGGGCAGGCAATGTGTTTTTAACTAGGTACATACAAAATATTTACTGAGTAAATGTAAGATGGGCAGCTAGATGGTGTAGTGAAAAGGGTACTGGGCTTGAAATCAGGAAGACTCAACTTCCTGATTTCAAATCTGGCTTCAGACACTTAGTAGCAAGTCACATAAGCCTGTTTGCCTCAGTTTCCTTGTCTGTAAAATAAGCTGCAGAAAGAAATGGCAAAGCACTCCAGTGTCTTTGCCAAGAAAACTACAAATGGGGTCACAAAGAGTTGTACATAACAAGATATAAGAGTCTAAGAAGGAAAGACACTAAACACTGGAGGAACTGAGAAAGTCAGAAGGTTGGATTAGAACTGAGTCTTAAGGAAACCAGAAAAAAAATATAAGAGGTGGAAGTGAGGGATCAGAACGTTCCAAGTATGGGAAAGGAGATGAAGTGTCATAGAAAAAAAAACTACAAGTTGACCAGTATCACTGGATCATAGAGTACAGGAAGAAAAATTGAGTCCTAGGCTCTCTACCCCTATTATTTTTTTTTGGATGAGAAAACTGAGGCAGAAAAAAATGAAATGATTCAACCAAAATCATAGAGCAAATACTAACATGAGACCTTTGGAGCCCAAGTCCAGCTTGGGGCTACAGTACTACATTGCTTTTTTATGTCAGGCAGATCAGAAGAGATAATGGATATGAAGGAGCTTGGTTTAGAGATAATAGTTTTGTATTTGGAGTGGAGGAATCAGGGTTCAAATCCATGCTTTTCTACTTAGAACCTATATTCATAGACAAGTTATGACACTGCTAAGAACCTCAATTTCTTCATCTATAAAATAAGAGGATCAGAACTCCGTAATTTTTTAGTATTTTATTTTTAAATGTAGTGTTCTTAAACCCTGACACTATGTATTTCTGATTCCCAGATATCCCAGTAAACAGCAGCTCTTGACTCCTTCCTTTTTTGGTCTTTCACTATATCTTTCCTCTTCTTCCTCCACCCCACCCCTATTCCTCGGTGTGATACATAGGGCTGTTCACTTGACAAGAACTCAAGAAATATTCACTGAATGAATGAATAGACATTCAGGGCAGAAAGCCTTGGGGAACACAAACTAGTATTGAATGAGATCTGGAAACTGGCCCAAGTCTCCTATGTTGCTCCTTACAGAGATGGAATCCTTCTATTCCTACCTAGCATCTGTTTCTGATTTCTTGTCTTTGAATGTCCTAATGGAAAACTACCAGACAATTGATATCACTCCAGTAAATACTCTGTCTCTACTTCTTTGGACATCAGCCCTCAAAGTGGTGTACGGCAGACAGAAAGCTCTGAAAGTCAGGGTGAAAAAAAGGAATATAGCAATTATAAGAAGAATGTGAAATTCTCCATCTCTAAAGGAAGTTATATATGTTATCATCCAGGAGAAACAGTCTGAAATCTCTGGACCAAGATGTGGAGACCAATGGCTGAAGCTAGCTAGAAATAGAACGAACATTGGTACCTGCACTTTAGAATCACGGAAGCAGAGTTGGAAGAGCATCAGAGAGCATCTGGTCCAATAATACCTGAGCAGGAATCTCCTCTGAGACCACTTTTGGCTAGTGACAACCTCCAGGGTTGTCTGAGGGAATCCAGTCTACTTTGGGGCACATTTTTCCTTTTCTTTCTCCTTTCTCTTTCCTTCTATTCCTTCCTTCCTTCTTTCTTTCCTTTCTCTCCACTATATTTTTCTTCCCTTCTTTTTTCCTCCCTCCCTCCTTTCCATCTTCCTTTCCTTTTCTTTCTTCCTTCTTTCCTTCCTTATTTCTTTCTCTTCCTTCCTTCCTTTCTCTCTTTCTTTCTTTCCTTCTTTCTTTCTTACTTTCTCTCTCTTTCCTCCTATTTTCCCTACCTTCCTCCTTTCCTTCTTTCTTCCCTCCCTCTCTTCCATCCTACTTCCTTTCCTTCCTTCCTTCTTAATATCCTAGTTATTTTTCTTTGTATCCATTTGAGACCAAACTTTCTGTAACTTTCACTAATTGTTTCTAGTTTTATCATTTGGGGCTAAGTGGGGCACGCTTCAGTCCCTCAGATATTGCACATAGGTATCTTTCCCACCCCTGAATTCTTCTCTTCTTCAGACTGGCATCAAATTCCTTCTGTTGCGACTTGCTATTCTTCAGGTCCCTAAGCCATTCTGGTCCCCCTCCCTCCTCTGAAGATGCTCCAAGTTGTCATGAGTGCAGTACTTCAAATGTGGTCTACGTGGGCTGTAGGGGCTCAAACAAACACTGGGAGTCATTTTCTGGTGTCTGCCACCATCCTCCTCCTCCTCTGGAGAAGAGAAAGGGAAACAGCTCAGCTGGTTTAATCAGGTAGGCAGGCCAAAGTTGGATCACAAACAGTTCCATCACTCAACTCTCTTTTCTTTGGTCCACACACTAAAGCAAAGCTCCTAACCACACTCATCCCTAGGAACCCACCTCCACGTACCACAATAAGTTCATTTCAATTCAATTCCATAGACATTTATTAAATATCTATTGTTTTTACAAGGGATGAGATAAAATTGAGATAAGATAGAGGACCTGTCCTCAATAAACTTAGAGTCTAGCTGGTGGATAAGGAACCAACACAGATTAAATGTAATATACAAAGTTACCTGATAAATGTGTTAGATAAGTGACAACTAAGTGCTCTGGAAGTGCTGGAGGGAAAATGATCATTAACAACTAACTGGGAGCATCAGGGAAACCTTCCTGGAGGAGGGAGTATTTAAATTAGCCTTTAAAGGAATGAAAGGTTGGAAGATACATCTATGTAACTGGCAGAGAGGCACTATGGTGCTGCTGCTGACGTGAAAAAAAAACCCTCCTTATCTCTGTCCCTGGTGAAACAGCTGGGAAGGGCAATGGTTGGTTATAGTCAGCTGAAGCTCTTTAGAGACATTTTGAAGTAGGGACCTTATGATTTTATGTCAAAGCAAAAATGGTCGATCTAGAGACTGGCTTTGATATCAAGAGAGCTAAATGGACATTTAAAAAGATTAAGTGTGAGTCAAGGGACACGGTAGAATGAGCTGTGTGTTTGGTGGAATGAGGAGATTGAGTGAGTGAAGGAAAGGAGTAAGAGACCCTGAGAGGTGTGGTGGCAGTGGTGCCATGATGTCATCTTTGGGGTCTCCTTTCTGAATCATCATCATAATGTGGTAAGTTTACATGGTGTTTGTATCTACAATTATGATTTGTTTGAATTTTTAATAGGGAATATCAGCTTCAGGGAAAGCCAGGATGAGCTATATAAAGTCATATCAGATCCCAGAATCCCAAGATGATAGATCTCAAGTAGATCAAGTGCCTCTTTTTACAGATGAGGAAACTGAGGCAAACAGGTTTAAATGACTTGCCCAGGGTCACACAGCTAGCAATTGTCTGAGAATATATTTAAACTCAGGAAGATGAGTCTTTATGATTTCAGGCCCAACACTTAAACCACTACACCTCCTACCTGTCCCATGTGTGACTTAGAACTCTCTATACAACATGCCCAAGAAATTAATCACATAATCTTCTTCACCTGAATACCTTAACTGAAGAAAAACCTACAGCCTTCCAAGACAGCCTGTTCCATTTCTGGACAGCTCTAATTGTCCTGAGGGCATGTAATAACATTAGACTACCTCAAAGAACCCACATTTTAAAGTAGGCAGGCTGGTGTAAGTTAAGAATCGTGTACTAGACATCTTGAGATCTGTAGTCTAATGGCTCTGCTTTTCCTCATTCTATGATCTTGAGGAAGTTACTTCTCTCTCTGGGACTCATTTTCATCCCACCTAAAATTATCTGGTTGGTTCTTAATGAGGTCCAGGTTCTTAATCTTGTGTGTGTGTATGTGTGATGGACTCCTTTGGCAGTCAAGAGAATCTCTTCTTAAAGTAATTATTTTGAAATAATGGAAGGAAATGCTAGATTTCAGTTAGAGGTTAGCAAAAATAAAGATGGAAATTTTTTGCCCAACCAAGTTCTCTGGGTCCTTTGAAATCAAAGGTCTCTTCTATCTCTGAAACTCAAAGTTCTAAGGGCCCTTTCAGCTCTGATCTTTCACCTTTTTATTATCTGTAGACATCTCATAAATACCCAACAAGATGTAAGCTCATTCTGGCAGCATACAACTGTGGAAGGAATACTGGCCTAGGAATGGTAGAGTAGAAAAAATATTGATTCAGGTGCCAAAGGACTCAGGTTAAATCCTGCCTCTGAAACTTACTACCAGAATGATCTTGGACAAATCTCTTAGCTTCTCTTGGCCTCAGTTTCCCCAAATGTAAAATAAGAGTATAGAATTAGCCAGCTATTGAATTCTATTCCAGTTCTAGATATGTTATCATGTGATTTTTGCCTATAACTTTCTAGGTTCTTACAATAATACTGTCACTCTATTTTCTAAGGTCCTCTCCAACTTTAAAATCTTGTCATCCCTCCTTAAAGGGGGGGCCGCTATATAACATGACCCTTTGACTCTTCAAACATAAACTGTCCCTGGATTGGAATCGAACCCAGCCTGGCTTGCCCTGACCCCTGGATAACAAATACAGTCGCAATGAGGCTTCTGTGCAATACGGCCTCTGTTCTAATGACTTGTTACAAGAGCATAAGGGAAATCCATGCTGGGCAGCCTGTGCCTAGCATTCAAATTTCAGCAACTCCCTTGTGTGGACAAATCAACCTAATTGTGTTAATGCTGGTTGAAGTGCTCTGACTGTAGTCTTGAAAGAGGTTACCTAAGAACAACATGTTACTGACATTTTTCCAAGGCATGGTTGCTCAACGGCTGCTGGTCCTCATTTATCCATATTTAGAGATTTTATTCAGCTCACAGTTCAAAGAAGAAGTTTTAAAAAAGTTGCTATGAGCAGTGATGTTTAAGGTAGCCAAATGATGGGAGGCATAGGCTTATCCAGTCCCATTATCATGGTCCAACTAGCCAACGGCTGAGTGGAGGTTACAGAAGAGGCTATGGTAGTCAAACCAACAGGAGCAGGTGTGACTAAGTTTTACAGGAAAACTCCAGTGATTTTCTATTAAACATTATATAGGGAGCCAAAGAGCCATGAACAGCAACTACTTCAGTAGTGAGAGTTGTGCATCCATGCAAGTGAATGGAATGGAAGGGATGTCGGGCATGTCCAGGATAAGTGGTGGATGGGGAATGTAATTCTGATCCTTGAGTCTTTCTCTACTTTTCTTAAAGAAAAAACAAACAAAAGCAAAGCTTAACAGTTTTGTAATGCAACCTTGCATTGCTTACAAGCCTTCACTGTAAGTGAAATCAGGATTGATTTAAAACTTTAGGTTCGGTATTTTTGAACACAGAAAAAACATTCACCCAGCATGTAATAACCAAGCTGTAATTGTTAAACAATTTCAGCTTTTCTCAAGGTGATTATTTGTAGGAGTGTAGTTAAGCAGTAAGAATATTTAGGTCAAGGCGGTTTCAATTAGGTTAAATGTTGTTCTTATACCCCATTACATGGAACACCGAGATGCATGTTGGGAGACATGCTTCTTTTTGTTTGGTAAAAATAAGTATAACAACTGTGTCTTTTATTCAAAAGTAAAACATTTGGCATATTTGTTCTAATTTATTTCATTTACTATCCTGCATGGCATACATTTAAACACTTTTTTTCTTTTTATAAGTTAATGGAGACAATTTTGAGATGCAATATGGATACTGTAGGATTTGGTGCTGGTATTTGTGTTCAATTCTGAAGCCTTGATTTAAATCTTTCATTGTATTGTGGTTTCTTTTTAGGTGTATTGCACTGAGTGAAACTTGTAAAATAAATCTTCCTTCCAAAAACTGGGCAAGGGTTGGGGGGAGAAGATGCTGTGTTCACTCTTGGACCTAATGCAGAACATAGGAGTTTATAAAATACATCCCTTTGTGCTACTCCTTCTGCAAGATTCAGTTTAAATGCCATCTCCTTTGTGAATTCTTCCCTGATCTCTCAGTAGAAAGAGTAACAGATTTGGAGTAAGAGGTGCTCCTTGGAGTCCAAACCGCTTTGCTGATATGTGACCTTGAATAATTTTCTTCCATTATCCAAGTCCAAGTTTCCTCACTTATAAAATGGAGATAGCAATCTTTTCACTTCTTGCCTTAAAGTGTTGCAGTGGAGAAAGTCTTTTGCAAACTATGAAGTGCTATAATGTGGGTTTTTATGCCTCATCTGTCAATGGAGCTGAAGTTAAAAAAAATGTTGAATGTGCAGCATGAGTATGCAACTTGTAGTCCAGGCTGTGCCATTTGCAGTCTATATGACCTCATCACTTTTCCTTCTCTGGACCTCACTTTCCTTTTTCCTTTTATTTTTTTAATTAAGGGAGCTGGATTATGCATACCCCATGATGCCTTCTGGCTCTAAAACTCTCTGCTCTAAGGTTCCTCTCTGCTCTGGCATCTTAGGTTCTAAGATCTCTCCCATCTCCAGCATTCAAAGATTTTAAGAGATAAGGAAATACTCATTTCCTACCCCTACAAAGTGCTTCTTTCCCTCACCCCACCTCAAGTTATTAATAATATTCCCCAGACTTCTAGACCCAGGTCAGGTGCCACACTTTCAGATAAGCTGTCCTTAAACCCCCTCTGGCTACATGTTCCATGTTCTAGGGACTCACCCAGTATTCTAGGCAGCACAGCCTCCCAGTTCTGATGTGCTATTTTCTCTCTTTGCAGCTGAAAGTAAATTCTTGAAGCACATATTGTCCTGACCACTTATCTAGATCTTAAAATAAATTGCCTTGTATTTTTATTATCTGTGGATATGTCATATGTACCCAACAAGATTGCAGGTTCATTCCCTCAGGCATGAGTAAAAGGTAGTGGGTGGTAGCCTTCTCCTGTGGAAGGAACTCTGGCTTAGGAGTCCGAGGACCTCAGACACTCACTACCTGAATGACCTTGGGTAAGTCATCTCTAGGCTTCAGTTTCCTCCTCTAGAAAAAGAAGATTATGGACTACCAGGTCTCCAAAGACCCTTCCAGCTGGAAATGGATGATCCTATGACAGGTACTTTCTTTCCCTTGGGTCCTGTTTCCCCACTGTCAAAAATAAGAATTGTGCTACCAAAATCACGGAGCTGAGGCACTTGAGTGACTCAGTGGATAACGTGTTGGACCTAGAATCAGGAAGACCTGAGTTCAGATCCTACCTCACCTCAGATGTTTATTAACTGTGTGACCTTTGATAAATCACTCAGCCTCTGTCTATCTTATTTTCCTCAACTGTACAATGGAATAATAACAACACCAACCTCCCAGAGTTGTTGTGAGGGGGAGATGAAATAATAATTTATAAAATGTTTACATGGTAAAGTACCTGACATATAGTAGGTGCTTAATAAACGCTTATTCCCTTCCCCTTCCCTTTTGTGGATATCTGATGATATAATGGAGGCAAAAGCCTTAAAACTATACCCTCAGTCATTTCCAACTCTTTGTGACTCCGTTTGGGGTTTTCTTGAAAAAGATACTGTAATGGTTTGCCATTACCTTCTCCAGATCATTTTTACATATAAGGAAACTGAGGCAAATAGGGTTTAGTGACATTTGGTAAGTCTCTGAGACCAGATTTGAAATCATAAAGAGGACTCTTCTTGATTCCAAGCCCAGAGGTCTGTCCATTGCACCACCTAGCACCACAGAAATGTAATACTATCATGACTAATAAATAGACCTCAAACTTCCCTTAACATCTGACTTAAATACTTATTGGATTGTCAGCTTACTGAGGGTAGGATTTTATTCTTCCTTATATCTTCCAGAATCCCATCATAAGACCTGGGGGTAGTTAATTCAACATAAATCATGGTCAAATTGGATTGACTATAACTGGCTTGAGACGACTCAGAAATTTGGCTTCTCTTCTTAATAAGTGGTAAGATGCTCTGCAAGAAACAAAGGACAGGTCAAAATGTCCTGGACTGAAACAGCTGCACACCTTGACCACTTTTCCCTATAAAACAGGATAGAGGGAGCAGGGCAGGTCGTGAGACTGGAGGGTGGGTGTATACATCATGGCGGAGTTGCAGCAGTTGCAAGTGCAGGGGTGGCGAACCTCCTGGTGAAAGGGTTAGAGAGGGAGAATATATAGAAGATGCAGGGTACCATGTTCCAGTGCAGATACCCAGGCCTCCATGCAGCAAGTGCATCAGTGCACTGAGCATTCCCATGCACCCTTGGCTTAGGCACAGGCCCTTGTGACCAGTGAACTGGAGAAATTCCAGGATTGCCTGGCTTGATACCCCACGAACTGCAGTGACAAAGCCAGCATTGATGGATGCTGAGAGCAAGGAACAGCAAGTGAAGAGGCAGCTAGAGTCCCGTGTTACCAAATTTGTTGATGACCACATACTTCTCTTCCCCACCACGACCAAGACGGTGAAGGATGAACTGGCATCTATTGCAAAATACAGTCATTGTCAATAGTCATCTGGAGTGGGAGAATGGTTCTATTTGTAAAAATGTGTGGAAATTTTTACCTTTCAGGGAAAATTTAAGAATGAAGAAATTGAAGCTGGTAGCAAGTTTAAAAATAATTTTGTGGGCATTTTGTATCTGCCCCTGTTGGCTCCATTTTATGTTTTAGCAAATAGGTGAGGAAATAGAAGAAACTGTTGCTCAGATCTGGATTGGAGGTAGTATGGAGGGGTAATAGTACCAGGCCCATCCCTCCAGGGAAGACAATTCCTAGATGTTGGAGCCCTTAGAGACTTTCAGCTGGGTCAGAGCATTCCATTCCTACAAGCTGGAATAACCCTTCAGTTTTAGAGGTATTAGCACTTCTTCTGCCCAACTCAACTCCCATCTGGTATGAATCCCAAGAGGCAGCTGCCCACTTTTCTATAGTGCCAACTTTATATCTACCTTATTGAGTCATTTCCCATGGACTATAAAGCATCAGCCATGAGTTCACTACTGATAGTAAAAGAAGAACACAGTTGTGCTTTTCTCTCTAGTATATGAGCCTAGAATTCAGAGAAGATTCTGGGGAAAGAGGGTTGCTTGGATTAGAGCACTGAGAAGCTCCTGGGTGATCTTTCCTTTGAGGAAGATGGCACTCATGCCAGCATTCAGCTGGGACACCAAGCAAGAGCATCAAAAGGAAAGCTCTCACCGGGCATGTGAAGCTCTGATTTCTTCACATTGGCTTTTCTAGGACTGCTGCTCAGGTTACCTTTGCTTGCCCTTCTGGAAGGTACCACAAGGGCAACACTTCAGTTGAAGTGTTTTTTGAGACTCACATGAAATGGTTTTGAATTAAGGTCAAAGAAAGTCTTTTTTTTTGCTTGCAGAATAATCTTAAGCCTCTTGCTCAATGGAATGGTAGATTTGGGGAAAAATTAGTTTCCCCCAAAGCAGAAAAAAAGATTTGATACCTGACCCTGGTCCTACTCATTTGCCCTCTTCAACAGAAACAACCTGTTGAGAGGACCCTCCTAGGACGGGAAAGCCTACAAAGACAACTTAAATTGCTGGGGCTTGAGCGAGTTGCAAAGGAGAGCTTTTCTCTACCCCAGAGTAGAGGATGCAGCTAGTACCAATTATCTACTTATCACCGTTGGTTAAAACTTTGAGCAACACAGCATTGTGTTGGAAAAGATCTTGTTTTCTTTATGCCAAGTTCCTACTAGATGCAATTAACATAGTCTTCCTATTTAATGATTCAGGGCTATTTCATATTTTCCTGGTAGTTTGTCTTTTTTTTTTTACTGCAAAGAAAAGAAAATCCAGAATAAAGGTCTCTTTTCTTTCCCCCAGAATTAAGGGAAGATGGGACACCTTATATTCCAAATCACTGAGATATCCAGAATAGGCAAAAAGAAAGCTCGGCAAATGGTTATTTTCACACCTAGGTTATGTATGACAAATGCCAACTTTTTGTCTTATTTTTAGAATTGTAGAGCACAGAATGTTAAAACTTGAAGAGACCTTAAAACACAGAAGAATGGCAGAGCTTCCAGGGCTGTGCTGGAACCAGCTCTCACTGGCTCTTTAGCGCTGATTGTTAAATTTTCAGGGTGAGCATTTACACCTTAGAAATTAGCAAATTCTACAAATCAGTTTGATTTGTTGTTTTCTGAATTGTCTAGAGTTGATATGATGAAGAATGTGGTAATAATGCAGATTAAATTGAAGATGGCTTTGTGAGCTCTGCCCCACCCAGAGAGCTGATTGTTAAATGTTTATCAGCATACCCCTGACTAAGAACTAGTATTTGAACTCAGCTCCTCTAACTCTTGAGCCAGTAATGGCAGTGTTAGCACTGCTATGTTCTTCTGACTCCTAGGACTCACTCAAAGCTCAAATACCTGAACCTCCTTGTTTGGAAGAAAAGGCAAAGTCATCTAATCCAAAGGTCATCTAATCCCTGAATGGGTATGAATGACCTGACAAATGGCCATTCAATGACTGTTGGAAGACTTCCAGTAACAGGGAGCTCATTACCTTTTTCAAGCAATTCATTCTTTTGCTCTATAGATCTGAGAGTTAGAAAGGTGTTCCTTCTACTGAGTTAAAAATCACATTCCCTGAAACCTGTACCTAATGTTTCTAAGAGAATAAATGCCTTTTGGTAGAATACACAAAGTACTAGGCTTTATGTCAGAAGACTTGAGTTGGAGCCCCAGAACTGCCAATTACTAGTTCCATGACCTTAGGCAACTATCTGTGCCTTGGTTTCCTCATATAAAAAGCAGGAATTATAACCCTTTCCCTGCCAACTTCAAAGAGTTGCCATGAGGAGGAGAAATGGATAATAAACAAAGTATTTCACAAGTATGATCCAAATGTGGGCTATTCTGCAAAGGCCAAGAAATTCAACAGCTATTAGTGCCTCTAAAAAGATCCATGAGACAGGGTCCCTTTCCTCAAGAAACTTGTAGCCTCGTAGGGAAATAAAACACATACACAGCCACATGTAACTATAACTAAGCAAAATGTGATCAGCTGATTGTAACTCATTCTAAATGTGTAATAGGAGCTCAAAAGGAGAGATATATTCTAATTAATGAGGAAGATTCTCATAAAATCATGAGATTTCCAAGTTGAAAAGTAGCATTAAAATTTATCTAGTCATCTCCTTCCCCTTCATTTTACCACTGAATAAACTGAGGCACCCAAAGTAGTAAGACACAAGGTCATGTAGTAAGGAACAGAACAGGGCTTTGAACTGAGGTCTTCCATCTGCACACTGGAGGACCAGGGATGGATTCCTGAAAAAGATAGCCACTGAGTTGAGACTTAAAGAATTAGGAAGATTTCAACAGACAGATTGGTGGGATTGGGAAGAAAATAAGGATATTCAATTTACTGATCACTTTTTATATGCTGTGAAAGCTACCAACGGGTTTCAGAAATGGTTGTATTCATCAGAGCAGCTTAGGGGTAAATAAGAGTCTTTCTTAATTCTCAGTACCCTTACCCTAAGCCTCAAACAGAGGGGACAGCTACAGTGTGGATAGCACTGGCACATATAATTCCTCTCACACGAGAAAAATCATTTGAATCTGGTGAAGCCAAAGAAAAATATTTGGGAGTTTTCCTACATGTATACAAGTGATATGCATGGGTTGGAGGGAATCAACCCATCTTTAGTCCAAGAGAATTGTATCTAGAGTAGAATTTCTACTCCATTTCACTATCCCCATCATATAGTGGAAGAACTTGAACCAATTAAGGAATCAACAAATATTTATTAAAAGTCTTCTCTCTTTCAGGGACTGTTATACATTCTGAAGATACAAGGACAAAAAAATGAAACAAAAGCAAGACCCTTAGGCTGGAATCTTAGCACTTACCTCACTAACCCTGGGCAAATTAAACATTTCTTCTTCCTGAGCCCCAGTTTTCCCTCCTAGAAAATGGGGATATCAACCTGCCTAACAGAGAGGAAATAATTTTGCAAATCTTAAAATACTGTTGAAATTTGAGCTGTTTTAAATGGTGATTATATTGAACTAAAGGGAACTCCCAGAAGACCAGAACTGTAGATAAACCTTGTTAATTTGGACTTAGACGAGGAAGGAAAAGAAGGGAGGGGAGAGAAACAAGGTATGAATTAGTCACAAGTCTAATTATACGATGTTATTAAACTACATGCTATTTTATGACTTTTAGCACATACTGTAATTGGAACTCTGATCAGTTATTCCCAGGTAGAGAGCCTTAGGGGACTTGGCTTAAGAATGATTTAGCCTCACATTGAAACACCCAAACTAAACAGTGAGAGCCTCTAGCTCACATGTAACTTCAGCATCTCTGTGAAAATAGATCATTCTCAAGAGTTTGGCATACCTTTGGGTCCCTTCAGAGGATGGATATTCCCTTGGACATCTTGATTTATTCCAAGGAAAGGGCACTGAATCTGAAATTGTAGGATCCTAGATTAACTCTCACATTTGCATTTTTTAGCTGTGTCCAGGGGTGGGGATACTGCAGCCTCAAGGTCACATGTGGCCCTCTGGGTCCTCAAATGTGACTCTTTGACTGAATTCAAACTTCACACAACAAATCCCCTTCATAAAAGGATTTGTTCTGTAAAACTTGGACTCAGTCAAAAGGCCGCACCCGAGGACCTAGAAGGTCCCATGTGGCCTCGAGGCTTCAGGTTCCCTACCCCTGGGTAAGACTCTTTCCTTTTCTAAACCTCATCTCCCTCCATCTGTAAAATGGAGAAATTAAGGCTCACATTGCCTTCCTCCTATTTTGCTGCTCATAGACTTCAAGCTGAAAGAGGCTTAGAATTCTGAGTCTAATTCCCAGATTTTACAATGGAAGAAATTGAGGATCCAGGAAGTAAAATGACTTGTCCAAGGTCACATAGGTAGGAGCCAGAATTTGAATGCAGATGGTCTGCCTCCAAATTCAGGGCTCTTTGCACCATGCCAACATGTGCTGACTCTCTGTGAACTGACATGTTCTGTAACTGAATTATTTTTTTTTCCTCCTTGTGGAAGTCCTTTTGCCCACAACCCTCTTTTCTAGTCCCACATTTCCAACTCCAGGGTTCCATTGCCCCAGCACTCCTGTCTTCAGTCAGCCTTCCCCTTTCTTGCTTTCATCTTTTCTGTGTTGATTTGTGAAATCCATATTGGCTGGGGAAGTCCCTATGCATGCACATCAATTTCTTTAGGCAATTTCCTTTTTCCTCTTATCAGAATTATTTCTGGTTGGATCTTCAGATTTCATCTTCCCATTCTCCCTGGGTTGACTTCCCTGTAGAACTTTTATCTATGAGATGCTACCTCCTAAGCAGTCCAGGCAGGCACGGGTCCTGGAATCAGGAAGATCCGAGTTCAAATTTTGGTCTCAGACAATTGCTAACTGTGTGACCCTGGGCAAGTCATCTAACCTCTCTCTGCTTCAGTTTCCTCAGTGTGAAATGAGGATATTGATAGCACCTACCTCACAGGGCTATTGTGAGAATGAAATGAGATAACATTTGCTAACTCCTTAGCACAGTACTTGGCACAGAGCAACTATTTAATATATGTGTGTCCCCCTCCCCCCTTTCCTGTATTCTTCCTCTGAATCCTTTTAAATCTGTTTTCTCAAAACAGAATGTATATCCTTCACTGCCTGACTTTCCGCTTCTTCTGTGGAATTATCAGATTCTTCCAAATCTCGCATTAGTTTTACCCAGTAAACACCTCCTTTTAGTTGTTAAGAAATAGATCAGGAGAGAATTTCCCCCTCATTTTTACTTCTATTTTTTTGAAAGATGAAATTATTACAAAGGTAAGTCAAGAAAGTATTCACTGCTTTACTCTTGGCAGAGAGACCTGCAGCAGTTTGACAGCTAATTAAAGGTCCCCATCACTATGACATCATGTCTCCATTGCTGGCTAATCATCTATTTCCCAGACTCTCCATCTATTTGCTTTCTGAACCCCCAACTTGTAGTTTATTCTCTCTAACACATGATATCTGTTTCTGGTCCCCAAATACTTTCCACCAAGGTTCCTCTCTCTGCTTTCCAGATTTCCTAAGAGTTTACTTTCTTTTTGTTTTGATTTAGTTTGGTTTTCTTCCTTCTTTCTTTCTTTCTTTTTCTTTCTTTCTTTCTTTCTTTCTTTCTTCCTTTCTTTCTTTCCTCTCTTCCTTTCTCTCAAGTAGCTCTCCATACCTGATCCAGGCTGGAAGTACATTGAACTCAGTACACTTACTGATCAGTATGGGGATTTTAACCTGCTCCACTTTCAACCTAGACTGGTTTTTCCCCTATGTGGGCAGTCTAGTGGCCTTCTGATTCCAGAGGATTGCCATATTAATGTTGGACTTAGTGCAGATCCCTGATCAGCTTTGTCAGAATCCAAAAACTTGAGAGAGCTACCAGCTTCAGGCTCCAAGTAGCAGGGATTGCGGATGTGTGCCTCTATAACTGGCATGAATACATCTCTTTAATATATGATACCAGTCACCCAATCTTTTAGCTATCCTGTTTCTTTGGATAAGTTATAATCATCCAAGCCATCTTTCAGTATGGATTTCATCCTACCATAAGATGTATAATTTATTTATGTCTACCATAAGATCTCTAATTCATATTTTTGTTAGCTGTACTTTGTGTTGTAAAAGTGACTTTTGTTCACATAAGCATTGGATCAGATAGCCTTCTAGGTCCTTTCAGTTTGAAATTCTATGATTTCTGAGTGATTTACCCATGGTCACAAAGATAGTAAGCAGCATAACCAGTCTGAATGTGGGTTCTTTGAATGCAAATTCATTCTTCTTGCCGTCATAATATGATGAGATGGAAAGGACTTGGAAGAGTAAAGCATTCCATTAATGTGAGGCATTCATATTATTATTTTTAAAATATCAATTATAATTTGCTTAGCAAACAGTATGAAAAAATGCTAATGAAGACAAGAGAAAGGCCTACATAAAAATAATTTCAAAATATTTTTGGTTTAGTTTGTGACAAAACAAGGAAAAACTGAAAAGATTAAGGGTATTCTCTGTTCATGGTTGGGCTAAGCAAATGTAATAACAATGTTGATATTTCTAAAATGAATTTACATACTTAACAAAATACCAATAGGCTATTTTTATACAATTAGATAGATATAATAAAATTTATATGAAAAGTAGACCAGCAAGCATGTAAAGAGCTATGAAAAGGAGAACTAACAAATAGAGTCTTTGCGAGGGGTTTGTCTTACCAGAATTTAAAATGTATAATAAAGTGATAATTATAAAAACTGTCTGGAAATGGGAAAAAATAAATAGCACATTACCACAGCAGAAGACCCCAAAAATAGAATGTAATGTTTAAAAGAAGCTAATGATTGAAAAGATTCTGTTCAGTTGCTTTTATCAAGTCCAACTTTATGTGACCTTATTTGGGATTTTCTTGGCAGAGATACTGGACTGGTTTGCTCCATCTCATTTTACAGATGAAGAAACTGAGGCAAACAGAATAAGATGACTTGCCCAGGGTCACATAACTATTAAGTGTCCTAGATTGTATTTGAACTCAGGAACACTCATCTTCCTGACTCCAGGTTGGTGCTCTAACCACTATACTCCCTAGCTGCCCCAGTGATTAATAAACTCATGTCAAAAAACAGGGGAAATGAAAATTACTATTCAAATTTTTAAATGACAAAACAATATATCAAGTTATATGGTGAAAAAAATAGCTAGAACAATTATGTGAATTGAAAAACAATTTAAAACTGAAAGAAAAGGAATAATGTGTGATCCTTTAAAGCCAGGACTTCTGCTTGTGTCTTTGTTTTTTTAATGCTCAGCACTACTGCATTGAACTTAATACGTGCTTAATAAACGTTTATTGGGTTAAATTGAATATATCTGTCTCAACTTTGGAGAAGAGGGACATTTCTATCAATCAAAAAATGGAAGAAATTATTGGAAACAGAAATCAATGAGGTTGGTTATACAAAAATAAGATAACTTCACCCATCATAAATAATTTTCAAAATAAATGAGGAATGTTGGGGAAAGTACATACTAGTAAATATACTAGATAAAAGTCAAATGTAACACATACATAAAAGACTAATATATACTCCTCAATGAAATTACAATCAAAGATCTGATTGATAATTTTCATAGGAGAAATGAACACTCTTATTAGCCTCATGAAATAATATTCAGGCTACTGACTAATCAGAGAAATACAAATAAAGGTGACATTAAGATATCATATTATACCTATGAGAATGGCAAAAAATGGCAAAAAAAATGATAAAAAGTCAATATTGATGGAACTGGAAGGAAACAGGAACTACATTACATTCATAATTCACGTAGCCATCATATGGCAATGAATGATACTATCCCATAAATCCACTAACTAGTGATGCTGTATAACTGGGGCTTCTGGGATTGCTTTGAGTAATCTTTTAGGAGGAAGACTGAGCAACAGAGGAGCTGAGTTGAGTACAGAATCAGTATTCACCTTCCATCTTGGGACCACATGGAGGATTACTGCAGGATCCTAATGTTCTGTTCCACAATTATCTCCTCTTGAAAGACTCTGATGAGGCAGTGCAGTTGTTGCTGAAGCTGATGATGAGGGTGTTTCCTGTGCTGATTGGACTATGTTTGGAGAGATAAGCCCATAGCACATAAGAGACAATTTCTATCTCTCATGACTCCAAGTTGAGGAAAAGAAATCTCCTTAATTAGTTGCCTCACTCCTCCAGAGATTTGTCTTAACTCTACCCCAAAGAGGAAGGAGCTAAAGTGGGTGGTACCATGCTGCTGCTAGGAACACTCAGTGCTGACCGCATATATCCAAAGATAATCCTCCCTTTCTTTTCCTCCCCATCACTATCCCCTTGTTATATACAAAAAATTGAAATTATTAATTCTTACTTCATGATTGATGTTACCTGTACCAGTAGAGATTGGGGAGAATAGGTAGTCTGGGAAAACTGGAAAGCACATCTAGCTCCAGCATGGGACGTGAAAGTGACAGAGAAATTATTTCCCTCCTTGGAAATCACTATCATCTTTGTTTCACTCTGGGATAGTATTCCTTGGTCAGCTTGAAGTTGATTTACAGGGAGGAGGGAGAATAAGATGAGCAGAGAGAAATCAAGAACATGAAGTGAATCAAGCCCCTAGAAATTAATAGAACAAATGGTGTGAGCCAGTTCAACATCTTGGATGGGGAATGCCTTTCCAAACACGGAAGCATGGATCTTCTTTTGAATCTTTTACTAATATACGTGTTGTTCTTCCCATATACACCTACTTCTACTTCCTACTTACAAGTGGCTGAGAGTTAGCAGGATGAAGAAATTCCCTTCAACATGCACCCATCACTAATATCTGTATAACATGTGAGACCACCCTCACCTCCTTCCTACATCTACTGATGCCTACATATGTCCATGCTTTAGTGGGCAGTTTATTGGTAATGAGCCTCTGCAGACTTTTCTGAGCTGCTCCTCAAATGGAAGGGGTTGTGTGTTTCTGGTACTATGCATAGAACTTTTCCAGGAGGTAATACTAGCTGAGTCTATATTCTACTGTCACAACCTTAGTATACTCAGGATAACATCCATTCTATGATGAGAAATCAGAGGATGACTTTTGTGAAGATGTGAGGTCATTATGCTAAAACAAATCATTAAAAGGGAAAAACAAGAATTTATCTAGACAAAAGTGCACACATATGCTTTATTTCTGACAGGGAACAATCTATATATCCTAAAATTGGGAAATGACTGACTAAATTACTGAATATTAATATGATAGAATATTGTGGTACATCTAACATATGTACATACATGTATATGTACGCACATTATCTTATATGTGTGTACATATACATGCATGCACACACGGGTATGTATGTACACAAATTGTTGTGGTCAGATCTATAGGACTATAGCAATGATCACATTACAACTATATGTATATATATATATATGTACATACATACACACATCTATATGCATATATATATATATATATATATATATATATATATATATATATATATATATATGAAAGAAAATGGGGAAAGGATTTTCCCTCAACTAGACTCAGAAGGGAGCATAGAACAAATGCTCTTCTGTTTTGCTTGTTGTTCAATTGTTTCTACTTTGTTAAAATCTTTAGCACAACATTATTGACTAAGAATATGGTAAAGGTTTTAAGTAAGATTTTACTCCCTAATTTGTACTTTTTTGTTCTTGCTGATGGTTATTAAGTTTATTATAAAGTTGTGCTTTGTTTTTTAAAGCTAAGGTAAATTTCATGATCTCACATAACTGTTGAGTACATTCTGAGAGGCCACAGGTCTAGTGCTAGAAGAAACCACAGAGCCCATGGAGCCCAACTTGTTCATCTTAAAAATAGGGAAACTGAGGCCCAGAGAGGTGAAAGATCTTGCCTGAGGTTACACAAATAGTAATTGGAAGAGGTGTGATTTGAACTCAGGTCAACTGTTATCAGAGCCAGTAACCTTCCCACTATAGCACAATTTACTACCTGAATTTCTCTTAATACACATCAAATGTGAATCTACCCCCACTCAGTGTGCTAATGGACCCACCATAAGTTTCTACTCCAAGAACTTTGTAAATTACATTCATTTTTACCCTCAACCAGGATTCCTTCATGGTCAGGTATGATCCTTTGTTTTCCAGTTTATCAATATGCCAGGGATTCTGGAGTCTCAACTGCACTATCTATAAAATAAAAGTGCTGGACCCCCTGATCTCCAAAGTCAATTCTCGCTCGAGAACCTATAATTAAAATCAACAAGATTATGAGAAAACTATGTTCTCTTTTTATAAAATAATTAGAAAGTTAAATAGTAATGACCCAAATCTGCAGAGCACTTAGACAACTCTTTCCGTCCATTATTTCAGTCTCTTCTCCTCGGCAGTAGTCCAGTAAAGGAGTGATAGCTGCCACTGTTAGCCACATTTTACGGATGGGGAAAGTAAAGCTCAGAGAGACAAAGGAAATTACCCAAAGCCAGAACTTTAGGGGTGGAAAGAACCATAGAGGCCATTTCGCCTAAACTTTTTTTTTTATTTTGCATATTATTGACAAACAAACAAAAACTTAGGTTGCGAGAGGGACAGTGACTTGTATGAGTCACATAGCTCATAAATGGATAAGTGAATTCTGAATCCAAATTCAGAGCTCTTTCTACAGTACCACACATGGCAGTCATGAACTCAACCCTCCTGTCCTAGACCCAGTGTCTAGTCTTTTTCCAAGACAAGAAGATACCTCTTTAGATGGTCCAGTTTGTATAGAGAAGGGTAATTGGAGAAAAGGCTGAAAATATTAGCTATAGACACAGGCCCTCGAGGTCCAGGCTTAATTACTGAAGCATCAGTCTATAGGTCATGAGGAAGCAGTGACAGTTTTTGAGGAGGGGGTCTGATGTGTACCATGTAATGCTTTAGAAAGCTAGATTTGGGATTTCACAGTTACTAAAGGAATAAAAATGTACATTCACAAAGAGGTATAAAGTTTAGAGAGCACTTTCTCATAACAACTTCACTGTCTAAACTTAAGACCTAGGGAAAATCATTTCATCTCTCTGGGTCTCAGTTTCCTTTCCAGCAAAATGAGGAGTTTGATAATGTCTAAAATCACTTCCAGCTTTAAATCTTATAATCCTGAGTGTATAACCATAGACTTGAACCTAGACATCTATAAAATGTTGTCTAAATAGCTGCAAACAAACATAAAAAATTAGCATTGTCATTAGAATGAATCTGCCACCAGACCGGGTACATCTCATAAGATACACATTTGGAATGTGGGTGACAGATGAGAGAGTCATTAGACATAAGAATGACTTGAAGGATTGTTTACTCAACTTCCATGGAAGACAAGCCAACTGAAACAGTGGGTTGTGGGTAAACACCCGTGACTGTCCTCTGCTTAGACACCAGACCCTGCAGGGAAGGGCATTCATTGTTTGTGACTGGCAGCAGCTCCAGCTGTCAGATGAGTCTTCAAGCTTTCACAGAAGCTAGCTAGGCCTCCATCTATCTTTTTCATCACATTTGTAAATGTAGGGAGGCAACTTCACTGGAAGCATTTGCAGAAACAATAACTGTTTACACTTCCTGAGACTTCAGGTTTACCTGACACTGTCATCTTGACAGCCTTGAGAGGTAGATGGTATAAGCATTGTTATCCCCATTTTACAGGTGAAAAGACTAAATCTCAGAGAAAGAAAGTAGCTAGGTCCAAGGTCATAGAGCTAGTAAATGACAGAGCTGGGGTTTGAATCCAGACATAGACCTGGAAGAAACCTACTTCTAACCCTAATTCTAAAGCTCAGACTTGTTCAGGGTTGTGCAGGAAGGAGGCCAGGATTCAAACTCAGGTATTTAACCTTCCAATCCAGGACTGTTTCTATTGCACAAACCTCCCTCCTATACTACACTAGAGCTAGAGGGACTTCAAAATGTAAAATGTTGGGGCTAAAGAGACCTTAGAATACATAATGTTAGAGCTGAACAGGACCTCAGTCTAGTTTAACTCCTTCATATTTACAATGAGAGAAGACCTGAATTTCCTTCTCTCTTACAGAGAGAAGACCTGAATTTCCTAAAATAAGTGTTAAAATCTTAACTCACAATTGTATCTTCTCATAATGAATCTACTTCTGTCGATGGCAGCCTGAGATGCCTCAAATGCAGTCAGCTTGTGAGGTGGCTGGACCACTGTCCTTGGAGTCACAAAGACTTAAATTTGATCCCTGCCTCAGACATTTAAGGAGTTGGATGACCTTTGCCCAGTCACTTAGCCTCTCTTTACCTCAGTTTCCTCATCTGTCAAATGGGGATAAAAGTAGCATCTTTTCTTCAAGAGTTTTGTGAGAACCAAATGAGATGATATAGATGAAGTGCTTTGCAAACGTTAAAGCTCATACAAATTATTGTTAATAACTATGATCAAGCACTGTCTTACAGCTTGGAGAGATTAAAGACATCTGTTGTAATGGAAAAGTGCTATATTCCAAGGCAGAGAACTGAGATCTAAACCCTGATTCACCATTTACTGCCTCTGAGACGCTGGATAACTCACTTCAGCTTTCTGAGCCTGTTTCCTCACCTGTTAAATGGAAATTACATTACTTGCCCTGCCTAGTTTTGAGGAAAGCACTTTTCCAAACCTTAAAATGCTACCTAAATGTGATTTTTTTCTTATTATCACACAAGCTAGCAAAAAGTATAACAACAAATTAAAAGCCTGGCTGACAGGGTTGATTTTGACAGACACCTCAAACAGCCAGGAACAAGAGTGGGAAGACAGAAAGAGAACATTGTCCTCTGAGCACATTTTAGGGGCCCTGTAACTATTTGAGGAGTCTCGATAAAGTATGGTGCCTGCATATAGGATTGAAATGATAAACCACAGGATGAAATGATGGCTCAGACAACATCAGTGACCCTTAAAGTATGGTCCAAGGACCCCTGGAAGTCTCTGAGACCATTTCAGGGGGTCCTAGAGCTCAAATCTATTTTCATAGATTTCATATGTTTGAATTTCTAATATGGTAAATATTAATAGATGCAACCCACATAAACAAAAACACCTCAGAGGTCCTCTATGATTTTTAAGAATCTAAAAACTCCTGCAACCAAAGGTCCTTTGTAGCTCTAGAATTCCAGGACCTTAAAATGAAAGAGCCCTGTTGGAAAGTCTGGGTTTGGGACCCACCTCAACCATTTATTAGTTATTTGAATTTCAGTTTCATCTCTCCGGGTCTCAGTTTCCCCATACTTATAATGAGGAAATTGTGATAGAAAACTTTTTTTAAAATCTTGTTACTGTAACATTCCAATAGCTTGGTTCCCTGTCTCCTGGATTTGATTAAAATGGCTGTTCAAATCAACTCATGGGTATTCATTAACCCTACAAGTTGTGCTGTGCTTGAGTAACCCTGAGGGACACAGAAGAAATCTACGCTGTAATCTCTGCCCCCTAAGACCTCAGTTTTCTCATCTGTCAAATGGAGATAAAAAATAGTTACAATTTTACAGAAGTTTCATTGAGGATCAAATAAATTATATATGTTGGGGAGGGAAGGTCTACACCCAAGAAACAATGGTAAAATCTAACATAAGCGTAGAATGATATGGAATGGAGTGTGAATTCAGTAAGTCATTCATTTAACAATTTATTAAGCACTGACTTAATAAATTAACTAAGAGTCACATTAACCTCTGAAGTATACCACAGATTCAGAATACCTGGATTTTGGTAAAATATGATCAAACCTCTCATGAGATCTTTTAGGTGAGAATAGATGTGAGCTTGTTTAAAGAATTGATCAGCTAATCAATATACATTATGGATCAGACACTGTGCTATGCTCTGGGGAAGCAAAGACAAACATAAAAAGGTTCCTGCTCTCCAGGAGCTTATATTCTGTCAATGAGAATAACAGGTATGTGTATGAACATGTACAAGACTATATCTGTGTATATATATATATATATATATATATCTGTTGTCCTCCCTGATAGAACATAATAAAAAATAATGAATCATGTATATATACACACGTGGATATATGCATATATGTGTGCAAATATGTCAGTATATGTATGTACATACACACAAAGGTATGTATACAGATACATATGTATATGCATGCATACCATATGAATAAGTCCATATACACATGCAAATGTGCATTTGGTCTATATATATATTTCTGCATGTATATTATATTTATACGTGTGTATGCACATATGTCTATGCCTTTATATGTGTTTGTATGTGTATACACACACAATGAACAAATTGTAATGGATACTATAAGAAATTGGGACATAGATGATTTCAAACAGCCATGAAAACATTCATATGAACTGATGCAGAGTGGAATGTGCAGAATTAGAAAATCAATCTATACCAAAACATCAATATTATAAAAAATAAACAATTTTAAAGAGCTGAATAAAATAAGGAATAGAATGATTAGAATCAAGAGGACAATGTATATGATGAAAACATTATAAAAACACTTTAAAAATTCCAAGATTTCCAGGATCAGTGCAATGACCATCCACGATTTCGTGGACAAAAAAACGAAGTGTGCTGTCCACCTCCTAATGGAGCAGATTAAAGATACAGAATGAGAAAACTAGCAAGGGGTTTTGTTTTGTTCAACTGCGTGTATTTGTTAGAAAGATTTTTTTCTGCAATTGGATAGGAAGGAAACTAGATTTCTGTTAATTAAAATAATTAAATTTTAATTTAAAAATCTATACAAGATAATTGAGAAGAATAAGACAAGGACAGAGGGGGTGGTAGTAGATGCTGGAGCTTTAGATGAGCCTTGAAGGCTACAAAGGATTCCGGGGGCAGAAGCGAGAAGGCAGTACATTCCAGACATGGGGGGATAAGCAGTGGGGTCAGAGATGGGATATTGTGTGGGAGGGACAGTAAGAAAACCAGTATGAGTAAACAAAAAAGAGCAAAGGAGGAGGAGTAATGTCTACTAGGGCTGGAAAGGGATATTAGAGTAGGATGTAAAGGGCTTTAAATGCTACAAAGAGGAATTGTGGAAAGAAGAGATAGCAGGGATCAAGTAGTGAAGTCACATAGACATGTGCCTTAGAGCCAATTAGGACCTAAACTCAAATGACAATACAAGTGAGTAGTTTGGGGACAGGTTTAATTAAAACTAAACAGACGTGACTATGAACTCCTCAGGGGCAGGGACTGTTTTTTGCTTCTTTCTTTCTTTGTATGTTCCATGCTTTGTATATAGCTTCATGCCTGGGGCATAGGAATCTGTTAATAAATGCTGATTGATTGACTGACTGAAAGTAATTAATGGAAGGTCTCTAAGGAACCTGACCTTGACTCGTTCTATTCAATATTTTTACCAGTGGCTCAGGTGAAGGTTGAGATGTTACAATCATCTAATCTGTTTATTCTCAAAGCTGGGGTTGGGGATGGGGCTGGGGCTGGAACAATCTAAAACAAAAGATGACACAATTAAAGATCACAATACTCTAGAATGATGGACTGAATCAAAGAAAATAAAATTCAATGGAGATAAATGTTAAAGTCTACACTCAGGTTTAAAAACTCAACCGCCTGAATGGATTGTGGGAAATAGTAAAAGGGCTTGCGGGGGTTGAGGGGGACGGGTGAGTCCACTGCAAGCTCCTTATGAGTGAGGTAGATAAAAAGATAACATAAATTTAGGCTACAAAAGAAGAGAACACATAGAATTCAGAACAAGAAAAGTGACTGATAGTCCTGCAGGACTCTACCCTACTCTATGTGGAATACTGTCTTTGTTTTGGGACCCAACAAATTAGAAAAGACATTGATCAGCTGGAGAGCATTCAAAGGAAATCTACCAAGATGATTAGTTAGGTGGCATAGGGGATAGAGCACCAGTGCAGGACCCAAGTTCAAATCTCACCTCAGACACTTGACACTCACTAGCTGTGTGACCTTGAGCAAGTCACTTAACCCCAATTGCCTCATCCTGGCTCATCTCCACTCATCCTGATGAATATCTGGTCACAAGATTCAAATGGTTCTGGAGGAGAAGTGAGGCTGGTGACCTGCACAGCCCTCCCTCACTCAAAACAAAGTCAAGTGCAAGTCATGGCATCATTTCCCTGATGGCATGGTCTTCCTGGGCAACGAAGGATGAACACACACATCAAGATGATCAAGGTTCTAGAGATTTTGCCATACAAGAATTAGTTGAAGTTACTGGAGATGTTTCAACTGGAGAAGTGAAGACCTAACAGGAAGTGTTATCTCACAAAGAAGGCAATGAACTTGAACAAGTTTTGGGGAACAGTGGGGATAGGGTGAGGAGGAATGTTTCAGAAGAAGTATATTCAGGCTGGAGATGAGGGGAAGGGGCAGAATCCTAATACTGAGAGCTGTCCAAAAGGGAAATGGTTCGCCTAGTGAGGAAGTGAGATTGCCACCTCTGAAGATACCCAAGTGAAAGCTGTCCAATCATGCATTGGCAATTCTGTAGAAGGTATTCATTCCTGTTCAGACTGGAGTCAGACAGTATGACCTCTGGGGTTTCTCCCAACTCTGCCATTCTGAAAAAGCACCAATTAAGATTAACCAATCATCATTTTATTCTCTTATCATACTTTTTTTAAAAAGCACATAACATTTGTAAGTGCTGATCAAGAAGTTATCACCCAAAACAAATAACTCCTCCTAGGAACAGAAAAGCCCAGTTAGAATCAACTGATCCAGAATAATAGTGAAGAGTGAATGTAAGAAGATAATCTGACTGTTCCATTTCCTGTTTGGGACAGTAAGGAAGGAAAACATAACAAATCATTTTGGATTAAAAGACAGTTGAACATTTTTTTAAGCAATGAGTTTCTTTGATTAGCTCTGCTATAATAGAACACTGAAAAATCTGACTTCTTCAGGACCAAATAAAAACATAAACAAAAAATACATTTTGCTTCTACATGATGTAGGTGACAGTACATCAGGCCTCTCCAAGGTTATTTAGTTTAAATAATGACAACTAATAATAACTCATACTTAAAGTTTGCTCTACAGCTCACAAAAACAAAACAAAACATTGTGAGAAATAGATGACTATAAATGATGAAATAGCTTCTGAAATGGGAAGTAAATTGCCCAGGGCCATACAGCCAATAAGGGACATACGTAATAAGTAACAAAAGCGCTAATCCTAACCCAGGTCATTTGAAATAGATTTAAGATCTATTGATCTTAATAAAGATAATAAAAATAATAAATTTACTGCCTTGCTGTTGACAAAGCAGGTTCCTTACAGCAGCCTAATGCGAGAGAAAAAGAGAACACTGTAGTTCTTATGTTACAGATTGGGAAGCTAAAAGGTCAGAGATGTAAAGGGACTGATCCAAGGTCACACAGTTATTACATGAAGAAGCTAGTGTTCAAACCAAGACGCTGACCAAAAGAGATGGCGCAGTGAAGAGGAAAGAAGGTGGAAAAGAAGAGGAAAGAAGAGCCAGGGATTTAGGTTTCTATCCCCCTTCTATTACTTACTACCAATGTGACCCTTATAAGGTCAATTGTTTAATTTCTCTGAGCCTCACTTTCCTCCTGTGTGAATTGAGATGGTTGGACTAGATGGCTTTTTGGGTCATTTCCAGCTCTAAATCTAGGATCCCATGACTGGAGAATTTTTTTATTCTGTCATGCTGTCTAATGGAATCAAAATTAAATAAGACCCTCAGAAATATCATAAAAGCCTTGGTCACTGTTTATTTTTTATATATTTACATAATTGTTGTTTTATTTAGGCCATAGCAAAAAAATGATGCTTTTCTATAAATATGGGTTATTCTTAGTACATTGTATATAGAATCAGCAGAATGGACTTCAAAAAATTAATTTAATGTTATCTCAAGACCTTGCCTGAATAGGCAAAGAGATGACCTTGCTGCAGACCAGAACCTCTCTCTCTCTCTCTCTCTCTCTCTGTCTCTCTCTTTCTCTCTGTCTGTCTCTCTCTCTGTCTCTCTCCCTTTCTGTCTCTCTCTGTGTCTCTGTCTCTTTCTCTCTCTGTCTTTCTCTGCCTTCTCTCCCCCCTCTCTCTCTGCCTCTGTCTTTCCCTCTGAGTTTTTATCTCTGTCTCTCCCCGTTCTCTGTCTCTCTCATTGTCTCTCTTTGTCTCTTCTTTCTCTTTCCTCTCTCTCTCTCTCTCTCTCTCTCTCTCTCTCTCTCTCTCTCTCTCTCTCTCCCCTCTCTTTTTCTCTGTATATCTGTCTCACTTTCTCCATCTACCTGTCTCTATATTTATGTGTGCACGTCTGTCTGTCTCTCTCTCAGGCCTACTCAAAAACAGACTAATATTTAGACAATAAGAGATATTCCATGGAAGTGCTGGAGCATGAAGATGCTTTCAACTAGGCTACTTAGCACATGTGAAATGGGTTAGTCTCTTATACAAGCAGGATATAAACCAATCACAGGGAACACAGCAACACTTATCCAAAGGACTCAAGCTGAAGACAGTGTTTGCTTCCAGGCTGCATAGTGAGCACAGGCCAGAGGGTTTCTACAAAATCATCAGGATAATTACACTTCTTCTCCCTCAGAATAATAGGTTGAGTGTCACAGGGCAAAATGGACTGGCTAAGGAGTTCAAACCCTTCTCTGCTGCTTCCTACTAGTACTACTACTACTGCTTACCCTACTAGTTACACACTTACGTGTCTTCAAGTAAGCTCTTTAACCATCCTGGCCTCCAGCATCCACAACTACAGAATGAGGCATTAGAAAAGATAGCCTCAACTCAATGTCCATGATCTTCCTAAGAGCCTATATTTCTCAAAGGTCTTAACCGTTAACACTTCCAATGTAAGTGGGGTAGGTGGCCCAAGAATTACTACATCCATTTTACAGATGAAGAAACTGAGACTCTAGGATCACATAGGAGTATGTGTCAGGTCTAGGATTTGAACCCAGATCACGCAACAGTAGAAAGAGCACAGGTTCTAGAGTCAGCATCAGGTCAGATCCTATTTCTGATACAAACTATGTGACTTTGGACAAGTCACTTATTTCCTCGGGCCTCATGTTACTCATTTTTTAAATAAAGGGGGATAACTAAATGGTCTTTGAGGCCACTTCCAGTTCTACATTCTTTCAAACATTCCTCCCATCATATCACAGTGGACTACCATCATCATCATCACCATCATCACCGTCATCATCACCATCATCATCATCACCATCATCACCATCATCATCACCATCATCATCATCATCACCATCATCATCACCATCATCATCACCATCATCATCATCACCATCATCATCACCATCATCATCATCATCATCACCATCA
>CM053772.1:224272322-224331104 GCA_028658325.1 Potorous gilbertii
CATCATCATCATCATCATCACCATCATCACCATCATCACCATCATCATCACCATCATCATCACCATCACCATCACCATCATCACCATCATCATCACCATCATCACCATCATCATCACCATCATCATCATCACCATCATCATCAACTACATTTACAATATGCTTTCATGTAATTCTTATCTGACCTCATGGCCCTATGAAGGGATTATTATTCCCATCTTACAGATGAAGAAACTGACATACAGAAGAGCAAAGTGACTTTTGAAAGGGTGCATGACTAATAAACACAAAATTAGGACGGTAATAGTAAGAGCAAACATATATTAAGCACCTACTCTATGCAAAGCATGGCACTTAGAACTAAAAGGAGATATGAAGTTTAAGCAATCCACAGTCTTTGCTACCACAGAAAGCTGTAGTCTGGGGAGGTCTCCTAGTCAAATATTCTTGTAATGTTCACTGCTCTTTCCAGTGGGTGAGTCTTTTTCTGCCACTGTGCCATGAGACTTTTGAAGGCAAGGGCTGAATCTCCTATAATTCCCTACTGGATAGCAACTCCCTTGAAGAAGAGCATTGTTTATTTTTTTTAATTCTTTGTATGATTACAAAGTACCTAGCCAGGATCTCAAAAACTGCAAGTGCTTAATAAATATTTGCTCAATTGAAGAGTTCCCCAAATAACTTGCATACAGTAGGAAATTAATAAATGTTTTTTTAATTGAAATGGCATGGTAGAAAAGATATTGGACTTGGGATCAAGAAAAGTTGAGATCACATCTAACCTCAGTTCCTAAATAGCTGTGTCACCCTGGACAAGTTCTTTAATCTCTTTATGTCTCAGTTTTTTCATCTGTAAAATTGGGGGTTTGAACTTGATGCTATCCCTTCCAACTCTAAATCTATAATCCTATGCTCTACTTGCACAAAGACTTAAGTGTAGGAGTCATGCAAATAGACACTTGACTGATTGAGGATTGAACCAACATTGTATACAATTCTTCACCTTGAATTGACAGGAAGATATCAATAATACAGCAATTAGAAGTGCTATAGAACAGTGCTTCTTAAACTGTGGGTTGGGACCCCATCTGGGTTCTTGAAAAATTTAGCAACAGTGAAAGTTTTCTGAACACACAACAACCAAAAGTGAATTCAAAATCCAACGCATAATTGGAATCCAAGGCGTTTCTGGCAGCACTTGCCCATTGTTGTAGCACTCAGTTTCACTGCAGCCTTGATTCTGAACACAAAGCATGTACACTTTGCACTGCCCATGCCCTTAGACCTCATAACACCAACTAATGCTGCCAAAATATGAAAAAGGGGTCACAAATAGGAAAAGTTTAAGAAGCCCTGCTATAGAACTATAGTTAGTAAGTAACATCAGTATCTTCCTGGTCATTTGAAACCCAAAGTGCTATGATGCTAGAATTTAAATGACAAACAATCCAAAGAGAAGTGGAGACATGAACGACAAGCATAATTAGGCTGCAGTATGCTACTGCACTAATTCTATCTGATGTTTCAATAATGTTTGACAATGCCCTCAATCAATCAACAAACATTTTTAAGCATCTACTATGTGCCAAGCACTGTTAGGTGCCAACATGAAGACAGAAATGAAAGTCTTTGTCCCTTAAGAGCTTATATTTTACTGGGGAGGTATTATAATCCCCATTTACAAATGGGGAAACTGAGGTTCAAAGGTATGAAGTGACTAGCCCACAGACATATAGCTAGTAAGAGCTGTAGCCTAGATTCAGACTGAGTTCTCCTGGTTCTCCAATGTTCTTTCATTGTATCATGATGACATTTAATCAGGACTCGTTGTAGGAGTAGTAGATAGAAATAACTGGAAAAGGAGATAAGAAAGTTATGAAACAAAAATGAGAGACCACAGATGGGTAAATTAATGCTACTTTGGTGCTTCCAATATAATAATAGCCAACATTTAGCTTGCAGAGCACTTTATATATACTATCTCATTTCATCTTCACAAAAATCATGCAAGGTATTTTGCAAATGAGAAAAACCCATTTTAGAGATGAGAAAACTAACATAGATTAAATAACTTCCCTAGGGCCACACAATTAGTAAGTGATTGAGGTAAGATTCAAAGGCAGATCTTCATGAATTCAAGTCCAGCTCTCTACCCATTAAGCTACCCAGGATCAGTAAAAGGGCTCCATTTTGGCAGAGTCAGGGCTCAAGGGTCTGGACTCTTCCTGACCCAATTTAATATTAACAAATCCTTTGATTTTCTACTTTATAAACATAACTGGCACTGAGCTAAAAAACAAATTTTACTAATTACGCCCTTGATCATGACAGATTGGAAGATTCTGGAGGTAAGGTCTGTGCTTTAGATCATAGAATATTAGGGGTAAAAGGACTTTCTAGTTACTTCTCTTTCTTCTCCTATAGATTTTATCTTAGGGCTGGGCATCCAGAAAATGCCCTGTGAATCCTGTTGGAAAGAATGATGACCAAAATGTACAAATTATCCCCAGGCCTCTGAGCTGCCAATGGACACCTCACTTTCCATAAAAGCACCAAATGGTAAAACTCAATAGGACCGCAGACCATAGAGTACAAGCACTGGGGAGGTTGGGGAGGGACCCTTTTAGATACACTCCATCTTTTCTAGCTGCTTTATTTCACAGATAAGAAAATCAAGGCCCAAGTAGATGAAATGATTTGCCCAAGGTATCATAGCAAAGAAAAACTAGAAATCAGGTCTCTCTTTTATCCATTATTTTATCCATTATATCATCCTATAATGGATCAAAGACATATCTACGGCAAATCATATATATAACAATAAACCCTCACTTGGATAGCAATAAAAATAGCTGATATTCCTAAAGATATTTAAGGTTTACAAGTACCTTTCCCACAATAACCCAGCGAGGGAGATAATCAAGGATCCTTGACCTTGTTTTCCAGGTCCATAGAAATGAAACAACTTGTTTTTGATCATACAGCTAGTAAGAGGTAGATCTGAGGCTAAGTTTGCCTACCAGTCGAGTACTTTGTATAATTTACTCAGACATACATACTCATACATACACCAACAAGAATCTCATTTGAACCTAAATTAATTTACTTATTCAGTGTCATACCAATCAATCAGATAATTATTTTGTAGAGCTAGAAAAAATAATATCAAAATTCATCTGGAAGAACAAAAGGTCCAGAATAGCAAGAGAACTAATGAAAAAAAATGCTAGGGAAGGTGGCCTAGCTCTACCAGATCTCAAATTGTATTATAAAGCAGCAATTATCAAAACCATTTGGTACTGGCTGAGAAACAGAAGGGTAGACCAGTGAAATAGGTTAGGTGCCCAAGAGATAGAAGTCAATGAATATAGCAAACGAATGTTTGATAACCCAAGGACCTCAGCTTTTGGGATAAGAACTCACTGATCAACATAAATTGCTGGGAAAACCGGATTACAAAGAGGCAGAAACTAAGCATAGACCAAAGCCTGACACTGGGCACATGAATAAAGCCCAAATGGGTACATTTTTATACCCAAATGGGTATAAAAACTGATACTATAAACAAATTAGTGGAGCAAGGATTAGTGTATTTATCAGATTTATGGAGAAAGGATGAATTTTTAACTAAATAAGAGATAGAAAACATTATGAGATACAAAATGTATAATTTTGATTACATTAAATTGAAAACTTTTTGCACAAATAAACCCAATGCAAACAAGATTAGGAGGGAAGCATAAAACTGGGAAAGAATTTTTGCAACTAGTATCTGTGATAAAGGCCTCATTTCTAAAATATATAGAGAACTGAGTCAAGTGTATAAGAATATAAGTCATTCCTCAACTGATAAATGGTCAAAGGATATGAACAGGCAGTTTTCAGAGGAAGAGATCAAAGCTATCTATAGTCACATGAAAAAATGCTCTAAATAACTATTGATTAGAGAGATGCAAATCAAAACAACTCTGAGATACCACATCACACCTATCAGATTGGCTAACATGACAAAACAGGAGAAAATGTGGGAGAGTTGAAACACTAATTCATTGTTGGTAGAACTGTGAGCTGATCCAACCATTCTGGAGAGCAATTTGGAACCATGCCCAAAGGGCTATAAAAATGTTCATACCCATTGACCCAGCAATATCAGTTCTAGGACTGTGTCCCCAAGAGATCATAAAAATGGGAAAGGGTCTCATATATACAAACATATTTATAGCATGACTCTTTGTGGTGGGCAAAAACTGGAAATCAAGGGGATGCCCATCAATCAGGGAATGACTGAATAAATTTTGGTATATGAATGTAATGGAATACTATTATACTATAAGAAATGATGAACAGGAAGACTTCAGAGAAGCCTGTAAAGACTTATATGAACTGATGCTGAGTGAAAAGAGTAGAACCAGGAGAACTTTATACACAGCAACAACCAAGGATTTTTTCTGGTAGCCTTAGAACTTCATTGCAATGCAAAGACTTAAAAAATTCTCCATGGTCTCTTGAGGCAAAATACCTTCCACATCCAGAGAAAGAACTATGAGATTCCATCACAGAATGTAACAGATCATTTTCTTTTGTATTATATTATATTTTGGTTTGTTTTATGATTTCTCCTATTCATTTTAATTCTTCTATGCAACATGACATAAGGTGAAAATATATGTAATAGGAATGTATGTGTAGAACTTATATAAAATTGTATGCTGTCTCAGGGAGGGAGGAGGGAGAGAGAGAAGAAGGAGGGGGAAAAATCTAAGTTATATGGTAGTGATAACAAAAATAAAAATAATCTCATTTGATACAACAGTCCTGAGAAGTGTTATTTTACAGGTGAGGAAACTGAGGAGAATAGAGGTTAAAGTACCACTCAATCAGCTGGTACCTGTGTCTGGACAAAGAAAGAGGCCCCAGCTCTTCTAAAAAGGAAACATGACACATGGCAAAAAAAATTGTATGCTGAGTCGTAAGACCTGAGATTGTTTACACTTAAGACATATATTGGCTGCCTGTCCTCACTGATCCTCAGCTTTCTCAGTTGTAAAATGGGGACAGAATCCCTTCTTAGGGCCTCTGTGAGGACCAAGTAAGGTAACACATAGAGATTCTTGGTGCACATGGAAGTTGTTGCAGTTATAAATTGAACATTGTCTAAATTTGGGAAATGGACCAAGATCTAAGAAATCCAAGGGATAGATTGATGACTTAGTGGATCTCATTTACTTATTGAGGCTGGGTCTGCATAAAGCAAGCAGGTGGAAAATGAAGTCATTTTCCTGATAATGCAATTGCATTCTACATCCCAATGAGAAAATTCAATTACCCTCCAGAATTTTCTGTGGCCTCCAGAGGAAAAGATTCCAATGGGAATGGTCTTAATAAGCAATTCTCTTGGGTCATTGAGGCTAGCGAAGGTGAACTCTCTTTGAACTCTTGTGAGGAGTGAAAAGTGTATTATAGTTAGAATTAGAGATGTGGACTCAAATCCCAGGTCTGTCACTTACTATTTCTGTGACCTTGAACAAGTCTCTTAATTTCTCTGGAATTCAGTTGCCTCATCTGTAAAATGGAGTTGGACTGGATGATTCTAAGTCCTCTCTCAGGTCTCAATCTTATGACTTGGGGGAGGGGAAGGGGACGATGAAAAGAAAAGTCATTTGGACTGTCCTTTTTTAATGAAAGCACCAAACTATTTATTTCTCTTGTCATCCTGCTGCGACTTGAATGATGTGCAAGTTATGGGTTATGTTTAAATGGAAACATGGGCTGAAAATCCAATTTTTCAATATGATGAAATAGAATGGAATAGGGAAATGTGGTGATTCTTATCTTTCAATGAGAAAATCAAAACAATGCTGAGGTGACACTTTGCACCAACAATTTAGCAAAAATGATGAGTCATAAATAATGAATGTTGGAGGGGCTTCATAAAAACAAACAAACTTTTCTGGACAGCAATTTAAAAATATGCTAAAGCTATGTTACTAAATGCTTCAGCATCTCTAACTCAGAGACCTTATCACATATATCCCAAGAAGGACAAAGATAAAACAAAAGGTCCCAAAATTCGAAGAGATATTCAGAGCAGAGCTTGTCAATCAGCCTCTCAACTCTGATTCATATGTATGCATTCCCAATTAATAAAGTCCTTTCTAATCCATGCTCTCATTGGAGATGACATGTGGCGCAGAATGTTGGACTTAGGGTCAAAACGAATGCTGGAGTTGGGATCAGGAAGATCTCAGTTTGAATCCTACCACAAACACTTAAGTTGTGTGATCCCGGAGAAATTATATAACTTCTCTGTGCCTCGTTTTCCTCCTCTGTAAAATGGGGGTGATATGGGGGGGTGATAATATCATCCACCACTCCCCCCTCCGGGTTGTGAGGATCAGATACAGAAGCACTTCTTAAAGCTCTACATAAATGCTAGACACAGAGATAGCTTATCTCTGACATGTAGGTATAAATGTGAGCAGGTCACTTGACTCCTCTTGGTATTCATTCCTCATCTATCAAAGGGGATAACTATGTTGTTCAATCTTTGTTTTCAAAGAGGATCAATGACATCACATGGTGATGTCTTGACTTACACGTGAATTGATTTAAGTGAGGCAGAGTTGCACAGTCTTCAGCCTCCCTCACTCTTTCTTCCAGGGTCATCAAAGTCCATTGGCAAAAGTCAAGGCTTATCATGATGGTCAAGGATGCAGTTGATGACCTCGGCATCTTTGATGCCTGACCAAGCTCTAAGTGCCTGCTTCAGCTGCCTTTTTGACCATTGGAACAAAATGTTCTCATCCACCCATTCCACTGAGGAAAGCCTTCACATGCTTAGGGTGGATACCCCCTCTAACTCATTGATGAGTTTAAGACCCATCAATTTCCCTCAACTTGGTTTAGCCTGGCTGCCGAGAGTTTATTGGGGCATGGCCACTATGCATGCTACAGTTTCTTGGAGCCACAAGTGAGAGTTGGATGAATCAGGGGGACACTAAAGGCAAATGAGCAGCCCTGAAAAGGGTTCAGCAGCCCTCACACCAGAGGTGCTAGTTCTTCCTGAACACCCCATAAATCCAGGAGGTAGGAACAAAACCTGAGGAGTGTTGTGAGTCTCAAGTAAAATAATCCACATAAGGCACTTTGCAAACTGCAAAGGAATATATGAATATGAGTTATTACTATTAACTGACTCAACAATTCTGCTAAGGAAACAAGCTTGGTATCATCATCCCCATTTGACAGATAGACTTCAGATGATCTACTGATATGTTCAAATTCACCCAGCTAGTAGACACAGAGACATAACTAGCAGACAATTTTTACTTTTGAGATAGATCCATGTCTGAAGCTGGCCAACAAAGACAGAAAAATGAATGGGAGTTTGGCCTATTTGCTCTGTCAGTCTGCTTGATAGTAAATGTGTTACCAACACAATTTATGACTTTTTCTCTTTTTGCAGGACAGAGAAGGAAAGGAATGGAAAGAATTCTGGATGAAGAGTATGGGTCTCTCTTGGTAACTGACCACAAAGTGCTGTAGAACTGTCAACTATTATAGATGGATAGATAGATAAATAGACAGACAGATTGGTGTTATATTATTATTTCATATTCCCTTTGATCTTGAATTTCTAATTTTGCCTGTCAATGGATTGAAATGTTGTATTTGCACACTTGCTTTTATTTAAATTCAGTCCATGATATTTATATTATCCATCAGAAGATCTGGTCTAATTCCAGATTTTTCACTTACTACTTGTTAAGCTTGAGTGAGTTCCTCAATCTAGGTGTCAGTTTTTCCCATCTTTAAAGTGAGGTTTATGGGCTAGTAGACTTCCAAGATTCATCTCAGCTTTAATATCATATGTCTTTGTTGCTGTTGTTTTACTAATATTTTATCTTGGAATAACTGCATTCAAGAGGCAAAGGATGATAGTGTATGAAATGGCCTTAGAATCAGGAAGAGCTGAATTAAAGTTCTGTCCCTAACACAAAGTGACTAAGTGATCCTGGGCAAGTCACTTAACTTCTCAGAACCACATCCTCCACACAAGTCTCTAACACTATAAACTGCAAATCAACCTCTAATCTGCAAAGATAAAAGGAATCCTCTCTCTCTCTCTCTCTCTCTCTCTCTCTCTCTCTCTCTCTCTCTCTCTTTCTCTCTCTCCATTTATATATGTATATATATATATATGTGTGTGTGTGTGTGTGTGTGTATGTATATATACATACATGTATAACTATAGATGCTTTTGACTACAGCATTCTCTGATTTTCTGGCACTTTCTGGAATTTTCTGGCATTACCAGTCTACATTTCATGTTCTAAAATCTCTCCCAGGTCTAATATTTCATGTTATTTTATTCTTCCTATCTTAGGGCTTCTTAACCTGATCTTTGTGAATTTTTTACATGTATTTTTATATTTGCATTTCAATATATCTGGTTTCTCTTTTGGTCCTATAAATTTACTTTGTACATTTAAAAGTATGATTCTAAGAATGGGTCCATGGATTTTACTAGAAAGACAGAGGGGTCCATAACCTTAAAAAAGTCATAAGCTTGTCCTTGCTCCACTTGTCCTAACATTCAGTGATGAACACTCTGAGGTCTCTTCTAGCTCTGACATTCTATTTCTAAGTCCATTTGAGCCCTAATGTGGTATGAGTCTCTGTCCCTTTCCCCCCTCCAACTCCTGTCATCATAGCTCTCAGTCTTATAAATGTAAATGCATAAGGTACACATGGAAGATTACTAAATTCTCTTCTGCAGAGAGGTCTGTTGCAGAATTAAAACCAATATGGACTTGTAATTACTTTTCTTTTGGACCATACACTAAATTTGAATATTTTCATTAGCTCTACCAATGTGACATAAAAATACAATTGCGTACATACATAACCTGGAAAAATCTTCCTTTCAGAACAAACCCCAGAGGAATGTGTTTCTCTGCAAGACTACCCACCCCTAGAGCAGAAAGCATAAGGAGGTTTTCAAAGATTTGATTTTTTACAGAATTAACAGCTCAATATGTTACAAGTACATTTACTTTTTAATTCCATCTCAAGGAGAAATGGAATATATGAATTATATTATAGTTTTTTTCCTTCCCTCAACTGATACTGCAACAGAATCAAACAATTCTCTCTCTCTCTCTCTCTCTCTCTCTCTCTCTCTCTCTCTCTCTCTCTCTCTCTCTCTCTCTTCTAAATCCACACATACACATATTATATAACTACAATATACACATAAACATATAGTACATATATAGATAGGCTAGGCTGTTAGGTAAGTGGGTTGTGTAGATAGGCAGGTTGACGGAAGAGAGGTGGAATAGGAGGGTGGAAAAGATGCTGGACTTTAAGTCAGGAGGATCTGGGTTCAATGACATTTATGCATAGATACAGGGTTAGCTCAAATGTCTTGGTCCCATTTCAGAATATTACAACTTAAAATAAGACTAAGTCTTTGGGGACATTCCTGTATCTATGCATATGCATATATGTATGCAAATGCACATAAAACTTTTTTTTAACCTAGCAATAGATGGGTTGGCTAAGATAGCTGCTAAGCAAGGGAGGTTGGTGGTTTTCAAAACAGGTGAGACTAGGAATTTTTTTGACTTACAACAGACTTGGGGGATATGGTAACTGTCTTCATAGATTTTATGGAATAGATTTAGGACTGAAAGAGAACTTCAGAGAAAATGAGGTCCAACTCTATGATACAGAAGAGAAAATTAAGAGGAAGGGTGGGAGTGTCCTTTCCTAAGTCATACATCTATTAAGTGGCAGAACCAAAATTCAACCCCAGGTTTTAAATTCCAAATACAGTGGTCTTTCCAAAGATCACACTATCTTTCTTGGTGGTCATGTGGAAGACAAATGACACATAATCTTTTGGGCTCCAGAAATAGGGCCAATAGGTAGGAATTTAAAGAGAGGTAGATTCTGGCTTAATTCCAGGAAGAATGTTCTCATAATTAAGAGGTGTACCATAAGGAAAGGGATCTATCTGATGAGGCAGTAAGCTCCCGGCAACTGGAGGTCTTTAGACAGATATGGATGACCCCACTCCCAGAATGTTGGAGAAGAGGTTCATGCTACAGAGAGGAAGCTTGGGCAGGATGACTTCTAAGCTAACGTTCAATTCTGTAATTCTAGGATCCTACAGAATTTCCCTGGAAGACGACTACTTCCATATTATGGTTTACAAAAAAGACGCCCAAGTGGATTTTTAGCTTAAGTCATCCAGACAATACAGTATTTAACTGCTGAAAACCTGAGAAATAAGTGGGTGCTACTGATCAGATAATTATTACTCCCCTTGGACAGATCTTTAAAGAAACTAAAGAATGGAGGATCTGCTTATTCAAGGACAGAAAGCTGTTTAGTAACAGAATCAAGACTAGGGCCCGAGTCTACTGATTTCTGGAACAGGGCACTTTTCTCTGTAATTACAGAATGTTGATTAATTTAGAAAGTCATTTAATTTAGTCATTCTTTAAATTACTATTCAAGTCAAAATTTCAAATGTGAAAATGATACAGGAATGATTTTGTTACACCCACCCATATAATTCACTTCACTTAACCTACTTTTATTATTGATGATGTGTACATTTACGTAAAGGGTTTTGAAAAATGCTCGACTTCAATGATATCATTTGATTCTTACAACAAAGTAAATTTCACAGGCACTGTCATCCTCATTTTTCAGTTGAGACATTGAGACTTAGAAGTTAATGACTGGGGCAGCTAAATGGCAAAGTGGATGGAGCTCCAGTTCTGCAGTCAGGAGGACCCAAGTTCAAATTTGGCCTCAGACACTTGACACTTACTAGCTGTGTGACCTTAAGCAAATCATTTAACTCTGCTTGCCTTGAAAAAGAAAAAGAAGTTAATGAGTTGCTCAGAGACATGCATCTAATAAGAATGAGAGCCATCATGGGTCAATATTTCTTTAAACCAAAATTGATTGTTTAATCAGGACTACCCTTGACAAAATTATGAAAAAGGTTGCTTATTTTGTTGCCCTTAGACTTCTCTCTTGGGATGTTACCAATCCTCCCGGAAAGAACAGGGTACATGCAGTCCTGGATTTAAGCCTGAGATCTTCAATTTACTCATTTATTTGGTGTGTTACCTCAGACAAGTCATTGCACTGACATTCTCCATCTCACAAGTCGGTTGTAAATGAAAGCATTTGGTATACTCTGTTATATAATATTAACATTCATGCATTTCCAAAGCAATGGGAATGGTGAGGGTCTTCTTTTGCCAAAGTAATGAGTTTCTAATTGTAAATTTAAAAGGGGATGTTCATTCAGCAAGCTTCTTGAGTGAGGAGAATATTTCTTTGCGGCTGGTGGATTCATTGGTCTCTCTACATGCCTTTTAGGGCTGTATACAAAAGTTTGTACTGGAGGCGCTCCAGAAATAGTCACAAGAAGGCAAGAAGCAGAGTAGAAACAGCATCAGACATAGAACCAAGCAGCTAGGGTTTAAGTCCTGGGAACTGCCATTAACTGACTATATGACCTTAGGCAAGATTGAACTCTGAGTCTCTGCTTCCTCATCCATCAAATAATGGGGCTGGACCATACCCATCTCACTGGTCTCTTCTACCTCTGAGGTTCTGTGATCTGTAAGTCTCTATGCTCTTCTTTTACTCCCTGGCCTCTGTCAAATGCTCAACAACTTTCAATGACCAGTCTCTTTCATAAAGATTTAAAAAGAGGGAAAGCCTCTTAAATTCACTGTAATTTCCCTTGCAAATTCCATACTACCCCCAACAAGAAAGGAAACAAGCATTTATTAAGAGCCTACTATTGACTAGGAACTTTGTTAAATATTATCTCTTTGACTCTCAAAATAATCCTGGAAGGTAGGTGCGACTACTATCCCCATTTTACAACTGAGTAAACTGAGGCAAGATAGGGGTTAAGTAATTTGCCCTATCTCACGGAACTAGTAAATTCTATGGGAATGAGGTCACATTTGAATTCAGGTCCTCCCTAGTCCATGACTCTATCCATTGTGCCCCCAGCTGCCCTAACAAAATTATAATGCTCACATTATTGGATATTTCTGTAGCATCTGGAAGTTTCCAAAACGTTTTTATTTTTCCACATCAACCTTTCGGGGAAAGCCAAGTAATACTGCTATCTTCCTCACTTAACAGAGGAGCAAACTGAAGCTTAGAAAGCTCAGGGACTGTTTAAGGTCACATATCAAGTGTCACATAAGGTCATAGAGCCAGGATTCCAAACCAGGTTCCCCGACTCGAGGTCTAGTGCTCTTTCCCCAACCTAAATGGACAGCGCCTTTAGCTGGTTATTCCCAGAAATGAATTTCTCCAGTAAGACCAGAAAAAAAAAATTGGCTTACCTAGGAAAATCCCATATGTAGGGCAGTAGCCCTATATTTGCACAAGGTTTATCCCATAGGAAGTATCATATTCCCAGAGTCTAGAACAACTTAGACTTTGTGCACAGAACCAGGGATCCTGGAGATCTTAAAGTTAGAGATGGTCTTTAGGCTGTGAGTTACTTCATTTATTCCATTCAGAACCTTGTGAGTTAGAGTCCTAGATTTAGAGCATAAAATGGTCTTGAAGCTTTTGAGATAAAAAAATAATCCCTTGTATTAGAGAAAGCAGAAAGAAGACACACCAGTTCTCCCTCAGCAACGCAAATGCTTCTCTTTCTTTCTTCAGGGTGTCAAGGGAAAGAGATAAGGGGGTGACTATTAGGGGACTGAAGATTCCTTGGAACTATTGCATAAAGAGACCAACAGGGGAGAAGGATTAGCAATTGACCCAAAGTCCCTCCCAAAGCAAATTCTTTAATCTGCAAACTAAAAAACCAACAATCACACACATGTACACACACACACACACACACACACACACCCCAAACACAAACTTTTCCAGCAGTCCAGTTAATCAGGAGATAAGATGAGGAAAGGAAGGAGAGTTGGAGAAACCTGACTCTCATTTAACCCAGAAACATTTAGAATAAAATAAACTCTTTGGGGATTTTTTTTGTTTTCCTCTTCATTCTCTTTCCCTGCTCTACTTTCTCCTTTTTATTAATTTACTTCACTTGTTCCTTATTTTTTATTGCCCTCTCAGTCTCCCCCTCTCCTCACTCTCTTTTCTTTGTCTAATCTCATTTTCTCTTGCTTTATTATTTAACATCCCTCTTTTCCACTCTCTTCCTCTTGCCCTTCCCTTTCCTCTCTTCATTGTACTTAGTCAGATGGAGAGCAGTATTAGGAGCCAGGAAACTTGAATTTGAATTCTGCTTCAGACACTTACTAGATGTGGGACCCAGATCAACTCACTTAAACTCAGTCAGCCTCTGTCTTCTCATCTGTAAAATAGGGATAATATCACCTACTTTAATGGATTGTCATAAGTATCAAGTAAGAAGATAGAAGAAAAAATTTGGAGACTTTAAAGTGCTGTATATTAGCTATTATTGTACTCGCCTTTCTCCACCTCCTTTTCCTTTTCCTTCTCTTTATTCTTCCCCATTCCTTCTCTTGTCCTTTTCTAGTATAAGACCAGCCTTCTCTAAAACTAGAAAAGATCAAAGACCATTTAATCCAAGCCCTTCATTTACATATAAGGAAACTGAGGTCTAGGAGGAAGTTAAGTAAGTGACCCACAGTCACATAGGTAGTATTGATCAGGAGGGGAATGTAAACTTGAGTTGTCTGATCACAGAGTCAATATATTTTTGAATATACTTTCTCATTTTCCCAGTTTCCTACCAATCATCTCCCTCTCCCACCCTCTCATCTTCCTAAATCCTATTCCTTTACATTGCCCGCAGAAGCATGTACGGAGCCACTCTCTTGGCAAGTTGGAGTCAAGGTAGCCAGGGGTCTCAGAGTGATGAACCCCAACAAATTTTTCCTTTTCCCAGGGCACTCTAGTAAAAAGAGTCCTTCCTTTGGAAGTGACAGAAACTACCTAATTGGTTTTTGTTTTGTTTTGTTTTGCTTGTTTTGTGTTGTTTAAGTAGAGGGGAGAAGAGGGAAAGTAGTAAAGTAAGCCTAGAAGTCCAAGCACTATATAAATCAACAGATTAACATCCCTAACTCTCCAGCCTAATTGGAAGCACTGCTAATTCAATGGTTGTTTCCTGGGGGAAAGTAGGGGGAAAAGGGCTGAGGTCAAGGGAAGAAGAGGACTAACCTAGAAGCACTGGGGCCATATAGAAACTATGGCTACCATTCTGCCCACACAACCCTCTCAAAGCATCCCAACTGAGAGCAAGAAACAGTTGCAATCACCTCCCCTGGCCTAGTGCATCTTTCCCTTGTAGTGAACAGCAGTCACCACTCTCACCCTTTGGGAGTGGGCTTCCTTCTTTAGTCTAGTGCCTTTGGGGATGGGGTAGGAGGTTGATGGAGGGAGATTAGAGAAGAAAGTGAAGGAGAAACACCAGATATTATTCTGCCAGGTTGGTCAACAAGAAGGACAAGGAATACAAAAGCAGTAGTAAATGCCCTCAGTATAAGTCAGGAATCAGGCTGCTGATGGGAGGAGGGCTGGGGTGAGGGGCAGGGGAAGGCCAGGAGACAGAAAAAGAAAAATGGAAACAAGTATGCGTGAGAGGGAGTGCAGAATGAATGAGGGAAGGGCAGGGATAGAGACAAATAAGAACAAAGCAACAGACTAAAGACAAGTTTAAGAGACAGGGGAAATCTATAAGGAGGGGAGGAGGAAGGCACTGGGAAAAGGAGAATGAAAGGAAAGGCAAGGTGGAGAAGGGGGGAGATGACCATTGTTGGAGGAGAGGAGGAGTTGGAAGATACCTAAGGAGGGGTTAAGACAATTTCACACTTTGTTGGGGGACTGGGGGAGAGAATAAAATGGTTAGAAGAAAAGAGGGAGAAGAAGAGAGAAGAGTAATATGGAATAAAGAATAGGAATACGATGAGAGAATGGGGAAAGGAGGGGAAGAAAGAAGGGACAGAGAGAGCAGAGAGAAGACTGTGACAGAACGAGAGACAGAGACAAAGAGAGACTCATAGAGAGAGAGAGAAAGGCAGGCAGAGACTGACAGAGTCCGGCGGCTTCAGGTAGATTCAAGGCGGACGGGGTGGGCAGTGACAAGGTAGTTGATGGGAGAGGCGGAGGGACAGGAAAGCCAAAAGGAGATTCTTGGGAAGAATGAGTAGGAAATAGAAGGAACGAAAGATATATAATTATAGTGGAGAGGAAGAAAACTCTACAAGGAAGACGCATTCCTTGCAATAAAAAGTTCAGAATTGGAAATTCCCACAACGACAACCGGGTCCTCTCTTCCCTCTCTCCCAGAGCTAGTTACAATATACTTTAGGTGTTTTAAAATACTGTCTCAGACATCAATATGAGGCATATGTAAGTTATCTATATGTATGTGTATATTTTATACATATACATAAAGTTTGATAATAGGAACAATCAAAGGTGGTACCTGTAGACTGGCTACATCACCCATTCCAAAGTGGTCTCGCGGGGCTCCTCAATCCTGTCTCTTCTAACTGTGTTCGTGTGTTGGCATGTATGTGTGGAGGGGATGGGGGTTGCGTGCACGCGTGTGGTAGACTGAGAAAGAATAGTTTGTGAAGTCCAGGGTATTTGTGGAACTCCTCAAGGTCCTAGAACCTAATTCCACGGTGAGCATTCCACCCAATTTCCCATCTCTCCCTCTCTGTCCGCCTCTAAGGACTGGTGCAACCGAAAGGTTTAGATTACAAAGGTTTATTTAGAAAATAGTTTGGTTTTTTTCCCTCCTTTTGGCAAACATTTTAAATACTTTCAGGTAATCAAAAGATTGTCGATGCCCTTGACGGTCACGCCGGCCCTTTTTCCTTAATCTCTCATTCCCCACTACTTTCTCCAGCTATTCAAACCCTGGTCCCGAGGTCTGGTCAAACCTTATCTGCAGTGTGCGCCCTCAGCCGGAGTCCGCAGGACTTGCACCGGGCTGGCCGGCTTGGGAAGACAGATTCCGCGCAGACCTCGAACTAAGATTTCTCCTTTTTCTTTCCATCCTGCCCTCCTCCTCTAGCTCTGCCTCTCCTCCACCATCCTTTACTGCTCCTCCGCCCCCCCATCAGGTGTCCTTCCACCTCTCTCCTCACATCCTCCCCAACTCCCGAGTCACCCTTTCAGCAGTTCCTCCTGCTCAAGTCCAGCCCGGTCTCCCTCGGGGCTCCCTCGGGGCTCCCTCCATCCTTCCTCCTCCCAGCCCCACCCCGAGCCCACCGGAGGTCATTGCAAGAAGGTCTTCTTCTTCTTTTTGAACAGGATGTGCTTGAAGGACCTCCGGAAGTCTTGGTTGAAAATAGTGTAGATAACTGGGTTGAGAGAGCTATTGCAATAACCGATCCAGAAAAAGAACTTGAAGAGAGTCTCGGGCACCTGACAGGCTTCCCTGCAGATGCCATACAGGCTGTAGCTGAAGAAGAAAGGGAACCAACAAACCACGAACACGCCCATGACCACAGCCAGCACGAAAGTGAAGCGCTTCTCTCGGGCCTGGGTCACCTTTCGGCGGCACAGGCTGCTGCGCTTGCGGCGCCGGTGAGACGAGAAGAACTCGAGGGAGCGGTTGCTAGCCCGGGACAAGCGGCTTCCAGCACCTGCAGACGGGCCTCCTTTGGTGGAGGAAAAGGAGAAGGAGAAGCCGCGGCTGCCCTTACGGGCTGCCGCCTCCTCTCGGCTGCGCCGCCGGCGCCGATTCTCAGAGGTGCTGCTCTCCTCCAGTTCGATGTCCTCGAGCTCGGCACTCTTGCGCAGCTGGTGGTGGTGATGGTGGTGGTGATGGTGAAGGTGGTGGTGGTGATGGTGAAGGTGATAGTGCCCATTCTCCCCTGGCTGGAGGCGCAAGGAGGTGGCGGCAGCTGCGGCGGTCGAGGGCCCTGCCCCCACGGGCGGTCGGCTGAGCCCGTTCTCCGTCTGGGACGAGCCCTCGGGCACGGTGCGCTTCTCAGACAGCGTCCGCGTCCGCAGCTTGGCCACCCGGTAGATGCGCACGTAGACCAGCACCATGATGATGCAGGGCGCGAAGAAGGAACCGATACAGGAGGAAAGAATGTACCACGTCTCGTCGTTGAGCTCGCACTGGGGATACTGGTCGTCCTCCGGGTCCCGGTAGAGGGAGATGAGCGGGGGGAAGGAGATGACGGCCGAAATGAGCCACACCGTCACGATAATGCCTTTGATCCGGCGTGGGGTACGTTTCAGGTTGTATTCCACCGCCTGCGTCACGGACCAGTAGCGGTCCAGGCTGATGGCGCACAGGTGCACTATGGAGGAGGTGCAGAAGAGGACGTCCAGCGCCAGGTAAATGTCGCACCACACCTTGCCGAAGTACCAGTAGTTCATGAGCTCGTTGGCCAGCGAGAAGGGCATGACCAAAGTGGCCACCAGAATGTCGGCGCTAGCCAGGGACACAAGGAATAAGTTTTGAGGTGCTTTCAGGGCACGGCTGGTCAACACAGCGATCACCACCAGCACGTTGCCCACGATGGTAAAGACGATGAGAAAGCTCACCACCGCCGCCAAGCCTGCCACCTCCGCGGGCGAATACGGGCTCGGGGGCTGCCTCTCCGCGGCCCACAGGGACTCGTTGGAGGACCCCCCGCGGTCGCTGGAGTCGGTGCTGTTGGTCGTCAGCTGGAGATCCATGACCCCACTACAAGAGCAGAAGTAGAGGCGTCCCCTCCTGGCCCCGAGCCCCGGAGCAGAGTCCGCTCGGGTGCTCCCTACTCGGACTCAGTGCCTTCATTGCCGACTTCTCTTTGCACTGGCAGCGAGCGGCAGCTCCCCGCAGAAGCTTCCCTCGGTGAACCGTGCCCACGGGAGACTAGGGCAATGTCGTCCCTTCTCCTCGTCCCGAGGCTCTCCCCGGCTCAGAGCAGCACTGGCCCAGCTCTGCCGGATACGCCGTGCGCCCGAGAGGAGTACAAGACAAACCAGATGGAAAAACCCCGAGGCCGGAGCTCTTCCTCAGCTCCCAAGCCTGCAGGGGCAAGCCAGGTTTGTTAAGTGCAGACAGGAAGAAAAAGAAAAGGCTACTGGGTGGGAGGGGGGGGAGGGAGCCTTAGGGGGACCAAGCCCAGCAGCGTGACCCGTCCAGCCCTCCCATGCACACACACACACCCTCTCTCCCTCCGCCCCTCCGGTCCTTAGCTGGTCAATGAGAAAACCTGGGTCGGGGAGACCAGAAATCTATGCGATCTCGCCTGGCAAAGCTGGCTGGAGTTAAATGCGACCGTGGCCGTGGCGGCGGCGGCGGCAGCAGTCCCATGGCGAAGCGCTTATCCTGCTGGGGCGGATGGCTTTCTGCCCGGCAGGCGATGCCCCTCGACGCTGGGCCCTGCCCCTGGCACCGCGCTGTCCCAGGCGGGCTTGGACTCCAGCTCCCGTACTGGCGGAGAATGGCGCTCCTGCCCCGTCCGTCTCCCCCTAGCCTGGCGCCTCCACGGGCGCTGCCTCCTCCTCTCCTCCTCCTCCTCTCTTCCTCCTCCTTCTCCTCCTCCTCCTCCTGCCAGGCGCAGCGCCCTGAGTAGCGGCGGAGCTCCCTGCCAGGCGCTGTCACGCCCACCTGCGCCGCCAAAACCGACTAGGAGCCTGAGGAAGGGGGAGGGGGTCAGGGGCGCGCCCACGGGACAGGGCAGTCCGGGAGCTGGCTCGGCCTTGCTCTGCGTCGCACCTGCTCCAAGTTTACTTTTCCGACCTTCCTCCACCGGCCCCCAGCGGGCTGCTTTTGGCTTTGTCTTCACCCCTCCTCTGGTCACTTCCCTTCCTTCTCCAGGCATTTGCTGCGCGTCATGGAGAGAGACTGAGAGAGACTGGCACCGAAGCAAGCCCTCCGCCTGGATCCCGGAGCTCAGCCGTAAACTCGAGTGGAGACGTCTGGGTTTGGATTCCAACTTCGCTGATTGTTCCGCACGGTGTGGTCTGTGTGTATGTCTGTTTGCGGAGGGGGCGGGGCTGAGGGAGGAGGGAGGAGGGAGGGAAGGATCTTAGAATTCGGTTTTGGGTGTAGAGCCTTCACACGCTTGAGGTCAGTGTAACAACGCGCTTCAGCCCATCTGGTCGGGAAGAAGCTGAGGAATGTTATTCCAGTCTAACATTGCGTGTGTGTCTTTGGAGCATTCATTCTGTCACTGTCACATTAACACTTACTGCAGCTTCTTTAGCATTAACACTTACGGCTATGTTCTCCTACGAGATACATAGGATGTCTCAGTAGTGGGGGAATCATAGAACAGAGATCCTGAAATTCCAGATCTAGAAGGAACCTTAGAACGTGAAACTCAGTTCTGCAGAAAGGACCCTTAGAGATCAGTAAGTTCAGCTCTCTCGTTCGACGGAGGCCCAGGAAGGGAAAGTCACCTGCCGGAAGCGACACTGTGAATTAATGATAAAACCGAGACTCAAACCCAGTTCTCTGGACTTTTTTTTTCAGAGTCCTTACTCATACACTGCCAAAGATTTCCAGGGAGGCAGGCTCTCCCCCAGAAAACCAGCTCTGTCTGCTGCACATTATACGTGAAATCCTCTTGGAGTCACAGTGGCAGAACCCCAATCATTCTCCATGGGAAGAATCTCTATATATCCTAATGATGAGCTTTTCTTATTAACTTCATCTTTAAAAAAAAAGTGCCAGGTTCCTGTGGTTATTATTGCTACCGTAGAGAAGTCTATTAAAAATCCACTTATTTATGGAAAGCATCCTATTGCACAGCTTGGGTTGGATGGGGGAGGGGAGACGTTTGGCCTGGCTCCCCAACACAAGTGCACCTGGAAATCATACCTCAGCTTTTGGGAGTAGGAGACTATTAGGCAGTAGTACCCCTATATCAAGCACAGATATTTAAATGTGCATCTCTGGACCATATGCTCCCTTGGTGGCAGCTTCCAAAACTGTCTTTTTTTTTTTCTGAGCCATTGTCTGTCCCCCTTCAGGATGGTAGGAAGGCAGGCTGCTATTTTTGCAGTGGTGTGGGAATCTGCCTTTGGATGGAACTGCATACACTATACCTTGGATGGAACTGCATACAAGATACCTTGATGAGGGTTGGAAGTAGGAGTGAAGATAGAAGAGAAAAGAGCTAGCTGGACAGAAAGGCGATTGGGGTTTGACCCATGTCAGGACACCTGGGCTCCAATCCTAGCTCCCAGTTTATTTATTAGACCCTCAGCTCCTCCACTGCTCTAAACTTATAAATATGAAATTGACTTATAATGTTTTCTGGAAGTTGCAGAGATGGAATTCAAACCCAGGTGTTCTGGTACCAAAATCACTGCACCATGCAAAACTGCTGAAGTTCGATTAGCTGGAGGCAGGACTCCTCTGGGTATGCTTGCTGAGTATACTTTCAGGGATGCCCAGTCTGTATGTAGTATTGGAAATGATCTTCCTAGCTCCACCCTCAGGTATATATCCCAGGTATATCCCTATTGGTATGTTGTCCATACCTGAGGCTATGCTACTGAGCCTCAGGGAAAGGTCAGAGAGAAAAAAAGAAGAAAAGAAAACAGAAAGTTGACCCAAGGAGATTGAACCAATTAAAATGGGTATTCCATGTTCTTAATGAGAGATAACTCTTGATAGCAATTATATCGTTACTACTTGGTGCAACTTCCTAGGCTATGGATATTTTTCTTGTGAGCAGAGTGAAGTCACATTATCCCAGACATTTAAGATGAGTCTTAATAAACCTCTATGGATTATCCATTAGCAAATTGCCCTTTGTCAACTGGGAGAAAAGGTAGACTCTATTAACTTAAGTCACAAACATGGGCACTTAAATCTGGGCAAGTATAGAGTTGAGCCAAAACATTTGGCTCACCCTTTTTTGATCCCTTCATGATATCAGAAAATGTAAACCACAAAGGAATTGCATGTCACCTTTAGGCCTGAGCCAGATGGGAGGCCCATTAGTAATATATACTTTTTATAATTTGTACATAGCATACAGACCCTGTGGCCACAGGCAAGTACTAATTTCTGTGAACCTCAGCTTTCTCATTTGCAAAATGGAAATAATAACGTTTGAACTACTTACCTCATAGAATTGTAATGGAGCAAGGAGAGACTAAAGTCCTGAACATGCTGGTAAAATAACATTTTTATGTCATTTAATGGAAGGGAGCAAATAAATATTAATATAGCACCTACTATGTGACAGACACTTTGCTAAGCTATTAACTCATCTGTTACTCACAGTAATACTTCCCAGCTTACTATTGTTATGCTTATTTTACAAATGAGGAAACGGAGGCAAAGGTGAAGTGACTTGACCAGGGTCACACTGCTAGGAATTATCTAAGGTTCAAAGTGATCCTGACTCCAGGCCCAGCACTTTATTCACGGCACCACCTAGCTGCATCTAACCTTCCATGAAATCCTGCTTATCTGCCTCCTTTTGCCGGGAAGGTTATGCCAGGAAGACTGACTGTTGAGAAGGTATCAAGTAGAATCCTGGAAACAGCTGGATGTGTACTTTCGGAGGAGCAGTTTATCCGTGTAAGTACAAAGACTCATCACTGGCCAGGTGGCCACTCAGCAATGAAATCTTCAGCTATGGCAAGACAAGAAATTACAAAATGTCCCCCATTCTTTGTGAATCCCTGCTAATTCTCCAGGGACTGCTTTGGAACATTGAGCAGGCAGTGCTAAGAATTATCCAGTTTTTGGCCATCTGGAAACAGACACTTAACTGCTGGTCCTCTAAACTCAAGATCCTTATTGAGCGACCATTAGGAGGACCAAAGGAATTGAATTATATCGATCTTGGCATTCTTATGATAAAATAAAACCTGAAGATGAAAAAGGAATCATGGCTAAATGGAAGGCTGGCTCACAGATCCTTGGAGGGGAAGACAAATGAATGGATTGGCAGTTGTCTTATTTTGCTTCTGAAGGCAGCAAGCCATGTTTTATAGAACATTACTTATTATCGGCCTTTGCGAAATCAAACAAACAAACAAAGAACCTATCGTCATATAATACACATACTAGCTTTGCAAGCACAGGTAAGTATTAACTTCACTGAACCTCAGTTTCCTCATCTGTAAAATGGGCATCAATAATACACTATGTCAAAGGATTGTTGGGAGGGAGGCTCTTTGTAAACATTAATGAACTCCAGCATTTTGAGTAACTGAAATCTATCATCTCATCTGCTCTCCTCATTTGACAGATAAGATAACTAAAGTCTGAAGAGCAGAGACCCAGTCATGTTACTAGTAGCTGAGCCATGGCTAAGACCAGGTTTCCTGATTGTTCTTACCCCACTCCACCCCTACCCCAGTTAATAGAAATCAATGAAACTAAGACTATGAGAGATTAAGCCTTACGGCATAAGATTGTTTATTTTATTTTTCTTTTAAAAACTTACTGAGGGGTAGAGCTTTAAGGAACTTCAAAGTCACTTAGTCCAATGGCATATAGGTGAAAATGCCCTCAGACATGTTTCAAATAAATCACTAAGGAGGGGGAATCTATTTTCTCCATGGCAGCCCATTTCCCTTTTGGTTATGAGACACCTTAAACTGTTCACTGGGACCTTGAAAAAGCAACGTCAGCGCTACTGTTGGTCCATAGCCACTCAAAACTGAGGAAATGGAACCAACTAGAAAGGTTATCACACATGACATTCCAAGTTTATAGCCAGAGATGTATCTTTCACTGTATTTCACCATGTATATCACATATATAACCATGAGACCTCTGTTGAACTTCACTAGACATAAAAGGGACATAATCAATACAAAGCAAAGACATTTAATGAAATAGAATAGTAGGAAAAGATCTCCCCCAACCCCCAAATAGCTGGGACATACTCTCCCACAAATTCACACACCATCTGTGGGAAGAGTGAACACACTTCAGGAACACTAGTGGCTACATATGGTTGAACATGCATATGGGGTGGCAACTCCCACATTTAACTCTGCAGATGTCTTCTGGTGACATCACATTACTATGGGCTGCTTCTGACTACTCTCTGCTGTCACCTACTGGACTGAAGCTGCTGAAACTGGAGTCCTAAGCATCTTTGTAATATCTTCTCTATGGGAGGGAAAATGGGCTCTGCATTCTCTCTTGTAGCTTAAGGTAGAGAAACACAGCTTTTGTTTTTATTGTTTTCCTTTTTTTTAGAGAAGCAGGGAACTCACTCGTGCAGTCATGATAAGGAAAAGTAATTTTCTCTGTATAAACAGAGAGAAGTCCGTAAATTTCCAGAATCTTTCTCTATAGGCTCCAAACTCTTATAATACAGAACAGCACACAATATTTAGTTTATTTTTGAACCTACTTCCCCCCTGCTGGTAGCATCATCTTTTCTGTCCCAATTTTCTGGTTTAAGATGAGTCAGATGTCATGTATCTTGCTTAAGCCCTTATTGACATCCTATGCCTCCCAAGATCCATTGCAAGGGATTCCACCAGAGAAACTTCGTCACAATTTCCCTCAACCGAGCATGGGTTTTCCCATGCAAACTGATGGTGGGAGAATGGAGGCAAGAACCAAAGAGGCTGGCTAGATGAGACTGCTGTAAGGATATAATAACATCTCAAGTCCTTTATTCCAGATATTTCCTTTTTATGTGCAAATGTGACTGGACCCTTTCCCCGCTTCCCCAAACTTTGACCTGCACAACCGATGGCCCAGTGAAAAGTCTATCTGTACTGTACCTTCATATGTTCTTCGCCTTTAGAGTGTAAACTTCTTGGGAGTAGAGATTGTTTCATTTATTACATGTGAATCCCCAGTGCCTCACATACTACCTGGCTCATAGTAAGTGCTTAATGAAGGCTTGTTGATAGATTCTTGATGAAAGGCAGAATGATAAAGGGGAAAAAGCACCAACATTAGAAATCAAGAGCCTGATTTCGGATGCTGGGTCTACAGAATTTCTAGCTTCCCTGGGCCCTAAGTTTCTCCTCTTCTAAATTAAGACTTTAGATGACATGTCTGTTTAAGGTCCCTTCTTGATCCAGTCTGTGGTCACAGGATTCATTTTTTTTCCTTCTTTTCAAAAATTTATTTTTAGTTTTCAACATTTACAAGATTTTGAGTTCCAAACATGCATCTACATGCATAGTCATAATAAACCTATTGCCACATTAGTCATGTTATGAAAGAAGAATCAGTACAAAAGGGAAAAACCATGAGAAAAAGGAGAAAAAAAGAGAGAAAATAGTATGCTTTGAGTTGCATTCAGACTCCATAGTTTTTTCTCAGGATTTGGATAGCCTTTTCCATTATGAGTCTTTTGGAATTGTCTTGGATCGTCGTGTTGCTGAGAAGAGTTCAGTCTATCAAAGTTTGTCATCACACAAAGTTGCTGTTACTGTGTACGATGTTCTCCTGGTTCTGTTTACTTCATTCAGCATCTTTTCATGTAGGTCTTTCCAAGTTTTTTCTGAAATCCACCTGTTCATCGTTCCTTATAGCACAATAGTATTCCATTACATTCATATACAACTTGTTCAACCATTTCCTAATTGATGAGCATCCTCTCAGTTTCCAATTCTTTGTCACCACAAAAAGATCTGCTATAAATATTTTTGTACATGTGGGTCCTTTCCCCTTTTTTATGATCTCTTTGGGATATAGATTTAGTACGAGTACTGCTGGATCAAAGGGTATGCAGAGTTTTTTAGCCCTTTGAGGATAGTTGGTCATAGGATTCGTAGTGGGTTAATGGAGGTGGGGAGGAGGAGACATACACAACCTAGAGATTATTTAAAAAAAAAAAAGACTTCCTTATACAATGAGGAACATAGATCTGTTGTCCTAGCCCTGAGACAAGAAACAATTACAATCATCTCATGAAGCATTGAGATCAAGGAACTTGGAGGACCCAAGTTCAGACTCCTTCCTAGCTTCTCACTAGCCTGTTGATATTGGGCAAGTCATTAAATCTCTCTAAGCTTCAGCTTCCACCTTTGTGAAATAGAGAAGATAATTCCTGTCCTGGCATCCATGCTGGGTTGTTGTTTGGATCAAATGAACTGATGATTTTGCTGGGGTTTTTTTCCTGTGATTGATACATGAAACTAACCAAACTAAAGGATTTCTCTTGGATTTCTGTCCCTTCCTCCTTTTATCTATTTCCTGGCTTACTTTGAGTTCCAGATAAAATCCTACCTTTTATAAGAGATCTTTTCTGGTCCCCACTTAATACTAGTATCTTACCTTTGTTGGATAAGTCCAACTTATTCTATGTATTTCTTGCTTTTATGTAGTTATTTGTTTAAACTGTGAGTTCCTTGAATGAAGAGACTTCTAGTTTTTGCCTTTGTATCTCCAGTTCATAGCACAGTGCCCGGCACATAGTAGGTGCTTAATAAAATCTTAATAAAAAGTGACTTGACCTGAATGCAAAATCAGTGATTCATTCATTCAATAGATACTAGCTGAGAAGATATACTGGACGTTAAGAGAGGAGAGGAGAAGAAAAAGAACTCACATTTGCATATGTAGAACACCCTTTTGAGCTACCCACTCTTAAATGGAATTCAAAGATTGTATCCAGGCAGTGACTTTCCCTAGATTCAAGTTTCTCTGTCCACACTGGTAAAACTACTATTATTCATGGATCCCCAGAAGTGTGTTTAGACAATTAGCACAAAGCAAAGGCTTTCATTGAGATTGCATCATAAAAACAGTTATCAATAAAATATTCCCTGCATAAGACTGGGAAAAACTCTCCCACAACTACACACATCATCGGTGGGAAGAATGAGCTGTACAGAATACACTTGAATAGAGATGCACACATGGAAAATACACAACGAAGATGCCTCTGGCACTGCAAAGCTCCAGTGTCCTTTCTCCCCTCTTCTTATCCTCATGTTCTTCTCAAGAAGGTGGAGCATCTTTGCTGGGCATGTCATTGTTGGACTCCCTGGGCTTATTCCTCTACTCAACTCAAGCCCAACTGGCTCTCTTCTTGACTCAGAGAGTTCACATTCCTCAGAGCTGCTTCCTGCCTTAATTGCTGAACTTGCACTAGCATATAGCTATTATCCCTTCCACATAGTAAGGGGTGGAGGGTTTAGGAGTGTGCCACCCCCCCCCCACTGCAATCTAGAAAATCCATGTAAAATTTTTTGTCCCTCCCTTTGTACCAGAGAAGAAAGTCTGAAGTATTTTGACACTAGAAGATAAGATACATTTATGTTATATAATTCTGTACATATAGTTTATATATTTCTAAGTTTCTAAACTTTTTCTGTGTCATCTACTGACCTTTTTTTGTCATCTTCAACTTCTGAAAAACTCCCCCAAAAGTCCCATTTAATTTCTTATTCTGACCTGTAATATATTGAAGCTTCAATGGGGAAAGGTAAGATGTGAAAGGGATAACTATAGTATCTTTTTAGTGGTTGAGTAGCTTCAGTGCAAGATTACTTGTCTGGGAGATGGGGGGGATGGAGTAAGAAAGAAATCCCCTCCTCACCCCCAGGAGTCAAGAAATCATTCCTTCTGATGGGCCAAGTCCTTCCACAGCTGCCTCTCTTTTCTCCTCTCAGGGATAACACAAAGAACTTTATTATGCCTCTACTAATTCCCTATAGAGTGTATCATTTTGAAAAGCCACCAAGACATGGATGATCCTTCAACCATCATTCCCATTACTCTTTACTAAATAAGTTTTTCCTACCTTGTAAAAGTTAAAAATGTGTAAACCTTTATTTGTCCTTTGCTTAAGACCTTGGCACTTGTTGTCTGTCTCTGTTATTTGCCCCTTACATTCTGTAATTTTATCTGGGTGGGGGAGAAGGAGAATGGGGAGGTTCAATGGTTAGGGAGCCTTTGATCAATCTTCTCTCCCTCATTAATTCCGCTTAAGTTTTAAATTTTGTATTTCCTTTCCTTAATATTTGAAAGTCTTCCTTTTGGTCACTTAAAAAATTTGCTGGTTGTCATCAGAATTGTCATATTTAACTACCAGATATTTTGAGTTTGAAGCATAGATTTTTAGGTTTTTGTTTGTTTTCTTGGAGGCCATCTGCATGTTGTTTCAGTGGGCACTTTGTTTTGTGTGCTGAGGAGTTCTAGTCAAGTTTTTGTTGTTGTTGTTGTGTGTGTGTGTGTGTGTGTGATTTCTTACATTATGGTGTTTAGGTTTTTCAAATTGTCAGATTCTTTTGGGAGATTTGTAATCCTTAAATTGTCACTACACATACATCCTGTCTTCGAAATTAATGTATGGAAATCATGTTTTCCTTTAGTTTTGATGCTTTTGGCTTCTCTTCTTCTAGCTTGTCCTTAACTTCTATTCATTTTCATTTCTAGTTATTCCTTCATTTTTTCTTCTGTGAGAGTTGCCACTATGGATTCAAAGTTTTCTATTCTACCAATTATTTCTTCTGTATAGGCTATAAATTCTGCTTTCACAATTATTATTTCTCTTTAAACTATTCAGGAACATCCTCTTGTTCCATACTCTCTTGGAAATTCTCAAGTTCCTTTCTCTTATCAGATATTGTTTAATTTTTCTTTGTTTTACAGTACTTGTTCATGAGCTCCTGGAATTTTTTTTAGCTGCTCTGAAGGCCATGTTTCCTTCTATATTTAATATCTTTGCTGTTGATTTATTAGGTTATGTTCAGGGTCTTTAGATGAGTTTTCTTCCACTTAAGACCTTTGGAAATTGCATTCTTTTAAAATTATTTTTCCCTATTCTTCATTTTCTGCCTCCTTCCCCTTTGATTTCAGTTTCCTTGGGTGCTAGACCTCAAGCCATCCCAGCCTTCTCCTCTGTTGGGCAATTAATGTTTCACTTGTCTCAGTTTCTTTCCCAAATGACTGCTGGAGGGAGGAGGGAAGCATAAAATTTTTTCCATCTGGATGCTGGACATTTCCTCCCAGGTTTAGTGGAGTGTCACACAGAAATACATAGTTCCCATTCCTTCTCTTCCTCATTTCTCAAGATGAATTCTGTCCTAACTGTGTAGCAAGTTTTTGCCTTTTGTTTTTTGCTGACATTGGGAAGAGTGAGGGGGTAGAGTAAAATTCTATTATAAAGCCTATAGTTTGGCTCGAATAGCCCTATCCAAATGGTGGACTGTGAGGGAAAGGGTGCTAAATAAGTACATTAGAGGTTAAGGATTAGCCTTCTGAGCTGTTAGTTGAATGAATTATTACCTCATTGGTTCTTAGCAGCCTAGACTGTGGAGACAGATGAAGCCATTTTATCTCTTGCACATTGTTCCTATGTTGGAAAGGTTTAAAAGATCATGCAGATGAGAGAAAATGTCTAGTTCCTATCTTGTTGGTCACATGACCAGGAATTATTCATTGCAATCTTGGGGCAGAAATAAATAAGAACTTCATGTGCTCACCCACATGGCCCTAGAAAAGAGCTGGTGGTCAATGTTTTGTTCCTGCCCTGGTGATGACAGGTCATAGCATAAACTATAAACCTATGGCAGCTACGGGGAGGAAAGCCGGGTCCAAAGGTCAATATTTTGGAGTTCCTTAGTAATTCTTCTCTACCAGCTCCAAGTTGGAAAGGACTCAAATCTGCTCTTCCGACTAGAAAAGCAGAATTTTCTTCAGCATTGTGGGCCTGGAAATTAGGTTTTTAGGAGAATCATCACAGAATAGGACCAAGAGGGTCTTCAAAGCCCATCTAGCACAACTTCATTATTTTACCAGTGAAGAAAACAGATATCATAGAGGAGATTCAGATCAAAACCCTGTGGTTCTGGAACTAGGATTCTTTCCACTGTAACACACCTGGACATCTGGAGATGGTCTTGTAAGTGACCTACAACCAAGTGTTTACAGATCAGGTTTGCTATTGAGATAAGAAGAATTTTAGCCCCTTCATTTTGCAGATGAAGAAATGGAGACCCAGGTAGGGGAAGGGATTTGTCCATGGTCACAAAGGCAGTAAGTTATAGGTCAGATTCAAAGCCAGGCCTTATCGCTCCAATGTTCTTTCCACTGCATTAGGAGAATTATGCCTAGCATTTATAGAGCACTTTAAGGTTTACAAAATACTGCACATGCTATCTCATCTGATCCTCACATCCCTGAAAGGTAGGTGTTGTTATCATCTCCATTTTACAAATAAAGAAACTGAGACAAACAAGGTAAGTGAATTGCCCAGGGTCACATAGCTAGTAAATGTCTGAGTCATTGTTTTAATTCAGGTCTTCCTAATTCCAAGTATAATGTTCTATATACTGTGCCACCTGTGGTAAGAGCAAGGGTGACAACCAGACAAAATGCTATGAGGATTTGAGAAATGATAGATTATTTTCAGGGGCAGCTAGCTGGAGTTAGGAAGAGCTGATTTCAAATCTAACCTCAGGTACTTACTGGCTGTGTGACCCTGGGCAAATCACTTATCCCTGTTTACCTCAGTTTCCTCATCTGTAAAATGAGCTGGAGAAGAAAATGGTGAAACGTCTCCTATACCTTTACCAAGAAAACTCCAAATGTGGTCACAGAGAATCAGACATGACTGAAATATGACTTTAACAACAACACAAAGATTATTTTCACCTGATGGCAAATAGAGTAGTTTAGGGAAGGCTTCAGGGAAGAAGTGATTTCTAAACTGGGCAGTGAAGAAAGGGGGAGACTTCAATATTCAGGGAGAGTGACTAGCAATGAGATGATGTTTATTTTCAAAACTCCAGTGAAAGGGCCAGGAAGACTAGTAAAGACTCTGTGAAGAGAAAAGAAAGACTACTTAGATTTTGGCTCCAAAAGATTAATTTTCTCCCTACCTGTCTCATTGAATGAGTTAATCCCATCCCTGGACTTTCATATGTGCCCTTCCCCCTGCTGGGGAAATCTTCCCTTTTCCTGTCAACAGAAGGGATTAGACCTCTAGCCAAAGTGACATTAGCTGGGCTGAAGAAGACTTGGGTTCTTATCTCCGGGCTGCCACTGCATGACTTGGGGCCATCATTTCCCTTTTCTGGGACTTTGTTTTCTCCGCTGTTGAATGAAAGGATCAGATCAAATAATACCCCATCTTAACTCTCTCTGCTATTCAGTGCTTTAAGTTCCCTTCTAGTCCTAACACCCTACATTCAAAGCTCTTTGTTCTTTTAGTTTTTCCCTTTGAGTGAATGACCAGAGCTGTGCCAATTCCAGAAGGTTGGGTCCCCATCCTTTTCTCAGTGAAGAACTTAGGACAGTCAGAAAAGTAAATATTGCCCTGCTCTTAACAAAACACATGAAGCGTCCATTGTTATAAGAAGGGAGCTTGTAATTCTTTGGACACAGGTTTCATTAGGATACAGGGTGGATGTAGTGATTACACAAGTGATTTAAACTTGAAGAAATAAAGATAAGAAACCATACTAATGGACGAAACCCCAGGGAAAAGAAAAAGAAATGATAAATGAAGAGCAGTAGAGAAAAAAATTATGGGATCCTATATTTAGAGCTGAAATGCATTTCAGAGGCTGTTGAGTCTCCTTTCTATCCCATTTGGCAGATGAGGAAATGAAAGGTTAATTGCCCAGGGATAAGTGATTTCTCCAAGGTCACAGAACAACTAAGGGTCTGAGGCAGGACTGGAATGCAGGTCTTGACTTCAAGTCAGAGCTCTCTCCATTACAGCATGTGGTCACCTTGGTAATAAATTTATCACCTGGGAAGTTCTGGGAAATTTCCCAGGAGTTATTATGTGGAGAGGCAAGAGTAGTTTGAGAGATACTGCCATGGCATCTGCAAAGCCAGGAAGGAGTACTGGTGGAATTCTACTGACCCTGGAATCTAGCTGAGACTGTATCATCCAGGCTGCCCTGAAATGTTAGCTGATCTCCATACTGACTATTGACAAGGAATGATTGGTGATTTCCTACTCCCACCCCTCCATGTGTTGATGGATGGTTTGCCTACCTCCTGATGAGTATCCCTCTCCCCCCAAGATTTATATTCCATTCCTCCAACTCTAGAGGTTACAAGGGTCACCTCCATTTGTGTTTGGGCTAAGTGGAAGATTTTCTATTACTTAATTTAGTTTATTTTGTGTGCCCTGTTTTTATATCTAAATTAAATGCTTTTACCACTGAATTTATGACTCTTAGGGCACCTAGGTGGTGTCATGGATAGAATCTAGAGTCAGGAAGCCCTGAGTTCAAATGTGATCTCAAACAGTAGCTGTGTGACCCTGGGCAAGTCACTTAATCCTATTTACTTCAGTTTCCCCATCTGTAAAATGAGCTGAAGAAGGAAATGGTAAAACACTCCAGAACCTTTGCCAAGAAAACCCCAAATGAGGTCAAAAAGAGGTGGACATGATTGAAACAACTGAACAATAAATGACTCTTAATATGGTCTGGTAATGGAGATGCTTGTGCTAAATGTAGATTCAGGCAGTGTTTCACATAACGGATTGTTCAAACCCAAGAAAAGTAACTGAAGGCTCCAGCTAGAGCTGTCAGAGGCTTCATGGGGCCAGTTGTTATGCAATCAAAGCCTTCCCCCCACCTCCATCCTCCACATTAACAATGACCGTTCTGGGATGTATTTTTCAGGGGTGGTCTATGTCTGTGTTCTTATTGGAAAAACAAGCCTATATTAGATCTGCAATAAAGATACAGGTCCTACTTTCTTGGAGAGCAACCTCCTGAAATGTAAGTCCTCTGTGATCAATGCCTGCCAAATTTGATTATATTCACTATGGTTTAGGTAATGAGGAATCCAATTCTTAAATGTGGACTTTGCCTTCATTTATTATGAGCAATATTGACTTTACCCTTAAGGAAGGAGCCACCTTCATTTTTAAAATCTACTTAAGGTATGGCAAAAAATTGTGTGTATGTGTGTGTGTGTGTGCTTTTGACAAGTTTTTCCATGTATTATAACCATTAAAAACATTACATGGGCAGGACAATTAATTAAATTTAAATTAAATGGTTACATGTTCACTCTTTAATAAGTGACTACTGTATAATTGCTTTGGATCTGAAGGACTTTTTGATTGCCAGTCAAAAAGCATTTATTAAATGCCTACTATTTGCCCAGCATTAAGATAAATGCTGGAGATACCAAAAAAAGCAAAAGACAATCTCTGTTCTTGAGGAGTTAAAAGATTAATTAAGGAGACAATGTGAAAACAGCTCCATACAAATAAGCTCCAAGCAGGATAAATTTAGAGATAATTCACAGAGGGAAGGCACCAGCATTAAAGCGGATTAGGAAAAGTTTCTTGTAGAAGGTGAGATTTTAGCTGAGACCTGAAGGAAGCCACAGAGGCCTGGAAGTAGAGATCAGGAGGGAAAGAATTCCGGTCATGGAGGGCAACCAGTGAAAATGCCTGCAGTTTGGAGTTGAAATGTCTCCCATGATGAACAGCAAGAAGAAAAACCGAGGCTTGTACGTGGGCACAGAGAACTGGGAGTCAGGTGACTGTGTTTGTGTGTCAGCTCCAGTGCTTATCACCTATGTATCTTTGGGCACTGTAGGTCTCAGTCTATTCATCTGTAAAATAGGAATGATACTACCTATCTCACAGGACAATGTGGTGTAGAGCATAAAGAGTCTGCCTCAGAATCTGCCTCTGCTAAATACTGGCTGTGTAACCTTAGCAAATTTCTTGCCCACTTAGTGCCCCAGAGGAGAAAGTTGTTGTTCTGCATTAGTTGAAAATGTCCATCACCCACAGATGAAATCACAAATTGGGTCCCCTTACACCACCAAAAGAATGCCTTATACTACTTGGTGGACAGCTAAGTGGCACAGTAGATGGAGTGCCAGGCTTGAAATTAGGAAGATTCATCTTCCTGGGTTCAACTCTGGCCTCAGATATTCTAGCCATGTGACTTTGGGCAAGTCACTTAACCCTGTTTGCCTCAGTTTCCTCATCTGTAAAATGACCCAGAGAAGGAAATGGCAAAGTACTCTAGTCTACTTACCAAGAAAACCCAAAAGGAGTCACAAAGAGTTGGACATGACTGCACTGACAGAATAACAAGTACTTACTTTGTACTTTCACATGCCTTCTTTCATTTGGTCTGAACAACAACCCTATGAGATACATAGGCAAGTATTGTTATTTTATCGCTCTTTGGCAGGGAAGGAACATAAGGCTTAGTGAGATCCCATGGACTTGCTCAAAGTCACCTCAACCTTGGAACTGGCACAGGAAACAAAGTCTTCTGACATCTAATCCTCTTTCCACACTGTTACTCTTGGTAGCTAAGAATCTCAGAGTCAGAAGGGGTCTCTAAGATCCTTAGAACTACTAGTTCTCAAACATTTTGGTCTCAGGGCCCCATTACACAAATCTATGTAGATAATATCTACAGATATTTACCATGTTAAGAATTAAAACATTTTTGTGTTATTGTGAAAGTAGCTTTGATATCCCAAGCCCCCTGAAAGTGGAGATCTATAGAAGGGAAATGACTAACTCCAGGTTACTTAGTGAATTGGAGGGATAGATCTGATCCTAATAACCAGACCTTCTGATTCCTTAATCCCAGGTTCTTTTTTTACCATGCTTTGATGTACACAATAGAATAGGAGCTAGAAGAGAACAGAGGCCATTAAATCCATCTCCTCATTTTACAGATAAAGAAATGGAGACACAGAGAGTTTAAATGATTTTCTTAGCATCATATAACCAGTAAGTGCTTCAGGTGAGATTTGAACTCAGATTAGAAGTCTGGCATCTTATCCACTATAATATATTGCTCTGTGACAACCTTTGTCTTCCCAGTTCTCTCTTTATCAGGAAAGCTTCCCAAAGCAGCTCACTCCTCAATGCTGCCATTGGCCAGAGGACAAGAACTTTCTTCTCTGTGTAGTTCTTTAAGGTTTATAGAATGCTACTTTCCTCTCAACAGCCTTATGAAGTAGGTTGAGCAAACATTATCTCCATTTTACAGCTAAAGAAACAAAGCCTCTAAAGCTGCTGCTCTTGAAGCAAAGTAGAAATTTATTTTCAAGTGAACTTCATGGGGGCAACATAGGCAAAAGACTGACCACTTCTAGGGTCTATGAGATCTCAGAAATGTGGAACTACCTGTAGACTTGATTTAGTCAGGGACCCTCTCTATTAGAAGACCCCCATTGATAGGGAACACACCACCTCTCTAGCCCATGCTTCTTCTCTGCCTCTAATAACTGCTAGGAAGTTTATTTTTTCTTCTCCTCCTGTCACACTGAACCTAAATCTTCCTCTGTATAATACCCTCCCCATTGCCATTGTAACTAGTTTTGGCCCAGTGGGGCCAAGGAGCTCTTCCACGTGGCAACCATTTAAACCTGCAAAGACAGCCCTACCTCCCACATAAGAGTCTTGTCATCTTATCCAACCCCCTCATTTTACAGATAATGAAAGGGAGGCCCCCAAAAGATGGAGTGATTTATACAAGATTGTACAGAGATTTAAGTAAGAAATAACAGAGCCGGACTTCAAGTCTGGGTCATCCAACCCCATGTCCAGTGTTCTTTGTGATTGTTATTACAGGCTAATTCTCTGTTCTTAAGTTTAATTCTTAATTAGAGACTGGGTCACTACTTAGATTGAAAGTGGCAGGGTTAACAATATCTCCTATGCCAGGTATCAGGCATATAACGATATTTCGGTTGACCCTATCCAATCAATGTGGTACTTTTCACTTCTTTCTCTCCTTCTGTGGCCCAGAAATGGACATGTCAGCTCTATAGAGGAGCAAGAAACTGGGAAGCTGCATAACTGTCTTGTTAAGTCAATTCAAATGAACCCCAAAGTTAGATCCTTCAGTGGGAAACTCCACCCCCTAATAGTCAGGATTGATCAATTCTTTTATCTGATTATTCAGAAGATGACTCTCATTCAGTTCAATTCAGCAAAGATATAATAAGCACCTCCTCTGTGCAAGTCATGATGCTAAATGATAGGGATATAAAAACCAAAAGAAAACAATGTCTAAACTTAGGGATTCCGAGTGAAATTGTAAGCACAAAATCTCAGAATGTCAGAGCTAGAAGAGACCATAGAAAATTAAATATTAGAGCTAGAAACACATCATCATCATCATCTTCTTAAAAGTCAGCATTTATATAGTATTTCATGGTTTTCAAAGTTTTGTTTTATACATATATATATCTATATATGTGTGTATGTTTTTATTTTGTTTTATATATATATATATATACATACAAGTATATATATATATATATATCAGATAAGAGAATGCGTATATATATATTTATGTACAAACACACATATATATACATACATACATGCACACATGTATTATTTCATTTGAGCCTCATAACATACTTTGTTATCCTCTTTTTTACAGATATAGAAACTGTAGCTGGAAGAAATTTAGTTACTTGTCCAGAGTCCCACAGCTAGTAAAGTGTCTCAAGCTGAATTTAAACATAGGGTTTCCTGACTCCAAGTCCAACACTCTTACCCAATTTGCCAACAGAGAACATCAGATTTAGAGGGTGGATGTTTAGAACAAATTAAATAGAATGTTGAACGTGGAAGAAAGGAACTTTGAACTAAAAACATAGAACATCTGGTTCAAATAGAAGAGAACATAGAACATCATGTGCATGTGTTTCATTTTATAGATGAGAAGAGCGGGGACCATCCTAGAGAAAGGATCTGTCCAAGGTTCTACAGTGAGGTATTAGTTGAATTAAGATAGTCAACTAAGATTCCCAATTTCCACACTAGTACTACTTCTATCACTCTCTGTTGGATCCATTACTTAGCATTTTTATAAATTATCAGAAAGAACTATTAGGATAAAGTAAAGGGGCTGTTTAGACTAGGAAAGAACTCCAAAAATTCTTTCCACTTCCATATCCTGTGATTTTAAAAGAAAGCCTAAGGAGAGGAAAGGTGATAGCAATCTTTATGCCTTGGATGAGCTGGAGACATCCTGTGGTAAAGGGATTAGCCTTTTTTGCTTTGCTCCAGGGGGCAGAACTAGGAACAATAGTGGAGGGAGAGGCTGGATTTCATGCGAGATAAGGAAGAATTTAATGTTCAGAGCTGTCCAACAATGAAATAGTCTGCCTTTGAGGTTGTAAGCTATCACTTGCTGCAGGTCTGCAAATAGAGTCTGGGTTAAAGTAGAAAACATTCCAGTTCAAATATGGGTTCAGGTCCCTTGGGATTCTATATTTCTGTGATTCAGTTCTGTATTGAGGTATACTGGAAAGGGCATTAGACAAAAATATACGAGACCTGTGAGAGGCAGCAAAGCTCAATAAACTCTCAGACTCTTGAGTCAGAAGATTTGGATTCAAGTTCTTATCCTGCCATCTAGTTACTTTTATTTTTCCCAAATGTCTATTTTATTGGCAATTTAGAATACAAAGTATCTTTATAAATCTACAACTTAAAACCAACAGATATTAGATGAGCTAGATGCATTCTCAAAGTTGCGTTGAAGATGCTTTTGGAACTGAGATTACTTACATGTAACACAAAAAGCAACTTAATAAAAAGCCTTAATTGGTTAACATTACTATTTTGGTGAACCATGATTAGATGAACTGATCAACCTCAATTGGTAGCATCTCCTTTTTTTCCTGAATGGGACTTAAAAAATTCTAAAATAGAACCTCAGAACTAGTCTTACCCTGAAGATTTCTTACTAAATGTCTCCTAAGAGAAATCTTTTTATCAGTTTCATCCACTTTGGAAATAAGGGATGAAACATTCGCCATGTTCTGTCTACTCACCAATATGGAGAAATACTAACTAGCAGTCAATATTGGACACCTTCTGATTATTTTGATTCACTTACCCATATTGACATGATCTAGCATGAGGAATTTTTTTTTTTTTATCCAGTAAAAGAAGTTGTTTCTTGCCCTTATGTCTTTCTATTATCACTGGCATCTTGGTAGGATACTATTTTCAAATAAATCTCCCACTTTCTACTCTTTGTTCAAGGAGGGTGCTGCTTGTAAGTCTTTTCTGAAGTCATCAAATGGGATAAGGTAATGATGGGGAAGGGAGAGGAGGCAGACTTGGCATCCCAGAGAGAGGTCTCTAAAGTCCCCCCTTTGGCTGCAATTGTCAATCCTTATTGGCACTATAAAATCCTCATTGGCACTAGAAAATACTATTAAGTTAGACAATACTATTTCAAGGGATTTTTATGAAAAAAAATGGCATACTTTCATGTGCTATAGAGATAATAGCCATTATGGGATATAATATAGAAGAGTCCTGCTTCCCTGGGTTTCCTTAGTAATGAGTGAAATCAGGTTAAGTGAAGACCCCTTAGGTATGAATTTCCCAAAACCCCCACCTTTCTTGACAAAGCTAAAATAACTAAGCATCTGCCTTAGGGAAATAAAATGCTCTTGGATGGAGAAGCCACCAAAGTTCCGGTCACACGACCTTGTGTACCCCTCCTCCTTTACTTCCCCTTCACCATCCCCTTGTGCCACATCAGCACTTTTCCCTTAAGTTCCATAACTGGTAACAAAAACCCTCATTGGTGAGCAACGATCCTCCTCGCCATGTTCTTCATATTCTTTGTCTCTGGGGTAGATTCCCCGGCTTAGACTGTATGCCTGGATTCCCAGACAGAGGCGTGGGCTTCCATGGTAGGGACTGTATAATGTTGTACTCCACTCCGCTCAGGTGCATTCCCTTGCTGACACCACCCATGGTCTCCCGGAAAGTGCCCCTTCTCATGGATTGTAATAAATTCCTTTTTGCCTTCTACCTTGAGAAGCCTCTCAGTTTAATTTGAGTAAGGGTCACTGTACCCCACACAGTACTGTGGAATGATTTTGTCATACTACTGCCTTTACTAGTGAGACTTTATTGCTTCCCTATTATGTAGAAAACACATCCTGAACCCCTTATCTTGGTATTCAAGACTTGGATAGGTCACTACTCCTCTCTGGGCCTCAGTTTCCTCATTTGTAAAATAGAGATGATGCCTGCTTAAAAAGTTGTGAGAATCAAATGGAATGGTTTATAACTTTATAGCTTTAGCTTTATAACTTTATAGCTATAGCTTTATAACTTTATAGCTATAGCTTTATAACTTTAAAGTGCTATACCTACAATAACTGTTCTTGTTACTACCTAATACCTCGGTCTCCCTTGACTTATGTCTGGTTGTCCATCTACTGGTCAATAAATCAGTTGCCATATACTCGATGTGATATCACTATAGATAATTAATAGCTCCCATTTCTTTAGTGCTTTAAGGTTTACAAAATGCATTCTTCACAGCATCCCTCTGGAGTAAACAAAAGGTATTATGCCAGTTTTGCAAATGTGGAAACAGAGGTTCAGAGAAGGGAAATAAATTGACCAAGGCCACACAGTTACTAAGTAGCTTAATGCAACCCTTAGCATTTACTTTATTTCTTTAAATATATGTCATTCCCTTCAATTGAATGGGAGCTCCTTGAGGGCATGGGCTTTTTACCTTTGTATACCCAGCATTTAGCCTAGTGACTGGCACATGGTAGGAAATTAACTGCTGCTTGTTGACTTGGATTGAACTGAACCATATCTCCTGGGTCCCAATTCAGCACTCCATCTACTCAATCATGCTGCCTCTATAAAATGAATGGCTCCCTTGCTGATACTGCTTTTGTGTAGACACAACCTTAGACAGTAATGGCCCCAGAATAACTGGCTTGGATGGCATTTGGAAAAGACAGACAGGCTGAACATGCAATATGCTTCTTCATTTTATCCTTAAAGGAAATTTTAATAATGCAGATGAGGCAAAGCGCTCATGTCAACTCCAGCAGAGTGCTTTTCAGGGAAATTGTCTATTGATCAATTCCCCCACTCACAAGGATGCCCTTCTTTTCTTCTTGGAGCAGTGGAGTTGCAGGAGTTATACTACCTTAAGTTTGTGTTTCAGAGTCACTGGGAGTAGCTACCCAGCAATGATTAAAGGAGTTTCATAATGATTCTTTCCTTCAGGACAATGAAATCTTTAGTATATTTCCAAGAAGTGGCAGACATCTATGTGAGGCGGCAAGGGCCAAGCGAAGTAGAGCATTGTACTTGGAGTCAGGAAGACCTGAGTTTTAATCCTGTTTTAGACACTCACCAGCCGTGTGGTCTTCAGCAAGTCATTCAACCTCTCAGACTTGGTTTCCTTATCTGTAAAATGGCACTTACCTCAGTGAGGATGATGATGAAGATGATGATGATGATAAATAAAGGATGGCTTGTTATTTTTAAGTGGTGCTCCTTCAAGACTTACTGTCACCAATACAGAAGTTGGGATTTGAGGAAGTAGGGAGGAAAGATATAACTCGGTAGTTATATGGGATACATAGGGCTTGAATTCTTATCTACATCTTTGCTACTAACTTGTAGCGAAGGCTATGTGCCTTAAGTCAGGGTTACAAAGATCTGGAAAAAATAAAAACTTGTAAACTTAGGCTGCATTGAGACACTGTATGTAAAGCAAGCTAACGTCCTCAGTTCTGCTCAGTCCCCATTTGGACTCTTGGATTCAGTACTTGGTGCTACTTTTTAGGACAAGTTAGAGAAACCAGGAAATGAGGAGACCGAAGACCATTCTTTGCTAATATTGGTCAAAAGAATAGAGAATGTTTAGTCAGTTAAAGAGATGATTTACAGGAAACTTGACAGCTATCTCAAAGATTTGAAAGACTGTGTGGAGGAGGGACTCAGGTTGTGCTATTTGGTTCCAGAAAGGAGTAAGGGGGAGTTAGTTCTGATGAGTTATAAGGAGACAGACTGATTCAGGAGGAATTCCCTGGCCAGTAGAGCTGTTCAGCAATGAAATGGGATGCCCTGGAAAAGTATGAGTTTTCTGTCATTGAATGTTTTCAAGTAGACACTTGGTGATGGACCACTGTTGGGAATCTGTTTTATGTAGGAAGTTCTCTAAGCCATCTCTAAGGTGCCTTTTAACTCTAAGAGTCTATGAACCAGACATCCTATCTTCAATTTGTTAATTCTCTAGAATTCAAAGGTTCTTAAATTTGAGGATTCTAAGGTCCTAGGACTGTTTTTTTAGTTCTATGACTGATTCAATATTTATTGTTCTTGAATTCCATGACTGGTTCTATAATTCTTGACCTTTCTATGCTTAGTTTTTATAATCTATGGGATAACAATGACACTCCTCATGGATTTTGAATAGTAACTAGTTAAAATGATGACAATAAATTATTAAATAAAATTAATGATGAGAGAGTCTTCCCCCCCATTACTTCTGCTGCACTTATCCCCTTGAATTAGTTCACCTTCATTCTCTTCACCAACAGTAAATTTGCTTCTGATGGCATCTTGAAATGCTTATGAAAATTACCTCCCTGGAGGCTACAGATGACCTGCAACTGATAAGAACTGAAATAGAAGGGTTCTTTTTATTAACTTAATAACTATCCTAAAAATGTAAGCAGAATTCAACCTGGACACCTTTCCATTTTGTGGTTTTACTTCATTTTCGTGAGCACTAGTCATAATCCTCCCTCCTTATAATTCACATTCTACCCAAAGAGGCCCAAGGGTGCATAAATAGCTTGGATTTCTATAAAGATTGAAAGATTAGAAGTCACCTTCTTTGCAATTACCATTTGAGCAAAGCAATACAAGTGTAACAATTCAAGCCTACGTTTAAAGGGAGGCAGAAGAGGCATCTTTACCCTCTTCTTCCCCCTATCCTTCTTCAAGGAAGACTTTAATTCCTGCCAGGAGGCTGAGCAAGAATTTGGGGTAGGAATTGCCTCATAGGGGAGGTATAATACCAGGCTAGAATTACATTTATCTGCTCCCTTAAATATTATTAGTCCAGGCATTTTAGAGCAAAGGACGAATTCCAAGCTCAAGATTTAAGACTTGACCCCCTTCCCACCTAATTCCAGTTCCACAATAAGCCTACATAGCAAATAGCAAAAGAAAACAAAAACAAACCAAAAGAACCCACCACCCTAAAACCAATGTTTATCCAAATTGTAAAAAAACAGAAATCAGAGAAGATATACATAGAATATTTGACAGATAATATAGAGAGAAGGAGCTGTCCAAAAGAGATAAAGACAACTTAACTCAAGCAAGCAAGCAAGAGAATCCTAGATCTCACCAAAAGGGGATACTCCCCAAAGGCTCCAGTGTAACAAGCTGGAGACAGGGACAAGATAGAGACTGTTGATTTTTCTTATATCTTCCCAGTGGCTTTTCTTTTAGCAACCTGAAGTGGGATTGGGATCCTCTATCTTCCCTCTTGAAGCCAGAAGCCAAACTTAAGAAACTCAAAGCTCAGAGAAGATTTGAAACTTGAGGAGTCTGGAAGAAGACTAAAGAAGAGTGAGCTCTCTTGCCATCTCCATTCCACCTCTCATATTCCTCATGTAGAGCAGAACATTCTTCTGCACCAATAAGAAAAGTCTCATACAAATGGCTTTTTGGATAAGGAATACACAAGTTTTACTTTCCCTACTTATTTTTGGTCTAGACCTGTGATCTTATCAATGGAAAGAACTCCTGGGGAGGAAAATCTTTCCATCAATGCAAATGGCAACTGTTCTGTAACTTTTTAGTGTTAGAGTGTTGCTTAGAGCCCTGAGTGGTTAATAACTTGCCTAGGGTTCAACAATCAGTATGTGCCAGAAAAAAATTTGAACCCATCTTTTTTACTAACTCCAGGGTCTTCCCAGTTTACAGAAATGGAAACTAGGGCTCAGAGAGGGGAAGAAATTTACCCAAGGGTCAGAGTCAAAGATTTAAATCCAAGTGTTCTGATCCAGGATCCAGTGTTCTATCATACTAGCAGTCTCCTTTCTTAAACTACTGATCCTGAGAATGTTTAAAAAAAAAAAAAAGAGGGGAGAAGGGAGTGTAGGCCACTGCAACTTTAGATCCTGTAACCCAGTGACACACAAATAACACTGTAGGTCTGGTCCAAGACCTCTGCCATTTATTCCACTTGTGACCTTGGGCAAAGTACTTCCCTCTCTTGGTCTCAGTTTCTTCATCAGTCAAATGAGAATTAGGAGAATTTCTACTGTCCTTTTGGAACCTACATGCTCCCATACTAACACACTTCCTTTCCCCAAGTCAGCTTTGTCGACTTTAAAATGGGGCTAAGAATCCTAGGTTCAGACAGCTAGATATGAAAAGGACCTCACAACTCAACGAGTCCAAATCAATTGTTATAAGTTCTAAGTCATAGAGGTAAGATGGCTTATTTAAGGTTACATTGACAGGAAGAGTCAGAGCCAGAATTTAAACCATGATCCTTTCATTACAAACCTCCTCATATTCCCCCACTCACAGAAATGTTTGTAGGGGCAAAGGTGTTTTAAACCTGAAATACTATAAAAATATCAATCAACAAGAATTTATTAAGCACCAACTATGTACTAGGCACTGTACTAAATGCTAGGGATACGAAAAGCAGTTGAAAGACAATCTATGTCCTCAAGGAGCTTATAATTTAATGATGGAGACAACATGCAAAAAATATTCATAACAAACTATAGGAGAGTAAATAGGAAATCACAGAGGGAAGGCACTAGAATTAAGAGAGACCAGGAAAGGCTTTCTATAGAAAGTGGGACTTTAGTTGAGACTTAAAGGAAGCTAGGTGTGAAAGACAGCAGCAAAGAGTTAAGTTTCCAGAGTCACTAGTTGCTGAAGTCATCGAGAATAAGTCAGAAAATAAGAAAGCTAGCAGACTGCAGGTGGGTCCAACCAATCAAGAGACAGTTAATGGCCTTCAGAAAACCACAAAGTTCTGGATAAAGGGACCAAATCTAAAACGAGTCTGAACCAGTTGGGGAATATGATGGAAAAACCGGGAGAAAGTTTTTCTTCTTTGCACTTGTTTAATAAGCTACTTGCATATTAACCTCTCTGCCCAGGGAGGAGAAACAGCACAAAATTAGGCACAATTCATATGTTGGGGGGAAAACATATCAAAGAGATATGTAGTAGACATGTAGAGAAAATGGCGACTTAATGGAGAACAGACCAATCGTCTCCTGGTGGAAGGGTCTGTCTTGAACTAATGGTATACAGCTCATCTCACTTCTGAACTCAGTGCTCTTTCTTCCTAAAAGGAAAGGATTGAGCCCACTTTGGCCAAGGCATTCGATTCCTCTGAACTCTGCTGCAACACATTTTCCTTGATATCTTATTAGTATCAAGCATGTTTCTAACTCAAGGAAGTCAGTAGTCAGAACAGACAAAGGGAAGCATTTCGGGCATGAGGGATAGCTAAAGAAAGTGCCCAGAGTAGAGAGGTGGTATGTCTTGTTTGTGGAACAGTCAGGAGGTTAGTGTCACTGGATTGAAGCATACATTTTGGGGAAAGGTAGAAGAGGCCTAAAGTTATGCAGGGCTTTGGATGCCAAATGGCATTTTTCATTTAACGCTAGAGACAATAGGGAGTCACTGGAGTTTAGTGTGTGTGTATGTGTGTATGTTGTGGTGATGGTGGAGGAGGAGGTTAGGAAGTAAGGTGATAGGTGACAGGATCAGAGCTGCATCTTAGGAAAATCACTTTAGGGATTGAATAGAGAATGGTTTGGATTGGGGAGAGACTTGAGGCAGGCAGACCCACCAACAGGCTTTTACCATAGTCCAGGTATGAGGTGATGTTGGCTTGTACGAGAGTGGTCACATTGTCAAAACAGTGAAAGGGGGCTTATTTGGAAGATATAGCAATGTTGAAATCAACAGGTCTTGGCAACAGCTTTAAATGGGGGCAGAATGAGAGAGTGATGAGTCCAATGTGAATCCTAGGTCTCAAGTCCTAGAGGCATCAGGAGGATGGTGTTACCCTCCTCAGTAATAGAAAAAGTAGTAGAGGGAAGGTTTAGGGATAAAGACAGTGACTTCCATTTTGGACGTATTGAATTGAGGATGTCTACTGGACATCCAGTTCGAGATGTCTGAAAGGAAGTTGGAGGTTCAAGAGTGAAGGTCAGCAGAGTTTGGGTAGATTTAAGAATAGTCAGTTTAGAGATGGTGGTGAAAACAATTATTATTGTATTTGGCTATCATTCTCCTTCAATCCCTGTTCATGGAGTGGAGGCGACCCTGGATCCTTAACAGCACTAAGCAAAGTGCCTGGCACTGAGCAGATGCTTAATAGGTGCCAATAGAGTACAAGGACTCTCAGGTACCACCAAGATGATTTCAGTAATAGACAAAGTGTCTAGATGAGCCTAGTCAAGTCTGCTGAGACGTCTCCAAGTAGTTTGTGAGGTGGCAGATTTTTTGGACATGGCAGCTCCTGAAGAACCTTTGTTAAGACGTAGACGTCCTACATCTCCCTGCTGATAAAACCTTGGATCCTGGAAGAATTGAGCTTTATTACTATTCCATGAGATTCCAAGTTCCTTGAGGATTCTGTCACTTTAAAATAACCATGGCTTTCATCATGTCGCCTTTACTTGGGAACCTCTTGTTTACTCATTGCTTACTGGATAAAGTCCAGCATCCTCAGTCTAGCATCCGAGGCACTCTGTCATTGAATTCTGACCTACCTCTTCCTTTCTTCCCACTCCTCCACATCAGAGTCCCCTACTATAACTGGCCTGCTCTCCTTCAACTCCTCCTTGACCTTTATATGCTCATACTCTCATCTATCCTTTTTCTATGTCTTCCCTTCCCTGATGTAGAAGGCTTTCCTTGAGTATCATCAGGAATTTCTCCTCTCCTGCTCGGAATCCTTACATTCCCTTTCCATCCATGTGCCTCATTAGGCTCTACCCCCTTTATAATTTTAAAATGTGATTATAAAGCACAATAATAGTTGATGTAGCAGGTGGGTAAAAAGATACAAGAAGGTACCTTTATTTTTTTTAAATGGAAGGGAACAAAAGATTCCACATCTCCTGACAGTCTTAAGATTGTTCTAAGAGAGACTATTTAAAAACCAAAGTGCCTTTTTTACGCTAATATGAATAGAAACAGCACTTGTAGATTTCATTTTATTGCAACAAAAGGTTAGCGTGATGAAATGTGTTATCGTCCAATTTCTAGGAAAGAGAATAATAGTTAAGTGCCTAACTTCAGATATTGTTTTGATTACATTAGGAAAATGCATGTACCATCCCCCACTTTCTTATGAGGAGGCAAATAAATTGTTTTCTTCGCCAACACCAAGTCACATCAGTGTAGGAACAGTCCCTAGTAGACTTAACAATAAGTTCCAGACTGGTACCCCACTTCCTTCTGCCAACGATTACTTCAGAAGGTGAGGCAAACCTTGTCCTTCTGGTTTGGAAAAATTCAGAGGTGTTGATGTGTGTGGAATCATTTGGTGGTAATGAAGTCAAATTACATTTGACATTATATTGACAAGTTACATTTTGATCATTTTTATGTAAATATTCATTGGTGTGATCAAGCTTTAACTGGATGCCCTTCGCAATCTAGTACCCCTGGCCTTACCTCAGACTCATCCCCTCACACTTTATCTTCCTTCTTGATGGTCTTGCCCTTCTCACACATGCCTCCCTGCCTTTGTTTCTTCTCCATTTTATCATTAAGTTACAAGGGAAAGAGTCCTAACCTCAGAGTTATAAGATGTGAGCTTGAGTGTCCAAATACAAATTCCAGTTTTGCTATTTATAGTGACCTGTGTGATCTTGAGGAAGGAATTCTGAGGCTCAGTTTTCTCCTGTGTAAAATGGTGGGGATGGGGAGGCAGGTTGACTTCCAAGGTCCCTTGGAGTTCAAGATATATTATTCTAATTTCTTCCCTCCCTATTTTGAATCTGTACCTATCATTTAGGTAATTTCAGATTCATCCATTTCCCCATCCCTGTCATTCTTGTCAGCAGCATAGAAACTTTGTGGTGTCCTAGATCTGCTTTCTCCATTAAAGTCAAACCACATGTGATCTTCCCCACCTCCATTGCCCCATCTCACTTCTCCCCTCCTCATTCCTCCTTTGCCCAAAAGTTACTGGTAGAATTATCTGTGCTTACAGCATATCCCCCTACTAAACAATAAGCTCTATGTGGGCAGATACCTATCTAATTGATAATTTCCCCTGGCACATAGCATGAAAAGGTTTTAAAAATATATGTTTTTATTTATTTTGTTAAATATTTCCCAATTATGTGTAAAAAAGTTTTTAACGTTCATTTAAAAACTTTTGAATTCTAAATGTTTTCCATCCCTTCCATTTTTTGCGAAGGCAATAATACAATATCAATCATAAAAGGAAGTCATATAAGATATTTCCATATTAGCCATGCTGCAAAAAAAAACAGGCCAAAAAAAAAACAAGAAAAATAAAGTTTAGATTCAATCATACTCAGAATTCATCATTTCTCTCTCTGAAATTAGATAGCAATTTTCACCATGAGTCCTTTGGAATTGTCTTGGATCTTGATCATAGTAGCCAGTGTTTTTCACAATCAATCATCTTCATAATATTGCTGCTACTATTTACAATATTCTCCTGGTTTTGCTCACTTCACTTTGCTTTGTTCATGTAAGTCTTCCCAAGTTTTTCTGAAACCATACTACTTGTCATTTCCTATAGCACAGTAGTATTCCATCACAATCATATAGCACAATTTGTTCAGCCATTCCCCAACTGATGGTTATCAATTTCCAATTCAGTTTCCAATTCTTTGCCAGCACAAAAAGAGTTGCTATAAATGTTATTGTTATATAAGTCCTTTTTCCTTTTCTTTGTCCTCTAGGGATACACAACTAGCAGTGGTATTGCTGGATTAAAGGATATGCACAGTTTGGTAGCACTTTGTGCGTCGTTCCAACTTGTTCTCCAGAATGGTTGGAATAGTTCACAATTCCACCAGCAGGGCATCAGTGTCCCAATTTTTCTACATCCTCTTCAGCACATATCATTTCCTTTTTTCTGCCATTTTAGCCAATCTGATTAAGTGTGAGGTAATATTCAGAGTTGTTTTAATTTGCATTTCTCTAATTATTAGTGATTTAGACAGTTTTTATGTGACTATTTGCAGCTTTAATTTCTTCTTCTGAACACTGCTGTTCATATTCTTTGACCATTTATCAATTGGGGAGTAGCTCATTTTAAAAATAAATTTGGCTCAGTTCCTTATAAATTTGAGAAATGAGACCTTCATCAGAGAAACTTGCTGTGATTTTCCCTAGTTTCTTTTTTCCCTTCTAATGTTTGCTGTTTTAGTTTTGTTTGTACAAAAACTTTTTTAATTTCATGAAATCAAAATTATACAGTTTATTGGCTTTACTGGCTTCCTTTAAGTCCCTTCTAAAATCCCACCTTCTACAGGAAGCCTCACCCAGCCATGCTCCCTTCTAGCTTTCTCCTAGTTAATTGTTTCGTATTTATCCCGTGTGTGGCTTGTGTGTACATATTTGTTTGTTGTTCTTATAGCACAAAGGCTTAATTTCATGTAATCTAAATTATCCAGTTTTTGCAAACCTTGAAGCCCTATATAAATATTAGCTATTGTTACTATTTGGTCTCTAGAACACAAGAAAACTAATTGAGTGACTATTTATTTCTTCTGACGATTCCAGGCTCTTCACTTCCTAGGCTGGTGCTGGGAGAAGCAGCTCACCTCCTCAGGAAGAGCCTATGTATCAGTAGAAACCACAAGGCAGTTTGTTTTCTTAAATGTCCCACCCTTGAAGTCACTTTTTGCCTTAACCATTTTCCTGTGTCAGTCTTTTACTCAGATCTGGCTTTTATCTCCCTTTTCTCCTGTTTAGCTTGGTTGGCTTTTCTCTTTATCAGTCTTAGAGCTGATTCAGTTTGGACTCCTGTGCCTGAATATACTCAGCAACTTGGAAACACGTAGGATGACAGAATGGAAGGAAGAGCTGAAAGAAACCTGAGTCTACTGAACATAGAATTCATCTTTAGAACATAGAATGGCAAAGTTGGAAAGGGTCCCAGAACTTAGAATGGAGAAACCTTTGAGATAACCTAGGTGATCCTTTTATTAAGAAGATTTGTTCTGTGAAGTTTGGATTCAGTCAAAGGGCTGCACTGGAGGACCTAGAGGACCATATGTGGCTGTGAGCTCACAGGTTCCCCACCCCTGAGTCCTAGTCCAAACTTTCCCCTTCATGGCTGAGGATAGTGAGGGAGACAGAGAGATAATATGATTGGTAAAGCTGGAAAAATAACAATAGTTGGGCAAAACTTCCCAAATGCATTTGCAGAAAGCTTCAGAAGAAAAGCAATATTAATAGTAATCATCTCAGACTACTTTTAAAAAATAAATTCAACTATTATGTGAAGAAATCAAAGTCTCCTGGATACAAGGTATGTCAGCTATAGGAGAGGTTTGGGGAGATTGGATGCTCACCTACAATGCAGAAGACAGGGATGGGGCTTGGAGAAGCCTAATAATAGCTAGGATTTTTATAACTCTTCAAAGTTTGCAATGCACTTTACACATATTGTCTCATTTCATCTATACAATGATACTATAGAATAGACAGTATTGTTATTCCCATTTTACAGATGAGAAAATTGAGGCTGAAAGCATTTAAGAGACTTGCAGAGCATCACAGAGCTCATATCAAAAGCAGGATTATGAAATCAAGTTTTCCTAACTCTGTCCAGCACCCCATTCTCTATGCCACAGAACGGCATTTGACAGCTGAATATTTTAGTTAATTATTCTTGCTAAGTGCTATCCTCAGTGATTTTTATTTGCTGCAGTCATGCAAAAGCTGTCTGCACCTTTGAGATTTTGGTACCTTGGGGAAAAGTTCCAGTTATCTCACCTTTGTTAAGGCCTTGATTCACAGATCAGGAGTTAGAACCCAGGTCTTCTGCCTCTTAGTTCAAGGCTTTTATCTGATGCTTGTCATGGGTCCTGCTCGCATAGTTAGTACTACTCAGGCTCACTCACAGAGTAAAGTGAACAGGCTATAGACCAGAGATTAACCTTGCCCCTGTGCTCCTGAGATATAAGGGGTTGCAAATGCTCCCTGTCCTGAGAATATACCCAGAGCTCTCCCAATCATATTCTCATTTTTGAAGTCCATTTGCATTTTGAGGAAACTTTAATTTCAATTATCACTGACTCATGCTACTTAAATCAACATATTGTGCTCATGAGTGAGATGGCTCTTCCTAAGCCTGCCAAACCTTTTATATCTCTAAATGAAGAGGCTGCATTTTACCCAGGAAATAAATAAAGAAATGAACCACACCAGACACTGAAAGGACCAGCTAAACCAAATAGAAAAATAGAGGCAAAGCACTGAAAATCAGGAATGAATCATGCCTGTCATTCCCATATTTACAAAACCTTATGGTTGCCAAAGCATTTTCCTCCTAAGTAAGGGAGATACCTAGCCAAGGATCAATATTGCAAGTTTACAAATGAAGAAACCAAGACGTGCCCCAACTTGAGTAACCAATAAGTGATAGGATGAAGATTCATTTTCATTTTTTTTCTGATGAGATGCCAAGCCCTGGACACCTTCCCTAAGCAAAGCTGCTTTTGTAAGAAAATTCACCATATGGAAACTAGGCATAGACCAATGCCTGACACTGTACACAAGAATAAAAGTCCACATGTATACATGATCTAGGTATAAAGATTGATACTATAAACAAATTAGTGGATCAAGGAACAGTGTATTTATCAGATTTATGGAGAAGGGAAGAATTTTTGATTAAATAAGAGAAAACATTATGAAGTGCAAAATGGATAATTTTGATTACATTAAATTGAAAAGTTTTTGCATCACTAGACCCAATGCAACCAAGATAAAGAGGGAAGCAGAAAACTGGGAAAGAATTTTTGCAACTAGTGTCTGTGATAAAGGCTTCATTCCTAAAATATAAAGAGAACTGAGATACAAGTCATTCCCCAGTTGATAAATGGTCAAAGGATATGAACAGGCAGTTTGCAGAGGAAGAAATTAAAGCTATCTATAGTCATATGAAAAAATGCTCTAAATTACTGTTGATTAGAAAGATGCAAATCAGAACAACTCTGAGATACCATATCATACCTATCATATGGGCTAACATGAAAAAACAGCAAGATGATAAATGTTGGAGATGTGGGAGAGAAGAACATTAATTCATTGTTGGTGGAGCTGTGAACTGATCCAACCATTCTGGAGAGCAATTTGGAACCATTCCCAAAGAGCTACAAAAATGTGTATACCCTTTGACCCAGAAATACTACTTCTAAGACTGTGTCCCCAAGAGATCATAAAAATGGGAAGGGGCCCTACATGTACAAAAATATTTATAGCAGCTCTCTGTGGTGGCCAAACACTGGAAATCAAGGGGATGCTCATCAATTGGGGAATGGCTGAATGATGAACAGGAAGACTTCAGAGAGGCTTGGAAAGAGTTACATGAACTGATGCTGAGTGTTAGGAGGAGAACCGGGAGAACTTCATACAGAGCAACAACCACAGTGTGTGAGGAATTTTTCTGATAGACTTAGTACTTCATTGCAATGCAAGGACTTAAAAAATTCCCAATGGTCTCTTGAGGCAAAATGCCTTTCACATCCAGAGAAAGAACTATGGAATTGGATCACAGAATGAAGCAGACCATTTTCTTTTGTATTATGTTTTGTTTTGTTTTATGATTTCTTTCACTCATTTTAATTCTTCCATGCAACATGACTAAGGTGAAAATGTATTTAATAGGAATGTATGTGTAAAACCTATATAAAATTGTATGCTGTCTCAGGAAAGGAATGGGGAGGTAGGGAGAAAAAATCTAAGATATATGGAAGTGATTGTAGAACACTGAAAACAAATAAAATAATGAAAATATGGGGAAAAGAAGAAGATTCACCATAGCATCAGTTTTGAAGGCTTACCTTCTACTACTATCCTCTAAGCTGAGCTTTCAGTTCAGGAGGATTTTAATCTCTATTTGTTAAACTGATGCCAGAGAGGCAGAAGCCAACCTGAGGAGGACAGTCTAGGTCAAAAAAGTCATTTAGAATTTCTGATTGAGGTGAAGAAAGGCAGAGAGACCCCGTGACATGTACAAACCTTGACTTTACAAATCAAGTGCACCAGAACATGTGAACAATTCGTGGTCATGTCAGCATGAGGAATTCTTGGCATAGGAATTCTCTCCAGCAATACTTTCATCTATCACTTAATAGATAAATCTCAAGGAACTCCAGACTTGCCTAGGGTCATACACATCAAAGGTGGAATTTGAACCTACAATCTTCTCAAATTCAGAGTCAGTATTCTATGCATTATACCATATTGTCTTTATCATACTAATTACATAAAACAGAGAAATAGCCCCTTTGAATCCTTTCTTTGGTCTATGGTGACAGGTCAAAATAAAATGTCTTTCTTGATGTCCTCTTCCAATGTTCTATCACTCTTAAAATCTAAGCCAATGGAAGGGAAACTTGAGCAGGTCTTGTCAAGCTGGACAAAGATAAGTCACTGCAGGACTGTGTGCCTGTCATCTCAAGACTGGACCAGAGAGTGACATTGTGGAAAGAACCTTGGATTTAGAGTCTGAGCTCTAGCATAATACCTGCATCATCTTGAGCAGGTCACATAACCTATACCCACCAGATTAATCTCGGACAACCATTAACATCCCATCCGACTCTAAATCTCACGATTCTCAGAGAGGCTCTCTGCCAGAAGGTTGGCCAGAAGATGATGATTTTTTTGTGTGTGCTTAAAAATTGATGGATCTGTCTCCATAGGCACTGAGGAGGTATGTTTTGTGTCCATGGGAAGGGAAAGTCCACCGACGAAATCAAAGACTTTGAATCAGTAGTTAAGCACCTACTATGTACCAGTCATCATGCTAAGTGATAAGGATACAAAAAGAGGCAAAAGACAGCCCCTGCTCTCAAGGGACTCACAATCTAATAAGGGAGACAAAAACAGATACACACAAGTCATGCACAGGATAAATACGATACAATTAACTAGGAGAAAGCTAGAAGGGAGCATGGTTGGGCAAGACTTCCTGTAGAAGATGGGATTTTAGTAGGAACTTAAAGGAAACCAGCAGGTGATGAGGAGGAAAAGCATTCCAGGCATGGGGGACAGCCAGAGAGAATGCCCTTAGTTGGGAGGTTGTTTATGGAACATCCAGGAGACCAGTGTCACTGGATCAAAGAGTACAGACTGGGGAGTAAGGTGTAAGAAGACAGGAAAGGCAGAAGAGGGCTTTAAATGCTGAATGGACAATTTTATATTTCAACCTGGAGTCAATAGAGAGCCACTGGAGGTTATGGAGGAGAGTGGTGACATGATCAGACCTTCATTTGAGGAAATCATCTTGGTGGCTGAATGGAGGATGGATTGGAGTAGGAGTCAGTGCCCTAGCATAGCAACTAGTGCCATAGTAACTTGGCCCCAATCCTACTTTATGGGACTGAGAGGCACAAAGGAGCTTTGACTTCATTCTAATCCAACCTTATTTTTCAAGGGAGAATTCACAACGGTAACCTAGAGAGCTTTCACTGCCTGGCTCAGAATGGCATAACTAGTTATGACAGAGGGAAGATCTGACCTCAGATCTCCTGCCATGGGATCCAAACCTCTTTTGGTCTTCTTACAATTTCTCCCTTGCCATATTCTAATCTTCATTATTGTTGTTGAGGGCACCACAATTCTTCCAGTCACTGAAGTTTGCAACCTCAGCGTCATCACGGACTCATCACTTTCTCTCACCCCACCCAGATATGGCATAGCTTGGAGACGGTTGTCTTTTTTCTATCACTTTTTTGTCATGCCTAATAGTGGGTCAAAAGATTTGGATAATTGTGCAACTTGTGTAGTCTTTTAGTAGTAATGGTGGTGATGATGACAGTTTTATAAAGCTGTAACAGAGTCAGTTACACACACCTTCATAATGTGTCTCCTATCTATCCCCATCTCTCTAGTCACACAGTCATCACCCTCATTCTGGTTTGTATCACTTTTTTTGTGGACTTCTACAATAACTTCCTAATTGATTTCTCTTCCTTAAGCATCTTTCCTCTCTAATCCATTTTCCACACAACTGTTAAATGATTTTTCTTAAACACAAGCCTCTCTATGGCACTTCCCTCTTCTGTTAAATACAGTGGCTCTCTATTGCTTTTAAGATCTTCCCCTCCCAGACTGATTTTTTTTTGAGTAAGTAAAAGAAGTAGGTAAAAGTTCTTTTGCCTCAGATGAATTGGTGTTGCCTTAGACAAACTGAGACTTAGAAAAGATCTTAGCTCAAAAATGCCAAGGTTTCCCACTGTATCTGGGGCCATGTCAAGTCATCATGATTTGTGTCTTGCTACTGGATCCAGATGACTCTGGAGGAAAGAATGAGGCTGATGACTTTGCATAGCCCTCCTCATTTAAATCCAGTTCCCTTGCAAGTTAAGACATCACCTTCTTGACGTCATTGGTCTTTTTCAAGAACCAAGGGCAAAAACAAGACCCCCACAATTGTAATATACATAAGTGGATGGGCAACACACAAATTAATGAGATGCCAGATTCTTGCAAAGACCTGGGTTTAAAGCTTGTGTTGGCATTTACTAGTCATGTGACCTGGGCAAGTCACTTTTCCTTGGACCTCAGTTTCCTTCAAGAAACCTCATCTTCATGAGTTCAAATCTGGCCTCAGGTAATTACTAGCTGAGCAAGTCACTTAACCCTGTTTGCCTCAATTTCCTCATCTGTAAAGTGAGTTGGTGAGGGAAATAGTAAATCACTCCAGTATCTTTGCCAAGAAAACTCTAAATAGGGTCATAGAGAGTCAGACAAGAAAAATATAAAATTAAAGTATCAGGCTAGGTGAAATCTAAGGCCTCCCCTCCCCCCCTTAATCCTATAATTCTAAGTATTAAAGTTAGTGAAATATAAAAATTACAGGTCAAAGTAGTCCCATTCTCCAATTCACTTACCTGGCACAGTTCTAGCTATACAAGCTACAACTAGGGATGAAAGTGAATAAAGCATTAGGTCTGGAGTCAGAGAGATTTGGGTTCAAATTCAGCCTCTATAGCTTCCTAGTTATATGACCCTGGGCAAGTCACTTAACTTCTGCCTTACTTTCCTCACCTGTAAAATGGAGATCGTAATAGTTCCTTCCTCCAGGATTGTTTTTAGGGTCAAATGACACTATATTTGAAAATCACTTAGCATAAGGAGCATGGTAGGTGCTCAATAAACACTTGTTTTCTTCTCTGCATGAGTGTTTCCTCTTGATATTATCTAGGTTCAGGAGAGAGAGCTCAAGCTCTGGAAATTTTTTCACTGTATTTGTGCTTAACAAGTATGCTAGAATGTCGTGGCTTGGAAGTCTAGACTGCAGCCAGCTTCCTTGTTCTCCTACCTTCCGGCAATAGGATCTGATTATGGACTTTGCTCAGATTATGCTGTGGCAGATAGGATTCATTTTACCTTTAGCCTGGAGGTAAAGTAAATATTGTTAAAATGAACTGTCTCCCCAGCACTCTCCATAACCTCAATGATTTAAGTGTCTGGTTCTTTTTTTCCCCTTCAGAAAATCTTTGAGATTTATCAGGCTAATGACCCCCTCCCTCCCACAAGGGGATAGTGAGGAAGACATGGAAGGAAAATATCTTATCCACAAAAGGAAAATGATTCTGAATTAGCATCTATGGAAAGTAAGCCCAGGAGGAATTGTCTTAAGTTTTAGGGACTACCATCAACCACTCTGAGCCTGATCATTGGGGTAGTCAGGCTCATGGTACATGGTTGTACCATACCAGATCTTAGAGTCAGAGAATCTGGATTCAAATCCCAGCTCCATCACAGACTACCTGTCTGAGCTTGGGCAAGTCATCTTGTTATCTCTGTAGGACTCAGTGTTCTTATCTGTAAAATGTACAAGTTAGACTAGAAGACTTCTGAGGTCCATACCAGTTCATATCTAAAGTACTGTGTTACCCAGGGTTACACAGCTTGTAAGTATCTGGAGCTAGATTTGAACTCATGAAGATAAACTTTCCTGATTCCCTGCCCAGTTCTATCCACTGTACCATCTGGCTACCCTACTGGTTTAAAATCTATGGTACTATAATCCTATGACCTTGATTCAAATACTAGCTCTGCTATATGTGACCTAAGTGACCTTGGGTCTCAGTTGTCCTCTATAAAATTAAGAGTCCAGATTATATGACCTTTAAAGTCCCTTCTCGTCCCTGTTTCTTCTCCTTTGCATTCTAGGGTGTGACTTGGCAAACAAGTCTTCCAGAAAAGGGAGTGGAAAAATATTAATCCCATCTCTGCCATCTGTTACTGTGTGACATGGGGCAAATCAGTTAACCCTTCTAGGCCTCTGTTTTCTCACCTGTAAAATGAAGGTATTAGGCTAGGTAACTTTTAAGATTATTCTCTAACATTCTATGTCTTAAAATCTCTTATAGCTTTGGTACTCTGTGTTCTAAAATTCTTTCCACTTTTGGACATCTATTTTTTAATTCCTTTGTTAGCATTGATATTCTAGGTGTCTTTTTTCCATTAAGGTCAGGTCTAATTCTTTTGACTCCATTTTGACTCAAAAGACTTAGAGGATGTGGTCTCATGTCTAGACTATGAACTTGGTAGTTGTGTAACATTGATCAAATCCCTTCATATTTGTGGACGTCTATTTCTTCACATGTAAAAGGAAAAGATTGGATTAAATAATTACTGAGGCCCCTTCAAGTGGTGACATTTTCAGTCTAAGATCCTTTCCAGCTCTGTCTACTAACATTCTTTCCAGCTTTCTGATTCTGGGGTCAGTACATACAGTCCTTAATTGTCATTTTAATTTAATTTCAATTTCTTTCTGCTAAAGAAAATTCTCTGGTGGAAGAATCTTTCCAAATGACTGATCTGAACAACTCCCCATCCACTGACTTGCCCCCGCATTATTCTAAATAAAAACAATATATGCAGTGACATATTAATTGAAAGGATTAGGGGACTTTCACTTTACTGACTTGACAAGTATTCCCGGACTATCGCTGATTAAAGGACATTATCTTCAGTCTTCTTTGCTCAATTCAATGGAGCATTCAGTTGATAGCAAAGCCATTGATAGCCAATGCAGCTCAAGCACTTAGGCCAAAGCACTTATGGCTTTTCCTCTTGCTTCCTTGAGGGAGTCAGGGAGAGGCCATAAGACAGAAGCAGTTTAGAATTTACCTGAAGCCTTAGATCTGAAGGTCCTGGATGATGTTGGAAGCTTGGCATGCAAGATCCTATTTCCCTCTTCTTCCCTTACATCCCACCCCCTCAACCCACACCCCCACCTCATTTTTTCTCTACTACTACAACTCACCCTGAAGGAAATTTTTATTCTGTTAAAGCTGGAAGGGAACTTAGATATCTCTTCATTTTTTCCAGATGGGGAAATTGAGGCCCCAAGGAAGTGAAAGAGATTTGCTGAAGGTCAAAGAGGTATTAAGTAACAGAAGCAAGCTCAGAACCCAGGTTCTCTGACTACAAATCCAGTGGCTTTCCCCATTGCACCATGCTTCTTATGTTAAGTGACACTGTCAGAACTTCTAACTCCATGTCTAATACTAGTTCCATGGAACTACATTGTCAGTGAGCCTATCCAGTCTTCAGTGGTCAACCCAGAGTTCTATTTCTGACAGAGGGATGGGTTGTGGGAGGGCTTTTCTGTCCGTTCACTTTACTTCAACAGAGTTGCAAGTTGAGAGACAGAGAGGGGGTGGATGGAGGGAGAGAGAGAGAAAAAGAAAGAGGGAGGGAGTCAGACATATTGACAGAGTATAGGAACAGAGTGGAGAGTGGTCCTACTTCATCTTTCTTTCTTTGAGCATAAATCAACTGAACAGTGATCCTGAAGCGGATATTTCTGGCTTTCATGGCTATTGCATTATTACAAGAGTTTACAAGTTTCTAGGACCAGATACTGGTTTTTCATCAGGAAGTGATCTCGAGAATTTCTCTGAAGAGAAGAATGAGCTATGCATTCCTGACTTTACAGGAGATATGAATCTTAAATGAGTTGCTCAGATAGTATGAAAAAGTAAGCTACCTTTTCAGAAGGACTACACAGTGTATCATGTTTCAAGTGTCAGCTACTATGGAAAATAGGAGTGATGGGTTATAGTTCTTGTTTCAAGTTTTTCATCAATGTGTGCTTATAACTCTTTGTTTTGAACGTATTCTGTCATGGAAGAAATGAACAGCCTTCCTATTCATGATCTGTTTTGTACTCTTGAATACTTTTCTGGAAGGTACCTTATATATTCCTTTTGGATCATCCCATATTGAGCTATTCCTAAGCTTTATATTTTTCAGGTTCCCAAAGTAGGTGATACTGCCCCCCCAGAGGGCACTGGAATGATGCAGGAGAGGGGCAGTAGTGCCTTGGGTGCGACTGGGGGGCATTGAATAAAAATAAGGGGGCAGTGGAAACATAAGAAAAGAAGAGAAGAGAAGGAAATTTTGAAAAACCAGTCATACATACTTCATCTGTTGTGTAACAGAGTTAAGGTCATGGTAATTACATTATTTTCCAAATAAACACACAAAATATAAGTTATAACCAATCAGTGGTCAAGTTTGCCAATAGATCTTAACAAGCAAATGTTGGTAGGTGAGCATGTCCACGATCTTGGGAAGTCCAGCATGTTTTAGCAGGAATATATGCATGTAATGACTTGTTTACCGTACAATGCTGTATGGTTACATGACACAATATAGTAATATTGAAAAATTTCAATGAAGGAAAAAACCCACAAATTTACAATAAATTATTAAATTTAAGATGCATCATTTTTCAAAAGTTATATTTTTTTGAATTGATGCATATTTTAACCAGGAGAACATTATATACAGTAACAGCCACAATGTACCAAGACTGTTTCTGAAAGACTTAGCCCTTCACAGCAATTCAAGAACCTAAAACATTCCCAAAGGCCTCTAGGCAAAGTGCCACTCATAGGTAGAGAAATAACTGTAGAATTGGAACACAGAATGAAAATTTATTTTCTCTTGTGTTATGTTTTGTTTTGTTTTTCTCATGTTTTTTTCCATTTGTTTTAATTTTTCTGTGTAACATGACTAATGCGAAAATGTGTTTAATAAGAACGTAGGTGTAGAATCCATATAAGATTGCATGCCAACTCAGGGAAGGAGGGAAGAGGAGGGGGAGAAAATTTTATTTTATTTTATTTTTTATTTTTTTTAAACTTTCCCAGTACATTTTAATTTCCATTTATCAAATCAATACAAGGCCTGTCACTTAGATTATATTCTAAGATTCTTTTTTTTGGTTTGTTTCTTTATTTTTTTTGTTTTTTTTTTATAAATTTAACTTTTTACATTCATTTTCACAAGATTTGGGGTTCCAAAATTTTCTCCCCATTTGTCCCCTCCCCCCTCCCCAGTACACTGAGCATTCTAATTACCCCTATCACCAATCTGCCCTCTATTCTTTCATCCCTCCGTTCCCTTACCCTATCTTCTCTTTTGTCCTGTAGGGCTAGATCACTTTCTATTCCCCATTACCTGTATTTCTTACTTCCTAGTAGCAAGAACAATACTCAACAGTTGTTCCTACCACTTTGAGTTCCAACTTCTCCCCATTCCTCCCTCCCCACCCATTCCCTTTGGGAAGGCAGGCAATTCAATTTAGGCCATATCTGTGTAGTTTTGCAAATGACTTCCATAATAGTCGTGCTGTGTAAGACTAACTATATTTTCCTCCATCCTATCCTGTCCCCCGTTGTTGCTGTTCTCTCTTTTGATCCTGTCACTCCCTGAGTGTTGACTTCAGATTGCTCCCTCCTTCCATTGCCCTCCCTTCCATCATCCCCCCCCACCCTGCTTATCTCCTTCTCCCCCACTTTCCTGTATTGTAAGATAGGTTTTCAT
>CM053772.1:224331604-224348454 GCA_028658325.1 Potorous gilbertii
GTATATGTTGAACCTATACAGAATTGTATGCTGTCATGGGGAGGGAGGGGGATGGGGGGAAGGTGTGGGGGGATAAAATCTTAATTTTAAGGAAGTGATTGTAGAACATTTATAAATAAATAAAATAAAAATTAAAAAAAATTTGCTTTATTTTTCTTGAGGGGTTTTTCTTTTTTGGTCTATGTTTTCTTTCACAACACAACTGTTATGGAAATGTTTTGCAAGACTACACATGTATAAATTATATTGAATTGCTTGCCTTCTTAATGGGGGAGGAGAGGGAGAGGAAGGGAGAAAATGTGAACCCAAAATTTAAAAAAAAATGTTAAAATTGTTTTTACACGTAACTGGAGAAAAATAAAATACTAAACAAAATAAAAATCGATGAGATATTTAATTAAACAGTATTGCAGAGGAGAGAATGGATCATGCCCACATATTTACAATGTACCACTTTTCCACCATTCACCCTACAAATGGAGAAAGAGGATGAATGAAGAAAGTCATATGGGTACATGCAAACACAAATAGCCAAAGTAACTTTCCTAGGGTAGCATCACTGTGGTAACCCTTCTTTGCTTCTGATCTTGTCCTTAATCCCTTATCAAAGCCAGTATTATCATTCAGGTGGCCTGGTGATGTCAAAGAGTTGTGACTTGCCAGCCTGAGCTACTAGGCTACATCGCTAGACCATCTCTTGTTTAGGCATCTGCTCATCTCCCATTGCTGTATTTCTCTCTGTGGCTCCTCTGTTGCTCTCTACTTTTTCTTTTCACTGAAATATTACACTCCTTTCTCACCAGGAAGTCATTTTTAGCTCTTTTAGACATAGTTCCAGGGGCTGGCTATCTCACTCTTTTATAATTAAACCCCAAATTGGTAGAAGATCTCAGGTTTAGGCTAAGTCTCTCTTTTGAATTCCCTTGAGTCAATCTGAACCACCACTCTGTGAGTTCAAGTCCCCTTATTTGAGTTTGAGTGAGGAAATTCCTTTTAACTCATTTCTATTCCCATCAAATCAGTTATAATCCTTTGTTGACGTTTTCTGTTTCCTTGGTGGTAACAAAATTCCTACTTTCTCTTGTGTAGAAAAATCTGATTAGTTATTTTTTTTTCCATTTTGAATAATGGATTCACTAATTCATTGTACGTAAAAGAAGAGATTGGGTGGGTAGAGGCCCACCTAGGGGATATCTTGATTTTCTCACCTGCCACCATTATAGCTCCTACTAAGATTTGGGTCTCATCACACAAAAAGAAGGGGCTAAAACCAATGTGAGCCTGGGGTAGGTGGTGCATCACTGACCAATGAATGCTTCCATCCATCCCGCATATGATGAGGAAGTACTCTGGGCAGACATATAGAATTAACTTTCATAACTTTATCTAAATATTCTTAAGAATTCCAAAGGATGTGACACCACAAGTAAATGGCTGAACAGAAAATTGGGCATTCAGTGAGGGAAGAAGGCAGGATTCAGCACATTTATGCTCTCTCCCTATCTTCTCTGTCTGTGTCCTGGTATCCCTTTGTTTCTTTGTGCTTCTATCTCAATCTCTCTCTGTGTCTCTCCCTGTCTCTGTCTCTTTCTTTGTCCCTGTCTGTCAGCCTCTCTCCCTCCCTATTCTCTTCCAAATATACAAAACTAGCTTTCACAGAGGATCTAATCATTTCATTCATATCAAACTGCTTTGTGAATGAGCTATGATTATCTGGGAAGAGGGGATGATTTGCATTCAAAGAGAGGATCAAGTCCTAAGCCAAAGGACAGAAGAAAGGATAGAGGAACTGGCCAGTAAATTTCATTGTATGAGGAAGTTATGGATAAGGACATTCCTCCTATGAATGAAGATCTGCAACTTCTCTGCAATTGAGAGCTTTTGGGATTTACACAAAATATGCAAAGATTAAGTAACTTGCTGCCATTATGTATTGGAGGTGAGACATGAACCCAAGTCTTCCTGGTCCAAGGCTGGTCCTCTATCCAAATTTAAGGGTAATTTAAGGTTAGTGGTGGGTGGAGCAAAGAGGTAAATATCTTCCCTGACCATCAATAAGCCTCAATATCTTTTGTTAATTTCTGTTGAGGCACTGGGTCACAGAATCCTGCCCTCTGGCTCTGAAAAGTGTAAAATACTCTGAGTGAGGTTTTACTTTGGGGCTTACTCATTGGAAATGTTGATACTGGGCAGCAACTAAGGAGCCCCCAGCTTTGAAAACTCAGATATTGGTGCTTCTCTGTCTGTTAACTATGTATATATGGTCAGACAATTACATCTGTCTGTTGATCTGTGATGTATGTTTTGCTTATGGTCAGACAATTGGAAGCCCTGTAAGTTGATCTTTATTTCTCTACTTGTGTTTTCTCTGAAGTTCAAGGTGCTGACTTTTCCCCCCTGAACTAAATGAATGATATTTGTGCTTGATTAAAGTAGATTATTGACCCCTCAACAGTTGCTTTCCTTTTAAAAAAGCAAATCTAAGAACCTGTACAGCAGGCCTTCTTGTGTATACTGGGGTCCTTGCTATTACAATAATATACTATGTTTGCCTCTTAAACCAAAAGAATGAACTGTTAAAGAATGAAATTGCACCCACCAACAAGCTATTTGAAGGAGACACATGATGATTTAGTGAAAAAAAAGACTGTATCTTGGAGTCATAAGAGCTGAGTTCAAGTTTATTAGATGTGTGAACAAGTCAAGTGAGTTCAAATTTGACTTCAGAAACTTATTAGCTGTATGAACCTGGGTGAATCCCTTAACCTCTTTTGGTCTCAGTTTCCACATTTGTAAAATGAGGATACTAATAGTACCTAGAGTTGTTATAAGGATCAAATGGGATAATATTTATAAAGCACCTTGCAAACCTTAAAGTGTGATGGAAATGCTAACCATTTTCATCATATTTTTGAGTCCCAAAAGTTCTTTTAAAAATAGATATAATAATACCATTTATATGCTTCACAGGGTTGTTGTGAGAGAAACATATCATTGCATAAATGTAAGTTCACAGATTAGGGGACCTCCCCAGTATCCTGCAAACTTCAGTTTTATTGATCATATGCCTCCAACAATGGGCACTCTTACTTAATTTTTTTTTTATTTTTCCCAATTACATGTAAAAACAATTTTAACATTTTTTTCAAATTTTGAGTTCTAAGTTCTCTCTTTCCTTTCCATCACTGAGAAGGCAAGCAACTTAATATAGGGTGTATAAGTAAAGTCATGCAAAACACATTTCCATGTAAGTCATTCTGCAAAAGAAAACACAAACAAAAAACTCCCCAAGATAAATAAAGCAAAGAAAAAGTATATTTGACCTGCATTAAAGGTCTACCAATTCTTTCTCTGGAGATTAATAGCACCTTTCACTGTAAGTCCCACAGAATTGTCTTGGATCATTAAATTCCTGAAAATAGCTAAAGTATTCATAATAGATTATCTTACAATATCATTTTCACTATGTATAATACTCTCCCGGTTCTGCTCACTTCACTTTACATCAGTTCATGTAAGTCTTTCCATGTTTTCCTGAGAGTATCCTGTTCATCATTTTTTAAAGCACAATAGTATTCCATCACATTCATATACATCAACTTTTTCAGCCATTTCCCAATTGATGGACAATCCCTAAATTTCCAATTATTTGCCACCACTAAAAGAGCTGCTATAAATATTTTGGTACACAGAGGTCCTTTTCCTTTTTGTTTTTTATTTCTTTTGGGATATAGACTTAGTAGTGGCTTGGTCAAAGAGTATATGCATGGTTTTATAGCCCCTTGGGCATAGTTCCAAACTCCTCTCCAGAATGGTTGAATCACTGTACAACTTCAATAATACCTTAGGGTTTAAAATTTTCTATATCCCTTACAATATTTGTCATTTCCTTTTTTTGTCATATTAACCAATCTGACAAGTATAAGGTAGTAGCTCAGAGTTGTTCTAGTTTGAATTTCTCTCATCAATACTGATTTAGAGCATTTCTTTATACAACTATAGATGACTTTGTTTACTCTGTCTGAGAACTGCCTGTTCATATCCTTTGACCATTTATCAATTGAGGAATGATTTTTGTTTCTATAATTTTGACTTAATTTTCTATATGAATGAGAAATAAAGTCTTTATCAGAGAAACTCACTTTAAATTTTTTCCATGATAACAATTACTAACTATGTATTTCCTTCTATCCTATTTCCCTCCTATTTATCCTATTCTCTCTCCTTTTATCCTATCCATTCTCAAAAATGTTTTGCTTCTGACTTTCACCTCCCCAAAAATGCTTCCCTTCTATCAGCTCTCCCCTCCCCTTCTCTTATCCCCTTTCCTTCCTATTTTTCTTTATGGCAAGATAGTTTCTACACCCAATTGAATGTGTATATTATTTCCTCTTTGAGCCAATTGTGATGAAAGTAAGGTTCATGTACTATCCTTCCCACTTCCCTCATTTTCCCCTCCACTGCAAAATCTCTTTCAGGCCTTTTTATGTCAGATAATTTATCCAATTCCACCTCTCCCTTTCCCCTTTTTCCTAGTACATTCTTCTTTTAATTTTTTTTAGATAATCATATCACATTCAACTTACACCTCAACTCACACAGGCACTTTCTGTCTCTGTATATTTTGTTTTCTTTTTATTGTTTCTTGATTTCCCCTAAAGTCATTCATTTCCACTTGCTCAATTCTAACTTTTAAGGAATTATTTTCTTTAGAGCTTTTGCACCTCCTTTTCTATTTGGCCAATTCTACTTTTTAAGGACTTCTTCTCAGCAGTGATTTTTGTGTATCCTTTTCCATTTGGTCAATTCTGCTTTTCAAGGCATTTTTCTATTCATTGGATTTGTGTGCCTCTTTTACTATCTGACATAGTCTTTTTTTTAAGGTGTTATTTTCGTCAGTATTTTTGTGCCTTCTTTACCAAGTAGACTCTTTCTTCATGATTTTATTTCATCACTCTCATTTCTCTTCCCAATTTTTCCTCTACCTCTCTTCCTTAATTTTAGAAATCCCTTTTAAGTTCTTCCATGGCCTGAGACCAATTCACGTTTTTCTTTGAGGTCTTGGATGCAGAATGTTTGACATTTTTGTCTTCTTCTGAGTGTGTGTTTGATCTTTCTTGTTACCATAGTAACTTTCTATGGTCAGAATTTTTCTGTTGTTCGCTCATTTCCCAGCCTATTTCTCGCCTTTTAACTCTCTGATAAAGTAGGGCTCTGCTTCCCAAGTGAAGGGGGCACTCTCCTAAGCTTCAGATTTTTGTGCAGCTATTTTCAGAGATACTTCTAGGGACCTATAAGGTTTTAGCCCTTCCAAGGTAGTATGATCTAGGAAAAGGTGTGTTTGCTACTCTTCTGTACTGTGCGCTGGTTTGTGAGTGATCACAAGCCCTTTTTTTCCAACCCTGAATTGTAACCAGGGTGTCTGCTCCTCTGCAACTGCAAGCTCCAGTTCTCCTCCTTGCACTGGGACTAAGACCCAGGATTGTGACCCAAATCTTAGTATAGACAGTGCAACAGCATCCTGCCTCTCGAGTCAACAAAGGGACCCCTATAAATCTCCTTCTGACCCATTGTCTGTACCCCTTACTATTCATGGGCTGAGAAGTCTGGAAATTGCTACCATTGCCACTGATTCAGTCACCCGAAGGTCTGCTCCTGGTTTTCTGGGGTCAGGTCTGTGCTGGCACAACATACACTGAATTGTCTGCCTCTCTCATACTGGTGCAACAAACCTTTCCTGCCAGCCTCCTAAGTTGTCTTTGGCTAGAAATTTGTGCCATTCCATCTTTTTGTGGGTTCTGCCTCACTAGATTTTGTTTAGAATCATTCTTTAAAGGTATTTTGAGGGGTTTGGGGGAGACCTCAGGAAAGTCATTGCCTTTACTCTGCCATCTTGGCTCTCCAGCAATGAGCAATGTTACAAGCCACTTGAACTCTTGGTTCTGCACTGGAAGAAACCTCAGGGGACGTCCACCCCAATCCCCTCACTTTAGAAATAAAAACCTAAGGTTCATGGAGGTTAAATGACTTGTCCAAGATCACAAAGGCAGTAAGCACCATCTGTATAATTTAAACCTGAATCTTCTGATTCTGGAACCAGGGCTCTTTCCATTTTACTATGCCACAGAGCTGGAAGGGTCATTAAAAATCAGCAAGTACAACGTCGCATTTTCCAAATGAGAAGTTCAGAGAAGATTGTTGTTGTGGTTGTTGTCAATATACCTTAAAGTTTGCAAAATATTTTACAAGTGTTATCTCATTTGATCCTCACAACAATCCAGAGAGGTAGATGCTATTACTCTCCTCATTTTACAGATGCAGAAACTGAGGCAGGAAAGCATTAAGTGACTTGCCCAGGGTCACAGAGCTATTATCTAAGACTGAATTTGAACTCAGATCTTCTTAGCTTCAGGTTACCTCTCTCTCTACTAGAGACACCTAGCTGCCAAGTCATTTGCAGTAAGTGTCAGTGATAAGAATTGATATAAAATCCTCAGGTTACAAATCTGGTAGGCTTTCTACCATGCTCTGCTCCCTCTAGCACATCCTGGAATGCATCCTGGTGAAACCCCATTAAATCCATGATTTTCTTGCTCCCTGAAAATAGTTGCTTTCAATCCCATGCTGACAGACATAGAACTAAATGTCTATTGTCCACATACCATGAACTTAATGCCCATCAGGGAATCCCCAAATGCTTGACAAGACAGCTTTACCCAATTTCATCCAACAAGAAAATTGAGGGAACAAACTATTCAGTGTCTTGCTTGTCAGTACCTGCTATGCACAGTGACAGTGATGGAATCGAAGGTTCCCAGTGTCCATCAGCATCAAGAACTTTTTGTTAATTTGTTGACTTTCCTCTTCCTCATAGTAACACTTAGTATTGGTAAAAGTGGATCACTCTGGAGGAAGTAGAACAAGACCTAGACAGTATTCATTAGATCTGTTAAATGATTTTATGATTGAAAATGACAAGTGAGTATTATTTTACAGGATGAAAGAAAAGCAGTGACTCAATAAAGTGTTTATTGAACACCTCCTTTGTGTAGGGACTTGCTATACAATGTTATGGAGAATAACATATGAGTAAGGCATAATCCCTGACCTTAGAATGCTTATAGTTTATCTGGAGAGGTAAGGCTTGATTGGAGAGAATCCTCAAAATGACTGTCCTGGACCCTCTTCTATTTTTGTCTGCCCTGCCCTTTTTGTCAGTGATCTTATCATGGGTTTTATTATCTTAATATAAATAATTCCCAGATACACCAATATCAATAATATACCAATGTCAATTTGCCTTATGCATAGATATTGTCATAGATATAAACATTGATGTCGGTATCAATATAGATGCAGCAGCTAAGAGACTCAGGGGATAGAGCACTGGGTCTGGAATCAGGAAGACCTAAGTTCAAATCCATCCTCACTCATTAGCTGTGCTACCCTAGGAAGTCATTTAATTTCTGCTTGCCTTAATCTGCTAAAGAAGGAAATGGAAAACTACTTCAGTGTCTTTGTCAAGAAAATTCCATATGAGGTCACGAGTCAGATATGACACAACTGAACAACAATATAGATGAAGATATCCAGCCTTGGTATCTCCCCTGAGTTACAGTGATACATGACCAATTGCCTTTTGGACATCTCCAACTGATGCCCTAAAGACATCTCAAACTCAGTTTTTCTCAGACTTCATTATCATTCCTCTCAAACTCCCCCTTTCAAAATTCCCTATTGTTATTGAGGGCACTATAATCTTCCCAGGTACCCAGGTCTGTGGCCTTAATATCATAGTAACAATTCGTATTCACCTTACATATCTAATCTGTTGTCCATCTTCTCATTTCTACTTTCACATCTCTTGTATATGACCACTTCTTTCCACAAGTGAATCCTCCACTCTAATTCAGGACCTCATTACTTCTAACCTGCACAAGTGCAATAATATAAGAACTAATCTCCTTCCCTTGCACCTCTTATTCTAATACATCCTTCACTCAGCTGCCAATGGGATTTTTTTTAAAAGCATAGTTGTGATCATATCACCCCTTGTTCAATGAGTTCTAGTGCCTTCCAATTACCTCCGGGACCAAATATAAAGTTTTCTATTTAATATTTAGAACTCCATAACTTGGTCTTTTCCTATCTGTCCATTCGTTTTGCATTTTACTCTCCTCTATGCATTCTATGCCCCAGCCTTGTTAATCTACTCGAAGTTCCTCACACATGACACTCTAGCTCCTATCTCCCTGCTTTTCTACTGGCTGTCCTCCATGCCCAAATGCTCTGCTCCCTCACTCCCTAGCTCTTCCTGACTCCCTTCAAGACTCCCTTCAAACCCTACCTTCTGCAGAAGGATTTTCCCTGATTCTCCCCCAGCTGCTAGTAGCTTCTCATCTTCTCTCTCTTTCCTTTTAATCTGTAGGTAGCTTGCAAGTACCTAGTAATTTATATATTATCTCCTTTTTCAGATTGTAAGCTCTTTTAGGGCAGGGACTGATTTTTACCATTTCTTTTTTATCTCTAATACTTAGCAAAGTGTCTGATTAGATAAATGCTTGTTGATTGACTGACAAGGAGGAAGCATGTTATTAAGTACTAAATTGTGTGGTGGATGTTAGCTCCACAGGATTTCAGAAAAGATCTTGAGAGATCATCATGGATGGAATAATAACAGCACTCATGTCTTTAGTGCTTTACTTTTTATAAAACATTTTTTTAGCAACAACCCTCTGAATCTGACTGTGAAAATTTTATCATTTATCTCTCACTGAGACTTGTCAGAAGTTCAAGCTCACAACAGTCATGAAGCAGTTCAAGAGCAGAGAGATGTAGCAAGACCCCTAGATGGGCCTAGAATTGGGGTTCTCTTTTCATTTTTGTCCTTTCTTGGAGTGGAAACTTTCTGGTTGCTCTGTTAGACATGGGTAGCAAAAGGAGACTGCTGTGGGACTGAAAAGAGAAGTTCTGGATGCTTGAGCACAGGTAAATTACATAGAGGCTCAGAGAAAGGAAGCAACTTGTCCAAAGTAGCACCTGCAGTCCCCCTGTCATCTGCCAGTCTTTATAAAAGCTGCCTCGGAGTTGAGGTCTTCTATCAGTCAGCTTAAAACTATGTCATGACCTCCCCTCCCCCCAAAATCCTTGTACTTAATGTTAAGACAATCAAAAAGCATAGCAAATAAAATGACAAGTAAAGATCTACCACCACTCCTGGAACACTTGGGGTACACTCTCCCATAGGTCAGCACATTACCAAAGGAGAATATATATGCAGAGAATGTGCTTGACCAGGGAATATACAAGGTGGTGGCTACTGTAAAGAGTATGTGTGTGGCCAGTGCAGTCAACAAGTGCTTAATACTGCCATGTGCTAGAAACAATAATAGGCATTGAGAATACAAAGACAAAATGCAATTACCCTTCTAACCAGGGCATTTATATTTCATGGGGGAGGGATGCGTACAGATATAAGTATGTACAAAATAGACCAAAATTAAAAATAATTATAAATGGTGGGGAGGGGAAGCACTTGTGTGAGCAGGACCAATTACATTTCTACCTTTACAGGGCTGCTGCCATCTTCCGGTGATGCCATCATGCTCCTCTTCTGGGTATTACATCTACATTTTCTGCCAGACATTGTTATTTTTTCTAGGGAGCTCTGATCATGTCATAGGACTCAATTTTCTCTCTGGCACCATCTTTGGGTATCAGCTTTTTGGAACAATCCATTGGTTCAGCCCCCCACCTATTAGGATTCAGTGACTAGCATTCAAGACTTCCCTTTCCCCAGCCAAGGGCAAGCTGACAGGTCTGAATCCGTTAACTATAAGTTAAGCAGCTAAGATAATCCAACCAGAGTTCACTGGTGCTAAGATTAAGTCTATTCTTTTGATTGCTTAGGTCTGGGATTGATTTGAAGTCTGTATTTCCAAAAACTATCTGACCTTGGGTCAGAAATTACTTGTAATTTACACTTACTTTTTGTGAAATACTGTGCTTCTAAACCTCAAACAGAAACCCCCACCTACCACCAAGAAAAAAAGCAAATCAAAATAAAATGCCAACACAAGAGCTGAGTATTACCTGATGCTATGAAGCCTGCTTCACTCCCAAGATCCTCTCTTATTAGCAGGCAAAAAAAAAATGTTAAAAACAAAGGCTAATAAAATGTATATTTTTTTTCTTCCTTGTTACAAAATAGGCCTCACTTGGTACAGAAGGTGAGAGGATGAGGAAAGATATATGCAGAAGTCAGTTAGTGAAAGACAAAAGGCACAAATACTTTTTTTAAAAAAAGCAAAGTCTGAGTGAAGAAGTCTCAGGCATTTTGCTTCACCTTCCTACTTTAAAAAATGTGTGTATGCCAGCAATAGAGTCTTTGACTTTTACCCTATAGTCTATCAATTGAAAAAGCTCTCTCTCTTCATGCCCTAATAGGTCTTGGAGCTAAGGCCAAGGAGACAGAAGACATAAGACTTCAAAGATGCTATGTGTAATAATGGCATCTCATAATTCTATATCACTTTGTGTTTTGAAAAGTACTTTACCCACAACAGCCATTTAAGGTACGTGGGGCACATGATGTTATCCTTATTTTGCAGATAGAGAAATTTAGATTCAAAGAAAACGTGATTCACAATCATATAGTTAGTAAGTACCTTATTTACAGGGAACAAGGCTAAGTCTCAAGCCTAGGTCTTCTGATGAGAAGTTTGGTGCTTCTCCCTCTGCACACTTCAGTTCTAATTCTCAGGAAAGGTTTCACAGAGAAGGAGGGACATGGGCTGTACTTTAAAAGTTGGTTAGGACTTGGTTAAGGATGGCATTTAATACAAGAGGCAAAGAACCCCAAAAGAAGGGAGAAAACAGGGAACGGTGTGAGTAAAGAGACAGGGATGGAAAAAATACAGTGCACCATTGACAGTTAAGTTAATATCCAATACAGGAGAAGGAGAATTGGAGCAAATAGGCATGGCAGGCTGGATGATGTAAACTCCTGAAAAAGGAGGAAGAGACTGTGAAAAGTTGCTGGAGGGAAGAAATGAAACTTCAAATTTTTCAACATCACATTCTTGTGAAAATACTTGGTTGTATCAATCAAATAGAATTCACATGTCAATTATATAATTATTTTAAAACATGATTTTCAGGAAAGAAATGGGAATTTTAAAAACACCAACAATAAAACAAACAAACAAACGAATGAATGAATGAATGAATAAATAGGAAACAACTGTTAGATAAAATCTTTGTGTTGTGAGGTGGTATTCAAAAGGAAAGAAACCCATCAACAGTATTTCTGAAATGTCAAGTCTTAGAATGGGACATTATGTTCTGCTTGGTGTTTTAGAATTGGTCACAGTATGTTTTCAATATTCATACCATATGGAGTCTCATTCTACACATCCTATCGCAGTACTCACCACTAGACTACATGTAAGGAAATGGAGAATTACTCGCCTGTCTTGCTTAACCCTGACAATGAGAGTTTTTATCCCACATAGAACACAATGACAGGACTTAAAGACACCTTTGTGGCTGCCCTTTGGAGATCCAATATGACAGCAGGAGTGCAAATTGGGAGATTAATGCAGAAGGGATGCCACATTTATCATACATTTTATCTATTTGGGAGATCTATGAATATGCTTTCATTATCTAGAGGTTCATACACAGACCACGTTAGTGCCCAAATTCCACTTAGTGTTCTCTCTGCTGGAGAGTGGCCAATTTGGTTTTTAGATCCATCAAATTATCAAAACTTTGGTGCTCTTCACCTGTTGTTCCAAGATATTCTTTTCAAATAGCCAACTTTTCTCCACTTCACAGGTCATCTAGGAATGAATGGAGAACAAGGCAGGGAGGGCCTGAGAGAGCCCCAGAAGAAAAACAAAGCTAAGGACCATAGACAGCATTTAGTCCAGAGGTGTCAAGCATCCCTTGGCTGCATGAGACTTGCAACATTCCCAATCGTGGTGCAAACCAGATTAAAATGGAATTGAGAAATAGTTAACAAAATAAATAAAAATACAACGAGGCAGATAAACTTAACATGTAGATTTCTAAGGAAGTATGCACCATGTAGGGATCCATATGTATGGTTTAATGGTCACCATTTCTATGCCATTGATCTAGTCTACCACACTCATTGTAGGTCAAAGAGGAAAAATGCCTTTTCTATTGTCATTTTTGCTGTTGTTTAGTCACGTTTCAGTTGTATCCAACTCTTTGTGGTTTATTTATGTGTCCATTTGGGGTTTATTAGTAAAGAGATCCGAGAAGTTGGTCATTTACTTCTCGAGCTAATTTTACAAATGACAAAACTGAGGCAAACAAGGTTAAGTGACTTAACCAGTATCACACAGTTACAGTCAGTAAGTGTTTGAGGTCATATGTGAACTCAGGTCTTCATGACTCCATGCCCAGCACTCTATCCACTGTGCCATCTAGCTGTCCAATGTTATTCAGATGGTAAATAGCAATACCAGGATATTAAGCCTAGGTTCTAGGATTCCAAATCAGCACTCTGTCTACTACACCATGTAGCAAGTTCCACATAACTAGTGAAAGAATAACATGAAGACAGTGGGAAACAGGTTGTTCTCCAGTGTCTTCTAAGTGCAGGTGAGAATAAATTACTAACAGATAAGGTATGGTGTAGTGGACACTGGGCTGAACTTGGAAGCAAGAAGACTCGAGTTTGAATCCTGCCTCAAACAGTTACCAGATGTGTGATCACGGCTAAGTCACTTAATCTCTCAGTTACCCTTTTTCTCATTTGTAAAAATGGACAATAATAGTAATTAATATAATTATAAAACCTCCCAGGGTTGGGAACCAACAAGATAATGTATGTAATCTGCTGTGCCAAAATTAAAGGGCCACAGAAATTTGAGTTATTATTAGGTCATATTATTTCATGAGTCACCGGTAAGAAATTCCCAGCTTTCTGCTTGTGAGACAATAAAAAACATTTCAAAAGGAGGCTGGGAAGTCTCTGCCTCTGGAAATGTTTAAGAAAAGTTCCAGGAGTAACTCTTTTGTAGGGGCTTCAATCGAATGCCATGTGGAATCCAAGGAAGTCTAATAAGTCTCTTCTTACTTTTGTTTTCCTTATTCTCAAATCTCTAACCTGTGTGTGCCTCAATATCCACCGACAATGGGACCTTGGTGTAACATCTGGGCTTCAGAGTTTATTTTTCAAGCTCCTACTTAAGGTAACAGATTGAGTCTCCAGAGCATGGTCTCCACTTTCCCCCTCAGGGCGCTAGGGATAACTTGGAGGGACTGAGAGTTTCTATAGTGCTATGTCAATCAGAAACCCCCTCCAATGGGTTATTAGTCACCAGTTAATATTGCCCCTTTATCATTTAACCAATTGATATCTCCATAATATTAATCAACCAATTAACTTTTACAAAGGGATATTTATAAGAACATATAGCAAGGACAAAAAAGAGTACAAGAACATTCCCTCTCTTCTCCTCCTCTCCCCCAACCCCACACACCCACGGAACCATAGCATGGTTGCCTTGGGTTTATTTGTAAAGATATCTGGGTAGTTTGCCATTTACTTCTCAAGCTAATTTTACAGATGAGGAAACTGAGGCAAACAAGGTTAAGTGACTTACTTCTTCACTAAACTGTTGCTGTGGTTACCATCAGAATACAATGGTTGCAGTCATGGACCTAGCAAAGCTCACATGGCTATAACCTGGTCCTTTCTATCCCTGATAGTCATTCAAATAAGAACAGGGAAGAATCAAATCAGAGACAAGAAAAAGAGAAATGCCATGTATTCATAGCTCTGTAGGGACTGTGTGTTGTAGCGACCACAATTTCTTTTCTCCTCGCTTGAAAACCACCGGAGAAAATCCTTCCATTTTTTGAGACTTCTGAATGCATACTTATTTCTGACTCAATAGCCAGACTTTTCAGAACATGAACAACTCAACAGGAAGCAGTCACAGAACATCTGCTCATCCTCTCCATCAGGGTGGATAAGCACCTCTCTACCACACGTGCCAAGTGGCATAGATACGTAGAATTCTGAGCCTGAAGTCAGGAAGAGCTGCATTCCAATCTGCCTTTGACATTTTCTAGCTGTGTGACCCTGGAAAAGTCATTTAACCTGTGTTTGCCTCAGTTTTCTCAGTTGTAAAGTGTAGATAATTACAGCACCTAACTCAAAGGGTTTTTGTGAGGAGTCAATGAGATAATGTTTGTTAAAAATAAAGCTCTTAGTCCAGGCATGAAGTCTCTATATAAATGCTTATCTCTTCCCTCCCTGAAACAGTCTCACCAAGACTCCATGTGAATGTGCAACAAGCAAAACATATTTTATGGGCTCCAAAGATTGGATTTTTATTGGCCAGTCACCCCATTAAACAATAACTGTGGTTACAAAGCACTTTCTTCACAATCCTCTGAGGTAGGCATTACCATCTCCATTTGAAGCTGAAGAAAATGGAACCCAGAGAGGGACAGGGACTCACCTATGGTCCCATGGTTAAGCAATGGTGAGTGCTGGGATTCCAATCCCAGTCACCTACCCTTTGCCAAGAGCCAGTGTTCTTTCCATTATGTCAGCTGATGTGGCATGCTGTCAAGGGTCCTCATTTTTTACCGTGCTGTAAAAACTAATGAGCTATGTGCTCAGGAACAAATTTCTTTAGAAAAGAGCAGGACTGTTGACTAAATCTGTACAATCAGCAAGTGAAGTGAACAGATTTCCAACTGAAATTCAGTGAATGTTACCAAGCACCTGCTGTAGACAGAGAGCCCCATGCTCTGCTGTAGAGAAAAAGAAAAGTTTAGATAACATATCTACTTTCAACTCTATAAAAATAAATGTATCCTGATAATCTGAGGGATGCAAAAACTTTCCAGATTGTATCAATACATGAATGGCTTATGCACAGTTAGAAAAGGCAAAACAGTGATCACAAAGAGTCAAGCATAGATTTGTCATGAACATGTCAAACTAATTGTATTTCCTTTTTGGATAGGGTTATTCTTCTGATGGGTGAGAGGAATTCTGTGGACCTAGTCCATGCAGACAAGATAAAGATAGGGTGGATTTGGAATTGGTGGAATCAATGTGTCAATATCGAATTAGAAAAAGGTTCTCTGGCAGTGATATGTTATATGTAGCTAGTTTGCATTGCCTCCAGAGAAAAGTATTCTTATAAATTTGCAGTGGGAGCATTTATACCTTAGAAATCTGTAAATGCCTGCTCTATTTCCTTGTTGATTGGCCTTAAGAAAGCGATAGAGAAATGTTAATACAAAAGATTAAACTTAAAAATGTATCATATGTATATTTTTTAATGGAGAGTCAGTTGTTAAATATTGACTACTGCATATCTCCGATAGGTAAAGGCTGGATATTATTTGTCAGGGGTAATTTGGAGAGGATTTCTGTTCAGATGTGGGATGGACTAGAATACCAGGACTGGATCAGGAAGACTCATCTTCCAAAGTTCAAATCCGACCTCAGATATTTACTAGTTGTATGACCCTGGGCAATTCACTGAACTCTGTTTGCCTCAGTTTACTTATTTGTAAAATGAGCTGGAGAAGGAAATGGCAAAACACTCCCATTTCTTTGCCAAGAAAACCCCAATGGCATAATGAAAAGTTGGACATGACTGAAATGACTGAACTGAAGTAATAAACTGTGTTTGTACCTCCTGAATGCTTTTACGAGGCATTCAGTATAGCTATCAACCTTAAATTGGTCTAGTGTTTCCTACTAGACTATTGTTATTCAGAGTGGTCACTGTGCCTTATTTATTCCCATGCTTCTCTCTGCACTTAGTAAGGGTTTGGCAAGCATATTTGCCTAATAAAATTCGTTGAACTGAATTGCAATGAATTCATTTCAATTCAATAGCCTACATATATTCAAAGCAGTATACTGGGTGCTGAGAACAGAAAGACACGAGGGAAACTTTTTCTTGCCCTCAAAGAGTATACAGTATATTGAGATACAATATTTAAAGAGATAAACACAATATAAATGTAAGACTCAAAAATGGTGTGAGTGAAGAAGAGTCTTCTGTACACTCAGTTCTGGTCTGATAGACTTGATTCATTTCTGTGAGTGGCTGATTTAAAAAAAAAATGGTAGCAAGTCTTTCCTTCATTGTGGTTCATTATGCCCCCACCCTAGAGAAGGTTTTCAGGGACAATCTATAACAAAGGTTTGCAAACTTATTTGGTTTAACACCCTCTTTTCAAAGAAAAATTACTCACTGCCTCTCTGGAAATCTACCCTTTAATGTTTTTTTTTAATTAGCATCTTTTGTAATTTCTTTTACTTTTAATTTATTTATTTTCTTTTTTTTAAATTTTTTATTTTATTTATTTATAAATGTTCTACAATCACTTCCTTAAAATTAAGATTTCATCTCTCCCCCCACACCTTCCCCCCACTCCCCCCCCTCTCCTCATGACAGCATACAATTCTGTATAGGTTCTACATATACTTTCCTATTGAGCATATTTTCACTATAGTGATGCTCTGTAGTCGCACTAACATAAGTGGAAGAAATCATATATCAAATCAAAACATAATACACTAAAACACACACACACACACAAACATGATCTGCTACATTCTGCAAATTACTTCCATATTTCTTTCTCTGAGTGTGGAAGGAATTCTGCCTTAGAAAATCGTCATTGGGATTTTTTTTTCAGTAAGTTCTTGTGTTATTACAAAGTTCCAAGTCTACCAGAAAAAACTCTCGCACACTGTGGTCATTGCTGTGCACAAAGTTCTCCTGGTTCTGCTCCTTTCGCTCAGCATCAGATCATATAAGTCCTTCCAGGCCTCC
>CM053772.1:224348954-224393178 GCA_028658325.1 Potorous gilbertii
CATAATTTATTAAGCCATTCTCCAATTGATGGGCATCTCCTTGATTTCCAGTTCTTGGCTACCACAAAGAGTGCTGCTATAAATATTTTTGTACATGTGGGTCCCTTTCCCATTTTTATAATCTCTTGGGGATACAGAATAAAGCAAATTTTAAAAAAGTATGCTTCAATCTGTATTCAGACACCACCATTTCTTTCTCTGGGGATGGATAACATTTTTCATAATAAGTCTTTCAGAGTTGTCTTGGATCATTGTATCATTGAGAATTACTAAGTCATTCACAGCTTATCATCTTACAATATTGTTACGTTGTACATAGGACATTTCACTTTGCATCAGCTATATAGATCTTTCCAGGTTTTTCTGACACCATCCATCCTGCTCATCATTTATTATAGCACAGTAGTGTTCCATCACAATCACATAACACAATTTGTTCAGTCATTCCCCAATTGATGGTCATACCCTCAATTGCCAATTCTTTCCCACCAGAAGAGAGCTGCTATACTATTTTTGTATATATTGTATTTTTGTATATATTTTTGTATAGGTCCTTTTCCTTTTTGTTGTTTATCTCTTTTGAGACACAGACCTAGAAGTGGTATTACTAGGTCAAAAGATATTCATGGCTTTATATCCCTTTGGGCATAGTTCCAAATTGCTCTAAAGAATGGTTGAATCAGTTCACAACTCCATTGACATGCACCAACAGTGCATTAATGTCTCATTTTACTCACATCCTCTCCAACATTTGTAATTTTCCTTTTCTGTCTTATTAGCCAATCTAATAGGTATGAGGTAGTACCTCAGAATTGTTGTAATGTGCATTTCTCCAATCAATAGTGAGTTAGAGCATTTTATATGGTTATGGATAGCTTTGATTACTTCATCTGAAAGCTGTTCATATGTGGGGAATGGCTCTTTTTTTAAAAAATTGACTCAGTTCTCTATATGTTTGAGAAATGAGGCTTTTATCAGAGAAACTTTCTTCAATTTTTTTCCAGTTACTATTGCTAACTGTTTCCCTCCATTTTATCTTCCCTCCATTCATTCTATTCTCTCTCTCCTTTCATCCTATCCCTCCTCAAAAGTGTTTTGCTTCTTACCCTCCACCAATCTGACTTCTTTTCTATTACTACCCCCTTCTCTTTTCCCCTTCCTACTTTCTTAGAGGGTTAGATAGGTTCCTATGCCCAATTAAGTGTGTATATTATTTCCTCTTTGAGCCAATTCTGATGTGAGTAAGGTTCAATCACTCCATTCATCTTCCTCCTCTTCCCCTTCACTGTAAAAAAACACAACTTTTTCTTGCCTCTTTTATTGGAGTCAATTTACCCCATTTACCTCACCCTTTCCCTTTCTCCCAGAATATTCCTCTTTCACCATTTAATTTTATTTTTAGATAATCGTCTCTTCATATACAACTTACACTTGTGCTCTCAGTTTACTTATACCCTTAATTGTCCTAATAATGATAAAGTTCTTAGGAGATATAAGTATTATCTTCCCACATAGGAATGTAAACAGCTTAATCTTAACAAATCCTTTATGATTTCTCTTGCCTATCTAGCTTTCTATCCTTCTATTATTTCTTGTATTGGAAAGTCAAATTTTCTATTCAGCTCTGGTCTTTTCATTAAGAATACTTGAAAGTCCTCTATTTCATTGAATATCCATTTTTTCCTCTGAAGGATTTACTTTTTTTGCTGGGTATTGATTGCAGACCTTGCTCCATTGCCCTCTGGAATCCCTCCAGTCCTTTAATGTAGAAGCTGCTAAATCTTGTGTTATCCCATCTGAGTCTTTACAATGCTTGAATTGTTAATTTCTGACTGCTTGCAATATTTTCTTTCAATCAGGGAGCTCTGGAATTTGACTGTGATATTCCTGAGAGTTTTAATTTTGGGATCTCTTTCGGAGTTGATCAGTGTAATCTTTCAGTTTCTCTCCTTCTAGAATATCAGGGCAGTTTTTCTTGATAATATTTTGAAAGATAATTTCTAGGTTATTTTCTTTTTGATCATGATTTTCAGGTCATCTGATAATTTTAAAATTATTTCTCCTGGATCTGTTTTCCAGCTATTTTTTTTTAGTTGTTTTTCCAAAGAGATATTTCCATTGTCTTCTTTTTTCATTCTTTTGACTTTAGTTCATTGTGTCTTGATTTCTCATAAAGTCATTAGCTTCCATTTGTTCCATTCAAATTTTTAAGAAATCATTTAGTTCAGTGATCCTTTGGCCCTCCTTTTCCATTTGGCCAGTTCTGCTTTCTAAGGCATTATTCTCTTCATTGGCTTTTTGGACCTCTTTTACCACTTACCCTAGTCTGTTTTGCAAGGTGTTATTTTCTTCCATTTTTTTGTGTATCTCCTTTACCAAGCAGTTGACTTTTTTCATGATTTTCTTGCATTGCTGTCACTTTTCTTCCCAATTTTTCCTCCACCTCTCTTACTTGATTTTCAGAATCCTTTTTGAGCTCTTCTATGATCTGAGACCAATTCATATTTTTCTAAGACTCTTTGGATGCAAGAATTTTGACTTCTTATCTTCCGAGTGATTGTTTAATCTTTCTTGTTACCATACTAATTTTCTATGGTCAGCAATTTTTTTCTGTTATTTGCTCATTTTCCCAGCCTATTTCTTGACTTTTAACTCTTTGTTAAAGTAGGGCTCTGCTTCCCAAGTAGAGGGTGCACTGTCCCAAGCTTCAGGGTTTTGTAGCTGTTTTCAGAGATACTTCTAGGAACCTATAAGTTTTCACTTCTTGCAAGGTGGTATGATCTAAAGAGATGTGTTTACCACTGTGAGCAACCACAAGCACTCTTTTCTTCCTTAGAACCACATGGAGGGTCTCTGCCCCACTGTAGCCACAAGTTCTAGTATGCTGGTGCTACTTGTTGCCCTCGGACTGCGACCCAAGACTTCAACTGAATCTAAGTATGGGAAAAGTAACTAAATCCTGCCTTAGTGTTAGCAAAGAGACTCCTGTAATCTCCTTTTGACCAGTTGTTCAACCCCCTTACCATCTGTGGGCTGAGAGGTTTGGAAGCAGCTATTGCCACTGCTGATTCAATGGGTCCCAAGGACTACTTCTGGTTTACTGGGACCTGATACACGCTGGCATGGCCTGGGCTGGACTGCAGTCCTCTCTGTCCCTGGTGCAACAAACCTTTCCTGCCAACCTTCTAATTTGTTTTCCTGAAAAATTGTTTCACTCTGTATTTTTTGTGGGTTCTGTCACTCCAGAATTTGTTTAGAGTCATTATTTAAAGGTATTTGGAGGGGTCTGGGGGAGAGCTCAGGTGAGTCCTTACCTTAACTCAGTCATCTTGGATCTGCCTCTTCTAATGTTTTTAAATAATGACTTTTTGTCTTGTTAAAGTCAGCTAACTGACTCTCACCTTGTCCCCATTCCCAGATACATGAATTGCCTGTTGTTGACTAGACATTATCACTCCCAACCCCAGATCATTTTGTAAATGTCCCAAACTCCTTCTTCCAGAGATTCCCAAGCTTTCTCTATGGATTTTCACTTGTTATATAAAGCAACTTATCTAGTTTAACTGAGATGTCCTTAACCCCTTCCACCTTCAACTTGGCCATTACCTCTTAGCTCTCTATATAAAACCTGCTCCCAGCTCCCTCCATGGGTACCCCAGCACTTGCTGTGTGATACCCTGAGATGCAACTCATTTGTCCTGATGAAAGACCTCCATTTTGATATCTTACCCTTGAATTCAGATTGACAGATTGATCTAGTAAAAAAAACTTTCAAATAAACATCTGAGGGGGCTCATGAACTGATTTTGAGAGGATATTTACCTGGATTGTCTTGAACTTGGGATAGCTTTCAGGGGGACCACAACTAAGCAAGGGCCTGAGTACAACTACCAAAGAAAAGGGCTCTGGACTTGGACTCAAATAATTTGGCATCAACTTTTTCTTCTGTTCTGTTTTTCCTAGATGACCTTGGACAAGTTGTATTTCCTCTATGGGTCTCAGCTTCTTCATTTGTAAGGAGGAAGGGGCTAAAGGAAGGATTTCCAAGATCCCTTCCAGTTCTAAATCCTAAGTATACAGTAGTATGGTAAACTTTTCCCAAGCAGAAACTTCATTTTTTTTTGCCTCTTTGTGTCCTCAGTGATTGATACAATGCCTTTCATAGAGTTGGAACTTAATAAATGCCTTTTTGAATTGACTTCCATTGAATTTCACCTCCCCCAAAAAGATATTGTTAAAATGCCACTCTGCCTGCTGTCCCTCCTCCACACCCCCAAGAGGGAGACACCATGAGGTAGAATTAGGACACATGGAGAGGTGGAGGTAAGAACTAGAAGGTAGACTGTCACTTCTCAGTATTACTAATGGCCAGTCTTATCCCCAGTACTAAAACAAATTTATTGAACTCTTGACAAAACTCTCTCCCCCAGTCTCTTTCTCCCTGTAGGTGGAGACTTCCTTGATCTGTTTCATACCAGTCTTCTCTCTACAATCTCCTTCCAACCAAAGCATCAGGAATCCTTTCTTGTTCAAGGACCACCCACTATGGACTGTCTCGCCCAAACCCTCCTTGGCATCACCACAACACTCCTCAATGAGCTGCACTGACCCTTGAGGTCAGGCAAGTAGAGTTTCCAGCTCTCTAAGTCTGATTGGATTTCTATCTCTCTGTGTTCCACTGACTGCAGCCTGGTTGGAGTTGAGAGGTAAGGGCAGCTCAGCTCCAATTTGTATTCTAGGCTACCACCTCAGGATCGGCATCCCTATCATTCCCTTTATCTCAATGCATCAACCCCCTCAATTCATTGGTTAAAAAGTCGCCTCAATTTCTTTAGGCTGAAGGAATTGTGAGAATATTTTCTCTCCCTGAACTAACTCTGTGGCCTTAGGCAGATTAGTTTGCTTCTCTGATTCTCAGTTTCTGCATTAAAGGAAATAACCAGATTTGGAATTAGAAGACTTCCTATTCAGTTCTGGCTCAGTCATTGTCTCTGGGTGAATAAACTGTCATAAACTATGCCTTCTCCCATAGGTCTCAGTTTCCTTATTTATGACATGAAGGGTTGGATAAGGGCCTCTGAGGTCCTATCTAACTTAGTATCTATGATCATTTGAGCCTGTTACTAGGGTTGTTGTCTTTTGTACTTGAAAAAACCAAAATGACATCAAGATATTGGGGTCAAGGTACAGCATGTCTGACTGTGGCTGATCAGACCAACAAGAACTCAGAAGTCTCTATCACAGGGTGGGCACTTAGAAAAGAAATCCTATAACTAGATTATATCTAAGGACCCTCCCAGATCTTGCTTTTTTGCTCTATATTTTGAGGTTCCTAAGTAGTACAGTGAATAGAGCACTGGATCTGGAATCAGGAAGATTCATCTTTATGAGTTTAAATATGGCCTTGGATACTTACTACCTGTGTGACCCTGGGCAAGTTGCTTAAACCCATTTGCCTCCTTTTTCTTATCTGTAAAATAAGCTGGAGAAGGAAATGGCAAACCGCTCTAGGATCTTTGCCAAGAAACCCCCAAATGGGGTCACAACGAGTTGGACATGACTAAATAGTAACCATATATATATATATATATATATATATATATATATATACATATATACACATATATATATATATATATGTGTATATATATATATATATATGTACAGAGTCTATAATTCTATATTTCTCAACTTCTGTATTTTGAATGGGAATGTGGAGAATCTATTATTCCCCACCTAACTATGTTCAGTTTCCATTAGTCTTAATGGGCAAAATTGTTAGGCCTTTTCACTATAATTCTTTATTTGAGAAATTCCCTCTAAAGGCATGAGAAGAAATGCTTGGCCCTATTTCATCACTCTCCTTTCCTTCACCACCATCAAATCACCTAGAAATTTAATTTTTCGTTGAATTTTTCCTCTACCGTCCAGGTCAGGATTTATGTTCTTATCATGCACAGACCATTTTAATAGACTCTCCATTGGTCTCCTTGTCTCCAGATTTTCCTCTTTTCAACTCATTCTCCACGTAGCCACTGAAATCATCTTTCTGACAACATATCTTCCCTGCTCTAAAGACTTCAGTGGCCCCCAATTGCCTATAGGATAAAATATACATTCCTCTGATTGCCATTTCAATCCCTCCACAACCTGACTCCAACTCACCCTTCTCATCTCATTTCCTATTGCTCCACTTAACACATTTGTGTCCCACTCCAATGTAGCTGTTCTCCACACTTGACGTTTCCTTCTCTTGCCTTTCTACGTGGGCACAACTCTTCACCAATACTTGAAATGTACACCCTTCTTATCTCCTCCACTCTGAATGCGTATCTTCCTTCAAGGCATAACTTCCTTTCCTTACCTATCACACCACCCACCTAGTGGGGATCCCTAGTCAATTCAATTGCCTTATTTTTATCTCCCTAGCCTTCAGAACAGAGATATCCTGTTTTCATTTTTGTCTCCCCAGAACCAAACACAGTGGCTAAGATTGTATAAACTCAACACATATTTACTGAATTTAAAGAATCTAGAGCCAGAAGAAAAATTAGAGCTCATCCAACTTAACACCCTCAATTTTTCAGATGGAGAAACTGAGGCCCAGAGAAGGCAAGTGAAAGAAGTCATCTAACCCAACCCATCGATGGATGCAGGAAGACACTATAAAGCATCCCTGGCAATTGATCATCAAGAGTCTATTTGAAACCAGGGATCTACTTCTTACATTGTGTATTCTCAGCGGGAATGTTGGGAATCAATCTTTTTCTGAAATTTTTTTTCAATTTTTTATTTTATCTTATTTATTCTTTGTTCCATTTCCCCGAGTCCTATTAGGTAGGAGTGGTCTGCCTTTTAACTGAAATTTATCATTTGAGAAATGATAAATTTTCATCTAGTGATGGAAAGCTCACTACCATGTCAATGATTCTGTTTAATTTTTAAGACATCATTGCTTTTTCTTCTCTTTGCTTTGTTTCTCTTCTTTTATCCTCTCTTCTTTCTCTTCTTTCCATATTTTCTCTTCTCTCTTCCTTTCATTATGTTCTCTTTTCCTTCTTTCCTTCCTTCTTTCTCTCTTTTTTCTCTGTCTTTTTCTCTCTTTCTTTTTTCTTCCTTCCTTCCTTCCTTCCTTCCTTCCTTTTTTCCTTCTTCCTTCCTTCCTTCCTTCCTTCCTTCCTTCCTTCCTTCCTTTCTTTCTTTCTTCCCCTTATCTTATCCAGGTAGGAAGCACAGCAACTGCTAATATCCTAATACCACTAGTGCTTAGCATGAAATCTTTGATCTGATTGATTTCCAACCTGACCTCATTTGCCTCTCCTTAGGCAACCTGGTGGTGTCCTTGTTCCCAGGAACTTGACACTTTGGTAGCGGGCAGTGCAGTTGTCCAATTGGCTTTAGTCTTACTGCAGCTTAGAACTCTCAAACTCAATTTATTCATTAACTTCAGCCTCCCCCATTAGTAGAGATTACAGATTTGTACCACCACTTTTCAAAAATAAACATCCTGGTTGTTTTGTTCTAAGGTTCTTCCCTTATCTGATATCCCATGTTTCAAGTTCCCTTCTACCACTGATATTCTATGTTCTAAGGTCTCTTCTATCTCTACTATTCCACATTCTAAGGACCCTCCAAATTCCAAAGTCCCTTTTGCATATGCCAGCCTGTGTTCTATATTTTATGTTAAATTAAATTCTGCCTGTCTTTCTTCAGCACAACAGAAGTGAAAGCCCCAATGAGTCTGCAGAAAGGAGAAAAATAATCACCCTGGTTGTTCGGACAAGGGTTGTGCAGACTGTTTAAAGTGATTATCAGGATGATACCATGACAGCCTTTCTCAGTGCAGAGTGTGCCCCAAAGAAGTGTGTTTTCCTGTGCCAGCGCAGTGAAGGTAACTTCCTTTTGACACTGAGTGTGGGCTCTGCCTAAGACCTCACACCCTCTCCATCAGCAGAATAGTTTGCAGCTTCCCTGAGCCTTCCACCTTTTTCATTTGGATTTTGAAGTATCTCTGCCCTTGCCAGCCTGGGAGGGAAAATATTTCCTCATCCTGTTTTGGAGACAAGAAAGAAGAAAAAACCCTCACCATCCAATCCATTGATGTTTGCAGAGGTGCAGGACTAAGTTTCCTTGGAAACAGTGGCTGCTCTTCTCCTGGCCTGGGAAACATACTCCCTCCTTTTTTGGCCAGAACTCTTTCAAAGAAAACATTGTTAGTGTTTATTTTCCCTTTGTCTCCTCCATCCCTCTCCATTCCCACCCCTGTGACCAGGTTACTGCTCTGCTTGCTCCCTGGACCCTCCAACCTTTGCAGCTTGCCACTTAGTGGAGAGGACTGATGGAAAGACCTCTGTCTGAAGCTTGGCGGCTCCTGTGCAGGCAGAAATGAGGATGTATGCATGCTAATGCTGAAATACATTGGCAAGAAGCTCCTGGCTCCCCATTACTGATAAGGAATTCAGGTTATAGCATGGTATAAAAACTACAACAGCAACAAACCTATACTGGACTCAGACCTGGAGAGCTACAGAAGTAGCAGAATATGAATACTCCAGTGGGATAAGGATCATGATATTATGGTGATAGTGACTCTTGGGTTAGATCTGGGAGTGGCCTCAGAAACTAACTAGTTTAACCTCCGTGTTTTACTGAGGGAGGAACTGAGATACGTAAGGAGACTTGACTCCATTATAAATACTGCCATCATCAACCAAATGCATTTATCAAGCATCTATTATGTGCTAGATGATAAGAACAAAAAAACCTAATCTGTTCTCATTTGTAGGAATCCTCCCTCCACATCCCCTCACACCTTAGTAAACAATCTTCATAAAACTTCATGTGTGCTCCATCTCTAATGTTCTCATCAAATAATATTGTATGTTAGAGTCATTCACATATGTTATTTTCTATCCTTATTAAACTGCAAGGGCAGGTATGGTCTCATCTAATCTTTTCATCTCTCCCAGCACTAAGGACAGACAGGATGCTATGCACAGCAGCAGCAGCAGCAGAACCACCACCCCCACCACCGTCATCATCATCCATTTTTATAGAACCATGTGCCAGGTAGCCTGCTAAGCACTTTAAAATAATTATCTCCTCTAGTCCTCTCAATCCAAACCTAGGTCTTTCCTAACCCTAGTTTTGTTTATCTCATTTTACAGATGAGGAAAATGAGACTTAGGCTGTATAAGTCCATCTAGCTGGGAAACAGCAAAAGCTAAATTGATGCCAAATCTTCCAACTCTAAGTTCCATGTCTCTTCCGTATCATGTGTTTGCTAGGTCAATGGGGAAAACTACTTTTGTTTCATCTTTATTGAAATTTTTTCAAAAATATCTGATTTAGTAAGTATAGGCTAATGAGTATAACTGATTCTTTTTGTGATGAACAAATAGTCCCAGGAGAATTAAGATATCTGAGATCATGTACCATTGTCATTTTTTTGTCTTTTACAACTCTTTCTCCTCCTGGACACCCTTTCCTCTTTTAGTTTCCATGGCACTGCTCTCTCTTGGTTCTCTTCCTACCTGTCTCATCACTCCTTCTAAGTCTCCTTTGCTACTTCATCTTCCTCTGTGGGTGTATCCCAAGGATCTGTTCTCCACTAGCTTCCCTTATCCCCACACACTCTCACATGATAACCTCATCAGTTCTCATGACTTGGATTTTTGTCTCTTTGCAGATGACTTTCATTCTCTATCTCTAACTGTAGTCACTTTCATGAGCTCCAACTGCACATTTTCAGCCATTTGAAATTATAAACTGGTTGTCCCATAAGCCTTTCAAACTCGGTATACTCAAAATGGATTTTTTATCAACTCCCCCAAACCTATCCTTCATTTGAACTTTCCTATTAATAATGAGCATATATCACAATCCTTCTAGTGACCCAAATTTGCAGCAGTGGTGTCATCCTTCAATCCACCTCTCACCCCATATCTCCAATCAGTTGCCAAATAATTTCATTTCTATCTCATATCTATTACATTTTCCCTTTTCTCTATTCTTATAGCCACAACCTCCGTTCAGGTCCTATCATCTCCAACCCAGACTAGTGCAATAGGTTTCTTATTGGTCTCAATTGCCTCAAATCTTTTCTGTTTCCAATCAGCTATCCACATAGCTGCCAAAGTGATTGATGATGTCATTCTCCCTATTCAATAAACTCCAATGGCTTTCTTTTGCTGCAGGCTCAAATAGAAACTCTTCTGTTTGACATTTAAAACCCTTTAAAAATTTGCCCTAAATTACCTTTTGTTATATGATGTTTCCTTTCTTGCTTTCTGTCAGGCAAACAAGCCTTCTTATTGTTCCTCATATATTACACTCTATCTACTGTTTCTATACCTTGATTCTGGCTGTTTCCATTATTAGAATACACTCCTACCTCACCTCCACCTCTTAAAATCCTTTACTTACTTCAAAACCCTGGTTGAGTGACACATTCTCCAAGAATTTTTTTCAAACCCCACCCCCACCCCAGCTACTGGCACTCTCTACCTGAACATTTACCTTGTGTTTTTTGGGGCGGAGGGTGTTCCTACTTATATATGTGTTGTCTCCAGATATAGGTTGTGAGGGCCTTGATTGAAGGGACTGTTTCACTGATGCCTTTATATTTCCAGTGCCTGGAACACTGTAAAAACTTAATAAATATTTGTTGATTGACTAGCTGGTAGACAATGACAATTCAACTGCATGTAATAATCTGGGCAATACAAATTCTTCATCCCCTTTATTTGTGTGAATATATGATAGTCAATATCTTAGGAATGATGCTATTCATAATAATAACTTCTTATTCAATACTTCAATCCATGATTTCATTTTTAGGCATATTCTCTCCACCACTGCAGTTGCAACCCTTCAGTTAATTGGTGTGTCTAAATACAGTACTTCACCTAGAGAGGCACAGATAAGCAAACCCATAAGGGAATTCCATTTTATTGAAGGATGCATGAGGTATTTAAATGTATCTTTGTGAACAGCAGGGTAAACAGAGGCACATACAAAGATAGGGGGAGGGAGAATCTAGCTATCGTTGGACAATTTCCTTAATCATTCATTTTAAGGCATCAGTACAATGGGGAAGAGTGTTGGATTTGGAGTCATAGGACCTGGATTAAAAATTCAGGATTTTTACTTACTACTTGTATGAACAAGTCATTTTAACTCCTGTAGGCCTCATTTTTCTCATCTGTAAAATGAGAGGATTAGGCTAGAATATTTGCATGGTCCTTTCTGTATCTGAATCTATGCCTGTGATCTCTTGAACTTGTGCCAAGTCAGGCACTCAGAGTAGGCTCTCCTAGTGAGATGGAGGAGGGGCAAGTGCCAATCTAACCATTAAGCCTTCAATGCTTAGTCTTTATAAAAAGCTGCCTAAAGCTCACTGGGATGTTGAGGATAAGACTGTGGCTTAGTACACACAGCTGCCAGAGATCTGTGTGTGACCATTGCAGACACTGATTTCAGAACCTGAATAGCAGCTTATGGATTTGGACCATGGACAGCACCTACTTAACATTAATTGGTACACACACACACACACACACACACACACACACACACACCCTTCATGTCTATGAACAGTACAGTAGAAAGCTCCTTAGCTTTTAAATCACTTCCTTTGATCTCCTTAGCCTGACTGGATTACTTGGGATTCCCTCTTCTTGACCTCAGGCCTCTGTGTATTCACATTTTCTCCAATGTTTTAAACAAGGGGCAGCAAGTTAGCACAATGGATAAAGCTCTGGGCCTGGGTTCAGGAAGACCTGAATTCAAATCCAGCCTTAAATGCTTATTAGCTGTATGACCTTGGGCAAGTCACTATACCTGTTTGCCTCAGTTTCCTCATCTGTAAAATGAGCTGGAGAAGGAAAGGACAAATCACTCTAGTATCTTTGCCAAGAAAATCCCAAACAATTGAGATAACTAAACAACCATAACAATGTTTTGAATAGATTTTCCTCCTTTCCACCTTTCCTTCATCATCTTAGCCTGTTGAAAATCCTCTTTTGATTAGGCCTAGCTCAGTATCCACTTTCTCCATGAAGTTTCCCTTGATCCCTAAGCTAAAGGAATGCCTGCCCCCATCCTACTCCAATATTTTATATTTTATCCCTCTCTGACTTGTCTTAGGCACATTCCACATTATATCTTGTAGTCAAATCAACAAACATTTATTAAGCATTGACTATGTGGCCAGAACTGTCCTAAGCATCAGAGATACAAATGAAAGCAAAAAGAAAAATGAGCCCTGTTCTTGAGGAGCTTATATTCCATTGAAGGAAGTTAACATCCAAAAGTAAGTTGAAAAATGTTTGTTGGCGTGGGGGGTGGGGGGTGAGTAATCTGCATAAAGGCATGGTGGAAAGAGAAATCCAGAGACATAGGAGTGGGACCCAGAAAGGAATGAAGAAGTAGACATCACCAGCCTAGAGTCCTTCCTATATTGGAAGTTAAAGGAGGAAACTACTAGTGAGAGGTAGAGGCCTCAGGGGCTGAGAGGTGAAAAGTAATGTGGTGAAAGGAAAACATCTGGAGAGTCGGGAGTGAGGTCCAGAGAAAAACAGAGGGCTAAGGACAGCTGGCCTAGGGGCGCTTCCTTAAAAGGAAATATTCACTTACTATAGTAGTTTGCATATATTCCTCAACTACTTATTAAGTTATTAAAATAAATGACTGAAAAATATTCACTAAGTAATATATTCCAGGCAAGTTTTGGTGAGAGAAAGGAAGGGAAGGAATGAGGGAAGAGAGAGAGACAGAGACAAAGAGAGAGAGAGAAACAGGGAGACAGAGAGAGGGAGGGAGAAAGAGAGAGAGAAGAGAGAGAGAGACAGAAACAGAGAGCCAGAGAGAGAGAGAGAGAGAATCTCTGAAAGGAAAGGCAAGACATATAGGGAAGTGGTGGCCAGGATGAAGAGCTTGGTTTGGCGAGCCACAGAGATGAGAATTTGATCCACAGGGCAGTCAATTGAGACATCCTTTCCAGAAGCAATAGTACTATTGATCTGATTGCTGTTCCAAGAACAAGAGATAGAAAGCAGTGACAAAGTGGTTGGGGAGATGGGTGAAAGTAGGCTACATATGCACTGGCAGAAAGATACAAAGACAACCTGGATAGACAGATGGCTGCGTGGATATCAAAGCAATGCATGGCTTGGGTTCCAGGACCAAAAAGATGTGGTGGGCTGGATGTACTAGTTTTCACTCAATCAGTCACCAATGTTTGTGGAAACTTTTTCCCCTCGATATAGGTTGCAGTCCCTTCTTTATGCCTTAGAATCTAGACTTCATGGGTCACTGTTTTCAAAAGAGCTATTCTCTGGAGTCCTACTCGGACAACAGACACACAATCCATCAAAAGTCCTGTACTCAAAGCCTTTCCACTTTGATCGCATCTGCCAGAGCTTGTGCTCCACAGATGGAGCTTCCAAGAATCCAGGATTATTTCCATCTCCCTATGAAGGATAAGAGAATTTTATGGTAATAATATTAATATCATGTATATAATAGCACTTTAAAGCTTATAAATTCAGAGCTGGAAGGGACCTTAAAGACCATCTAATACAACTCCCTAATTTCACAAATGAAGAAACTAAGCCCAGAACTTTAACTGACTTGTCCAAGGTCACAGAGGTAGTAAATGCAGGAGTCAAGATTAGAACTCAAGTGCCCAATCTTTAACATCAATATTCTTTCCCTTGTGTCATGTTTACAAAGCATTGAACTACAAACAGATCTGTTCAGGCTCTCAAAGCTAGGGGATTATCCTTTTTCATTGTTGTGTTCCCAGAGCTATGTGCATAGTAGGTAGACTATCAATGTTTGAGGATGTAAACTGTACCAAGAATGTTCTTTCCTTTCACTCAGGGAGACATCCTGGATTGCTAGTTAATATCTGGAAAACTGAGAAGATTGGACTACAGAAATTCCCATGGTGACAAATTCATGTTTTCAAGGTTTAGATGTTCTTGAATTAATTTAAATAATCAGTTTTGTTTCATTTTTCATTAGTATTATTTTTTATTTCTTCCTCAGGTAGCACTTTTCCCCCCCCTTCTACTTATGATCATTGTGTAACACCTAGTGCTAAGGCCTACCTTACAAGTGGCCTGTTCTAATGGAGTGATGTTAGGGGTTTCTAGTAATGGTATCCTCAGACCTTAGATGCCATCTCCACCATCCAAACACATGTCCTTTGATGATCTAGCATGAGCTAATCTAAAATTAAACCATTAGAAACTTGCTCTTTTAGTTTGTTTTTTTTTAGGTCTTTGATCAGTAAAGCCCCTTTCAGCTCTAAATAGTTTCTTCTAATATTCCCTCAATTCAATTAAATAGACATGTATCAAGTGCCTACTAACTGACAGACTCTGGGGATACAAAGACAAAAGCAAAAAGTTAAAAAGTTTCCCTAGCAAACTCACCAAGGGATATGATATGATATATAAACAGTTCTATCACATCATATCCTTTATGCAGAATTATTTGAAGAAGTTGGAGGGAACATTAATAACTTATCAGGAGGGGAGCTGTCAACAAAGGCTTCTAAAAGTGGCACCTGGAAAGAGCTTGGAGTAAGAATGTACAAAGGCATACAAGTGGGAGATGGGACTCTGAATGTGGGAAATAGCCAGCAAGTCTGATTGTCTGGAATGTGGAAAGGGGGAGGAATAAGAAAGAAGCCTGGAAAAGTTGGCTGGAGAGAAACTGTAAAGGGCTTTAAATTCCAAGCTGGAGAGCTTGTATTTTATACTGCTAGTGCTAACATTTTATATTTTGTGCCAAGATTTTGTTCTAAGATTCTACTGTTTGATACTCTATATTCTAAGGTCCTTTACACCTCTGCCATGCTTCTGTTTCAAAGATCATGAAATCATTGGCTCTAGGGCTGAAAATGTTCCCAGTAATCTAGTTTCCAAATCCCTTTCCCCTGCCCATTTTACAGCTGAGAAAGCTGAGACCCCAGGAAGTTAAGTGGCTTGCCCAAGGATTTGAACCTGGACTTTCTCATTGTACTAGGTTTCCATGTTACTATTCTATGCTCTAATACTTAGAATTGTAGAATAGCTTAACATAGTTTGAACCAATTAAGGAGCTTCCATGAAATTGTTTTTTTCCCCCACTGGGTATGACATCAGTTGAAATTAGTTAGGGTTGAGTGAACAAGTAGGTTCTTATGCCTTCCCTAAGAACGGTACTTGGCACAGGTCTTAAATAAATGATTATGCAATTGGATCTGCCAAATATGAATAACCTTTTCTACATCTACCAAGGTACAGCTGGAAGCTGGAAGCCAACTTGTTCAGTCCTCTCATTTTACAGATGAGGAAATTGAGGCCCGGGAAAATTAAGTGACTTGCCCAAGGTCACACAGGTAGTAAGCATAAGAGGTGAAAAGAATTATGCCAAGTGCTTGCTGAGCAGCTGATCATTTCTACTTAAAGTTTGTAAGGTCCTTCCATCACAATCCCATTAGGAAGTATGAGGATTTTTATTTTAGTTTACAGATGGTGAAACAGAGGACCAGGGAGATTACTTGGCTATATTGCCACAAACCTTTTCACCAGTTTCCTGAAACTAATAACAGCAATGACTCACCTTGCCTGTACTGTAAGGTTTACAAATGGTTTTCTTCACAATAACCCAGTGATGTAGGTAGTACAAGATTGAATTATTATTTTTTCAGAGAAGAAGAAGTAAAAGACAGCACAGAAGTCTAGAAAGACTTGCCCAAGACACATGGGGAATGAGGCTCCAAATTGGTGGTCAAACCTAGGGCTCCTCTAGGCTAGACCCTCCCTGCGGCTTGGTTCTACGGAGGAGTTGAACAGGACTCCAATTGTGTCCTTAGGAAGTCATTATCTGAATAGAAGGAATTGTTGAAAGCTTTGATTGGTCATGATTTTGAGCTTTGGCCCTTGGTATCTCTCCACTTATACTTTCCAGGGGAGAGTACCCTTTCTTTACAGAGGGGCTATGTTTTGGGGGGACTTTTCATTGAATAATGCCATGTCATCTTCCACATGTCAGCTCCTTTGAGCTTTACAGAAACCCATACAGGCATATGTGCAAGTTTGACTATTCCTAGGGAAACTTCAGAAGAGACACTTTCACAATATCAATAACTGAGTTTTACACTTTAGAGAAAGAAATAAAACCCGGAGCCTGTTAGCTTAACATGCTTGAAGTTGGGAAAAAAACCTCAAGTGAGAGGAAGTGCCAGGGATGCCAACACTCGCTTACCTTGCCAGCTCTATGCAGGGATGGAAGAGTTTGCCTGATGTGGTGGAAAAGTCTAGTTTGCTTTTTCTTTGTGTCCCCAGTGCTTAGCATGGTAAGTGCTCAATAAATACTCATTGATTGACTGATAATGAATTGATTCAAGAAGTCCTGGTTCTGGTGCGGATTCTATTACTAACTCATTTGGGTGGCTTTGGGCCACCACTAGTACCTTCACTTCTCTGGACTTCAGTCTCCTTGTCTATAAAATGAAGATATTGGACTAAATTGTCTCTAAAGTTCCTTTGAACTCTGAAATTCTTAGGTCTAGGTTCTCAGATCTTTCACCGTCATGAAATTCTGTGTTCTGAGGTTCCTTGTGGCTCTAGCATTCTCTATTCCGAAATCTCTTCTAACTCTGACATTGTATGTCCAAAGTTCTCTCCCAGTTATGATAGTTTGGCTTCCAAGGTCCCTTCCAGATCTGACATTATATGGTCTAAGATTTCTCCCAGCTGTGATAGTTTGTGTTCTAAGGTCCCTTCCAGATCTGACATTCTAGGAAAGGTATTGACAAGCTTTCCAGAGGAGAGCAACCAGAATCACAAGCAGACTCAAGACCATGCCATAGGAGGCTTGGTTGAAAGAATTGTTGATGTTGGAAAATGAGTCGTCAGATGTTATAGAGGGGATTCCTGTAAGGTACAGATTAGACTGGATGCCCTCTGAGGTCCCTTCCAATTCTGAGATTCCAACCCTGCCACCGTACAGCTGAAGACCTTTTTCCATCTCTACCATCTAACTTCTTTATTTTTTTCCATTAAAACAATCAATTCTTTATTATTAATATCTAACTTCATACATAATATTTATCAGTGATTTCAAGACATAGTAAAAATTTTCAAAATAATCATAGTGTATAAGTGCAAAACAAGTTTACTATATATAACAATATATAATATTAATTATTAGCTAACATTATGTAGTGCTTTTCATACGTCAGGCACTTGCTTAAACGCTTTGATCCTCAAAAAACCCTTGGAGAGATGTGCTATTATGTAAAACTTTATATATTTTCTCTATGAGCCCTTAGATGTTCCCCAGAAACATGCATAGATTCAACTTGCTATTTCAACTTCTCTATGGCCAATATTTCAGAAAACCTCAATATATGGGATTGTCCTTTGGATGTATTTGTTTTCCATGGAGTTCATGACTATGTATCTTCCAGACAAGAGTTGTGTTTATCTTTTTTTTGGAAGGTCACCCTTCTAATCTTTCAATCTTAATGGAAACAATATGCTTTCTGCTTAGACCTTTTTGGTTTCATATTTTTCTTCCTAATCAGGAGTTGTCCTGAGTGATTAGAGAGGTCCACTATATCTATTCTCTTGACTTTCTCTCCTCATAGCTTGTAGATATCTCAAAATATTCTAATCCAGAGTGTGAAGTTGGGTCTTCCAATTCCAAATTCAATTCTGTTTTCTCTATGCCACACTTCTGGATTCTAGCTCCTTTCTCACCTGACCAGGCTGGGTTTCCTTAGCCAGTTGCTTAGCTTCACTAGGCTTTAGTCTCCTCCTCTTTAAAGACTTCAAGGTTCCCAGCTTCAGATCTATGATCCCATGACATACCCTCTTTCTTATTTATTGGCATGGTAAGGATTTAATTATTGAGACACTTTCATACTCAACTGTGACAAATTCCTTTTTAAAGTTTGAGATTCCATCTAAGTACTTTAGAACGCAGAAAGTTAGAATGTCAAAGGGCCTTAGAACACAGACTCAAGGTTCCAGGATATTCAAGTGGCATGGTACTCATTAAATATGATAAAACATTCAAACTTCTGTTAAATTTTATTTTTTTATTTTTAAAATTATTTTATTTGTTTTTAGTGTTCTACAATTACTTCCTTATATCTTAAATATTTTCTCCTACCTCCCTACTCCCTCCCTGAGACAGCATACAATTTTATATGGGTTCTACACATAAATTACTATTATATACATTTTCCCCTTAGTCATGTTGCATAGAAGAATTAAAATGAATGGGAGAAATCATAAAACAAAACGAAACATAATACAAAAGAAAATGATCAAATTCCATAGTTCTTTCTCTGTGGATATGGAAGGCATTTTGTCTCAAGAGATAATTGGGAATTTTTTAAGTCCTTGCATTGCAATGAAGTACTAAGTCTGCCAGAAAAATTCCCACTGCAGTTGTTACTGTGTACAAAGTTCTCCTGGTTCTGCTCCTTTCACTCAACATCAGTTCATATACGTCTTTCTGGGCCTCTCTGAAGTCTTCCTATTTATCATTTCTTATAATACAATGGTATTCCATGACATTCATGTATCACAATTTATTCAGCCATTCCCCAATTGATGGTCATTCCCTTGATTTCCAATTTTGGGCCACCACAAAGAGAGCTGCTATAAATATTTTTGTACATGTGGGACCCTTTCCCATTTTTGTGATCTCTTGGGGATACAGTCCTAGAAGCGATATTTCTGGGTCAAAGGGTATGCCCATTTTTGTAGCCCTTTGGACATAGTTCCAAATTGTTCTCCAGAATGGTTGGATGATCTCACAGCTCCACAACAATGTATTAATGTTCCAACTTTCCCACATCTTCTCCAACATTTATCATCTTCCTGTTTTGTCTTATGTTAAATTTTAATACAGCCAACACTTATTATGCATGTATCTTTAATACATGTTTATTGATTGGTTATAGAGTACTATATCTGGTGCTATAAAATCTGGGTAATAGCGTACAGACTGGTCACATATTGCAAAGACTATCAGAAGAAGCCTTGAGTTGCAGTGTCTGGGTGATCAGAGTTTCTAGTGTTATCTCAGTAACAGACCAGAGTACATAACTGGATTCATGAGAGGTGCCCAAGTCCAGCAAATTGAGGGGTTGTCTGATCATCTCTTCTATAATACAATGAAATTAGAGAGACAAATCAAAATACTATGTATTTTAGTCTTTGTTTTAGATGATTATTACTAATAACAGATCGCATTTAATAAGGTGCTTTGAGATTTGCACAGCACTTAATATATTTCATTTTATTCTCACATCATTTTTGAAGTAGATTAGTAACATGACATCATTTTATTGAGGAAAAAACTAAGACTAGGAAGAATCAATTTAAACTCTGACTTTTTGAGTTCACATCCAGCTCTATTCGATGCTTATTCACATGTGGGTAATAGAGTTTACTGAGGACAGCTCTTCACTGAAGCATGTGGAGTGGACCTCCCTAATGGCCCCTTTTACTTATGAACTAGCACATTTCATGATGGAAAGAACATTGGACTTGTAGTCAGAGGGCCTGGGTTCAAGTCAAAGTTTTGCCTCTTAGTGTCTACTTGATCTTGGGGAAACTCCTTCTTTCTGGGTCTCAGAATATGTAAAATGAGAAATTTGAATTAGATGATCTCTAAGTTCCTTCAACTAGGTGTGTAGTGGAAAGAGTGCCAGGCCTGGAGTCAGGAAGATTCACTTTAATGAGTTAAAATCTGGCCTCAGACATACTTACTAGCTGTGTGACCCTGAGCAACTTGCCGAATCCTGCTTACCTCGGTTTCCTCATCTGTAAAATGAGCTGGAGAAGAAAATATCAAACCACTCCAACATCTGCCAAGAAAACCCCAAATGGAGTCACAAAGAGTCAGACACGACTGAAACAACTAAACAGTAGAAGTCCCTTCCAGATCTAACATTAGATGAGCCTAACAAAATACATACGTGATTTCAATAGCCAATGAGTTGCTTAGCAACCCCATTTCTCTTCCGCAACCAAAGCTGTGATGACCTGGTGGGTGAGATGAACCGGTAGCTGTTCCTTCTCATTTCATTACTAGACAGTAAGTTCCCTGAGGACAAGCCATTTTTGTTTTTATATCCTTAGCCCCACACAAAGTATCTTTTCTGTAGTAGGTGCCTAATAAATACTTGGTGAATTATTAAATTGTATTGCCTCTGAGGCTATATGAATCCTGTACTATTGCATGCAACAAGAGTTGTCCAACTATTTTCATTCATCTACCTCTACCTCCTAAGGTTTTGCTAGGAGGCTCAAAAACATGAAAGGGCCTACTTCTGGGGAAGAATCTTTTAACAAAGTAACTCAGTGTTCTTGGAAGGCATTCCATGTATTTGAAAGCACTTGGTACCCTGAAGAATCCCATCTTCCCACCTAGAATTCTTTCCCCTGTCTTGTTCATCTGCTTATTGAAATCCTAACCAAGGCACGAGTTTCATGCCACTCAAACCTGTCAGGAAGGCAGAAAGATCCATCACCTCTGAAGATACCTTTTGTCTCTTGCTTTCTCTGCTTCTCCTCTTTAACCACAGGCCACCAAGAATCCAACCAGGCTACCTGATGGCTCATATAACTTATATGAGATAGAGGTCATCAAGTCTATTTCATTCAGTGAGATGAAGGATCACAAGGCCTAACCATCTGTCCAGCTTTTCTAACTTCCAGATGCCTGGTGCTATTTTCTACTCCATTTTGCTCCAAAAAGGAGAGAAGTTCTAAGCAGAACAATGCCCAAAGAGCAATCAAACTGTGCATACTCTTTGACCCAGCAATACTTCTAAGCGGATGTATCCCAAAGAGACCATGAAAAAGGGGAAAGGACCCACATGTATAAAAGTATTTATAGCAGCTCTTATTGTGGTGGCCAAGAATTGGAAATCGAGGGGATGCCCATCAACTGGGGAATGGATGAACAAGTTGTGGTATATGAATGTAATGGAATACTATTGTGCTATGAAAAATGATGAGCAGGTGGATTTCAAAAAACCCTGGAAAGACTTACATGAAGGATGCTGAGTGAAATTCGGAGAACCAGGACAACATTTTACACAGTAACAGCAACATTGTGCCATGATCAAGGCTTAGCTCTTCTCAGCAACACAATGTTTTGAGACAATTCCAAAAGATTCATGATGGAAAAAGCTATCAACATCCAGAGAAAGAAATATGGAGTCTGAATGCAGATCAAATCATACTATTTTCACTTGCTTTATTTTTAGTAGGTTTTTTTGTTTCTCTCACAACATGACTAATGTGGAAATACGTTTTACATGACTACATATATATAACCTATATAAAATCGCTTACTATCTAAAGGAGATGGGAGGGAAAGAGAAAAGGAGAAAAATTTGGAACTCAAAATCTTATAAAAATGAATGTTAAAAATTGTCTTCACATGTAATTGGGAAAAATAAAATACTATTTAAAAAATAAACAAGCAAGAAGTCCTAGTTAGAAAAGCACAAGTATATAACAGCTCTGCCCAAGAAGAAAGAGAGGGATTAATTTTTTAAAAAAGACCCTTCAGAATGTTCCCACTTCTCTTCTGGAGACATCACCTCTTCCTCTCTGGCTTCTTGCTGGGATCTAGGCCTATTCGGCTCATTCCTCTTGAGTCTTAGCAGCAAGTTGTACTTTCTGCATTCCAAGTCCTGAGGGCCAGTTCCAAAGGGCAGTGTTAGTCTTTTGTCAGGGGACAACCCAGTTTTGCATTAAAAGGGTCCTTCCTGTTAACAACCGAAAATCACCTTCTCAAACCAGTCCATGATTCATATTGCAGCTCACTTGGTTTAGCTGGAGCTAAGTACCCCCTTTCCAACAGTTAGAAGGTAACCTAATGTCAGGGGTAATCATGATATTGCCAAAGATGATTAAGCAGGTGGGGGTCTTAATAGGAAAACCAGGAAAGTGTGGACCCTTGAAGACAAATACCAAACAGAACATAATAAGAACATCAAATAAGGAGAAAATGCTATTTGAGGTTGGATAATGGAAAGGCCATTGGCATAGATTTGATGGTCAAAGGCATGGGAGTGAATGACATGTCAAGGGAGAAAGAAGGCCAAGTGATATTCTCAGTAAGTAGATACAAGGAAGGAGACCATAGGTTTTGACATTATAGAACAGCAGCCCTAGTGAAAGCCATATAAGCATATAGCCGGAACTGATTGCTAATGGGCCACCCACAGGCTCCTTCCTTGGGCCTGGTAGCTGGATCGCTCTAGGTCCCAGAAGGTGCCCTGAAGACCATCCAGTCCTGTAATTGCTCAGGCCAGGCCAGGCTTGGCAGAGAGGCTGTAACTTGTAGGGAGACAGCTGGGAGCCTCTAATCTAAGAGTGCTTATTAAAGTTGTTTATTTTGCCTTTCTCCCCACCACTGGGGTGGGAGTTTTACATCTCACAGACAGGAGAGGCTTTCAAAGACACACAGTAGGTAATAAAAACTCTGATAACTGGTACTGCCACAGGAAGCCGACTCTGCTCTCTGCCAAATTTCTCTCCAGTGGTTTCAACTTTCCCAAGCTCCTGCTTATACCACACTGGTCTGTAGTCTTTTCTATAGACAGAGACAGAAAAACAAAGGCAATAATACTAACAAGTACTTTAGGGGAAAAAAGTCTATAATCAGTTGATTGTTGACATGTATCTGAGAGTTTTCAAAAAAAATCAAATGTCTTTTTTGTTTTTGGTTTGGTTTGGTTTTTTCCTGTGGTTTGGTTTTTTTCCTTTAGCTTTGGACTTGAGGCCAGGAGAATTGGGTTCAAATTCAGTTTCTGTTATTAATTAGATATATGACCTTGGACAGCCATGTGGTGAAGTGGTTAGAGCACTGGGCCTGGAGTCAGGAAGACTCATCTTCCTGAGTTCAAATCTGGCCTGACACTTACTAGCTGTGTGACTCTGGACAAATTACTTAACCCTGTTTACCTCAGTTTCCTTTTCTGTAAAATGAACTGGAAAAGGCAAACCACTCTAGAATTTTCACCAAGAAAACCCCAAATGGAGTCATGAAGAGTCAGACATGACTGAAATGAATGAACAAAAAAAAGGACCTTGAGCAAAGGGCCACCTCTCCTTACACCTCTGATTATTTCCTAACTACTTCAGTTATCCATGGTTTTCTCAATATGAGGAAGCCTTCCCCTGACATGCTCACAGATATTCATATCTTAGTAAATAGTTCTCTATGAATTAGTAAAGTTGTTGTGGCTATAATAATACTAATGAAAATAACAATAATTCCCATACACACACCCCACGCCCCACAACAGCCAACCCTCCGATGTTGAGTTTCTTGGCTAGATTGGCCATCAGACAGCATGCCTGGGCTATCCCTAGGCTCACGTGGTAAGACATTCTGATCTGATTATTGTTATTCAGTCATTTCAGTCATACCTGAGTGTGATCCCATTGGAAATTTTCTTGGCAAAGATACTGGACTGGTTTGCCATTTCCCTCTCCTGCTCATTTTAGAGATGAGGAAACTGAGGAAAGCAGGATTAAGTGCTTTGTCTAGAGTCACACAGCAAGTGAGGGTCTAGGAGCAGATTTGAACTCAGGTCTTCCTTATTCCAGGTCCCGTGCTCTATCTACCGTGCCATCAAGACCTACCTCTGCAAGCCAGTGGAGCATCAAAGTAAGACTTTCGTGAAGCCTTCATCTATAAAATGGGGGCCACCCTACTGACACTATATACCTTCCAGAGTTGGGCTGCTACATGTGTGAAGTGCTTCGTCAACTCTAAGTCATAATACATGTGTGAGTAATGGTTATAATTATTAATAGTATCACAGCATCATACTGTTTTGGGTGGGAAGATATCTAATAGAAGGAAGAGATCTAGTTTTTAACCTCTTTGTCTGTGTCATGGATCCCTCTGGCCAAGCAGTAAAGCCTCTGGACCCTTTCTCTAACTAATATTTTTGAATACATAAAATACATAGGATCAAAAAGGGAACTAATTACATTGAAATATAGTTATCAAAATACTAATAAGATAACAAGTTCATAGAGGTAGCCTAGATAATCCAATGCAGGTCCCCTCACCTCCTGCTTTCCATGTCAAATTAGCCAAGTAAGAACAAGAAAGGGCAAGTGATGGCCCCAAGGTCACACAGCTAATGAGCAGAAGGATGGGGATGCAGACTCAGGCCCTTTGACCTCCACACCCACCAGCTGCTTTTCTAGCATCCAGAGTGATTTGAGAACAGTGGTACCAGTGGGGCTGAGATGATGCTGCTCTGAACCAATTAGACCTTGTGTTCACTCAGCCTTTTTTTTTGTCAAGTTATTTACCTTTCTTATTATTCTTTGTGCAGGTCAGGGTTAGGACTGTTCATTTCATTAATACTAGGAGCTGTCCATGAGCAAGAAGCTACCAGTCCTGCAGCCTCTCAATAGAAGCAGTTCCAGCGGGTATCCCTCCTTTAACTTAAGACTATTCCCACAGAGAAGTATGGGAATGGAATGGAAAATAATGGGATGTAATAGAAGGCTTGCTGCCACTGGAGTCAGGAGAACATCCAAATGCTCACCTTTGACTTTTGCCAACTCGGTAGCCATGGGCAAGTCATTGACCCTTCTGAGCCTCAATTTCTCTTCTATAAGAAAGGGGTTAATGATTTCCATAGTGCTTACCGCAGAGGGTTGTTATAGGATCAGATATAAAGACCATGCATTGTTACACAAATGTCAGTTGTTATTTTTTTCATCTTTCCTTTAGGGCATGATTCTCCAATACTCTTCATTAACTTGTCTAACATTACCTGGAGGAACTTAAGATTCAACATATATACCATGTTTACAATTTTTCTATTTTCCTTACCAAAAATTGTGTAATTCTTTCTGTGGATTTCAAGTTCAAGTGGCGAGATACATGAATTGGGGAGTCAGGAGACTTGGGTTATAGGATGGCTTTAACCCCTGATCAGGCAATTTAGTTCCCTTTACTGAGTCTCAGTTTCCAGATCTGTAAAATGCAAATAAGAATATTTACCATCCTTACCTCATAGAGAAATTGTGAGGAAGTACAATGATGAGTATGAGCATGCACCAAAACACTGAAAATGCTAGCCAAATGACCAACAATGCCATTGTATTCTATACAGTATAGTGCCTTGGATAGAAGACTAGCTTGGGAGTTTAAATCCCAGCCCCATCCACTTCAGCATGTCACTTAAATTCTCTAAGCATCAACTTTGTCTTTGTAAAAATGAAGGGGCTAAATTAACCAAATTCTGGGGTCCCTGCCCCTAGGTCATCTAAATGACCACATGAATCTTGGCTCTGCTGGTATATGCTGTGTGACTCTGGACTGGTCATTTTACCACTAAGCATGGTATAGTGGAAGGAAACCCTGGATTTGGGGTGAGAGAAGCCTAGTTCAAAAGACAGCTCTGCTATAGAATACTCACATGACCTGGACTACTTACTTTTCCTCTCTTGCTTTCAGTTTCCTCTTTGTTAGAATGAAGGGGTAGGACTAGATGACCCTTAAGGTTTCATCTGTTTCTAACTCCCATGATCAGTTTCCTTATCGGTGCAATTGAGTTAATAATGAATGCACCACCTACCTCACCCAGAATTGTTTTGAGCAAAGTGCCTTTTTAACACAAAAGCAAGGAACAACCTGTTACAGTGTCTTAATAATACCTTTCTGCTCCCCTCCCTTAACCAGCCACCGTCAAAGGCAGAGGTGTCACTCTGATCTGCATCTTTCCCAGTCAATCCCACCTGCTCTCATTTCTCCAACCACCAGAGAAGGTACCCACTCAGCGCTCTCCACAGACCTACACAAAAGGCAGCTGTTTCCTTAGCAACAGGACATTTTCACCACAGCATTTCTCTCTCACTGAACACCCCCCTTCCCAACCAACCTGCTTCATTCCCTTAAAATCTCTCCTTTAATCAAAAGTATCTGGAATTATCCAACAAAAGCAATGCTCCCTCATACCAAATCAGTAGGAAAACAGGGCTCAAGCTGAGTGCCACTTGGAAAAGATCTCTAGATTTAGACAGGGGCCCCTGATTCTAACCCTGCATCTTTCACTATCTATGCAACGTTGGTCTTGTCACTTAAACTCTCTAGATTTTGATTTCTTCCTCTATAAGTGAAGGATAGACTGTTGATACTTGAACGACTTTAGAACATGGAACATTAGCATCAGAAAGGACCTTAGAAATGACTCACTTAAGGTCACATAAGTGTTTAATAGAGCCAGAATTTGAGGTCAAGATCTCTCCATTGTATATCCTGACCTTTAGGGGATGAGTAAACTCTAAGAGCAATGCCACAGATCTAATGTAACCTGGACTGGAAATAGCACATGTGATCAGGTATGGAGATGCATACCTATAATTTCTATTACTGGGAGGATGAATCTGATTTCTGGAGTTGAGGAGTTCTGACCTGTGGTGGGACTGAAGTTGGTCACCTGCTTGCACCAAGTCTAGCAACAGCCCGGGAAGCCCTCAAGTGTGGGAAGCCACTAGGCTTCCTAAGGGAGGGTGAACTGGAAATAGAGTAGGTCAACACTTCCATGTGAATCAACAGTGGAATTGTGCCCATGAATTGTGCCAATTCCCTACCAGGCTGGATGAGACAGGCTCTAACTCTAGATCTTCCAACTCTAGATCTATGATCCTATTTTTCTAAAATCCTAAACCCACATCCTGACCTTTTCTTCTTTGACCTCTATGAAATATCTGATGCTATGGATCATCCTTTCTATTTTATTCCTCTCTCTTCCCTTAGCTTCCATGACGCTATGTTCTCATCTCTCTCCTGCTCTTTGACTATGTCTTTGTCTCAGTTGCTTGTTCCTCGTGCTCATCCCACCCCTTAAATATGGATGTACTACAAGCCCCTATTATAGGTCCCCTTTCTCTTTCCTTTTGCTATCCTCCTCCTCTATCCTGTAGATTTCTCTGAGTTTCAACTCTCACCTCCATACTCTTCACTCTTAAATCTACTTATTTACTCCTCCCAGACTCTCCCTAGAGCTTTAGTCACAGTTTTCCAAATGTCTGCTAAAAGTTTCTATGTGAATATCTCTCCAACACCTCAAATCCAATGTGTCCTTTACAGGACTCATTCTTTTCCCAGCAAACCTGCTCCTCACCTTGACTTCACGTTTATACTGATTCTCCTACCATCTTAGTCACTCAGGTTTGAATCTTTTGAATTATCCGTCCACTCTCTCCTATTCATCAGTTCTCCAAATCCAATCAATTGTATCAGTCTTCTGGTTCTACTCTCACAACTTGCTGATATTTAGCCCATCTTCTCAATTCCCCATGTGCACACGTGGGTTCAGAACTTCATTCTTCCTAGGCATTTACTTGGCACCATGGATAGAGAGCTTGCCTTTGAATTCGAAAATCCAAGTTTCAATCCTGCCTCAGGCACTTACTGGATGCATCACCCAGGGCAAGTCTCAACCTCTTTCAGCCTTAGTTTCCTCCTAATAGCATCTACTGTTACAGAGTTGTTGTGAATCCCTGAACAAGTAAGTTAATATGTGCAAAATGATTTATAAACATTAAATCACTATATAAATGATAGCTATTGTTCTTTTTATTGCTTCTGCTATTGTAATGTTGTGCTAAATGGTCTTGCTGATTCCAGTATCTGCCATGTCCAGTTGTCTTATTGCAGTGGGTACATGCCATCTTTCTAATTCACCACCTAGATCAATACCAATGTCTTACTCAAAAGTCCCTTCTGGCTGCCAATTGCCTAATGAACTGAGATCAAACTTTTATTTGAACTTAAGCCCCCACAACTGAAGGCTACTTTTCTAGTCTGATCTTATATCACACCATCACACCAGTCTCTCCATTCCAACCAGATGGGACTATTCCCCATTTTCCGTTCTTATCCTCTTCTCTCTTGCCTTTGCACCTTCTCTCCTGCTGCCCTTCATATCTGGAATGAATTTCTTCACCTTTTCCACCACACTAACTTCCATGAACATCTGTAAACATTATTTCGTTCCTTCAAGATGCAAGATGCCACTTGGATGGCATGTTCTCCACGCAGCCTGATCTTCCCCTTCATTCCTTTATCACTTCCAGCACACATTTCCTGGACAGCTCCTCCACACTTACCTCCCTCTCCCCTGTATCTCTGTGACTTTCCCTCATTCCATGGTAAGTTCCTTGAGGGTGGGATCTGCGTTTTATCTATTTATATTTCCAGCGCTTGAGTACAAGGGTCTGTACTTAATAGGTGCTTACTGTATGTTTGCTGAGTGATCAAATGTGAGTTATTATAATGGGCACAATGTGTCTAGTGGTCACAGTTTAGTACCAAAGTGTGAGCTGTAGTCATTACAACTCTCCTCACTGGAGGCTGTAGGTGGAATTTCAAAAACTGAGAATTATTCTTAAAAAGCATAATTTCAGTTTTGTCAAGCGTCTAAGGATAAATTTAGGCAGGTGTTCATGTACCACAGACCCATTAGGAGCCTTGAGACCTGAGTTGGCATTTTTCATGGGAAGAGGAGTTTCTTCCATGGTTTCAGAAAAGGTTTGGAGCCTTATATGAATGATGCAATGGAAAGAGCTGTTTCTACAGCCAACAATTTAGAGATCAGTTTCTAGCTCTTTCACTTAATTCTGCCAAGCTCAATTTTCTCATCTATAAAATGGGAATAACAACAGCTGCAGTCTGGAAGAAAACGATTCGAATCATGCCTTTGTCATTGACCAGTTATATGACTTCGGACAAGTCTGAGCCTCACTTTATCCAGCTGTAAAATGGAGTTGACAAACACTGTACTATATGAGAAGCATGGTGGCATAAGCGGAAAGTGCACTGTGCTTGGGGTTAGGAAGATCTGGATTCTAATCTTGCTTTTGACACTCACTGGCAGTGTGACCCTGTGAGTCTCTCTGAGCTCAGTTTCCTTTTGGGGAAAATGAGTATAATGGTCCCTATTGAGAGACACTGTGGTAGGATGGGAAGAGCCCTGGGCTTGAAATCAGGATGGTTTGGGTTTGAATGAAGCCTCCAGCGCTTTGTAGTTGTCTGACTTCAGGCAGATCACTTCCCTCTCTCTGCCTTAATAGACGGATTGCTGTGAGGATAACAGCACAATGGTTTTCTAAGACTCAACCGAGATCATGTGTGTAAAGGACCATGTAAACCTCGGTTAATATCATTACATGTTTCCCACTGTGGTCATGAGGGAAGCACTTTGTAAACCTCAAAGCCTACAGAATATGAGCTGTCGTTACCTTGGAAAGCCTGTCCCCATACCGCTAATGGGTTCATCTTGTTGGTGCTGAGGACACAGGTAAAACTTAGAGAGCTTGTCAGAAGTCAAACTTTCTCTTGAGAAAATAGTTCCATCAGCAAAAATGGTGTGCGAGGTGATGCTGCTGTTTACCCATCTGGGAGTTAAGAAATGCTTAGTCTTTCCATTTTCTCACTTGGATATTTCAGGTCTCTGTGGAGCAGCTTTAAAAAAGTGGTAAGAGACTGAATCAGCTTCAATAAAATGTCAAGGAAGGGGTTGTCTCTCCTGCGTGGATACTGGGGTCTGGATAGTAAGTCTGTGATCATAGGATCGTGGATTCAGAGCTGGTAGGTTGGGATCTCAGAGGTCATTTCATCTACTCTATCCCTCTTTTTACAAATGGGGAAACCGAGGCCAATAGAAATTAAGTGACTTGCCCAAGGCACTTTGTTTCACAGACGATGTTTCTGAGGCACAGAGAGAGGGGAAGTTCCTGATAGTCGTTCAGTCATGTCTAACTCTGTGACCCCATTTGGAATTTTCTTGGCAAAGATACTGGAGTGGTTTGCCATTTCTTTCTCTAGCTATTTTAGAGATGGAAGCAAGTGGAGCTAAATGGTTTGCCTAGGGTCACACAGCTAGTAAGTGTCTGAGGCTAAATTTGACTCGGAAAGGTGTCTCCCTTACTCCAGGCTCTGCACTCTATCCACTGCAGATGAGGTTACAGAAAGAAGTTAAGAAATTTGCCCAAATCATAGGTTACTGAACCAGTAGTGGTCAGAGTCTGAATAAGTGTTCAAATCCTACCTCAGACATTTAGTTCTGGGACCCTAGGCAAGTCGACCTTAGTTTTCTCATTTGGACAATGGGATAGTCACAGCACCCACCTCACAAGATAGTTATGAGAATCAAATGAGTCAATATGGATAATGCACCTTGTAAACCTCCAAGAGTTATGTAAATGCTAGCTTTCCTTTGAATCCAGTCCTCTGCCTCCAGCAAAATTACAATTGCACCATGCAGACTTCCTGACAGTCACTTTTGACACCCCCTTCCTCATCACTCAAGCTAATCATTTGCAAAGTCCTTTCAGTCCTACTCCGCCATCATCTGATTTATCTCTTACCACATTACCATAGTTTTAGCCCTCATCACCTCTTGTCTGGAATATTATAATAACCTCTTCTCTGGTCTCCTTGCCTCCAGTCTTTCCCTTCTGCAACTCATCCTTCACATAGAAGCCAAAATCATCTTTATAAGGTAGAGGTCTGGCCATGTCACTCCCTTGCTCAAAAATTCCCTGTGACTCACTATTATTGTTAAGAGAAAAGACAAATTCTTTAATCTAGTGATCAAGACCTTCCTTTCCCTGACTTCCAGCATGGCTCCAATCTGCTTTTTCAGGACTATTTATGCTCCTTTAAGCATGGTAAATTCTAGCAAATTTAGACTACTACTTTTTCTTCATATGCAACCTAATTTGTCTCCTCCAAGGCATTCCAATAGGCTGTCCCTCATGTTTGGAGTACATACCCTCTTCATTTCGTGTCAGAGTCTCTGCTCTCCTTTAAGGCCAAGCTAAGCTGCCACCTGTCCTATGGACTTATGTCCATATGTCCTTATGCCTAAGGTGTCATCATCAAGAATTGTTGTTGGCTAGTTTTCATTTGGTTTGGGGGCGATGACCTGTAATTTAAGGAAAATTATTTTGTTCACTATAGAGAGGATAGATTGTTCAGAGGAGAGACTAAAAACAGGAAGACCAATGAGAAGGTTATTTAAAAAGTCCATGTGTGAGATTATATGGGTGAGATTACGAAGACCTGAACTAAGGTTGCTTCAGATAGAGTATCCTCACAGTAAGTGTCTCCCATTCAAGATTCATACTCAATGCACAATTTATGCTTCCAAATTCTAATTGTAAATTATAGGAACTGACCATGCTACAAGATTTTTATCTCAGAGTGAAACTTCCTAGCTGCCAGTTCTTTGATGAATAAAAATGAACTGTTTATCTCCAGAAGAAATACCCAGATCTCTGTCAAAGAAAACTGCTTCTCTGCCCTCTTGGACATTGTAAAATCATAGAATGTCAGGGTGAAAGAACAGAGAATATAGAATAACAGAGCTGGAAAGTAATTTAGAATGTTTGAGTTGGCAGGCATCTTAGAATACAGAATGTCAAAGCTTGGAGGAGCCATAGAACAAAAAATTCTTAGAGTTGAGAGAGACCTTAGGACACAGAATTTAGAACTGAAAGAGAAAATAGAGTATGGATTATAGATTATTAGAGTTGTATATGAGCTTAGACCACAAATATTAGATCGCCAGAGCTGAAAGAGACCTTAGAACAGAAGATGTTATAGCTGAAATGAAGCTTAGAACATAGTTAGAGTCGGAGACACCTTACAACATGGAGTATTAAAACTGAGGTACTCCAGATCAAAATGTATAAGAGTTGGAGGTAAGCTTAGACCCAGTATGACTGAGCTGAAACCGAACTTAGAACACAGAACACAGAGATCCAGAGTTGAAAGGGGCCTTAGAATATAGACTGTTGTCTTTAGAATTGAATTTAGAACATAGACCATCAAAGCTGAAGGAATCTAGTAGATTATGGGCATAATCTTCTCATTCATTTGACAGAACTGGAAACTGAGGTCTGAGCAGGAAGGGTGACTTCCCCAAGATTCAAAGTCCTGTAAGCAACAGATTATAAATTCTCGTTCAGGTCTCCTGATTCATATCTCAGTGTTGTGTTCACTCAGAGCTTCTTAAACTTTTCCCACCCTCAACCCCTTCTCTCTTCAGGCAGTGTTGGCATTGTGAACCTGAGCTTTTGTAACAGCCTCCTAGCTGGCTTCCCTACCTCCAATCATTAATTCCTCCAGTCTTAACACAACTGCTGAAATAATCTTCCTAATATACAATCTGACAATATCACTCCTTTGTTCAAAAGTTCACCCTTGGCTCTCTGTGGCCTCTAGGATAAAATAAATATTCCTTAGTTTCCCATTCAAGACTCTCCACAATCTGGTTTCACCTTATCCTTCAGGCCCTATCTTAGGGTTCAGCCCTTTACACTCTTTGCATTCCAGCCAAACATGAGCGTTCTCTGCTCATGCAACTTGTCCTGCCCTTTCCTACTGTTGTACCTTTGTGCATCTTGACCTGAGTGTCTAGAATGGATTCCCCATCACATACTGAATTCTATTTCTTCCTCCAAGGGCCAACACAAGTACCAATTTCTCCATGAATAATGAAAAAAATAATGTTGTTGTTGAGTCCTGTGTGACTCTGTGAATCCACTGAGGATTTTCTTGATAAAGATACCGAAGTGGTTCAACTTATCCTTCTCCAGTTCATTTTACAGATAAGGAAATTGAGGTAAACAAGGTTAAGCGACTTGCCCAAAGTCACATAGTTAGGAAGTATCTGAATTCAGATTTGAACTCAGGTCTTCCTTAAAAATGCATATATTCCTCATTCCATCTCTCAAATTTCACCTTTCTCTCTTCTCATCTCAGTTAGGAGTTACATCTCTATGTTCATGACTCCTAGAATCACAGAGCTTTCTTCAGAGGACCATTAAAGTCTTTCTGGATCTCAGATAGGGGCTGCATACGTTCTATGTTCTAAGACCTATTCAATTTTGATACCTTGTATTTTGTGTTCTAAGGTCCCCTTCACTTCTGACAGTTTATGTTGTGTATTCTAAAACTTCTATGTTTTAATATTCTCGGTTCTGTGTTCATTTCTAGCTCTAACATTTAATGTTCTATAATCTAAGGTCTATGTTCTAAGGTTCCTTCTAAATATTCAATTCCATGTTCAATAATCCAAGGCCTTTCTAGCTCTAGCATTCTATATTCTATGTTCTGTTCTATAATCTAAAAACCCTCCTAGCTCTAACATTGTGCATCTGGTCTATGGTCTAATGTTCTGTCATATCATGTCTAGGTTCTAAAGTCCCTCCTAATTTTAGTATTCTCTGTTTTAAGAACCCCTCTGGCCCTAATATTCTATAATCTAAGGACCTTCCTACTTCTAAGGTATCATCCAGCCAGGAGACTGTATTTTCTATAATCTAATCTAAGGTTCCTGACATTCTACGTTTTGTGTTCTGTAATACCTCCCAACTCTAGTATTTTATGCTCTAAGGTCTATTTACCATGACATTCTATAACTCTTCAAAATTAGAATATATACCTGAGGAGAAAAAGAAGTCAAGAAATGGAAAAATGATACTAAAAGGGGAAGGAGGTATCAGGGTGCAGGGAGGCCTCCTGAGATGGCAGTACTCCCTCTTGATTTAAGACTCTAGCTTTTGAGTTTTATAAAACCCACATTTTATCAGTCTGTCTGGCTTTTTTCTAATCTTATGGTAAAACAGCAGCAATGAAGCCACAGGGGAGAGCTCATCTCTCTTGCAAAGGAACACACTAAACACATTAAAGAGGAATTAGAAAGGGCCTGGGGTTTGCTTTCTGTTTGCTTAATGGACATTGGTTGCCTGTTAACCTAACCTCCATCAGCTATTGATGTGTTTCATAAAAGATCCTTGGCCTCATGTACCTGCACATAGCAGGAACCTTGTAATCAGGCTGCTTTTAAAAAAAAAAGCTCCTGCTGCATTTGCTCTCAGTATTTCCCTACCTAGACAAAGGGTACCAAAATGCTTATAACAGACTCAGAAACCCAGGCTAAATGCAGCTAATTCTAAGGGCTGCAACCTGGCAAGATGCTCTATTAGATGTGGGTTTTGACAGCAACCACGGAATTACAGCCTATGGGAATACTGGAATATTAGGCCCACATAATAAAATCTTGGAAGTTCAGAGCTGGAAATCATGCCCCTGCCCAAGTCACCTAATCCAATTCCTACCTCAAGAATCCCCTTTTAAATATTTCCAATGGAAGCTCTTATTTAAATACCTCCGTCCATTGAAGGAAATCTCCTTTTCCAGCAAAGGCAGTTCATTCCATGAATTCTTATTCAATTTAATATACCTTTATTAAGTGACTCTGGAGTATACTGCATAGGTACTTTAGACATATCTAATTATCTGAAATCTTTTCTTTATGTTGAACTGAAGTCTGCCTTTTTTTTTTTAATTTTGGTCCTAGTTCTGCTGACTAGAGCAAAAGAAAGTAAGGCAAAAGACCCCTCCATGCAACAAGCCTCCGGATTGTTAAATACATTGGTAATGCTTCTTTCTCCCCCTTCTGTTACTGTTGATTCAACCAATCATTTAAGAGCCATCCTCAGTCCTCTTGCCATCCGGATATCCTCCTCTGGACTCACTCCAATTTGTTAATGTCTTTCTGCAGTATGGTGCTCAGAACTAAATCTAGGTCACTAGATGTTTTCATATCTCCTCAAGATTCCGTTTCCTTTGATATCAATAATTGAAGAATCCATTCTTTTCTTTCATTCTCCTGTTTTCTTATTTTTTTCTTTGTTTAAAATTCATTCATTATTTACCAGTATGAGTTTTCTCCACTGATACAAATCACAAACCCCTCCATGCCTTAGGAGACAGTTTCATGAGTTACTGATTGCTATATCAGCTAATAGAGAACCTCTCTATGGTTAGCTGAGCAAGACTTCAGGTGACAGATATTTAGTCCATATTTAGTACCATACACAAAACTTTTCCATTTCAAAAGGACCTAAAAGATCTTACTCTCCATTGGCAGAGTCTTTAAAAGCCCAATATAGGTGGGAATAGAGAATGGGGTCCCAGATGTATTGGCAAATGTATTGACATGTGTCAAGAGCATTCCCATTGACCACTGATGGAAAGAGAAAGGGCCAACATAAATGCTCCTCCAAACTGTGCTAGCTGGTCAGGAGCAAAGTGGGCAGGATGCTAGGACATTAAATCAGAAAGACCTGAATTCACATCCTCCCTCAAATACTGCATAACTATGTGGTCCTTAGAAAGTCATTTAAATACCATGTTCAATTTCCATTTCTTCATCTGTAAAATGAAGGTCAAAAGAGCTCCTACTTCACAAGTTTACTGTGAGGACCAAATGAGATAATGTTGGTGAAATATTGACTCCCCACGGCAATATTCAAAGCACTGGTGTTGAATATGAACATGCCAGCGTAGTTCTCAATCTCAAAATATAAAAGACTCTCCATATAGAAGGCAGAAGAAAATCATTTATTTAAACACCAGAAAGACAAACCCCAGAACCAGAAAATCATATCCATCATGGTGACCAAGTAATTAATAACCATGATCACAGCAGAGGGCAAAGCCATTCTCAAACCTCCCCTCCCTCAGCCAGGACCATCTTACTATCAATTGTCACGATGTGTCAGTTGGCCTGCATTCTATCCCCCCCTCACCTGACCTGGCTCCACTCACTTCCTCCCAGTTCTGCTCTACCCTTCTGTTCTGCTTCTTCAGCAAGCTCCTCCCACCTCATGTGACCTGGGTTTCCAGGTGATCCAAGCAGATCATATGGCCTATTAATTAATGAGAAAGATCTTTCCATTTTCAATTACTATTACATATATACAAAACTTAAAGGACTATTGAAATGCTATAGGAGAGGCTTCTGACTATTCAACAACTCTTAGATTGGCCTCAGAGAACTGTAAAGACCAATCCACCTCCGAGGGTCTATAATTCTACTTAACTTTTTCTCCATATAGCCATACCATGTAGTCAAAGGCTGACTTCTCAATGTTTTGTCTTCTCTATGTTTAGAGTAATGAATAATTGTACCATTAAGAGTAGTCTTATGATAGCTGACTTCTCAATGCTGTATCCTCTGCATGCCCAGAATAATTAGGTTTGTGCACAACTGGGAAGTCAGGATGTTGGATCTATTTCTGCCTCTTCCACAGTCTTCATAAATGACTGCAGGTCTCATCGTCCCAAAGGTTATGTGGAACTAGCCAAAGAGTGATTTCACCTCCTCTACTACATAGTTATTGATCAATTTCTGATCACTTTCCTAGAAGTTTGAGGTCACTCACTCTATCTCTTTGGAGATAATTCTTGCCACTTGAATGATGATTTTATGAATGTTGTCATAATTGGAAATGAAATTTATGGTTAGATACTTGCCAAGTTATACAATGTCAGAGGAAACTTTGGCTAAAAATCTGATTCAATCTTCCTAAAAACCATTAGTTGGAATTTTCTTTAGCCATAACTTATAGAATCAAAAAGCAGTTACAGCTAGAAGAGAACTTAGAATATAGAACTTAGAAGCAACATTAAAGGTTAGAGGTGCAAAAAGCCATAAAACATAGAATATATTGCTTAAAAGGAGAACTTGTAGAGTTAGAACATGGACTATGGAGTGTGAGAACAATCAAAATATCTTAGAAATGACCTTAGCCATCAGAAGTAGCTTTCCAAAAACTATTTGGTCTAGTTGGAGATGTGTCTTAATTATGGATACTGAATATTATGCTTGCTCTTTTTGCTTCTTCCTGTTGAATTATAAAGACTACTAGACTGCAAATGATGAGACCTGATTTCTAGCACAGATCTGTCACTTTCTATCTATCTTAAACAAGTCATTTTCTTCTCTGCATATTAGTTTCCCTACTTGTAAAATAAGCAAGTTGGGATAGATGGTTGTCTAGTATCTCTTCTAGCTCTAAATAACTCTATGTGGGAGAGCAACATTTCTCCAACCAAGCAAAAGAACAGTGCAAAACTATGTCTAATCAGATTATATGTTATAGATGGTATGTTCAAAAAGGAGAGAGCTGAGGAAGGATAGAGTAGTCAGGGGAAACTTCCTGGACCCTAAAATATATTACCAATAGATATGAGTAAACCCTTTAAAAAAAGAAATGCAAACCAAGAGCAAGCTTCAAATTTATAAAAATTAAGAGAAATTTAAATTAATGGAAAAATTTTAATATACCTAGAGAATTGGGATGGAGGAATTAGAAAAAATGGCACCAATGTTGGAAAGGCTATGGGAAGTAAGGAACCCTGACACATAATTTGGGAAGGTCAAATTGATCCAACCCTTCTGAAAAACTGAAACTATGTGGGGAAAGGGACTAAATCATTCATATTCTTTGACCCTGTGATTCTGCTGCTGGGAATATGCCCCAAGCAGGTCAAAGACAGAGGGAAAGGCCTTACATACAACACAATATTTATAGCAGTGCTCTATGTGATAGTTAAAAAACTGGAAGGAAATTAAAATATTGGTCATTTGTGGTAGATGAAGGCAATAAAATATCACTGCATTATAAAAAATAATGACTACAAGGAATTCAGAGACGTTGGAGCAGACTTGTTTAAACTGATTTACAGTGAAATAAATTGAACCAAGAGAACCATATACATGACCACAATAATATAAAGGAAAATAACGGCAAAAGACATAAGAATTCAGATCAATAAATGACCAACTGTGATTCCAAAGTACAAATGATGGAATGCACCTCTCTTCTCTTGGTAAAGAGATGGTAGACCATATATGGATATAGAACAAGGCATAAATTATTAAACATGGTCTAAGTGTTAGATTCCCCTAACCCCTTAATTGTGCTTTGTTTCAAGAAGGGAAGGATGGTTATTGAGAGGTCATAGCAATGTTGAAAAAAAAACCTGGAAGGATCAATAAAAAATTTTTAAAAAGCTTCATGGAAAAGGTGGGACCTGAACCGGATCTTGAATTGCATATATCAGGTATGTTGATTTGTTTGCTTCCAGTTTAAAGTTAAAGGTGTTCGCAGAGTTAAGACAGTGGAATCATCAAGAACTGACATCGCTTGTCTTTAACTTCAACAAACATTTATTAAAAGAAAACCCCCCAAAAGGGTCATAAAGAATCAGACATGACTGAAAATGACTAAACAATAACAACATAGAGAACTTATAGTCTAGAGATATATTACGTTCATAAACAGTTACAATATGAAATAATGAATGAAGAAAAAAATCACTAAGCACTTACTCTGTGTCAGAAATTGTGCCAAGCACTGGAGATTCAAATGCAAGAGTGATTCAGTCCCTGCCTTTAAGAGGCTTATATTCTAGGAGAAGAGACAACACATTTATGGGAAGAAATGGTGAGTTGATCCATAGGGCAGTAATTGATTTTTCAGAAAGAATGACTGTATAAGTTGTATTGATTTGATTTACTGTACTGAAACAAAGAAGTGGAAGAAAGAGGAAGGGAAAGATAGAAAGCAGATAATAAAATAAAATGGACATTATAATCCCCTTACGAATGTGACAAGCCAAGTACTATGCAAGGTCTAAGAAGATAAAGATCAATTCTGATTCAAAGAATCCTGGAAGACTTCTGAGGAGTTGATAAATAATTGAGTCTTTAAATGATGGGTCATATTTCAATGTCCAAAAGTAGCGGAGAGGAAGGTCATTCCTGGCTTATGAAAGAGCTGGGAGAGCATGGGATATAATTTGAAATTGCTTCAAAAATATAGATGTTTACCATTCATTACTTCTATTCAATAAATACTTATTAAGTAACTACTTTGTCTAAGGACCTATGGACAGTGGGGGAACAGATACAAGGATTAATAAAACAACTCTCATAGAAATATGATACTGGTAGGATGGACATTGTTGGTGGTGGTGACCTTTTGTCAGTCTCACTCTCTCCTCCAGTCACTGAAGTCTAGTGTCAGGATGAATGTCAAGACAACTGGCAATGGCCTGGGATGCAGTGGATAGACATTATACTTACATATTATATTCACTGATAGGATATTCATGATGAAACTGAGGCCCAGAAAGTACATGCCACTTCCCAAGTTCACAGAGCTAACTAGGGGTAGAGTTAGGGCTCCATCTGCTATGTCATGTAACTGCTAGGATCCTGAGATTCTTTTCACCGTAGATATCAGCTTTCATCCTTATCAGAAAATACCTTCAGGACACAGAATAGTGCAATGGGAAGAGTCAGGGCAAACTGGGTGCAAATCCTTGCCTGGCCAAGTCTTTTAACCTCTCAGGCTGTTTCCTCATTCACAAAGTAAGGATAATCTAGTGCCTACCTCACGGAGTTTTTGTAAGGATCAAACGAGGTAACACATAAAAAATGCTGCAGAATTTAAAGTTCCTATCAATGTCAGTTAGGATCACTATTGCTCTTTTCTCATCCACAAGAGCTCATACTTTTCACACATCACAAGTTCTGCTACAGAAATGGCCTGCTCACAAATGGTCTTGCTGGAAATAAATTTGCTTGTGAATTTCATTGAGATTGTTTCTATCATATCTCATTACTTCCATCTCAAAGTTTCTCCCTTCCACCAAACTTGACCAGTCTCTGACCTCTTCTCATAATTTGGCTTTCTGGTTTCCTTGCCTTCACTCAGACAGTTCCCTGAGCCTGGAGTGTTCTAACCTCACCCCTTTCCACTTCTGACTATTGACATTGTACCCTTCCATTAGAATTCAGTGAATACCAGCAAAATGAAAGGTATTTATTAAGCGCCTGTCATATCCCTGGCATTGTGTTAGGCACAGAGACAAAACAGAATTATCTATAGTCTTGGGGAGGGAGGAACTAGTGGGAAAAAATACTAAAAATATATACATAGAATGATTTTCAAAGGAAGGACTTGAGTCTAATAGGAAAGACAGTTTTCCAACAGTAGAATAGGAGTTATAGAGGACACAAAGGAACTCTAGGAGGAGTGAGATAGGGACCTCTGTGGGGATGGAGTTGACACGAATGGAAGTATAAGGTAACGTCCACAAGATCTTCCCCGCTCCCCCCATCACACATACATTAGAAGTAGCCCCTCCATCCTGTGAACTCCAATAGCACTTAGCTTCTGTCTGTAGAGTTATCTCAATTAGCCTTAGACTGTAGGCTTTTGTGCACACATTTCATCTCCCCTCTAAGGCTGTGACTTCCATAAGGGCCTGGCTTAATTCCATCATTGGTCACCTTGGCATATGTCACATATGTAAGGGGGAGGGATGGTCATAAATGGCATGTTGAATGAAGGAGCAAATTGAATACCTTCCTTTAACTTAAGTTGTCTTTATTGGAGTTTTTAAAAATGCTCAAGAACTTTATGATAACCTTGTGTTAGATCTCAGGATTCCTCTATTGGAAACATGAAGTCTTAACTCACAAATAACCATTAGCAAATTGTGAGTCACAGAATTAAAGCTGGAAGGGACCCCAGTGATCACGGAGCTCAGTCCCTGGCCAAGCTACACGTCCCTCTCTAACATGCTGCACAAGAACTCATCCAATCTTTGTAGTCAAACTTAGTGCCCCTTAAACACTTCCTTTCTCAGTCTTCTTTTTTACACTCCTTCTTCCTCCCCTCCCCCATACTGAGTGCTCTCTCCTCATTCTCCCTTCCAAAGCTTCTTTCTTTCAATGTCAGGGAGAGGTCCCAGTCATCTCTCAAAGGATCATTCTCAGTTTGAGCTATCCCTTGGGAAGGAAAGGTGCTATCTCCTGGGAAAGAGATTCCAGGCCCCCTCCTCTCCCTCTTCTCTTCATCTACACCTTACCCTTTGCCCTTGGATGGGCCACCTGTGCCTGGCTTCTCCCAGGGCTGACATGCTCAGTCTGTGCTCTTCCTGAGGTACCTTTGGTAGAAGCATTTAGGTGATGGCTGGGACTGTATGGGAGGAAGGAACTTATCACCCTTCTGGAGCCCTTCTTCCCCTCTCCTTTCCCATCACTGCTGGAGGCTGCTCTCCGCTAAGATTATTGGCCCAAAAACAAAGGAAGAATTCAAGCAAGGTCAGTTTTTAACTTGGGCCTTTGTTTTTAAGTTATCTGAGGAGATTTCTTTTCCTCTTCTCAGAAAGAGACGTTCTCTGACCCAGGATTGGTATAAAATGTTCCTACTGCATGGTTAGTCAGCATTCCTTCCTTTAGAAGAACATAATTGAAACTTAGCTCTCAAAATATCCTTTAAAAATCAATTTTACAAGTGATTTACACATTACCTAGCTTCAGGAGCTATGCCTACATAAAGGAAGGTCAGTGTGGGATATAGTGGCCAGAATAGGAGTTTAGAGACCTAGATTAAAATCCTGGGGCTTCTGCGAACTTTCTAGGCAGCCTTAGGCAGGTTATTTTCTCTCCATGGGCCTCAATTTCCTCCCCTATTAAATGAGTGAGTTGAGCTTAATGAGGATTCCCATAATTCCTTCCAGCTCTAACACTGTATGATGCCAAAGTAAATCAACAAAAAATCTATCATACATGGATTTATATATGCATTTAACTGTGTGTGTAATTGAATTAAACTCAGCCCATACACTGCAGTGAAACTAATCATTGACATGCAATGTGGTTTAGTAGAAAGAATACTGAATCTGTACTCAGACAACCAGGATCCAGATCCCAGATCTGTTATGTACCACTGATCTATCATATATCACATATCACCTTGTCTAGTCACTTAAATTATCTGTGCCTCAGTTTCTTCATGTGTAAAATAAAATGACTAGACTTGTTGATCTTGAAGATCAACTACTTTAACATTTATCACACTGAGGAAAATGTCTTATATGTACAAAAAATACATTAGCTCTTTTTTGTGGTGGCAAAGAATTGAAAACTTGAGGGGCTGCCCATCAATTGGGGAATGGTTGAACCATTCATGGTACATGCTTCTGATAGAGTACTACTGGGCTCTAAAGAATGAGGAGGAAGGTTTCAGAAAAACCTAAGCCTTATATAAGTGATAGAAAGTGAAGAGAGCAGAACCAGGAGAACATTGTACATAGTAACAGCAATATTGTATGGTCAACTGTGAAAGACTTGGCTACTCTGCTTAAAACAATGATCCCAGACAATTTCAAAAGCTTACTGACAGAAAAAATGTTATCCACCTCCAGAAAGGGAACTAATAAACTCTGAGTGCAAATTGGCGTATCATTTTATCATTTTCTTTATTTTTCTTGCTTTTTTGGGACATGGCTAGTGTGGAAATGTTTTGCATGATTTCACATATATAATTGATATACTGTGTGCCTTCTCAGTGGGTAGGTGGGTAGGCATTGGAAAAAGGAAGAGAATCTGAAACTCAAAATTAAGAAGAAATATATAAAAAATCAAAATTTTAAAATGAATAATAATGAAAAATTAAAACAACAATATTTCAGTATGGAAAATATTAAAGTCCATCACCCTGTGCTTTAATTAGAGTTTTTCCTTAATGGAACCCTCTGCTTTCCTATCTCCATGCCTTCCCTGACAGTATTCCCGTTGCCTGTAAAGCTCTCCCTTTTGCCTATTATAGTTTAATTCCTGTCTCTTCCAGAAAACATTCTGTTACTATTCCAACCTTTCTTCCCTCTCTCCAGGATATGACCTTCTACCAGGTACCTCACAGGGGAGGGCTTAATTGAGCTTCTCCTTCATGGGTGGATGCCCTAACTCCCCGATCAGACTGTGGTCCCTTTGAGGGCAAGGCACAAAGTGCAATCATAGAGTTAGAGCTAGAAAGGACTTTAAAGGTCATCTATTAGAGTCACATTCCATTATTTGACATTTGATTATTACTGATATTGTCAATATATGAAGCAGAGAGAAGTGGGGAGCCTTTGGCTTCCAGCAGCAAGGGAAGCTTTGGAAAAGACTCTGCAACGTGGTTTCAGGAGACTTCCTTGACTCCATCTGGATGGAGGCTTCAATGAGCCAATTAAAGTAGTCCTTTATATTTATTTTTTTTTATTTTTCTATTTATTTTTTTAATATAAATTTATTTATTTAACGTTTTACATTCATTTTCACAAAATTTTGGGTTCCAAAACTTTCTCCCCTTTTGTCCCCTCCCACACCCCAATACACTGAGCATTCTAATTTCCCCTATCACCAATCTGCTCTCTCTTCTATCATCCCTCCCTTCTCTTGTCCCCATCTTCTCTTTTGTCCTGTAGGGCCAGATAACTTTCTGTTCCCCATTACCTGTATTTCTTATTTCCTAGTAGCAAGAACAATACTCAACACTTGTTCCTAAAACTTTGAGTTCCCACTTCTACCCTCCCTTCCTCCCCACCCATTCCCTTTGGGAAGGCAGGCAATTCAATATAGGCCACATCTGTGTAGTTTTGCAAATGACTTCGATACTAGTCATGTTGTTTAAGACTAACTATATTTCCCTCCATCCTAATCTGCCCCCCATTGCTTCCATTCTCTCTTTTGATCCTGTAACTCCCCAAGAGTGTTGACTTCAAATTACTCCCTCCTACCATTGCCCTCCCTTCCATCATCCCCCCCCCACCCTGCTTATATCCTTCTCCCCCACTTTCCTGCATTGTAAGACAGGTTTTCATACCAAAATGAGTGTGCATTTTATTGCTTCCTTTAGTTGAATGTGATGAGAGTAAATTTCATGGTTTCTTTTCTCAGTTTTCCTCTTTTTCCATCCACTAAAGAGTCTCCTGCTTCCCTCTTCTATGAGAAATAATTTACCCCATTCAATTTCACCCTCTCTCCTCCCACTACATTTCTCTCTCACCGTTTACCTTGATTTCTTTTAAGATATGATCCCATCCTATTCAATTCACTCTGTGCTCTCTGTCTCTGTGTGTGCATACATGTGTGTATATGTGTGTGTGCATGCACACGTGTACGTGTGTGTGCGTATGTGTGTGTGTTTATGTGTGTGTGATATCCCACCAACTACCCAGATACTGAAAAGTTTCAAGAGTTACAAATATTGTCTTTCCATGTAGGAATGTAAACAGTTCAACTTTGGTAAGTCCCTTGTGACTTCTCCTTGCTGTTTACTTTTTCATGCTTCTTCTTATTCTTGTGTTTGAAAGTCAAATTTTCTTTTCAGCTCTGGTCTTTTTATCAAGAATGCTTGAAAGTCCTCTATTTCATTGAAAGACCGTATTTTCCCCTGAAGTATTATACTCAGTTTTGCTGGGTAGGTGATTCTTGGTTTTAGACCTAGTTCCTTTG
>CM053772.1:224393678-224411781 GCA_028658325.1 Potorous gilbertii
ATAAAATCTTAATTTTAAGGAAGTGATTGTAAAACATTTATAAATAAATAAAATAAAAATTTAAAAAAAAATAATTCTCCAGTCCTTTATGGAGCTATGAGTTCATGGTTGAGTTTATCCTTCTAATGGAGACTGCAACCCATAGATTTAGAAGTAGAGGGATCTTTAGAGGTCATCAAGGCTAATGCTTTCATTTTACAGAGGGAGAAACTGAGGATTAGAGAAGTAGGTCAAGCAACTTTCCCTATGTGTCAGAGGATCTGACTAAAGATCTGATCTACTCTTAATCTAGCCATTATGCAATATGGCCTCTTGATTAGGTTATACTATACAGTGGCTGTGGTTAAAAAGAGCCATTCCTCTGGCAGTGATCAGCTTCTCTTAATTTAGCCAGACTGATCCTCATCAGACACATATTTAAAATCTTTCCAATTGGTGGGGTAGGCCTTGACAGAGTTTATCCACTCACAGCATTCCCTTTAGGAATTCAAATTTACTACCAAGATCAGACATCAGAATAGGATTTTAATTAAGGGAAGAACTTCTTCAATATCTTAATAATAGATGGTGGAGAAACAGATAAATTCACACCTATATCTATTTACTAAATGTTCTCCTGCCCAGGTAGCAAACAACTGTAATCTCAGTTACAGCGGGATGTGGAGGCTGATAGATCCCTTGAGCTTGAGCACTCTGAACTGCAATGGGCCATGCCAATTGGGTAGCCACACTAAGGTCAGCATAAGTGGGAATACTAACAGTTTGCCTAAGAAGGGGTGAACTGGACTTTGTCAGACACAGAACAGGTCAAAGTTTCCATGCCAATCAATAATGCCATAGGACCTGTGAGTAGTCTTTGCACTTCCAGCCTAGTGATATAGGGAGCCCATTTTAAGACTGGCTCATTAAAAAAAAAAGCACCTCAGAATCATCTTATGAAGAAGATAGCACAACTGCTATTTTCCTTATTTTACATATGAATAAACCAAGGATTAGGAAGGCTAAGGCATTTACCCAAGGCTGAGATGCCAACCCAAGTCTCCCATTCTGAGCCCAGCATCTCCATTACTTTAAGCTATTGCTCAACTACCTTATTCCCCTGATTTAGTTCCATTTTCAAAATCAAAGCTTCCTTCAAAGGCTAAAAATTTGCCGATAATATGCATTTTTGCTCCTTAGCCAACCTCTGGTTAAACATCTCCAGGGATGGAAGCTCATTTCCTCAAGAGTACTCATGACTCATCATGTTGGATGGCTCCAAATACCAGAAATTCTATTCAACTCAATAAAATTCAACAAGTATTTATTAAATGTTTATTTGATTTAAAAACCTATTCTTAAATCTGGGAGTTCATTGAAAACTGATGAAAAACAAATTCCCAAAACTTCACCTCGTCAGAGACAGTACTGTCCTCCAGAGTCAAACAATAAATCTAACTTCTATATAATGACCTTGAGCTATCTTAAAACAGCAGTAATGCCCCCTTGCTAGACCAAAGCTGTCGTTCTTGAGGCTAAGGCTTGAGTTTGCGATTGTTCATGGTTTTCCTTGGCCCCCCAAACTCAGCCCAGTGCACCTTTGGCAGAATGTGGGTGGAGTACATGTCAGCCAGCCCCCCTCTCCCTTCCTCCAGGGACACCTGCTTGGGGCACTATTGTCCTTAGTGTCAACCTCTGAGCCTATTAGTAACCACCCCTCCAAAGGCGCCTACCCACTCAGTCCTTAGGATTTCAAAATATTCTGGCAGTCCTTTGGAATCCTTCCCAGAGGTGTCTCAGGCAGACCTCCTGCATTCCTTTAAATTAGGATACAGAATTATTGAGACCTTTGTCTTTCCTGCCAGAGAAGTTTCTTTGCTCCTTTTTCCTCCATTCCCTCCATGCATTCTATCACCACAGGCTATCATTAAAGATAATAGTTCAGAACTAGGAGGGATCTTTGAGTTGTTTTGTATAGTTCCCTCATTTTATATAGGGGGAAACTGAGACCCAGCCAGAGGAAGCTGTTTGGTTAGTTAGGGGTTAAGTAGCAGAGACAGAATTCCCACGCAGACCTTTTGACTTCAAATACAGTCCTCTTTCTACTATACTTTCTTCTCATTGTCTCTCAGTTTCCTTCTTTACAGGTCCATACCAATGGCCAGGGGCAGCTAGGTGGTGCAATGAATAGAGCACTAGCACAGGAGTCAGGAGGATCTGAGTTCAAATCTCACCTCAGACACTTGACACTCACTAGCTGTGTGACCTTAAGCAAGTCATTTAACCCCAATTGCCTCATCCGGGGTCATCTTCAAGTCATCCTGATGAACATCTGGTCACTGGATTCAGATGACTCTGCAGGAGAAGTGAGGCTGGTGACCTGCACAGCCCTTCCTCATTCAAAACAGAGTCAAATGCAAGTCGTATAATCATTTCTCTGATGGCATGGTCTTCTTTGGCAACAAAGGACAAGCACATACACAATGGCTACCTCACAAAAGAGTTAGGATAACAGCCTCCTCTCCAAATTTCTCCTTCATATGCCACCAAATTCACCCTTCTATTGCAACTCCCTGATCTTGTCACCTCCCAGCTCAAACATCACTCATGGTGGCCCATTGACTGTCAATCATAAAATTCCTTATCCTGGTTTCTCAAGACTTTCTATAATGCTATATTCCTGATAACAAAAGTCAAAGCCTTGGTTGGTCTCCCTCCCTCAGGTCTCTCTCCACTGTATTTCGTCATCTACTCAGCTATCAAATTCATCTTCCAAAAGTACAAGGTCATGTCACATCCTTTATTCAATAAACTCTATTGCCTCCTTATCACCTCCAAAATCAAATATAAAAGTTTGTGTTTGACATTTAAAGCCTTTCCAGCCTTGTTCCCTCCTACCTTTCTAGGCCTCTTAGAGCTAACTCCCTCTCACATCCGAGGTTGCTTAGTGACACTGGCTTCATTGTTCTTAGAATATGAGGCACCATCTTCAGACTAGGCATTTCCATTGGCTCTATCTCTTGGAAGGATGGAGCAGTGCTCTCCCTCTTGATCTCAGCTTCTTGGCTACCTTGACTTTCTGAAAGTCCAAGCTAAAGTCTTCTCTTAGGTAGAAATTCTTTACTTATTCCTCTTAATGGTAGAACCTTCTCTCTATTAACTTCAATTTATTCTGTGTCTGACTGCGTGTTGTCTCTGTCATTAGAAAGTGAGCTCCTGAGGACAGAGACTATCTTTTGCCTAGCTTTATTTCCACAGTGCTTAGCATAGTGCCTCAATGACCTGACCCACTGATCTGTCCTGCTATAAATGGATAAATGTCCTGACTGAGCTAGAAACAGATTTTGCTTATTCTGGCCTTTGCACCTTTGTTAAAGCTCCCTTTGTCCACCATGCTTTTTTTTTCTTTTGGAGGAAAATAATCATGTTGCCACTGCATTTAATCTGTTTTTCAAAATAACGTATGAGCAGGAATAGCTTGCCCAGTTGAAATCTTGCAAGGTATTTAATGGTCTACTTTAAAAGATTAGCCTTCCTCTTGCCCCTCCCAAACTCTTTGCCCACAAAAAAGAAACAACTTGCATATTATTTCTTTCCCCTACTTATTTATTTCCTAACCATCCTTCAAAACTCATTTCAAACCATCCTTTGTATTTCCACAGTACTGGAATTGTTTCTTTCTAGCTGCATGCAATATTTTCTCCTTGACCAGAGAACTCTGGAATTTGGCCACAATGTTCCTAGGAATTTCTCTTTTTGGATCTCCTTCAGGTGGTGATCGGTGGATTCCTTGAATGCTTATTTTGCCCTCTGATTCTAGAATGTCAGGGCAGTTTTTCTTTATAATTTCATGAAGGATGATATCTAGGCTCTTTTTTTGATCATGGCTTTCAGGTAGTCCCATAATTTTTAAATTGTCTCTCCTGGATCTATTTTCCAGGTCAGTTGTTTTTCCAATGAGATATTTCACATTCTCTTCCATTTTTTCATTCTTTTTGTTTTGTTTTGTGATTTCTTGGTTTCTCAGAAAGTCACTGGCCTCCATCTGTTCCATTCTAATTTTGAGAGAACTATTTTCTTCAGTGAGCTTTTGAACCTCCTTTTCCATTTGGCTAATTCTGCTTTTGAAAGCATTCTTCTCCTCATTGTCTTTTTGAACCTCTTTTGCCAATTGAGTTAGCTTATTTTTTCAGGTATTATTTTCTTCAGCATTTTTTTGGGTCTCCTTTTGCAAGGTATTGACCTGACTTTCATGCTTTTCTTGCATCTCTCTCATTTCTCTTCCCAGTTTTTCCTCCACCTGTCTAACATGATTTTCAAAATCCTTTTTGAGCTCTTCCATGGCCTGAACCCATTGAATATTTATTTTGGATGTTTGGGATACAGAAGTCTTGACTTCTATGTCTTTCCCTGATGATAGGCATTGTTCTTCCTCATCAGAAAAGATGGGAGGAGATTCTAGTTCACCAAGAAAGTAACTTTCTCTGGTCTTATTTTTTTCTCCTTTTCTGGGCATTTTCCCAGCCAATTACTTGACTTCTGAGTTTCCTCTCTACACCCACCTCGCCTCCTGTTCCACCCAGCTAGTGCTTGGTGTCTGAGATTCAAATGCTACTTCCCAACCTCAGGGCTTTCAGCAGGGGCAGGGCTGCTATTCAGTGTGCGATTAAGTTCATGTGGTCAGGTGGGGGCTGGGCTGCTATTCAGTGTGAGATTAAGATCCTGTGCTCAGGTTGGGGCAGGGTCACCACATTGGACTCAGTTCCTTCATGGGGTTTATGCGGAGACCTTCAACAATGGATCCGAGCTCCTGCCTGCTTTGCGAGCCCCTGTCTGCTGCTGCCTCTGTTGCTGCCTCCTGAGGGGGTCTGAGTTATGGAGACACCTTGCTCCCCTCTTGACAAGCTGAAAAGACCCTCTCACTAACCTTTGGCACTTGTGGGTGGAGGGACCTACGTGGCTGCTGGAGATTCTGTCTCTGAAGCCTGCTCTGATCTGCTCCTATTGGTGCAGCGTGGCTGAGGCAGGGCTGGGCTCTGCTACAGTCTGGTGCGAGACAGACCTTTGGTGTTGGTTTTTCAGGGCTCTCTGAACAGAAATCTCCTTCACTCCATTGTTGTGTGGCTTCTGCTGCTCCAAAATTTGTTGGGAGTTCTTCTTTACTGGTATTTTATGGACTGTGAGTTAGGAGCTAGCATATGTGTATCTTTCTACTCCGCCATCTTGGCTCCTCCCCTGACATTCCTATAACATACATGTATACATGAATGTGTATATGTACATATAGAAGTGCATACATGTAAATGTGTGTACCGTGTATCTACATGTATGTACACAAATATGCATGTGTATATGTGTATATGTGTATATGTCCACGTGCACATATACACATAAATACACAAATATATAAGTGCACAGACACACATCCATGCTTACCAAAGACTCAATGTTCATTTTCTCCTTTGGTCTTTGCCGCCATCCAGTAAAGACTACTGGCATTATGATTCTCATTTGCAGATCAGAAATCTGAGGCAGAGAGTCTGAATGACTTGCCTGTGGCCGCAGAGTTCTGGAGTATTTAAAAGCATTGATCTGGAAAATTGCTGCATGTGTATTTGGGAAAGCAGTGGCCTTGGCTTCTGCAGACTTAAATTTAAATCCCACTCTCTATAATATACATCTTGTGTGGCCTTGGACAAGTTTCCCCTGATCCTGGTTCCCAGCTGACCTGTCAAATGGTGGGGATCATCCCTAACACTTCCTATCTTAGTCTATCTCAGACAATGATGAAAGGACTTTATGTTAGCTTACAATGCTAGGGGGGGACGTTGCAAGGTGAGAAGGCTGAACACAACAGTATGATTTTGAAATCCAGAGAAAGACAGGAACAAGGCTGGGAAGGGAATGAAGCGGACAGTCTTCATGAGTTGTTGTAGCTGAAAATGTTATGCCCAAGGGTTGACCTGCTGGTTAACAGTTCTCAGTATTAACTCAGCTGATCCCTAGATGGTGGACTCAAAAGATCAGTTCTTGACTTGCATCTGAAGCTTTCCAGGGGAATAGGATCTTTATCATCTATGGGCATGGCCTTTGAAAAATCAGGCTTACCTCTATTTAGGGCAGCTATGTGGTGCAGTGGATAGAGCACCAGTGCAGGAGTCAGGAGGACCTGAGTTCAAATTTCACCTCAGACACTTAACATTCACTAGCTGTGTGACCTTGGGTAGGTAACTTAACCCCAATTAACTCATCTTGGGTCATCTCCGGTCATCCTGATGAATATCTAGTTGCTGGATTCACATGGCTCTGGAGGAGAAGCAAGGCTGGTGATCTTGCACAGCCCTCCCTCACTCAAAACAAAGTCAAGTGCAAGTGATGTCATCATTTCTCTGATGGCATGGTCTTCTTCTGCAACGAAGGACGAACACACACACTTCCTTCTATGCTATGGCAAGGAATGGGATTAGGGAGTTTGGCAAAGGGAGTCCTTAACATTGTCATGATGTTCTTATTACTCTACCATTTAGGGGCAGCAGCATCCTGGGCAGAGTAAAGAGTATCCTGGGCTTAGTGTGAGGAGAACCTGAGTTCAAATCCTTTCTCAGGTACTTGCTGGAAGTATGACACTCACTAGGTAAGTCCATTAATATCTCTCAGCCTTAGTTTCCTCCTCTGTAAGATAGGGATAATGATAGCACCTATCTTCCAGATCAGATGAGTTAATGTTCACGAAGTGCTTTGCAAACTGTAAAGGGGTGTATTAAACTAGTTATTGCTAAAGGGGCAGCTAAGTAGCCCAATGAATAAGCCCTGAATGTGGAGCCTAGAAGATCAAGTTTAAATCCTGACTCAGACACTAATTTTCTCTGTGACCAGGGGTGGGTCTCTCACCTCCATGGGTCTCAGTTTCCTTAGATGTAAAAGTAACAGCTCCTCCTTCTCAGTGTTGTTGTGAGGAGTAAAGGAAAGAAGACATGGAAAATGCTCTGCAAATTGGAAGCACCATATAGATGTCAGCAATTATTTTAATGACAGGGGCAGGGAGAGGTACAAAGAAAGAAGAGGTGGATGGTTTCCAAAGACAAGCTACCCTTGTTTCACAATACAACCAAGGGCCAACTTTGACTAGAGGCTACTGGGACTTTTCCAAAGAGCTATTATTGTTGATCTGGAGGTAATCTCAGGGGATATAATTAAGAGGAGATAGGACTGCAGGGCTTGGCTCATACCCCAGTCATAAAAACAAAGACTCAGAGCTAGAAAAGACCTTAGAGGTCATCTAGGCAAGCCCCATGCTCAAGTCGGGATGTTTCTACCACATTCTTTGTAAATGATGACCCAGCCACTGCCTAAAACTGAGATTTGGCCATGTCACTCCCCTATTCTAAATTCTACCATAGCTTCCTTATTTCTTCTTGGATAATATACCATTTCCTTAGCCTAGCATTCCTTCTTCTCCTTGTCTCTGGATTTAGCCTCCCTTTCTAGCCTTAATTTACATTCTCCTCTTCATCCAGTTGATTTTTCAGCCAAAACAGACTACTAACTGCTTCCCCAACTCCCCATGCCAATTCCTGTCTTAATGCAATGACATTGATTCAATCTTATTCATGGAATGCACTCTCTCCTCATCTCTGACTTGAAGCATCTTTTCCTCCCTTCCAGGCACATCTTAGGAGCCATCATTGCCATGCATCCTTCCCAGATTCTTTCAGCCAAATATGTCTTCTCCCTCCTCAACTGATCCTGGATCCCTTTGACAGGTACTCCTCCTGCTATCAAAACCTTCTACCTTCATCTTTGTGTCCATGTCCTGCTCCCACCTCCTGCCCTAAGTAGAACTCTTTTGAGGATAGAATCTCCATCATTTTTTATGTTTGCATCTCCAGTATCTTTCCCCAACCCTTACACATAATAGCAGACATCTCCATGGTGTGTTAGGCTTATGAAGCACTTTACAGACATTATCTCACTTGATCCTCACAACAACCCTGAGAGGTAGTTACCATTATTACCCCATTCTACAGATGAAGAGACTGAGGTGAACAGAGGTTAAATGACTTGCTCAACGTCACACAACTAGGAGGTTTCTGAAGCTGGATTTGAACTCAGATCTTCCTGTCTCTGGGTCTAGGTTGAACATTCTATCAAAGTAGTTGTTATTACTTACTGGATCACTGCTAAGAATTCTTTACCAGAGGAATGGTATCATTCTGAGAATTGCAGCTTCCAGAGGACAAAGTGTATATGTATATGTGTGTATGTGTGTGTGTGTGTGTGTGTGTGTGTGTGTGTGTGTGTATATATTACATATATATATATATATATATATATATATATATATATATGGATATTTATGTCCCCAGTGCTGAGCACAAATTTTTACATATAGTAGACCTTTAAAAAATGCAGTTGAATTGAATTTCTACAATACTTTAAGGTTCACAAAGTGCTTTACAATCCTGTGAGCTAGATAGTACAAAGATAACTATCTCCATTTTCCAGATATAGAACCAAGCCTCAGAATGGCTGGTGATCAATGGTTGTTACAATGGCCTTATTTTCAAAGATGATCAAAAGTGAAAGTGGTCATTATGGGGGTGCCATGGGAAGACAGGTACACTAATACACTATTAGTAGAGCTTCAAATAGGTTCGACTATTCTGGAAAATAATTTGAAAAGTCAATAGACTGTACATATTCTTTGGCCTGGCAATACTACTACTAGCCATGTATGCCAAGGCAGACAAAGACAGAAGAAATCATTCCATATACCTGAAAACATTTATAGCAGCATTTTTTGTAGGAGCAAATATCTGGAAGAAATACCAATTGGAGAATGATTGGACAAATTGGGGTATATTCAAAGGGTCATAACATCATAGATCTAGATCTGAAAAAAGATCTCCAAGACTAACTTTTTCATTTTATATATGAGGAAATTGAGGTCCAGGAAGGTTAAATCACCTTTCCAGATTCACAGATGATAAGCATCCAACGGAAGATTAGAACTCAAGTCCCCTGATTCCATTGCTGCACTGCGGATCATGTGAACTGTAGGTATGGTGAATTCCAGGTGTGAAATGAGGCACACACACACTTTAAAGCACGGACAATGTGTTGATTTATTTTGTTAACTTTACTTCTTTGTGAGAAAGGAGGAGGGGTGGAGAAGAATAGAGAGGAAAAAGCAACATCGATAAAACTTTTTCTTTTAAAGCAATTAGTTGATTTGGTGCTGACTGTGCATATTTGGCATGGGGGAAATGGACTTTGCAAAGTGTTCAGCCTACCTTAAACTCATGGTTTGGTGGCTTTGAACTAAGCATGAACCTCAGAGGTTCCAGTTCACTTAGACTTGGCACAAAGTCATTTCCTGCTATGAGAAAAAACAAAAAAGAAACTTTAAAGGTTTAATAAAACGGCCCAAAGCCTTTTTGGACAACTCATAAAGGTCTGTAAATAAGAAACAAATGGATCATGTCTCTCTTGAATTACACACTGGATTTCAAAGGTAAGAGAAAAGAAGGTTTGACACAGAATGTTGATACAACAGACAGAATATGTTATAAGCTTGTGTGTGTGTGTGTGTGTGTGTGTGTGTGTGTGTGTGTGTGTAGGGGTCCATGTCTGTCTGCCTATAGAAGCAGACAAAGTATTTGCCTACAAAATATTTGCTCCTCTCAATTCAATTCAATTCAAATCACTGAGCATTAACTGAGCTCTCACTCTTGGCACATGACTGGCCCATTCTTCAATGACAGCCTTGACGCCAGTTCCCCTACATATTCCCATTTTTTTTTCCATGCAACCTCCTCATACCCAAGCATGAGCCTCTTGTTGACCCCCTGTGAATCTTCATTTGAATGCTTTAATCATTGAACTATGCCATGACTTATAGACATAAAACAATATTGGTAGGATATTTGTATTAAAAAGAGGTAACTTTGTCTCCAGAGGAAATCTGGAGTCAATAAAGAAGCCTTCACTCCTAGGAGTGTTATTTTCTGGTGAAGGTCACTCTATCAGAATGGCTGGTGTGGCAGAGAGACAGGATTTCATTTTCTCTTTTCTCATCTCCCTCCCAGGACTGGCAAATGATGGCAATGGGAATGGATGTTGAGGAAGGGGAGAGACATCTATGGGCCATTGGTGATGGCAGTACCACAAGTTAGGACCTGAGGCCTGCAACGGAGGTGGTAGAGGCTATAAGCGATAGATGTGTTGGAGGTAGGATAGGCAGAGCCAGTGAGGATAGAATCAGATGAGCTGTGGAGGCTAGAGTGGAAACCAACTGGTTTCTACCTCCCTGCAAGGGTTTAGCATACAGATTCAGAATGGGGTCAGCCATTGATGAGATCTCTGAGACATTCTCACAGGTAAAGACAACAAAAATAATCATGATTTTATATATATATATATATATATATATACATATATATATGTATATATATATATATACATATATATATGTATATATATATATATCTGTATATATATATATACAGATATATATATATATATAATACTTTCATGTGCCATGAACTGTGCCAAATACTTTATAACTGTTATTTCATTTGGTCTTCAAATCAACCCTGGGAAGTAGGTGCTATCTTGATTGTATGGATGGGGAAACTGAGGCAAGTAAAGTGACAGCTTTACAGCTTTCCCACAGCTAAGAAGTGTCTGAGGTTACATTTAAAGTCAGGTCTTCCTGACTCCAGACTTAGTGCTCTATCCACTGCACCATCCAGCTGTCCCTAAAATGGGCACAGACCACGTGCTTCAAAGAGTTGTCAGAAAATCATTCTCCCTTCTCCTCCCCACTAAAGACATCTGTGGAACTTACAGATGAAGAATGAGATCTGCTGCTTAATTTATATATACCTATCAAAGGGGAAGATAACGCTCTAACAGCTCAGACACCCCAGGACCCAAATCCAAGAAAGATAGGAAGGTGCCCAGGAGAAAATTGTTCCCACAAAACTCTCTCTGACTGAAGCAAAGAGTTTGGAACATGAACAGCTATCAAGTATATTAAAAATTCTACAATACTTCTAAGAATGACTGACTAGCCTCTAAGTTGGCTTTTGCTTTATCAAGTCAAATAATGTTTTATAGACAATAAACAACTGGAAGAACTGGATCTTGCATTTTGGACTTTTTTTCAGTTTATTGTGTGATGGTGAAGATGTGGTCTCTTATGCAGTAATTCCTGAGGGGGAGAGAGAGAGAGAGAGAGACAGAGAGAGAGAGAGACAGAGACAGACAGAGACAGACAGAGAGACAGAGACAGAGACAGACAGAGACAGACAGAGGCACAGACAGAGAGAGAAGAGAGAGAGAGGAGAGAAACAGAGACAGAGAGACAGAGAGAGATACAGAGAAAGACAGAGACAGACAGAGAGACAGAGACAGAGAAGAGAGACAGAGACAGAGAAGAGAGACAGAGACAGACAGACAGAGAGAGAGAGAGAGAGAAGGGAGACAGAGAGGAGACCTATATAAATGTTTCTTCAATTAAATTAGTCAACAATACTGGGAAGCATATAATAAAATCTGGTTATATCTCATTATGAATGGAGGATTATATAGCCCTTGATTGCATCTCTGAGCCATAGCTAACCCATTCAGTTTTTCTCTTTGATTCTAGGCCTTACCAACTTAGCCTAGTACTATTATTCAGGACCTTCCTGTTTAGCTAGTCTGTTGGTGCTGCCTAGCCATGTCCCATTGCCACCCATGCTTCAGAATAATTAGGTAATGCCACAGGTGGAGGGAGATGAGGTGCTTTCTTTTTTAAAATAATACATTAAAATTTTTATAAACCATAGTATGTTTTATAACACTTTGTGTTTGCCTTTGGAACATTGTTTGCATATATTTTTTCATTTGAACTTTACAAAATTCTGTTAAAGAAGCAGGATAAATATTCCTTAAATATTTTAAGTATCAATTATTTCATCATCAGGTTATAGTCTTTATAGATGGTTATCCTGGTATTACACTAGATAGAAAAATCTACCCCCCACTGACAGAAATTTATTAATGAGTCCCATTCAGATCTAGAACTTTGGGAGCCTGGGGCGACGTCACAAATCATGCCTGGATGTTAAAATGCAAATAAATAAACCCTCTGCTGGGAGAGAGGGGTGGTTCATTATGGTTGATGCTCTGCCACACCACCATAAGGATCAGAAAGGGGATCTAATAAAGGACTGGGAATATTCTTATCTCCATTTTGCAGTTGAGTAAAACTTTGCTCCAAGAGCAAAGAGGAGAGTAGGCCATAATATGAACAACCCCAGGAGTGGCTGTAATTATTACACAAAAGAACTTGGCCTGGCTTTTTCCTTCTTTTCATCCCTTCTTCCCTCACAAAAACATAGAGACATCAAACACCACGTTTTGAAACAAGCACCCAGTTCTGCGCTGGCTCCCCGGTGCAGACTCCGTGGTTTTGTGACTGTGACATTCTTGGGTGTTAATTACAGCTTGCCTGATATCTTTTACTTAGGGTAATAACGGCATCACTTCATAGCTCAAAATGATCTGAGAGTCAGGGGTAGTTGGGAATCTTAGTACCTTTAATGTGCTTCCTCAGAGACACTTTCCAAACACCCACTCTCACATCCTCCCTCAGTGGGGATTGTTCAAATCCTGTTTCCCTGAACTTGAAGTCTAGCTTGTTACACTCACGTAATGTCCTCTCCAGTAGCTAAGTGCATCCTTCAGAGAATGCTAGAACAACTAAAGACCTTAAAACAAAACACAGTGTATAGACATTATTGCAAATTTCTTTCCAAGAAGAGCTTGACCCATCTGAAAAGCAATTTGGAATTATGCCAAGTGACAGAAAAAATACACTCTAATGATAAAAAGAAAGGTCTAATAGACACTGTTCAATATTAGAAAAACAAACACCCTAGTCAGTACTCATCCCTAAAGCAGATGGCGTAGTAAACAAATGGTTGCCCTTAGAATCAGAAAAACTTGGGTTCAAATCCTACTCCTGATGCTTGTGTTTTGCTCTGTGGTATTTTTTGAACAATATTTTATTTTTCCCCAATTACATGTAAAAAGAATTTTTAACATTCTTTTTTTTAAGTTTTGAACTTCAGATTCTATCCTTTCCTCCTACCCTTTCCTCCTCCTTGAGATGGTAAGCAATCTAATGTAGGTTATACATGTGCAACCACATAAAACATATTTCTATATTAGTCATTTGGTGGAAGAAAATTTTTAAAGGAAAAAAGAGAAAGAAAGAGAGAGAAAGAAAGAGAGGAAGAAAGAGAAAAAGGAAGGATAGAAGAAAGGAAGGAAGGAAGGGAGAGAGAGAGGGAAGAAGGAAGGAAAATAAAGAAAGAAGAAAAGAGTATGCTTCTGTCTGTATTCAGATGCCATCTGGGGGTAGATAGCATTTTTTATCATGAGTCTTTTGGGATTGTCTTAGATCATTGTATTTTTGCTTTGTGATCATGAGACAGAGTCATTCTGATCCTCAGTTTCCTGTAAACTGGGGCTGATGCCTGTAGTACCTATCTCACCAGGTTGTAATTATCAAATAAGGCAATATATATGTATATATCAACTGCTATATAAATGTCAATAATGATGATGAAGAGAATGCATGGAGGTAATAGAATATGTGTTTTCCTAGGTGCTAAAAAGACCTCAGAAAGGTCAATTTACCTCAGTTTTCTAATCTGTGCAATGGGGTTAATAATATGCACAGTACTTACCTCATGGAGTTTCGGTGAGAATCAACAGCTCTTAGTTAGAAACCTCAGAGGCTGTCTAGTTTGATTCTCTCATTTTACAGATAAGGAGATTAAGCCCTAGGGATTTTAAGTGACTTGCCTAAGGTCACATAGGTAGTAGACATGGGACAGGATTTGAACCCTAGACTTCTGACTCCAGAGTCAATGTGCTTTCCATTGTACTACACACCACCCTCCTAAAAAAGGGGGTGTTTTAAGACTATAAAGCACCATGAATTTTAGTTAACTTCATGATTTAAGGTCAAAAATGGTACTTTATAGAATGCCTGACACTGTCCAGGAGTCATAGGTGTTTTGTAACCTGAACGGAATTGGATAGTGCATCTCCGAAGTACAAGGTATCCCTGAATCTTCAGAAGTTGTCAGCTGACATCCCCACAGAAGGGAAAATCTGGCATGTCAAAGCCTCTTATTTCAATCGGTATAATTAAGGTATGGAGAAGTACAATAATAGTCAACCTGGATTACAGGAAGCCCACACATGTAGCAGCTAATGTATAAGCTATTTTAAATGGAATTTCTCTTTCTATCTCTTGCTGTTGGGTTTTATTGGTCATATAAGGAAATACTGAGGATTTATGTGGGTTTATCTTATATCTTGCAACTTTGCTAATGTTGTTAACTATTTCAAATAGTTGTTTAGTTGATTCCCTAGGGTTGTCTAAGTATATTATCATATCATCTGCAAAGAGTGATAACTTAGTTTCTTTGCCTATTCTAATTTCTTTTATTTCTTTTTCTTCTCTTATTGCTATTGCTAACATTTCTAGTGCCATGTTGAACAATAGTGGTGATAATGGGCATTCTTGCTTCACCCCTAATCTTATTGGAAAGGCTTCTAGTTTATCCTCATTACAGATGATGTTTGCTGATGGTTTTAGAAAGATGTTTATCATTTTAAGGAACACTCCCTTTATTCCTATGTTCTCTGGTGTTATTAATTGGAATAGGTGCTGTATTTTGTCAAAACCTTTTGCACTATCTATTGAAATAAACATATGATTTCTGTTGGTTTTTTTTTATTAATATGGTCAGTTATGTTGACAGTTTTCCTAATATTGAACCAACCCCACATTTCTGGAGTAAATCCCGCTTGGTCATTGTATAAAATCCTGTGATATATTGGTGTAATTACCTTGCTAGGTTTTTGTTTATAATCTTAACTCACTAGCCATTAGGGAAATTGGTCTATAACTTTCTGTTTTAGCTCTTCCTGGTTTAGGTAATAGCACCATGTTAGTGTCATAAGGGGAGTTTGGTAGGATTCCTTCTTTGCCTATTTTTTTTCCAAATGGTTTATGTAGTATTTGAATTAATTGTTCTTTAAATGTTTGGTAGAATTCATTCATGAACCCATCTGGCCCTGGGGATTTTTTCCTAGAGAGTTCATTAATGGCTTATTCAATTTATTTTCCTTAGATAGGTATTCATATCTTTTGATTGTTTATTGATTGGGGAATGGCTCTTATTTTTATAAAGGTGGTTCAGTTCTCCATGTTTGAGAAATGGGACCTTTATCAGAGAAACTTAGAAGCAGCATAATTTTCAATCTGTTTTATTGGCTTTTGGCTTAAAAGTGAGAGAGGTAGCTTAATGATGAGAACATTAACTCTGTTGTCTGAAGTTGTTACTGTTCAGTCATTTTTAAGCTGTGTCTAACTTTTCATGACCTCACTTGGGATTTTCTTGGCAAAGATACTGGAGTGGTTTGTCATTTCATTCTCCAGCTCATTTTACAGATGAGGAGACTGAGACAAACAGGGCTAAATGACTAGCCCAATGACTTGGTAGTAGATATCTGAAGCCAGATTTGAACTCAGGGAGATGAATCTTCCTGACTCCAGGCCTGAAGGTCTATTCACGGTGCCACCTTGCTGCCTCTGATGTCTGAGGACCTAGGGTTAAGTAAACCTTCTGAGACTTGTTACTTGTGTGGCCTTGGAAAAATAGCTTAATATCCCTGGGTCTCAGTTTCTTTACCTCTAAAAACAAGGACCAGATAGTCTCTGAGGTCCTTTCTTACTTCAGATCTATGATTCTATGCCCCTAAGGGAAGTGACATGTCTGGGGATTCATGTCAGGGTCAAAATTTGAATCTAGTTGCTGAGATTTCAAGACCATTGATTTTTTCATTTTCTTTTAGTTTTCAGTGAACAAACTTTCATTTTCTCTCAACAGAAAAAAGTCTGAAAGATAGATTTTTAAGAACTATTTTACTTTCAGGACTTGGGCCATATAAGCATCTTTGTCTGATGGCATAGGTCAGGGTTTGGCAAGATCACCAATGATGTTCCCACTTTCATAATGAAGAAAAAAAAATAAAAGAAAAAGCATTTTGCCAACATATCCATGAATAACTGAGTGGTTGATGTTTTTCATGCTCTCCATGAACTCTATTTAACAGTATTGTCATCATTCACTAGGTATGAAGACCGGAGATTTAGTTCTGACTCTGACAATAATTTAATGTTTGTTTTGGAACACATCCCGTTGCTTTTATCTGGGGCTCAGTATTCTCATTTGTAACAGTCTAGCTTAACCTTGAAGGTCCCTTCCAGTCTTGATTTTCTGTCTCATGGCCTTGCTCTGCCATTTCATACTCCAATGTTCCGTCTGTAACTTACATTTTATTTTCCACAGTCTGTGGTCTTCCAGCTCTTCCAGAACTAACATTGTATCCTTTATATTGTATTATGGTTCTCCCACCTCTGACATTCTATATTGTAAAATTCTTTTTAGTTTTGATTTTCTGTTTTTTAGTTCTCTGTATTTTGTGGTCTAAGAATCCCTTCAATTCTGACTTTTCTATGCCTTATGTTCTAAGGACCCCTCCAGCTCTGATGTTCTATGTTCTAAGGTTAGCTCAATCATCACACAAAACTAATAGAAGCTAACACAATTTTAGTAGATAAAAAGAATAAAACCAGCTATTTTTATAGTAAATGAATGGTAGAGAAAGAGCATCAAAGAGACTGGAGATTAGAGAAACATGATGCCCCTTGTTGAATTGCTTTTCATGGCATGATTTCATCTCCTTGGCAGCTGTCCTTGGATATATTATTTTGGAGGCTGGTGAGAAGCAGAGCAAGGAATACAAGGGAGAAAAAATCTTTTGAAACATTAGGATTTGCCAAAAGGTATTGAGATGGAGCATTTGAGACACTGTATAAGCATACACAAATCATCGTATCTTTCTGGGACTCAGCTTCCTTAACTGCTAAAAAAAGTTAATAGTAATTATTCTCTCTTCCTCTTCCAGGATTGTTGTGCTTTGCAAACCACGATGTGCTATAGAAATGGAAGCTATGGTTATGAGCTACAGGGACCTATCACTATGATCTACACAGATCAAACATCCAGATGGAATGGGAGAAATACAGATTTTCATTTGGATCTTCCTAAATACTGTGCCACAGCAGAAAAAACCACCGATGGTTTAAGTGTTAGTCCTGGTTCAAACACTCCTCACTTGTGTGATGGTGGACAAGTCACTTTCACTCCCAGTGTCTCAGTTTGCTTATTTATAAAAGCAGAATAATGATGTTTACATTCCAACCTGACTATGTTTTACTTAGTTTTAAGATGTGTTGTTCAGAGGTTTCAGTCATGACCAACTGTCCGTGACCTCATTTGGGGTTTTCTTGGCAAAAATATTGGAGTGGGTTGCCAATTTTCTTCTCCAACTCATTTTATAAATGAGGAAACTGAGTCAGACGGGGTTAAGCGACTTGCCCAGAATCACACAGCTAGTATGTTCTGAGGCGGGAATAGAACTCAGATCTTCCTGACACCAGACACAGCATTCTATTCAGTACACCACCTAACTGCACCTTAAGATACTATAGAAGAGGGGAGAGGAGCCAAGATGGCAGAGTAGAAAGATTCACATATGCTAGCTTCGAACCCACAGCCCACGGATCTCCTGTAAAAAGAACTCCCAACAAATTCTGGAGAAGTGGAAGTCTCACAGAAACAGAGTGAAGGAAATTTCCGTTCCGGAGAGCCCTGAAAAAGTGATCCCAAAGGTCCGTCACACACCGGACAGGAGCAGAGCCCAGTCCTTCCCTGGCCATGTGGCAAAGAGAGGAACAGATCAGGGCAGGCTTCAGGGACAGAATCTCCGGTGGCTGCGGAGGTCCCTCCACTCACAGGCACTGTAGGTCAGTGAGAGAGACTTCTGGGCTGGCCGAGAGGGGAGCGGGGTGTCCTCATAACTCAGGCCCCCTCAGGAGGCAGCAGCAGAGGCAGCAGTGGCCAGAGGCCCCTGGAGCAGGCATGAGCTCTGCAGGAGCTCCATTACGGAAGGTCTCTGCATAAACCCCCTGAGGGAACTGAGCCTGGGA
>CM053772.1:224412281-224438966 GCA_028658325.1 Potorous gilbertii
GTTGCTGTCCACAAAGTGTTCCTGGTTCTGCTCCTTTCGCTCAGCATCAGATCATATAAGTCTTTCCAGGCCTCCCTGAAGTCTTCTTGTTCATCATTTCTTATGGCGCAATAGTACTCCATTACATTCATATACCATAATTTATATTGCTATAACATATTTATATCTAGACCATGGCAGATCTATAACCCCTGCTCCATTCACAATGATTTTCTACAGCTCCACAGATCAAGTTCAGAATTCTCTGTCTTCTCTTCCTCAAGGCCCTTTAGCTCTTCTCCTACCTAATCTATCCAATAGTATCACCCCCTACTCACATGCAATCTTAGCTCTGGCTCTGTATTGTCTTCTAAACCCACTATGTAAATTTTCCCATTCTATGATTTTGTTCATTGGTGCTCATTAATTTCTAGTGTGTTCCTTAACAAACAAGCTTCATTGTTTTAAACTTATGCACTGGAATTTATTGTTTCCAAATATGGAGTACTTATAATATATAGTATCTTTACCCATCACTCCTGGAGCTAATTACCACATAGGGCTAATGCCCTGAATGCCATCTCTCCAGTCCGACTGAAGGCACTTACTTGGAAGATAGGGTCTATGTCTTATTCCCTGTATCTGAGCAATGAGAAATTTACCCTGTAGGATACATGGTGATAACAAGATTTATTTCTATAGCTCTTTAAGGTTTGTGTGACACTTTCCTCCCAACAGACCAATGGAGGTGTCATTCCCAGTTGACAGATTAGGAAACTGAGGTTCAGAGAGTGTGACTTGCCCAGGGTCAAAAAACTAGTTGGTGTTTGAGCCAGGATTTGAAGCCAAGGTCTCTCGACTCCAGGTTCATCTCATTGCTTTTCCCTCAAATGCTGCTCGTAATGGTAAGAACCTCCCTCCTTGCCAATTAAATGCCATAGAAATTGGTAAGATGAAAGCTATTGATTTCCCAGACCAAATGCTCTCCTGACATTCATTTTTCTAGTTCTTTTCTCTAAATGTCAAAAGTATCTCAGAAGTATGTCCCTTGTCTAAAACACATGAAACTTGTGAATGTTTCCAAAGACTTAGAGAAAGGTAGGAGCCCTGTCTCTAATTCTCTGAGACAATACAACCTTTAACTTTACAAGCTGTCAAAAAGTACCCCTTATTTGAAATAACTCACGCAAGCTTGTTTATTTAAAAGAGTAGCTTACATTTTCTGTAGTACCCCAAGGTTTACAAATTGCGATCCTCAAACAGCTAGCCATTAGAGCAAATTGAACTCTGGATACAACAGGATCTGCACAGGTGGACCGTTACAATTCAACTCAAGGACCACCTCCTTTAGGACACTGTCTCTGATTTCCTAGCCAACTCTCCTCACACTTCGAGCAAGTAATAGGAGTCTCTTCCCTTTTGTGCACTCTCAATCCTCTGGTTTTATTTTCACCTTTCACTTTGTGTGATTGTTTGGGATAGGTGAGCAGTGTAAGTACTACTCTTATTTTAAAGATAAGAAATTTGAAGCTCTGAGAGGGGAGATGATTTGCCTAGAGTCACAGAACCAATAAGCAACAGGTTAGCCATGAAGGGTACAGGCCATCTGTGACTTCGAACTCATGTAGGTCCTTCCTTAGTAGTCCGCAATAGGTTCACCAAATGTGCTGGGAGACCCTTCTCTAAACATGGTAACATTATTCCTTGATCTCACAAACATGATTGATCCATCTCCTTAGGAATAGTTATTCCACGATCTCCATCTCCTTTTCTACTTATTTATGGTTTTGATGCTGTCCTATCCATGATTGCTGCAAAATTTGTCCTTAGTAATATGGACTGTATACTTATACCCACCATAGAGCATAGTGTCATAGATCATAGAACCAGGAAAGACCTAAGAAGTCATTATGTTCAACACCCTCATTTTACAGATGAGGAAACTGAAACCTTGGGAAATCAAGTGACTTGATCACGGTCATAGAGTTTCTAAGTATAAAAAGTGGCATTTGAATTCAGGTCTTCCTGAGTTCATAAAACTATCTATACTCCACTCTTTTCATTCATTGTGGAAGCTGTCAACGAAGGTCACTTCTCATAAGTATATAAATATACAAATGCAGCAAATATGAGCTAAGTCCTATTGCCTGTAGAGAAATAAAGTTCAGATTAGATGGTGTCCCTGCCCGTTTGATGAAGCCCTTTCCACTATTCTTTGCTGATTTTCAAGCATAAAAGAGACAAGCTAATCAGGATATAGAGGTCTCCTTGTGGGCATTGCTGTCTCTGAATCCCTGCCAAGCACTTAGCACCAGGCTTATGTACATTGCAATTTCCAGTCAATTCTGGGTCCATTTTGGGGAAATTAGAAGCATCTCTCCCCAGCAGTTTCACCTTTTCATGTATAAAATCCCAAATAATTGAGATTCATTCTCAGTGTCCTCTTAAAATGCAGGCACCAATCGTAAGAAGAGTGTCTGAGAAGAGAGGAGATTGAATGAGGGGTACACCGAGCCAGAAAGACAGCTTCATCGGTAGAAAGAAAGGCACTGGAATTGAAGACTTCAAATCCTGACTGCCAGTTTGATCTCCCTGCTGACTGGGAATGCTACCCTGGGAAAGGCACTTTCCTTTTTTGTTCCTGTATTTGTAAAATGAGAAAGTCATACTAGGTGATGTCTCAAGGACGCCATCTTCCTCTAAATTCTGTTCTCTCTCTGATGTCATTTTATTGTTTAATAATTTCCATTGTGTCTTTCTCTTCCTGAACATATTTAGGGTTTTGTTTGAAAAGATACTGGAGGGGTTTGCCTATTTTTATTACAGCTCATTTTACAGATGAGGAACTGAGGCAGACAAGGTTAAGGGACTTGCCCAGGGTCACATTACTAGTAAGTGTCTAAGATCAAATTTAAACTCGGGAAGATGAGTCTTCCTGACCTTAAGCCAGCCACTCTATCCACTGAGCCACCTAGCTAGGCTAAATGCTGTTATTAGCAGTTATTCATCACTAAGATGTCTCTGCTCTTAAACTCAAGACAAATGAAGGACAAAGTCTCCTCCTCGGGTCCTCCCTTGATTTCTTATCCAGCCATGGAGGGGACCTAACATTTCTTAAAGTCTGTTCCACTGGAGCTCAACCTCTAGGTCCTACTTAGTTGGAAGGATTCCAAGTATGGGACTCAGGATGGACTAAAAGTGCATCTTGCCCTTCTTAGAGAACAGACCTTAGAGGTAACTGAGTATTGTGTCTCATTTTATGGAGGAGAAACCTGAGGTTTAAGGATATCAAGTGTCAGAAATGGAAATCTAAACACAGATTTTCCTGATTCCAAGTCCAGTATTCTACCCATAATGCCACACTACCCCTTGATTGGGTTGGGGATACTACAAAACTTAGAGGATTTATCAACAGAGGATTGGGTGCTGGAAGACAATTTTTTTCAGCTCCATCAGCTCCCAAAGTTTATCTTCTAAGGCATGGGGGACTGCAGTCCTCATTGGCAAAAGAACCCCCACACTGATTTAAAAAATGGAGGTATTGAAATCGTCTTGCAAACAGCTCAGCGCTAAGTCCCCATAACTAACTCATTCTCCCTCTAAAAAAAGCCAGGCATCCCAGAATACCACTTTAAAAATGTTTTGAAAAGTTCAGACATAAAATTAAATGAAATCAGTCATGCAAAGGCAAGACTAAGTGCTTTATAACAAAAACACTACCAAACAGTAATGGAAAACCCAATTTGTAGACATCTTCCTTTTCCTGCATCTCCAGATAATGTGTTAACACAAAAGAAACGATCTCCTGGGATGGAATTTCATATCCTGTTCAGAGCTTCTTAAACTTTTCCCACTCTTGACCCCTTCTGCCCTTCTTAAGAGACCCTATGTCTCAATCCACAGTTTAAGAAGCATATCTAAACAGACTCCCCCATTCCGTGACTGCCAGGGCCAGCCTTTACCTGGAACTTTGGTTTGAGACAATGGAAGCTATACAAACAATGATGTAGGACCAGATAAGCTAACACCCACTCCAGAAAGCTGTTCCTTATTTTTGATCCTTCCAATTCCAGTGCCCACACTTGGGCTCTTCTTTCCTCTTAGGAATTTTACTCTCTGCTTTGTCCTATAGGGGCTCATCTTTCTACAGTCTAAGTCCCATGAGTGCAGAGATCATGTCTCGTTCAATTTTGTATCTTTCCCAATGCCTTGTGAAGACCATGAGTAGCAATTGTGATATAACGAATACTAGTTGGAGAGTTAGATGACTTGGAGATATTGCTGTAAAATGCCACCTTGCTAGTTAGGCACTTGGTGTCCTTAGGTATCAACCTTCCTATCTGTAAAGTAGGGCTGATATCTTACCTGGGACTATAATCCAGGTCTTCTAGTCCACTGTTTTTGCCCCATACTGCCTTGCTAATCTTCTGTCTTCTCATCTTTAAAAGAAGCATAAGCTGTTGCCCTGCTGACTTCACAAGGCCATTGGGAGATAAACTTTGGAAACTGGAAAGCCCTGTAGAAAAGTGAATTATTCCTCTTTCTCCTCCTCCTTCTCTCCTTTCTTTTCTCTTCCTCCTTTTTGTCCTCCTCTTCCTCCTCCTCCGTCCCCCTCCCCCCTCCTTTTACTATGTCCTTTTACTTGTGCCAAGAGAAACATATTAGGTACAGCAAAGTGGTATTTCAATTCTGTTAAACTTTTAGCTTGTCTTCTCCTCCCTCCAATCTGTATACCAGATCCCATCTTTCTAGGGTCAGTTCTTCAGGAGGAATCCCTGCTGTGAAGGCAAAGTTGGAAGGATTCTGGACTCTGATACTATCAGCATGACTAAGCACCATCTCTGGGATTCTGTCTCTCTTGGACCAGGGTCTGGAGCTAGGCGACAGGGAGGAGAAGCCATCATTGACATTTGCTGTGCCATTTCATTATCTAGTCACCAAAGCTCATCCAGGTTGATCCAACAGTCCTCCAGCAGACTTCACCTGTTCATGGACTCCCTCTCTGAGCTCCGTGCACTGGGACCTCCTAATGTCAAGGGATAGGAGCCAGGGAGAAATCTCCTCCTCAGTGAGGCTGCATTCTAAGGCCAAAATTGAACCTTGCTGTCCACGAGAAAAGAATTCATATATAAACACTATTGAATAGTAAAAAGAACACAGTACTGGGCTTGGAGCCAGTCAGTCCACAAAGTCATTAAATGTGTACCATGAGCTAGACGCCGCGCTAATCACTGAAGATGCAAGGAAAGTGGAACAACACAGACCCTGATCTCAAAAAGCTCACATTCTAGTGGGGAAGGCAACAGAACCTGCCATTTAGGGGATATTTCCTCCCTTCTTCATGCCTCAGTTTCCTTGGACTTCCAGTTCTGACATTCTATGGTCCCTTCTAAGACCAGACTTCTATGTTTCCATGATGGCATGGAGAAGTGGGAAAATTCCCAGAGCAACCAAGAACTGTGAAGGCAATGCAACTGGGAGTGACCCTATGTGACGAATGTCCTCTTCTGGGGCACTAAGGAAGCGTCCTTGTTTCCTTTTGTCATGCAGCCTGAAATCCCATTGATAGTTGTGATTTGGGTTAGAACTCCTGTGTTCTAATTTTGGCCACCATTCGTTTCTTTGAGATTTGACCTCCCTTAGTCACTTCCCTTCTCTGGGATCCAATTTTATTAAATGACCTTCAGGATCAGCACTGGGCATGAAATTTTATTGGTATAGGGGGCACTAGGATGAGGGAACTCCCTCACTAACCCAAGTCAGCTCCCTCTCTTACAGTTTTAGAGAGTTTTTGAGGCACTAAGAGGTTAAATGACTTGCCCAGGGGAACCCAGCTAGTATGTATCAGAGGCAGGTCTTGAACTCAGATCTTCTTGGCTTTTATGCTACATACTCCCTTAAGTGTAAAAAGGGAACAACAATGGTTACTCCATCTCATTCGAAGGGTTAAGGAGAAAAACAACAACAAAGTAGAGCACAAATATCATTTACTGTCATTTGTTGTTATGAGTGTGTTGGGGAAAGGAGCACTGGAATTATGATTTATGGTAACTCACACACCTACATTCAGAAGAGACCTCAGATTCTGCCTAGCTCCACTCCGTTTTGTAGTTGAATTTTCTGAAGCTCAAGTGACTTGTTACTTAACTGACTTAACCAGGGTCACCCTAGGAGTAATCCTCATAAGGATTTGAATCCAGATCCTCTGAAGTAAAAGCTAGGGTTCTTCCCATAGATACCATCCTCCCTCTAAAGCAAAATCCCCAAGGGACTTTCAAACCCCGGATCTCACATGTACTAAGCAGATTTTTTTTGCCAACTAAGCCACAGTGCTTTGGGTTCAGATTCCAACCCCAGCACCTACCAACGACGTAACCCTGGGTCTCTTGGTCAGCCTGGGATCTCTCATTTATATCAGGGAATAATAATGTTTTATACCATTTACCTCACAAGCTGATTTTGAGAAAAACACTGTCAACTAGACATATGACATATATATGTATATATACATACAGATATATATATATATATATATATATATATATAACATACAGCAAGCCTAGACATATAACTTATAACTAGCAATAATATTAGCTGCGAGGGCCTCTTGTTTTATAATTGTCTTCTTTCCTGCAACAAACAACAAAGAAATCAGAAGAAGAAAAAGATTCATTTAATAAATAAATTCATTAGATTTAGAGCTGGTCTTATCCAACCTTCCTTTTAAAAAAAAAAAACCATGATAGCTAGAGGAACAAAAGGATTACAAGCCAGTTCCTCGTTTCCAAATCCACGGTTTATTTGTTTGTTTGTGTTACGCTCTTTAGGAGACCTTCTTAGTTTTGTAGGAATCACCCTGGGCCACCACTGCGCTCTGAAAACACAAAGATAAAGGACCTATTGAGATCAGTGGGTCAGATTCTGCGGCTCGAGTCCCTTAGGAGCTGGCTATAGAGATATCAGGCCCATCTCCCCAGGGACGTAGGAGACAGATGTTGCATGAGCTCCTGTCTCATAAAGATCCTCTGTCACAATCTGTAAATTCCAGCATTATTACATTCCTTTGGGTTAAATCGTCAAGAGCTACCTTGGAGGGGACATCAGCAAGCCTTGTTTCTTTGTGTAATCCCTCCCACGGCAAATGGAGAAAAAAAAATATGACCTATAAGGCTCCTTCCAGGTACATTTTTAAAGGCCTATGGTTCAATCTACCAGATTATCTAATTATACTAGCAGAAGAGAGCATGACCCATAGAGAAAAAGAGGACTGGGTTGGTGACCAGCGTAAGAGAATGAAAGAGGGTCCAATTACATAGTCACAGAACAAGATGTTGCTGTTGGAAGAGCCCTTAGAATATAAAATTATGGACCAAGAAGGGATAACAAATATAAAATAAGGATATTATTCCATTTATTCCACCCCTTTTTGGTTAAGTACCTACTGTATGGAAATACTAAGATAGATATTGTGGCAAAACAAAGTTTAGACAAAAGAAGGTCTTTGCCCTTTGGGAGCTTAGAAATGAAGACTGGATGAAAACACAAAACCAGATAATTAAAATGCATTGTATTACATAAGATTAGAAAGATTCAAAACACTATTGCACAAGTCTGTTACTGATCAGGGGTATCAGGGAAGACTTCCTGGAGGAATAAACATTGAAATTATACTTTAAAGGAATTCAGCAGGCAAGGAGGAAGAGTCTGAATATTTCTGGCAAATATAATAAAACAGGTAAAGACACAGGGGATGAAAAGAACAGGGTGTGTTTTGAAAGAAGAATTTCCAGTGTGGTCAGAATATAATATAGAGTAGAGGAATATAAGAAGAGGATGGAAAGATTGGATGGTGCCAGATTAGGAGGGCTCTGAATGCTGAATAAGGGAGTTTGAATTTTACTCAGTAAAGAATAAGGACATACTGAACATTTTTCAAGAAAAAAGAATGATGTGACCATATAAATGCATCTGAAAGATTATTCTTTCAACAGGAGAGATTGGAGGGGTAGAGAGTGGATATGGGAAAACCTTCACTAGGCTAGAAAAATGGTGATGAGAGCAAGGAGAAAGAAAAATGATATTGTAGGCAAAGAATGGCAAGTGTCAATAGTAACTGATTGCATGTGACAGGGAAAGGAAAGAGTCAATGATAACCCTAAGATTTTTACCTTGGAAGACCGGGTGAATGGTCATAAACTTGATAGACATAGTAAAGTTAGGAAGATTAGATCTGAGATAAAAATAGCCTCTGTTTGGGAAGTGTGAAATTGGAAGGAATATCATTAGAACATAGAAGCAAGAATATTAGACCTTGGCAAATAGGATATCAGAGATAGAAGGTAGCTTTAGAATGCATTATTATATTTTTCTTTAAAATAATTTTAAAATTAAAAATAAATGTTTTTTAAATTTCAAATTTAAAAAATAAACATTTTAAAAATAATTTTTATACTTATGGCCTCAGAATTTCTAATGCATTGTTCTTCCCTTGCCTGGTTCAGTTGACTTTGCCCCATATCCTCAGAGTATATTCAATTTGTAATCAAGCCATCAATTGTCAATTCCTTAGGAGCAATGACTATGCTATTTTAATCTTTGATCCTGAGAGTCTATCAGGATGCTTTGAAACAAAAACAACAGTACACACACACACACACACACACACACACACACACACGTGTGTGTGTGTATGTATATATATATATATATATATATCTTAATAAATATCTCATTTGTTCCTCACAACCACCTAGAAGGCTCGTGTTTTTATGATACCTATTTTACACACAAGGAAATTGAGGCAGGTAACACTTAAGTGACTAGTCCAGTGTCACATCGATAGAAAATATCTCTTGTGGGATTTGAACTCAGGTCTTCCTGACTCCAGATCCAGAGCTTAATCCACCGAGTTACCTAGCCAAAAAAGTTAGCACTTAATGAGTTTGTTTTGTATGGATGCATGAATAAAGAAATAAAGACCATCAGAGCAAAAAGAGATTTTAGAAATTCTCTTTTCTGCTTCCCTGTCCAAACTGTATAGGTGAGAAAACCAAGAGAGAGGCATCCCCATGCCATGTAATGAGTGAGTTTTGCAGGATGAATTTGGGGTTTCCCATGCCCCAGTCTAGTGTATACTTTTTGCCTGAACACATATTGCTGTCTGTGTCAGTGATTCACATGTGTCTGTAGAACCAATTCTCTCCCTGGAGGAGAAGAAGTTTAGCACTGGACTGAAAGTCTGAACTAACCCTGTAATCACTATAGCCTTGAACCACAAAGCTCCCAGAGCTGTTCACAGGTTGCTGGACCCTGTGATGAATGTGCTACTGGTCTCCTGACCTGACAGCCCCCTGTTTCCTCCACACCCATCAGGGACTGCTGAACAGGCTGTCTTCTTAACAGGCTTTTTTTTTTAATTTGGTAAACTTCAGACCAGACACGACAAGCTTGACCGGAAGCATGCAGTTGCCATGGCATTTCAGAGGTCGCCTTGGGAACCACGTGAGAACCAACCAGAAACATCGGCAGATGCCGAAGGGATGAAAGACAAACACCTCTATCAGAGATGAGAGATGAGCAATGTAATGGCCAGATAATTAAAATGGAAAAAAATCTGATTTTTTAATTGGGGTTTTAAAAACTGTTAAACCTAATCTACTCTCTGCATTTTTACACAGACCTTCATTTGGCTCGTGCTTTCACCCCTGCCTAGCAGAAGAGAGGCTACAAAGAAAAAATACTTTTCTCATATTATGGAGTCATTCTATACTCCTTCAGAAAAAATCACTTATGACTTGTTAGCCATAGAACTCTTGTGCTTCAGTTTCTTGCTTGGTCACATGAATGTTTTGTAAAGTATAAATCACACAGTCAATTCAATTCAGCAAGTATTTTAAAAATAATTTTCCTGTTCCCTTTTGTTTATACTTCTAATAAATTTCTTCCATTTTTTTCTCTCTTTCTTCACACAAAGCCATTCCATAGAATAAAGAATATTTTAAAAGAGAAAAACAACCCATAAAACCAACCAATATGTCATAAAAATCTGGAAAACATATACAATATTCCACACCTGAGGACCTGCCACCTCTATAGAAGAATAGGGGGAGGTCTCATATTTGTTTTTTGAGGAAATGTCAACAACGCCATCTGTTAAGGGCCTACTATGTGCCAGGTATTGCAATAAGGTGGAGGAGAAGGAAAATAGCGCATTTATATAGTGAATTAAAGTTTGAAAAACATTTTACATGTGTTAACTTACTTGATCCTAACTGTAACCTTGCAAGATAGGTACTGTTATTATGCCCATTTTACAGATGAGAAAATTTAAGCAAATAGAGGTGAAGTGACTTACCCAGGTTCACGCAACTAGTAAGCTGAGTCTGAGGCAGGATTTGAACTCAGGTCATCCTAATTCCAGATCCTGAGCTCCTTCCACTGCCCCATCCAGCTGTCTAAATACTGAGGATACAAAACCAGAGTCCCGTGTCTGTTCTCAAGTCACTTACATATACACTTTGAAGTACAGTGGAAAGAATTCTGGATTTGAATGAGTCAGGAAATGTCAGTTTGAATCTTAGCTCTGGGTGACTTTGGAAAATTCCCTCACCTCTATGAAGCTGTTCGTTATTCTCACCTGTAAAAAGAGTTGGTTGGTCTAGATGCCCTCTGACGTCCTTTCAGGGACATCTGAGACTCCATGATCATGAGGGTATCTGGGACACAAAGCATTTCTGCGTGATGGAGGAAGAGAATGAAGAACATGGGTCATAGGTCCATGGACACTTCAGAAGGTATCTGGTTCAACCCTCTCATTTCACAGCTGAAGTCATTAAGAGTGGGGAAGATTTATTGACTTGTCCATAGTCACACATAGTAAACATCAAATAGAATTTGAACCATGTTCTCTGATCAGGAAAAATAAAAACTAATTTAGAGGTGATGCCTGACCTAGGCCTTTAAGAGAGATAAGAAACCAAAAGGTGGAGAGGAGGGTGGAGAGCAACCTAACTTGTGTAAAGGTTCATTTCCCCAAAGTGGGAGATGGAACACAATGTGCCAAGGTTGCCAAGGAGGTCATTTGGGTTGTAGAGTGTGAGGGCGAAAATTATGAAATCAGCTTGAACATAGAAAGTCAGAGGAAAGATGGCCCAAGAGTGACAGAATGTGGCACTTTAAAAAAAATGAAAGCCTTAATTCTAGGGTTTAAAATACAACAATAGCTCTTCCTAAATAATAATTTGGATGTAACAGAGCAAGGCAGGAAAATGGCCTCTGAAACTGAAGGCAGTCTCCTCACCAACAGAGTATTACAAAGGGGTAAACTCGATTACTTTTCCATTTGTTAAGTGAGCCTAAAGAAGCAAAGACAAATGCTGTGATAAAAGGAAATAATATGTGAATATCAATAAAGATGGGGAATTTCTTTAAATAAATTTTTTTCTCATTTGTCTTGTTTTTATATCATCTTCATTTCCAAATATGTCCCCTCTTCTCTTTATACAACAAAGCAGATTTTCTAACAAAAAAAAAAAAAGTAAAGTAAGGAGATGGGGAAAGTCGTTCATTAAACTCAACCAATAAGACAGTTCTATCTGACAGCATTCCATACCTAGAAGGCTACTCTCTCTACATCTTAGAAGACAGTCTTAACGAGTTGTTGGAACAAAAAACAAATGCTCGTTTGTTGACCATTTCTTCAGTGGTAAGCTGCTCCAAACTTAGCTTGACTACCTAGGCCTGGCATGACGAGCATTTATTTCAAACTTAAAGGATTTTCAACATTCTGAGATTTGGCATGATTTGTGTTCTACTAGCAGATTAATTGAGAATGTAGAGGCAATGTCCTGGAATGATGAGGCAGAGAGAAGAAAGGAAAGGAAGGGAAGGGAAGGAAAAAGGAAAGGAAAAGGTGAGAAAGGTAAAGAAATCAGGAAGGAAAGAAGGAAGGGGAGAATGGGAGGAAGGAAAGGAAGAGAGAAGGAAGGGAGGAAGAGAAGGAAGGAAAGAAGGAAGGAAGAGAAAAGGAAATGAGAGGATGAAAGGGAGGGAGAGAAGGAAGAGAGGAAAGGAGAAAAGGATTTTCACTTGATCTTCACAATAGCCTTGTCAGTTAGGGAGGGCAAAATTAGTAGAATGCAAAATCCTACTGCCTTATACATAATAGTCATCTAATCTATATCAGTTGAATTGAGTTATTATCCACATTTGACAGAAGAAGAAACTCAGTTTTAGAGAAAGAAAGTGACCACCACAGAACTTAGTGTCAGAGGCAGGGAGTTGAACTCAGACCAACTACTAAGCGAGACACTGATTTCTAATTGAAGATTCACTGGGGCTGGTTCACAAAAAGGGAAAGTCAATCACCCAAGGTTACACTGATAGTGCAGATCTAGGGTTCAAATACAGCTCTCCCATCTCTTGGCTGTGCCATTCACTCAAATAAAATAAAATTAACAGGAAAACTCAGGTCTTGCTAGAAACTAATCAAAAGCTCACCCTGCTCTGTCTTTTGGAAAGGAGATTCTCCCATTCCTATTTTAAATTTCAATCCACACTGACAGCTAAGGCCTCATCACACGTACACCCAAATACAGGCTACTTCCACAGACCAAGCACCTTTCAAATGAGAAAAGGGGCTTATTGTCACCAAAAGAGAAAAGTAAACAAAGCATCAATATTATTTCCTGATAAAAGACTAGAAATAAAGATCTGGTTCCTTATCAGGAAAACCCACTTTGCTCCTGTTCCATAGATGATGGGATTAGGACCCCAGAATCCCATCAGCATTTGCCCTCCCCAATAACCCCAAGATTTCTCACACTTTCCTCTATTCCATACTTCCAAAAGACAGAGGAGAAGACCCCCAGACCAGTACCATTCTGTGCGGGGGGACGGGGGGGGGAGAGGTAGAGTGCCTAGTTTAGCTCTTTCCGGGGCAGCTAAGTGGCAAAGTAGGTAGACAGCCAGTTCTGGACTAAGAAACACCTGAGTTCATCTAGACATTTCCTAACTGTATGACCTTGGCAAGTCACTTAAACTCTGTTTGCCTCAGTGTCCTCCATTTTAAGATGAAGATAATAGCATCAACCTGGCAGGGTTGTTGTGAGGACCAACAAAGTGTTTGGCACACAGTAGGTGCTCTATAAATGCTTATTGTCTTCTCCTTTTATTATTGACTTTCCCTAGAACAGAGAATGTCAGAACTAGAAGAAACCTTGGAACAGAGAACATAGAACTTTAGATCTCAGAGAGACTGAACATAGAAAAGAAAATGTTACACCTGGAGAGGAGCCCAGAGCTCAGACAGGAGCAGGGAAGTAGAGAGAGAGAGCTCTGGCTTTAGAGCCTGAAGGTCTTGATCCTCCTCATGATTCTGCTCCTTACACAAGCGTGTGAACTTAAGTGAATCAAATAGACTCTTTGTGTCTATTTCCTTAGCTCTAAAATGAAGACTTTTGGACCTCTATAACCCTAGCATTTGTGATTCCTCCTTTTACATATAAGGAAGGTACACCCCTAAGAAAGGAAATGACTTATCTAGGTTACATAGTGATGAACAAATGAATGAAAAAGATGGTGGAATAAATGTTGCCCTCTCCCTGAGTGACTTCAGAAAAGTCACTTCTCCCTGGACTGCTGCTAATTGCTTTGTGAAATTAGAAAAATCTCAAACAATAATGAGCATTTTTATATAGCACTATGTGCGAGACACTGCGCTAAGTGCTTTGCAGTTATTATTTCATTTTATACTCACAGCAATCCAAACAAGGTGGATACTATGATTATACCCATTTTACAGATGAGGAAATTGAAGCAAACAATGTTCAAATGACTTGCTCAGGGTCACACAGTAAGTCTCTGAGACTGAAATTGAACTCAGGCCTTCTAGACCCTAGGTCTAGCACTCCACCAAATGTATCATCTAGTTGCCTCTGATTCTCTATTGGCAAATGAGATCTTTCTATATCTGAGGACCTGCCAAGATATGTTTGGTTTTTGATCATTTTTCATAATCATTTTACACTTTACAAGTTATCAGCACAGATACACTGCCAAAAACAGAGAGACCCGATGAGATTAAGCAAAATCTCTCTGGAATTGTAGGGCAAATTATACCCACGACCTGCTAGACCATTTCCTGTGGCATGTGCTCGCTTTTGAGAAATAAAGGTCCTGTCAATGTATCAGTTTATGTGAATCCCTTTGGAGAAAATCATTTCAGATTATTTAATTCCCACAGATGATCCCCTGTCTCCACAAGCCTTACTTTCTTGTGCTAAACATCAATAGCTTCTCATATGCTGTCCAAGCAAGAAGGCATTTTCCTGACAATTTGCCCAGCATGTCTGAAGCCTCACATAGTTTGAACACATTTCCCCAAACACACATGCACATACTATGCATGTTTATGGTTCCTCCATTATAACCCCATCCCATGCATCACAATACCTTAGCTTCAGAGCATCTCAGTTTCCACACTAAGGTTCCATCTGACTCAGATTCTGTGATCCTGAAACCAGATGATTCTTTCCTCATGATGCCCCCCTGTACTTAGCACCATGCGGAGTACACAAAGGCATCACCATGAGTCCTCAGGTTCTTTTTTATCAGAAGGCTTGGAGAACCTCCCTGAGTTCTGTACTATAAAGGTAGACCTCCATTCTAGGGGTCTTAACCGTTAGGAAGCTAAATAAGTTTCATGCTGGTAGCATGTCTCACCTATACTTTGTATTCCCTCTTGTGCTTAAGCATAGTGACACGCACACAGTAGGTACTTAATAAATCTGTGTTAATGAATCAATGAATGAATGTACAGTATCTCTCTTGGCTCTGTCTCCCCTGACTCATGGACTTATGTTTTACCTTTCAGTCCAGAGCAAGTACTCAACAGAACACAATGAGATGTAGCAGCATGAGATAGATGCTGCAGTCCAGGTCAAGGAGACCAAGATTGAATGAGGCGGGAGGCTGCTTTTTTGTTGGGGACACAGTTGGGGATTTCTGCAGGTGACAGAGCTCTGAGTGGGAAAACACTGTTCATAGAACAGTCTGTAGAGGTCCCTGGGTTTGTACCCTGTGCTAGAAGAGGTGTCATATTTTATATTCCAAGTTTTTAGTCTTCATCTAAAGACTGGCACTGCTGGATGTAGATGAGTAGAATATCAGTGGCGAATGCTTTGTGTTCTCTGCATTTCTTTGCCACTTCACAGGAGACTTGCCTCTGAGTCATGGCTTAGTTGGGTGGGGGCAGGGGGATACAGTTAAGCAAACGAAACTGTGCATTTTCTTGAAATTCTTCCTATCATACAGAAACTGATATGTTTAGGGAAACCTACAAACAGTAGGGTTATTTTATATGGATTGTTTTATTGACTTTATACAAAAAGTAAACCACTGTATACAGTTAATTGACATATTTGTTCTCTTTGTGTAGGCAAGCGACCCAATTACCTAACCTCACTGGTTAGGGTTGATTAAAATACCAAATTCAGAAAGAAGGTATAGTTTCTAGTTGGTTGGGAATTGGGAGATCAGAAATGATTCTGATTAGAAAACATCCAAATTAAATGGTGTAGGTATCCTTACCCTAAATATATTGTCTCAGCCACCCAGAAAGAGAGATGGGGCTTTGAGTTAGAGGGTTGTTCATTCCCTAAAAATCATAGGGGGCTTGACACTTCCATAGAACTCCATTCACTGTGAGTGAAGCACCGTAACTACTGTATTAACTACCATGGGACTAGTCCATTTCCTAATCCTGCCTCTTGCATAGGGTCAGGTTGGTGTCAGGTACGGCACCTAGCATTTTAAAAAAAAATGCCTATTTCCCCCTCCCTCTTCTCTTCATAATTCACCCCACTCCCTGCCCTAATTTAGAAGGACTACTCCTGTCCTAAACCTACCTGTGATAAATAAGCAGTGTGGTATAAAAGGGGGTTGGAATAAATTCTCCATCAAGCCCCTTCCAACTCTTATGATCATATAAGTATAAAAATGTATGCAACCAAATTAGAGGGACTTTCTGCAGAGACTCAGGCAACCTCAAATCACCAGGCATGGTTCTGTCTGTGATTAGATTACGAATAAGGAGACCTCGGCTTTAGTCCCAGCAATGCCATCTGCTCCTTTTCTCATTTCCCTGAGCCCCAATTTTCTTATCTACAAAGTGGGGATGAAAATACCCACCTTACCTACTTCACAAAGGTTTTTGGTGCAGGTTAAATGAGATATTGAAGACAAAGTTGTTTTGAAAAGGATGAAGCATGACACGGATGCGAGGGATTGTTAGCATGTTGTTTTATGCAGTCATGTCCGACTCTTCTTGACCCCATGAGGGTTTTTCTTGACAGAGACAATAGAGAGGCTTATTATTTCCTTCTCCTGCTCATTTTACAAATGAAGAAACTGAAGCAAACTGGATGAGATGACTTGTCTAGGATCACACAGTTACTAAGTGTCTGAGGCTAGATTTGAACTCACTGAGTCTTCCTCACTTCAGGTCCAGCACTTTATCTACTGCACCAGCTAAACTGCCCTAATCATATGAATATCATACTATACTGTAGAGCTTCTTAACCTGAGGTCTGTTTTGTGTGTGTGTGTGTATGTACGTATGTATGTATGTATGTAAAATGTGTATGTGTATGTATGTATATATTTCAATATAATTGAATTCCTTTATCATCCCATATATTTTATTTTATGCATTTTAAGAAACTCCTCTGAGAAGGTGCTATGGGTTTCACCAGATGGCCAAAGGGGATCATGACCCCCAAAAGCTTAAGAACAGTTACTAACTATAGTAGGAAACGTATGATCTTTGGTCGGGACAGAAACTCTGGGTTTGAATCCTGGCTCCGTTCATTACTAGGTGGGTAAATTTGGGTCTCCACCATCACCTGGACCTAAGTATCCTCTCCTATAACAGAGAGGGAATGATTTTTATGTCCACTACTTTATAGAGCTCATGTGAGGGAAACATTTTGCAAATCTTAAAGTGCTGAGGAAACAGGAGCCAAGACTATTCTAGCCTCTTGAGGCTGTAAATTACATTGTTGGATAGCATTCATTGTTAGGGAATGGAAGACATTTTATCCTTCACCTTCACATTTGTCTGAGAGAGTGTTCGTGAGGCTTGCTTTCTATGGGGACAGATTTATCATCTGATCATTTACCTTGCTCTAGTTAAATGTAGTATCATGAACTCCAAACCAGTGGATAAAACCAACCTTATGCATAGGCTAATTAAATGGTCACCTAACTGGTATGATTTCTAGGACGTCAGAAATATATCTCTCATGTAAGAGCCTATCCAGAGACTTGGGGAAATCAAAACAGAGAGACTTGTAAGTTTACAGTATTAGGATTGGTTAAATGGGTTGGGGTCAAGGCAGTTAGGTAAGGTAGTTGATACAGCACTGAGCCTGAAGTCAGGAAGACCCGAGTTCAAATCTGACCTCTAAGTGTGTGACCCTGGGCAAATGACTTAACCTGGTTTGCCTTAGTTTCCTCATCTGCAAAATGAGCTAGAGAAGGAAATGATAAACCACCACAATATCTTTGCTAAGAAAAACTCAAATAGAGTCATGAAAAGTCAGACATAACTGAAATGACTGAATGACAACAAGGCCTGAGGACATTTTTGCTGAAGAGAAGACTTAGGAGAAACATAGAATCTGCCTTCACTTAACAGAAAGCCTTTCATCTGAAAAATCTCTTCTAGATAAGTCATAGGTCCTATGTTCTAACAGCCTTTCCAGACACAGCATTCCATGTCCTAGATACCAAAGGCTCTTCATTGCTCCAAAATTCTGTACACTTCATGTTCTAAGGTCCTTCCTCACTCTTATCTTCATGCATATTCTATTGCCTACATACATGCACCAATAAATCCATTTTCTTCCCTCAATACTTTGCTCAATCCTCTGAAATGGATATTCAAGTGTTCACTGACAGACTGAAGCCCAGGGGAAAACTTGGCTTTCATTCCTGGTATGCAAATCATATTTTCCATTAGCACAGCAAATGTTGCCTTATGTATCTTCCATTATCATTGACACTGCAATTGGAAGAAATCTCTCATTTTAGGAATCCAGAACTAAGTATTGAGCTGGGCACATAGTAGTAACTTAACAAATGCTTTTTTTTTTTAACTATATTCATTCCTCTGGTAAAAAATAAATAAATAAAAACAAGTACAGTATATTCACATCTTTATTGTTCAAAGGTCATTTCTCCAGTAGGTTCATCTATTTAGAAAAGATTCCTGAATTAGGAAGGAAGGGAGACAAGGTTCTCTGCAGGCAGGATTTGGGGACACAGAGTCTACACATTAAAATTCATGTACTTTATATAAGCCCTTAAATCACAGCCTATTGATTCTTAATTTATACACACTTCTAACAGACTTGGGTACCTAGTTTCTCAGTTCAAACATCAGACTGAAACAGAAATATTGAAGTATGGCAATGGCTAGCGTCAGAAAGGCTCTAACAAACTGAAAGCTTGAGAGTGGGGGAGGGAGACAGGAAACCTAAAAAGCAGAGACAAGAACTCTAAAAGCCTGGGGCCATTCTGTATAAGGGCAAACAGCCAGAATCACTTCAATAGAACTAAGAGCTTCAGTGTCTCACAGCCCGGCGGAATAACTGATCTTTATAGTCAATGAGAAAAGGTTAAATGATGCTCTCCGGGCTCTGTTTAAGGAGGGGTGCAGAGAGGAAATGTGCGATGCATTTTAGAAAAATTTCTATCCAGAGTGCATAAAGTGAAAAAGATTTTGGTGTTTAAAGAAGCAACTTTCAGTCACTCAGGAGCAGGAGTGTGTCTTATGCAAACTGTATCTCCTGAACTATTTTATTAATAAATATGTATTGAAAGAACAAATGAGTGAATGAATGAGCACTTTCTCTGATAAATTCTAGGTAAATGAGTGGTCTCTGTACTGAAGCAGAGATAAATGAACTACACACTGGAAGTTTCATATGTAATCATTCGACTTGAGGGGGTAATTGCCAATGATTAGAAAATGAGTTAAAATATTTGGACAGACAAGTAACCATTTGAACTACAGGTAGAATTATTTTATCTTCACAATTATTCCTCTTGAAAGATGCTTTGAATAGTTTTTAGTGCTTACAGTCTTGCCTTAAAAATGCTTTGGGCAGGAACAATGGCCAATGATCAGCTTCATGGAACTAAGAGTTCAGTATTGCTTTTGGAAGGATGGAAGGCATCATGTTCTACAGAACTCTACTTCCCAGATGATTGTATCTCATTTATCTTTGTAGCCCCCACAGCTCTAAAGCTCTGTAGAAGACTGAGAAAGAGGATATCATAATGGACTGATGTGGGAAAGGAAGAATTTTTGTAAGAAGTGGAGTTTGAGCTAAAGTTGGGAGGATAGGAAGGATCTGAACAGGAGGAAAAGGGAGGAGGAAGCATAATCTGATACAGGTACTTTCCTTGGGCTCTCTATCAGTCATTCTAAAATGTCTGCATAATATGGGTTTTGTTGGCCATGAAAAGATACCTGGGCTATATTGAAACTACTTATTGATCTTTCTTGTCTTATTGGCAAGTGCTTCCACTGAGGAAATCACTGATACTTAGAAAAATAATAATTAGTAATATACAGTCTCTAAAGGAGTTTACAATATAGCAGAGGAGACAAAAAATAGAAGGAATTGGTGATACAAGCTGAGCATAGAGTAGAAATGATTTAGAAAAGGATTAGCATAAAAGAGAAGATTAGCCTTTTTCTTCTCTGACTCGAGAGTCACAGACAAGTCAGAACAAGGACTAACAGCTGGAAGTTACAGAGAGGCAGATATTATCTGGACATAAGAAAAATCTTCCTAACAATCAGAACAGTTCCAAGGTAGGAGGGCCTGCCCATTGAGGTACAAGATTCTTCTTCAGTGGAGATCTTCCAGTACAGACCAAGTAAACCATACGTCTGGGGTGGCATAGAGGGGATTCCTGTACCCTGTACTTTCCATTAGTTGGCCTAGAGTATTCAAGGATATTCTAACTGATTTGTTGGAGCAGGTTAAATTCCATTGAGCTATACTGTATTCAGCTATGATAACCCTTGGCATCATCATTATCATCGTCAACAACAATGAAGGTAAAGCGTATTTATCACTTTACAGTTACTTACATCGAAAAATAGAATCTAAAAGTTGGGATCCTAGCATATAGTAGGTGCTTAATAAATGCTTGTTGGTTGCTTACTAGAAAGGATCTTGTAGGGAATCCAGTTACATAGCCCTCACTTGAATATCTCCAGGTAATTAGACAGCCATATCATGACAAGTCTCTCCTCTTGACTGGACCTACCAGAGCTTGTATTCCACTGTCAGAATCTAAAGAATTCAGGGTAACTTCCATGAGACAATGAGAAAACAAAGGAACACACTAATGGAGAACCTACGCACTATTAGTATTTTCTTAGTACCACATTACTCAGTCTTAGTATCAGTATAGTATTACATTACTTAGTTTTAGTGTGTTGGTACCATATTTGCTTCCTATGACTCAGTAGTAGTATTATTAATATAGTATTATATTTAAAACTATTAATAAAGGCAATTAGGTGACATAGTGGACAAAGAACTGGACTTGGAGTCAGAAAGAACTGAGTTAAGTTCTGCCTCAGGTGCCACTTAACCTTTTTCTGCCTCAGTTTCCTCACCTATAAAATAGGAATATTAATGACAGTGAAGACATGGGGTTGTTGTGAGAATCAGATGATGTAAAGCAGTCTGCGTACCTTCAAGGGCTCCATGGATGCTAGTGATTATACCACAATTTACAAAGTACTTTCTTTCACATTCATCGTTTCATTTTGTTCTTCCAAGAATCCTGTTAGCGTCAATTTTAGGAAGGAAGGAAGGAAGGAAGGAAGGAAGGAAGGAAGGAAGGAAGGATTTATTAAGCATCCATATATGCCAGGCACGGTGATCTGACTTTACAAATATTGTCTCATTTGAACCTTACAACAGCCCTGGGAGTAGATGCTATTATGAACCCCATTTTAAGCGACAAGAAGATTAAGTGAAATTTATAGATCAGTAAGTAAAGGCTCAACGAGGGTCAATAACTCGGGATGATATACAACAAGTGCTAAGTGAGGTAGACAGGATTCCAGTCCAGATCGCCTGGCTCACATGCTCTGTGACAACTTAGACAACGTGTGTGCATTTGATTAAAGGTCCAACATTTTAATTGGTGTGGGGAGGGAGGAAGGCATAGAAATCTGTGCAATGTAATGGTGGTGATCACAGCTTTGAAGGAGCATATGGTGCTGGAGGGCTATTTTTAGGGAAACTTTTTTCCCTGGAAATGTCAGAGAGTTGGACACGTTAATAAGTTCCATTGGATTTACCAGCATGTGATTCCAACTGATCTTGTTTGAACCGTGGGAAGTAAAATGGTTATTTCCTACTAAATCTCAAATATGTGGTACAGAGGTACAATGCTTTTTGAAGCAGAAAGTCACGAAGAAGTCAGTGTGGTACAGTGGATAGAGTGCAGGGCACAAAGTCAGCACCATCTGAGTTCAGAGCCTGTCTCTGATATTTTGATGTGATCCTGAGGAGGTCACAACCTCTATACCAGGCAACTCCCAAAACTTTATCTGCTAAATCATACATGGTTTTTAACCTGTACCGGTGGAGGCCTATCTCATGGCACATGTTCCTATGTGAATATCTAAACCTGTAAGATTGTAATAACCAACATCTCTATAGCATTTTAAGGCTTACAAAGCACTTTACATATGATCCTTCATTTGATTCTCACAATAATTCTATAAGGCAGATGCTACTATCTCCATTTTACACATAAGGAAACAGAAACAAACAGAGGTTAAGAAAATTGCCCCGGATCATGCAACTAGTAAGGCAATATTCAAACTGTTCTTTCTGACTCCAGGACCAATCCACCATCCACTGTGCTACCTAGTTACCTGTTGGACTCAGAAAAAAGCTGAGAGATCATTTAGAGATCTCTACTCCCTTAAAAATGCAACCATTCAATTTTATGGAAGGAAAAAGCAGGTAGAAAATTGCCCCAAGTCATGCAGATAATGATAAGAGCCATTCCCATTTATCTAACTTCATATACACATGGAATCTTTGCTTGCAACCCTAGACAGAGTTATCACTGCATAGAGAGGAAACACAAGCCAAGAGAGTTAAAGGGGGAACTGCTATGGTTCTATCTCTGCTATAAGCCTACCTCTGTCAAATTTCATTTTATCACAAAGCAGAGAATCCCATTCAAAAGCTGCCTCATTGGCTCTTCATTTCACAGGTTCCTCTCCTCCTCTCACTTAATATCAATTAGAGCACCCAAATATATTGCGCTTTAAAGTTTGCAAAATAGCTTTCTCATTACAACCTCTGTTAGGCAGGGAATGTTACACGAGTCTTCCCAAAATGGTGTGTGTAAACCCAGGCTTTGTAACTATAATGCTGATTTAGCTATAATAGGTTTCATTATTTAGCAGAGTCACAAGGCTACAAGAAATGTGGCCTATCAGACCTTAGTCATGAAATCAGATAGCACCTAATCTGACTCCTACTTGAATAAAAATCCCCCCCATAACATCCTCCAAAATAGTCAAACAGCCTCATCTTGAACCACATGCCTCTTTCCTGCCCCCAACGACAGACAACTCATTATTTCTCAAGAGGGCGCATCACGTTCTTAGATATCTCAGATTGTTAGGTCTTTCTTCCCTTGAGCTGACTTCTAGTCACTACTCCTTGTTCTGCCCCTTAGGTTCAAGAACAAGTATGACATCTCTTATGATGCCTCCTTAGAAAGATGAAGACAACTATCTTGTCTACCATTCCTATCCATACTATTCTCTTCTCTAGAATAAATATTCTCATTCTCTTCTGCTATAGATTGTAATCCTCTCACTATGTTGGCTGACTTTCTCTGGATACCACTCATTTGTCTTAACAAAATGTAGCACTTGGAACTAAACACCAAACTCCAGATGAGGTCTGGCCAGGATGGAAAAGACCAGGACAATTGTATAGTGATGGCTGAATGAAATAGTGATAACAGAGGATGTGAAGAAGACAGAACTACCCGACCTCAATGCTGCTTTTGTTTTCTTTATCAGAGGTAATGATCCTCAAATAGGGAAGGAGAGAACAGAAAGGGTGAATGGAGAATTAAAATCTAATGTAAGTGGGAAGATGGTAAGAGATCAACTCAACTCTCCTTAATGAGTTCGACTCCATCCCATGAAGAACCAGGAGACATAATTGCTAAGCTGCTGCCAATGATTTTTGAAAGATCTTGGACAGTGGGAGAGGTTCCAAAGGATGTTCTAATTTTCAGAAGGGGGAGAAGAGTAGATCATTCATACTCTAGATGGGTGAGGATGACTTTGCTTCCTAGGGAAAATAATTGTTAATATTTTTAGTTGTTTCAGTCATGTCTGATTCTTTGTGACTCCACTTGGGGTTTTCTTGGCAAAGTTACTGGAGTCGTTTGCCATGTCCTTTTTCAGCTCATTTTACAAATAAGGAAACTGAGGCAAACAGGGTTAAGTGACTTTCCCAGGGTCACGCAACTAACTAGTGTCTGAGGACAGATTTCAACTCAGGTCTTCTTGACTCCAGCTCTGCACTCTATCTACTGTGCCACCTAGCTGCCCCATGGATAAAAATAGCCATTATTATTAAAGGAGTGACTTGTGGGAACTTAAAAAGAGAATGCCTCCTAGAGAAGGTGGATAACCATTTTTCAGGATGTTATAATAGAGATTCCCATTCAAATATGGGTTGGACTAGATGCCCTCCTAAATACCCTTCATCTTTGAGATCTATGTTTCTATGAATGCAGCCTTATTTTATTTTCAATCTGGCTGTCTTGTCATTTGGGTCTGGCTCACCCCTAAGGAGGGTATATTTCAATAAAACACACAGATTATTCTTGTACAAATTGTATCCCAATCTATCTATACTTTTCTAATTGATTTTTTTTGAACCAGTATTCAGGATTTTACATTTACTTCTATTGCATTTCATCTTGGATTGGCATAGTCAAGGGTAAGTGTTTTAGAAAGCAGAGTCTTTGTCAGATTGAACAACTAGTATGTGATGCACAGGTGCACACACACACACACACACACACACACATACATTTAAAGTCTCTGTTCCATAAAACCAAAAATTCTCCATCAACTTTGCTTTAAGTAGCTTTCATTTGTATTCTCAGAGATTTAAAACAAATAGACAAAAAAACCGGGGACCAGATGAGACTCTGATTGTCTTTTATTAAGCTCTTTTCACAGTAAGGAAGGTTTTGGATTGTGGGTAATTGCCCAATGAAATTCTGGAGTCATCAGCTTCAAAATACTATCAAGACATCTGGAGGTTTACCATTGTTGTATCAGACCCTATAGGTATTTTTCCTATAGGTATTAAGCTTATGTAATGCCCCATGGTAGGATTTGGGGGAGGGGCAAAGGAGATTATGAGGCAGTCCCTTCCCTCAAGGAGTTTATGGTCAGAAAGTAGAGGGATGGGGTTACATCTGGGCATGTAGTAATGACCTGCTTCATCTCTACCCCACTCATATCAGAACCCGATGGCAGTTTGATATAGAGGAAGAAGTCCAGTGCTGGGAGTTGGGAGACCAAAGAAACAGTATTAACCTGGCCATTCATTCACTGTTTGATTTAGACAATTCACTTCCCCTCTTGAATGTCAACTTTTTCTTCTGTCATGTAAAAAGAATAGTTCTTGCACTATCTATCAAAATGGGCTTTAGTAAAGACTGAGGGAGATATAAGAAGTGGAATTGCTACAACTGGAATCCAAATTTCTTGACTCCAAATTCAGTTTTGTTTTGTTTCTATTTTCCCTCTATAGTACCATCAATAGCCCCATACTCGTGCCCTCTACTGTTACTTTCTATGTGACCATAGACATGTACCTCCTCTATGGGTTTCAGCCTGTCTTTATATAAAATATCACCTCAGACACTTACACTCACTAGCTGTGTGATCTTGGGCAAGTCACTTCACCCCAATTGCCTCATCCTGGGTCATCTCCAGTCATCCTGATGAACATCTGGTCACTGGATTTAGATGGCTCTGGAGGAGAAGTGAGACTGGTGACCTGCACAGCCTTCCCTCACTCAAAACAAAGTCAAGTGCAAGTCATGTCATTATTTCTGTGATGGCATGGTCTTCTTTGGAAATGAAGAGCAAACACACATATAAAATGAGGTGGTTAGACTATACCATCGCTATGGTCTGCTCAGCTAGAAGTCTTACAATTCTAAGTTGGGCAAGCCCATCCCTCTAGAATAGGAACATTGTACTCAGTAGAACCTAGAAAGAATTCTGGGGTGTGTAGATATATTATGAGACTGAAGGACGAGGAGAAAATTCTAAGTGGGCTATTTGAGGGGTAGTGTCTTTAAAGTGTCCTAGTGTTCGGCATCACAATCATGTTCCAGAACTTATATACTATTTCCAGATGGCCACGTGGCTGTATTTGTTATGAGTTCATTAGTGTTAATGAAGCAAGGCAAAAAACCCCAATCCTATTTTCCCCAGTTCCCAAGTGTATGATAAGAATTTAAGTTCATTTTGTGTTTACTTCAAAATCTGAGTATAGAGGGAAATAATGGCCTTTTACAAATCAGAGACTCCATTTATAGGGACAGAATCACCTAATGTCATGTGTCATTAAAATTGCCCAGTACATAAAGACCAGAGGCAAGGTAATGTAATGAAAAGAGGTTAGACTTCAAATCTGAAAATGGAGTCTGAATGCTGGATCTGCCCCTAGTTATGTAATCCTGTATTTCCCCTCCCTTGACCTCAATTTTCTCTCCTGTAAAATTAGAGAATAATATTACACTACCTACCTGACATAGTTTGTTCTAAGGAGCAAATGAGGTAAGTCACAGAATCTCAGAACTGGCAGGCACATCAGAGGCCGGCTAATCCTATCCATAAGTAAACCAGGATCTCTCTGTATCAGCCCAACAAGGGCTCATCTATGCTCAAGGTTTTCAGTGATGGAACCCTTACTACCTTCTAAAGTAGCTCACTCCACTTAAGGAAAATTCTCTTAGGAATTTAGTCCTTGGTTTGTACCAAAATTTGTCTCTCAGACTATTTCTTCTACTTATCCCTTTGGGATAAATAAAATCCTTTCTACATTAATAAAGCATTTCTTCCCCAATTGATAAATGGTCAAAGGATATGAACAGGCAATTTTCAGGGGAAGAAATTAAAGGTATCTATAATCATATGAAAAAGTGCTCTAAATCACTATTGATTAAAGAGATACAAATTAAAACAACTCTGAGGTACCACATCACACCCATAAGATTGGCAAACATGTCAGAACAAGAAAATGATAAATGCTGGAGAGGATGTGGGAGAGTTGGAACACTAATTCATTGTTGGTGGAGCTGTGAGCTCATCCAACCATTCTGGAGAATGGTCAGGAACTATGCCCAAAGGATACAAAAATGTGCATACCTTTGACCCAGCAATATTGCTACTAGGACTGTATCCCCAGGAGATCATAAAAATGGGAAAGGGTCCCACATGTACAAAAATATTTATAGCAGCACTCTTTGTGGTAGCCAAGAACTGGAAATAAAGGGGATGCCCATCAATTGGGGAATGGCTTAATAAATTATGGTATATGAATG
>CM053772.1:224439466-224476676 GCA_028658325.1 Potorous gilbertii
ACATGTACAAAAATATTTATAGCAGCACTCTTTGTGGTAGCCAAGAACTGGAAATAAAGGGGATGCCCATCAATTGGGGAATGGCTTAATAAATTATGGTATATGAATGTAATGGAGTACTATTGCGCCATAAGAAATGATGAACAAGAAGACTTCAGGGAGGCCTGGAAGGATTTATATGATCTGATGCTGAGCGAAAGGAGCAGAACCAGGAGAACGTTGTGCACAGCAACGACCACAGTGTGCAAGAGTTTTTTCTGGTAGACTTGGAACTTCATAATAATGCAAGAACTTACTAAAAAAAAACATCCCAATGGTAGTATTCTAACACAAAATGTCTTCCACATTCAGAGAAAGAAATATGGAAATCATTCACAAAATGTAGCAGATCATGTTTGTATATGTGTAGGTTTTAGTGTATTATGTTTTGATTTGTTACATTTCTTCCATTTATTTTAGTTCGACTACATAACATGACTATTGTGAAAATGTACTCAATAGGAAAGTATATGTAGAACCTATACAGAATTGCATGCTGTCACGGACGGGGGTAGTGGGGGAAAGGTCGGGGGAGACGGGGGGATAAAATCTTAATTTTAGGGATGTGATTGTAGAACACCAAAAAAAATAAAACAAAAATAATTAAATAAATTTAGAAAAAAAAAGATATGAGATGCAAAAATGAAACAGAAATCAACACCATTGCCAAAGGCCTTAATTGCCCAAAATATTTGTTTAAATCTATATTGAATGAGGATGGCAAAAATCCATGTCTGTATCATTTTTCTTCACAAATGTAATCTGTCATATACCTACCTGTAAACCTTTAATTAAAGAACTGTCAAAGTTAGTCCAAAACATAAAAAAAAAACAAAAACAAAAAAATAAAATAATATATTACTATTGGATTTTAGAGAGTAAGATTAAATTTAGGGAAGTAAATGATCATTCAATGCTCCTTTAACCTTGTAAAGCCTCTGGATTTTGTAAGAGACATTATTCAAGAAAAATACTAGACACCAAAATATTTGAACTAGAGAAATTAAATTTAAGCTGGACATTTATATTTTCCAGTAAGTATTTCCACTAGGTATTAAATCCTTAACAAATGATTGCTAAGACTAAACAAATTAATTCAGCCAATTGACCCGACTGAAAATAAACTCTTTATCGAGGTCTGTAAAAAAATAAATAAATAAATAAAATAAAGCATTTCAAATATTTGAAGACAGGCATCATGTTTCCTTGGAGTCTTTTTTTTTTTTGCCCCTGTGGTGAAACTCTCCAACGCATTCTATTAAAACTTATGTTGCATGTTCTCTAGACCCATCAAGGAAGACCTTCCTGACGGTGGATATATAAATTGGTTCTTTCTCTGTTCAGAATATATTGATAACTGTATCTTAATATGACTGGTTTTCTTTGTAATCTTATGTATTTTATTTTATGCACTTAAAAACAGTATTCTGAGAAGGGGTCCAGACAAGACTTCCAAAAGGGTCCAGGACACAAAAAGATTAAGAATGCCTTTATACTGATTGCCTTCTTGTGGACACACTCCCATTTGCTAATGCCCTTCCTGAAGATATGGCCCACAGAATGATTGAACACAGTATATATCATATATGGCCTCTCTAGGGCCAGTGATATTTTTTAATCCAGTTATATGACCTTCACATGTATTACTATTCGATTTCATCTTGGCTATGGGGAATTTATGGGAGAATACACACATGGGACACTCAGGCTGAGTAGACATTGATGAGTTGCAATCTGTCCCTGTGGAGGAATCATAGATGAGATTATACTTCAGAAGCAAATTTTGGTGTTCATCTTATTAGATTTGGCCCATTTTTTCTAGCCTTTCAAAGCATTACTGAACCCTAAATTTGTCATCCAGGGTATTAGTATTCTTCCCAGCTTTGTTAGCTACACATTTGATACCTGTACTCACTACGCTTCATTCAAGTCTGTGGGGAAATTATTCAATATCACAAGGTCTAGGATTGGTCCCTAGGGCACTAGACTGGAGACTTCCCTCCAGGTTGAAATTGATCCACTAATGGCTATTTGTTGGATCTGACCATTCAACCATTTCTGAATCTACCTAATTATACTATTGTCTAGGCCATGCCTTACTGTATTGTCTAGAATGATAGCATGAGACTTTATCAAATGCCTTACTGAAATATAAGTAGGCTACGTCTTTGACATTTTCCTAACCAATTAGCTTATTAATCCTGTCAAAAAAAGGAAACAAAGTTAGTTTGATTTGACCTATTCTGGATGAAGCTATGTTGAATCTAACTGATTTCCTTTCTAAATGTTAAGTAATTATATCTTAGGTAACGTGATTTAGAATGCTGCCAAAATTTGAAGTCAAGTATACTGGCCTACAATTTGAAGATTTGATCCTCTTCTCTTTCTCAAAAACTGGCACAATTTGTCTGTCTCCAGGTCTGCAACACCTCCTTTATTCTCCACTTTTTCAAAGATCACTGGCAGTGCCTCAAAAACTGTCTGCCAATTTTTTTAGAATTATAGAATATAATTTGTCTGAACAAGGTAACTTGAAACAATTGAGAGCACCTAGATTCTCTTAACAACATCTAATTTATTTAATGTTTTAGCCCCGTATTAAAAGTCACTTGCTCCACTTTTTAAAATATTAAATTATCATTCATATAAATCAAGAATTTCTTGATTGCTCTGCTTTGGGTCGAGTGAAAATTATAGAAGATTTTGTAGATCAGAGTGCTGGACCTGGAGTCAGAAAGACCTGAGTTCAAGTCCCACCTTAGAAAGTTATTATGTGACCCTGGGCAAGACTCTTAACCTCTGCCTGCCTCAGTTTCATCAGTTGTAAAATCGAAATAATAATAAATGACACATACCTCCCAGGGCTGCTCTGAGCATAAAATGAGTTAATGTTTGTAAAGCATAGCCTGACACACAGTGTGTGTGTGTGTGTGTGTGTGTGTGTTCATCCTTTGTTGCCAAAGAAGACTGTGCCATCACAGAAATAATGACATGACCTGCACTTGACTTTGTTTTGAGTGAGGGAGGGCTGTAAAGGTCACCAGCCTCACTTCTCCTCCAGAGTCATCTGAATCCAATGACTGGAGATGACCCAGATGAGGAAATTGGGGTTAAGTGACTTGCCCAAGGTCACACAACTAGTGATTGTCAAATGTCTGAGGTGAGACTTGAGCTCAGGTCCTCCTGACTCCTGCACTGGTGCTTTATCCACTGTACCATATAAATGCAATATAAATCATCATCATTCTCTGTAAAAAATCACTTTCCAGTGGTTCTTGACTTGAGGTCATATTTGGTTGATTGTATATTTTCAATATAATTGGTTTCCTTTGCCATTTCAGATTGGATGTTTAGCAGACTGCCAAAAGAGATGAGGACCCATAGAATAAAATAGTGAAGAAACCCTGCTCTATACAAAGATTTTTTTCATTTATTTTGCAAACTCAGCATCAATTCCCTCTTTCTGCCTAGGTGTCCTATAACATAACTCCCTTCAGAAGAGTAATTCTAATTCTCCCGCTATTGATTCTTGCTCAAAGGCTGTTTCACCAAATGGATCTGAATTTCCTTACATAGGTATACCTTCTTCACACAGAATGGCACCTCACTACCTCTTCTTTTCCAATAAAGAAATCCTTTCAAAGCCAAATTCCAATCATAAAGCATATCCCATTAAATCTCAATGACCTCTACAAGGTCAAATGTATCTTCTGGAATCCAGTTTACCTTATTACTCATATTTTGTGCATTTTTATAATTGCATGTGTATTTGTATGTATTTACGCTTCTTTGCATGTATACATGTGGGCAGCTAGGTAGGAAAAGCAAAAATTACAACCAGACAACATACTACAAGGATTGAAGGAATAGATAGATTATTTTCAGGGGAAACTACGGTAAGTGGCACAGTGGATAGAGAGTGCCAAGCCTGGAGTTGGGAGGACCTGAGTCATTCTTCCTAGCTGTGTGACCCTGGGCAAGTCATTTAACCCTGTTTGCCTCAGTTTCCTCATCTGTAAAATGAGTTGAAGAAGGAAATGGCAAACTGCTCTAGCATCTTTGCCAAGAAAACCACAAATGGGGTTTAGAAACTCTTGGAAGGTTCTATTTCATCTCAGACACCCTGGGAAGAGAGCAGACCTCTCTATTGTTCACATCAGATTGACACAGGGCTCCCTCTTCATAGAGAGTTGGTCATAACTGAAACAACTCAAAAACAAATATATGCATAAATCCAGTGCTATAGAGTTTGTTATTGACTTGACTCTAATAGAATTCTAGGTGGTCCCTGCTACCTCATTATGGCATCTGATATGGTAAATAAATAGAGCTGGGTAATTTCCTTCTTTCCCCTCCTCACTTAATAGTATTTTATTTTTTGCCAATTCCATGTAAAAATAGTTTTTCAACATTGACTTTTATAAGATTTTGAGTTCCAAATTATTTTTTCCCTCCTCTTTTCCCTCCACAAGATGGCAAGCAGTCTGATATAGGCTATACATGTACAATCATATTCAACATATTTCCACGTTAGTCATGCTGTGAAAGAAGAATCAGATTGAAAGGGAAAAGTCACAAGAAAGAAAAAAAGAGAAAATAGCAAGGCAATTTTTTCCCACTTTTTTAAATTTATAATTCTTTTGATCAGATTCTGAAAATTCCTGTCATCTATATGCATATTTGAATGGATAAGTAGATATATATATATAATATGCATCTATATATGTTTATATGTATTTATGTATTGTGTAGATAGATATGGAGATATATACACATATACATGTATATATATATATACATGTATATGTGTATGTATATATATTAATAAACATCAAATCTCATTGAAATCATTCTGGGTAGTCAAAAGGAAATGATTTAGTTAAATGGCATTCCTGATCTTGCTAGTTTAGTCTCCAGGTTTTTAGCCTCCAGATTGTGTGTGTGTGTGTGTGTATCTGCCCTCATTTGGTACCTTCTTCCTTGGCAAAGAGTTCATCAGGAATATATTTTAAATCTGGGGTCTTCAAACTATTTTTTCCTTACACATTCCTACCAGTGATAGTTCTGGGTCTTTTTTTTTGAGCCCATGTCCCTTAGATGTGCTTATTTACAAATGGCATAAAGTATGACTGTAGTAATATGTTATGTACATTGTAAAATGTACTCACAAAAGAAATTTAGAAAGAATGAAAAGAGACATAAAATGATTAAAATAATTTTATTTATTTATAGCGCAAAAACTATTGCTCTCACTAAAAATAAAAACTTATGTGTGTGTGTTTATTTTTAGTGAGACCAGTGTGATTGAATAAGCTTTATTATTTTCAGAAATGTTGTTTCAAACCTTTGTGATATAGTGATTTGAAGGACAGGTTGTAAGTTAAGTTTATTTCAATATTTTCTTTGAATCAGGCTGCCATGGCTGAAAAAAGATCCTTCACAAAGATATGTGGCCCCCAATAGCACAGGTATCTCATTGGCTGTGATTACTAAATCATGGTACTTATTTTCATTCCCTTCCACCAGTTACGTAATCTGAGAATCTCAGAGTTCAGGTGATTACTGAAATTCAACTCAAAAATTTCCATCTACCCCGACTGGAGCTGGGGATGGTGGCATGGTCTCTGGAGGTCCGAAGTCCAGAGGATGACTTCCAGATGAGAAGAAGGGGGCAGAGCTATGTGGCTGCCAAGTGACCCAAATGGACCTAAGTTTCTAGGTGGTTCCTGGCCTTCTGCTCTTACTTCCAATCTGTCTGATGAGTTATACTACCTGTCTGATGGTAGCTGGTTTTGATGATGGAACTGCAGTGGAGAGAGAATTCTGTGTTCACTGTTGGAGCCCCAAGCCCGCTGGCAGCATCAGACTCTGGAGCCTTGCACCTCCTGCTGGCCTCTGTTTCTTGCTTTCCCTTCCACTGAGGTTCCCAGGCTTTCCTTGCTACATCTCCTTCCCCCTATAGGAACCTTCCTTATTCTTCCACGGGTAGGGAGAAGAGCGAGGGAGGGCATCTAGGACTTTGTTCCTTCTTGCATGAAGAGCAGAGTCCAAAGGAAGTATAAGGTGTATGTTATTTCTGCACAAGAGATCAAGGCTTGGCAATGATTGCCTACCTCCCTGTGACTGACAGTGTGTGATGGAGCACAGCTAATAGCCTATCCTTGGCTAGGCGGGGAAACAGAGCAGCAAAGACAAGCAGCAGTTACAAAGAAAAAGAGGAGTGGTGAGTGGTGAGGACAATGCCGTGCTGTTTCCTTTATTTCTAGTATTTTTCCCAATCCCCTGTGGATCATCTTGTCTATGACTTGGGGTCACTTTGGACACCATTTCTTCAAGTCACAGTCCAGAAATTCACATGCAAGTCTCAGACACTATCTTCATAAACAGTTTTTCAATTCATTTCTGCCTTTTCCTTCTAAAGCCCTTGCCTCAATTAACTGTAATGATAAAACTAGCTACATCCCAAATTCTTCATTTCTTTCCTCAAACTTAATCAATTCTAACGATGCTTTCTAGGTTCCTTCCATCAGGGTCATTTCTCCCTATGTGAATGTCAGGAGTGAGTCAGGATCATCAGGTTTGGAAACTCTAGGAAGGTTCTGCTTCATCCCAGACACTCTGGGAAGAGAGCAGACCTCTCTATTGTTTGCCACCAGATTGACATATGGCTCCCTCATTACCCCTCAACAGGGAATCACCAACTGCCACTCCTTTTTTCTTTCTTTGATCATTTCAGGATGACCTTTCTCCTGTTCAAACTACATTGTCATTTCTTAGAGCAAAACAGACCACTTCCCCCTCAGCAGAGTCAGCTCTGTGGTCTATAAGAAAAGCTTCATCCTGATTACAAAGCTCCCAGTGTTCACTGGGTCCTTCCAAATGGATCTTTCTCCCTTTCTTCATCTGGAATGAGCTCCTTCCTTAGCTCTGCCTCTTAGAAACCTTAGATTCTTTCAAAGTTTAGTTCAAACACTATCTCCTCTATTAGATCTTTTTCTGATAACCCAGCTGTGGGTGTTGTGACCCACTAAATTATCTTATGTTTACTTGGTATCATTTTATTCATATTTATGTGCATATTTCTCATTTCCCCAACCAAATCTAACCTCCTTGAGAGTAAGGACAGCATCATTTTATCTTTATGTCTTTAATGCCTAGTATGGCACTCAGCACATTACAGGAATATAGAAAAAAATTGCCAATTGATTGATTCTTCTATCTTCCTGTCTCATTGTACAGATTAGGATTCTTCTTCTCTTCTTTCTTTCCTCTTTTTCTACTTTTCTTCATGTTTTCTACTTGTAATTCTACCTCTAAGATACTCCCTAAATACTATTTGCACTAGTAGGTTGGGGCCCCAGGAGGTGGCTACTACCTCCAGTCCCTAGGGGTAACCTTGTGGGTCCTAACTCCTAACATGATAGCCAATGAGCCCCCACTAGTGTTCTTCCCATTAGCAATCAACAAGTAGGGTTAATTAGCTCTTGTTGTTCATGTCCAACTCTTCACGACCTCATGGATTATAGTGTCTATGGGGTTTTCTTGGCAAAGACACTGAAATGGCTTGCCATTTCCGTCTCCAGTGGGATTAAGGCAAAGAGGGTTTAAGTGACTTGCCAAGGGTCACACAGTTAATGATTCTCTAACGTTGAATTTAAACTTGGGTCTGTCTCCAGGCCCCATGCTTTATCCACTAGGTCCCTTAGTTGCATTAATGAGCTCTTAGTAAAGGCATTTACTACAATATTATAATAAGAACAGTTGGTATAAAATATTCTCCCATAACCCTGGGGCTCATTTCCCCTCAAATACACATACAATATCTATAGATAGAATTGACCTCAGACTTAGAATGCAGTGATAATAAGGCAAAAATGACAAAAATAATTCACTACTCCTGGGACTGCAGGAATTGGAAGTCCTGTCTTCCTTCATAGCATCCATATGTAATTCTCTCTGAATACAGTGTCTCTGCTTGGTGGGGCTCTAAGCTGGCTCCCAGGTTCTGCTCCTTTCTTGGGACCATAACTGGCTCTTTTCTCTGCTTCAAACAGTCATGCCCCTTACTTCCTTCCCCAAGCAACTCTCTCTGTATCTATCTCAGTCCTCCGATGTATATCTCTACTCTAAGATGGATGTACTGGCTTCTACCTCTCCAGTAGCTCTAACAACATATTCTATATGGTAGGTGGAGCAGAGAAGAGGCACAAGGGTTCTTCCACAAATGCCTCTAATACTTGAATTTAAACTCTTTAACTTTGGAACAGCTTATTTCTTTTAGGTATAGGGCTAATGGGTATGATAAATTCTCTCAGTCAATTGCAAGATAGTTTCTTTGTGGCCTCAGGTGCCTTCATCCAAGGGCTAAGATCTTATAATCCTCTTAGACTGATGAAGGAATTTATCCATCTATTGTGGCTGATAAATTAGGAAAACTCCTTGTGCCTCCTTTAAACTTTGTGATCACATTTTGGACTTTCTGTGACATTACAGATGACCTATATGTGTACATGTTGTTTATTCTATTACTAAATTAACAGACATAGAGAAGGAAGCTCTTTTCCAGTCCAAATTCTTTAAGGAACATTTCATTCTCTCCAATAACCTAGAACAAGGATTCTTAATTTGGGATCCGTTGTCTATTGATGGGTTTCATGGGGTCTATAAACTTGGACTGAAAAAATACATCTTTATTTTCACTAACATCTAACTGAAATTTGACATTTACTTCAATTAGGATTTTATTTTTAAAAATTATCCTGATAACAGATCCATAGATTTCAACTCACTTGTGAAAGTCCTTGATGCAAGAAATAAAACATTAAGAACCTCTAGCCTATGGAGGGAAGAAGCATCTTTCAGTATTTTTACATTCTCTTCCATGAAGAAGACCAACTTTTTTGTATACGGATAGCTATTATCAGGTACTTGTAGAAATTCATAATTTTTCTTTTTGTTGTTGTAGTTCAATCATTTTTCAGTCATGTCTATCTCTTTGTGACCCCATTTGGGGTTTTCTTGGCAAAGATACTGGAGTGTTTTGCCATTTCCTTCTCCAGTTCATTTTATAAATGAGGAAACTGAGGTAAACAGAGTTAAGTGATTTGTCAAGGGTCACACAATTAATAAGTATCTGAGGTCAGATTTGAATTCGGAAAGATGAGTCTTCCTGATTCTAGGTCAAACATTCTGTCCATTGTACCACCTAGATGTCCTAATTTCCTTTAAGTTACTGAAAAATTCCCCTTGAGTTCTGAACTTGTGAAAATGGAATCCTCGGTTCTCTCTTCTTATTATTGGTATCCTTTGTGGTCAAAGACTATGACCCTAAGTATTAGAGTTGGGCCCTGACCTCAAGTCTTTGAGTCTTAGTCCCGGGTCTTTTCATTAAAAGAGGTTAGAAGTAAGTCCTCCAAGGCATATGTGAGATTCATACATTGTACTGGAATTGGGAGGGTGTATCAGGTTTCTACCATCTCTAAGAGTCTATAATTCTATAACAATTTTATACTTCCCTTTAAAAGAAGACAACTTTGGGCCTCAGAGAGGGGGTGTGATTTGTTCAAGTTCATGCCGGCAGAACCGAGAGAGGCACCCATGTCTCTTGACTTCTAAGTCAAGAATCTTTCACTGCTCTGGGCAGTCTGGACTTTAGTGGTTGCTAGGGTCCATGTATATCTATGTGTAACATGGAATAGTGGGAAAGTGCCCTGTCTTTGGAGTGAGAGGTCCTAGACTTGAATCTCATGTCTGCTACTTTGTCTCTGGCATGGCCTTGGAAAGTAGATTATCAAGGAAAGCACTTTGTTAAGCTTGAAGTATCCAAAACACACACACACACAAAACCAACAAAACATCAAGGTGCTGCTAGGTAGAGGAAGACCTGAGTTCAAATTCAACTGCAGAAACATACTAGCTGTATGACCCTGGGCAAGTCATATGACTTGGTTTGCTTCAATTTCCTCATCTGCAAAATTAGCTGGAGAATACTGGAACATTCCAGGTTCTTCAAGAAAATCCCAAATGGGGTCACAAAACATAGCACTTAAGAAGTCCTTCTTTCCTGCTTTTCTCTTTCCCTCCTTCCTTCCTTTCTTCTCCCCTTCTTCCATTCCTCCTGCCCTCTTTTTTCCTTCCCTTTTTTCTTCTTACCTTCCTTCTTTCCTCCTTTGTTCCTTCCTTTCTTCCTTCCTTCTTTCCTTCTATTTTTCCTTCCTTCTCCTCTACTTCTTTTCTTTCCTCTTTTCTTCTTTTCTCTCTCCCTCCTTATTTCCTTCTTTCCCTCCTTCCCTCCTTCCTTCTTTTCCACCCCACCATGAACAGTCGCTTTGGAAATTTACCTCCTTGTAGACATGCATGGAGAAGTATCAGTCTAATTAGTGTTTTCATCATCCTAGTCAGCATATTTGACAGTAAATTGGCTGTAAACATACACTGTGCTGTACTTCTTGTATATAAAGCTAGTCCAGCACAGAGATTATTAAAGAAATATCCCCAAAGATATATTTACAGGATCATCACCACTAACATATTTCCAAGACCAATATATCATCAGTGTGGGGATTTCCTTCATCCACGTAGATCACAGCCCCTCCAGACTTTAATAGTTGTTCTCCAGGAGAGTCATTTGGGCTGAAAAAGCTGTCACCTTATGGACAAGCTGGTGATAAACCTCTCCAAATTCTCTAGGCTGGTTCTCAAACAGTAGCCTACCTTTAGTCCTATATTCAAAACTCATTACCACCTACCAGACTATATGCTTCTTGGCTATAATCTTTCAGAGCTCAGCATCTCCTCCATACCTCAGAAGGTAATAAAAGATGACACTGGTGAACCAATTGTGACAGTAATAGCTCCCTCTCCTGTAGTGTATTTTGGCTTATAAAGCACTTTCCTCACATTGAACCTGGGAGGTGTGTTGCCATTTTACAGATGACAAAACTGATGACCATGCGGCTTTCACTTCTCAGAGGTCATCAAAAATCATGAAAAATAATAAAAGACATATTTTATTGCACCAAAAAACCTTGTAAATTTAATTTAATTAAATCAGGCAATTCTAATGTTGCCATCACAGCAAGTAAAGCACTCCTAGCTTACCAAGAATCTGAAATAGTGACAGCCCAGTTGTAACAAGGCACAGGTAGCTTCCCAGCACAGAAGGAGATGAGGAGGAGGAGGGAGAAAGAAGCCAATGGACCACCTGTTCAAATTAAATCTAATTTCTATAGCATTTAAAAATTTATAAAACACTTCCCTTGCAAAAACCCTGTTTTGGGGAGGTAAGCAGAGGTAGAAATAGAGACAGGAGCAGTTTTGTTTTGTTTTTTTGGTTTTTTTACCTCATATTATGATTTTTTTAATAGAAAGACTTTATTAAGTGAGTTGTCCAGGGTCCCACAGCTAGGTGAAGCAGGAGCTGATAATTCAATTGGATTCAAGTTATTCCTGTCTCCAACCCTGACATGTTTTCTTCTCACTACAACACACACACACACACACACACACACACACACACACACACTAAAATCCTGCTCGGTGCAAGGCTGTGTGCTACTCACTATGAGAGCTGAAAAGATGAAGACATGATCCCAGTTGTAGGATATGACCTGAGTACAAGTAATTATGACAAAATTCCACCTGAATGCTTGAGAGATACAGGCAAAGTGCCGTGCATCCAAAAGAGAGAGGAATCAGGTCTAGCTGAGGGAGGAGGTGAGTCATGCCGGTGGTCAACGAAGGCTTCTGCAGGGAAGAAGGAGAATGTGACTTCAGAGCTAGGGCTTGAAAAAAATAGCAAAGGATAGGGGATCATTGACTCTATAGTCAGAAGATCTGGATTCAGATCCCACCTCTCACCCTTCTTACCTTGTAACCTCAAACAATCAATCAACAAGTATTTTTTAAGCACAAGACTGTGCTCTAGGCACTGTTCTAGGCACTGGAGATACAAGTATAAAGAATAAAACTATTTCTATTCATAAAGAACTTACATCCTAATGGGGAAAAACTACTTAACCTAAAATGGGCAAGTTGTACTACATGACCTCTTTCAGCTTTAGATCTATGATTGCATGAATGGGTAGGATTTCCACATATAGAGATTAGGAATATGGAACTTTAGAGGTTCCCAAATTTAATTGACCTACTGATACCTTGAAAAAGAAATTGTTCAGTGCCCCACCCAGAAATCTCTAACCATTTAATGGTTTTATATTTGCATCATTTCAAAAAAGGCAATTTTTTGAAATGATGCATCTTAAATCTAATAATTTATCACAAACTTGTAGGTTTTTCCTGCATTGAAGTTTTGATGCAATATCGTATCATGTAACCACATATAGTTTCATATTGTAAAAATCAGTATATACACATATTTCTGCCAATGCATGCTGGACTTCCCAACAATGTATAATACCCTCACCTGCCAACACTTGCTTGTTAAGACCTGTCAGACTTGACATTTGATTGGTTATAACCTGCATTTTTTGTGCTTATTTGGAAAATAATGTAATCACTACAACTTTAACTCTGTTACACCACAGATGAAACATGTATGAATGGTTTTTCAAAATTTTCTTCTCTTAAAGAACTTTGGGATTCAATTGCAGAACGTAGCAGATCATTTTCTTTTGTTTTACATTTTGGTTTGTTATATGATTTCTCCCATTCATTTTAATTCTTCTATACAACATGACTATAGTGAAAATATATTTAATAGGAATGTATATATAGAACCTTTATAAAATTGGATGCTGTCTCGAGGAGAGAGAGGGGACATAGTGGGGAGGAAGGGGAAAAAATTATCTGTTATATGATAGTGATTGTAGAACACTGAAAAAAATAAAATTAATATTAAAAAATTGTTCTTCTCTTTTCTTCTTTTCTTGTACTTTCACCACTTCCTTATTTTTATTCAATACCCCCTAATTACACTCAAGACTACTACTACTGCCCTGGATCATTTCAGTGCCTCCCCAGCATCACTCACTTTGGGAACCTTTTGTATGTAGGAATGATAAGGACAAATGGTAGAGTCAGAAAATCATAAGTGATGGCAAGTCATTCAGATTGTATGGGTCAAAAAAATAAGTGAAGCATTGGGTTACATGTGTGGGGTGAGAGAAATTAGTTTCCTCATCTCACAGATACATACACATGCAGAGTGCAGTTTATGTAATCACAGAAAATGAAGGGCAGATAACAATAAGGTAAGAAAGTATAGACATGGATACAACCTTGTCTTTCCTTTAAAAAGTTTCTTTGATGAAATTAAAGGATAGATATTGGCTGTCTAAGGATAGGTCATGCCTTAGTGACCTTTAAAAAATAGGATATTCCCTGGGGACACACACACACACACACACACACACACACACACACACACACACATACAGAGCTGGATTTCAAGTTCAAGAAGTATGACCTGGAGCATTGTGAGGATGATATAAAAAGTGAAAGGACTCTGGGACCCTGAAGTACTAGAGGCATGAGTTGCCTCAGTCATATTCCTTATATATGTGCCTCATCTAAGTTTGTATCTACCCTTCCCACTACCACTGCGTATATTTGAGGGAGATTGTGCCCCAGGTTTACAAAAAGAATATTATTTTACTGAGCCATCTAATAATACCTATTTTGAGCTAACTGTCTCTACTGGTTGGTTATTAAAGGGAAAGGCACCGGTAGGGGCTCTTGGGCTGTGTTTTAGGAATGTATATAAACAAGTTACCTTTGAACCCAATTATTCTGTGATATCTTCAGTGGACCCAACTCATGAGTAAAAATTTGAGCTGGGGGTTAGCTCCCAGAGGAGGCACCATCAATGCAAGAGATGTTGGAGACAAGAATTTATCACTGAATGACTGTGGGGTGTGAGAGAAAAGGAGGAAACAAATAGTACTATACGTGTATAAGCCTAGGTGATTGGAAGATAGTTGGTGCCAAGTCCTTCAAAGGGTAACTGTGGGGTATATTGTAAAGAGCCCTGGATTGGGAGCAGAGGCCTGGGTTCAAATCCTGTCTCTGCTACTTAGAACTTGTGTGACTTTTGGCACAGTCTTCATCCTCCTGGGGCTATAAGATTTTGAGTTTCAAATTATTTTCTCCCTCCCCTTTTTCCCTCATCTGTAGAGAGAAAGAGACATGGAATAGATGATCTCCAAGGTCACTCACAGCTACAAATCCCATGAACTCTCACTTCTCAGACACAACTAACACTCATTCAGACCTGATGTAGAACATTCCATTTGATTGCAAACACCTCAGAGAGTCTGGGGCAATCCCAATGTTGTTTTAACAGCAAATGAAGTCCTGAAGGCTCATTAAGAATCTGAAGCAGCAACAGCCCAATCTCAGCTAATGTGAGGGTAGCTCATTAGTGCTGCGGGAAGTGGAGGGACCAGAAACTGACGAATGGGCCATCACACAAGGCTTTCTCCTCCACTCTGAGTATCTTCCCTTCTGTCTCCACCTGTTAGAAGCCACTGACCTTTCAAGGCCAAACTCTGGTGGCCCCGTCTCTCCTAGGAAACTTCTCCTAACCTTCTCCAGCAATGGCACTGTGCTTGGGAAATCCTGGTCTCTGCATGAACAAGTGGTTGCTTTTCATCACTGTCATAGAAGCTGAAGAAGTACATTTTAACTGAAGGCAAACATTTGGAAAAAAATTTCACAGTGACAAAGACAAGTAAATTTTATCCTAAAAAAGTCTCTTCAAAGTTTAAAAAGGAAAAAAAATAAGTATTTGCTCTATGCAAGGTACTGCTTTAGATGCAAATGATGCAAAAAATAAAAGTGATGGATTCCCTGCCCCAGAGGAGCTGCACATGTGAAGATAGATCATCTACCTCCCTGCCTGCCTGTCTGCCTACTACCTATCTATCTATCTATCTTTAACTTCATTGGATCTAATATCTAAGTAGAACATAAGTCCCTGGAGAGTGGGGACTACTGTTTATTAGGTCTTTGTATCTCCAAAGGCCTTGAGATTATAAGCGCTTAAGACATACTTGTTGAATTGAACTGAATCCCATCAACTTATTCTCCCTCCAACAGTTCAGACCTGAACCCATCCTTACCATCTTATCCTTACCCTACTGCAAACCATGCATAGGAGGTCCACATATAATTATATAAAAACCGATTATTACAGATCTGATGCAGAGCGCTAGGTGGTGCCATAGTACACAGAACACCAGGCCTGGAGTCAAGAAATCTCATCTTCCTGAGTTCAAATCTGGACTCAGACATTTCCTAGTTGTGTGACCCTGGACAAGTCACTTAACCCTGTTTGCCCCAGTTTCCCCATCTGTAAAATGAGCTAGAGAAGGAAATAGCAAGCTACTCCAATATCTTGTTAAGAAAACCCCAGACGGGGTCACAGAGAGTCAGACACAACTGAAAATGACTAAACAACTCTTTTTTTTTATAATTAAACAAAACTGGAAATTAAAAGACTGTTCATCAATTGAGGAATGGTTCAATAATCTGTGAAACATGAATGTAACAGAAAGTTATTGTGTTGTAAGAGGAAACAGATGATTTCAAAAAGACAACTCAAGACTTATAAGAACTAGTACTGAATGAACAAAACATCAACATAAAAACAAACAGTTTTGGAGACTTTTATAAACTGATGAAGAATGAATTGAACAGAAGAATGGTTTTTATAATTTAATATACTTTTATAATAATAACACTGTAAAGACAAACAACTTTGAAAGCTGTAAGAACTCTGATCAATAGAATGACCTTCCATGATTCTTGAAAACTGATGATGAAAAACTGATAGTGTTTTGTGACAGAAAAGTAATATTTAGGGTGAAAAATGAGACATATGTGGAGATTTTTTGCTTATGGGCATTTAAGGAATTTGTTTTATTTTATTCATATTTGTTACAAAAATTGCTTTCCTTTTCCTTTTTTCCAATGAAGTGGGAGAGAAAAAAGATTGTTATTGGCATTAATAATCAGAGGGTCCCTGAACAGTTATATTCATTGTTACTTCTTCCAGGGATTTTCATATGGTTTTGACATGCATGGGAGAGACTTTAAGGTTTGTCGAAACATATTTTTACAGTAAAAAGAAATTCCGTGTGCAATGGAATTTTGTATTCTTTGCACCTTTTGATTAAGTATATGAATAGAAAGATGCGATCAACTGTAGAATATTATTAAGGAAAGCCAGGCAGTTCTCTTTCCATACCTTCATTAAGGATGCCTTCGATGCATATCTAAATCATTCGCATCAAGATTTTGTAGAGATGGGAAAGTAGATATATGGATTGAAGGATATTTTCTTAGTTGCCTTCAATGTGGAGAGTTACAATGAGTTCTGTGATTTTTCCCAAGTGTTCAACACCTTCTCCTCTTTTAGGTATCTTCAGAATCAATCCTGTCACACATCACTGAATCTCCTCCAACATAACAGACACCCCCGCCCCCGCCGACACACACACACACACACACACACACACATCTTGTGTTTAGCTAATCAAGTCAACTTTCCCATCTCATTGCCATTTCTACTTCCTACCTTACATCAGAGACTATAAGGTGAGGGTCCAAATTCACTTGTTCCACTGACACAGAAGTATTTGTGACAAATATTTAGAGACCTTCCTTATTTACGCACAGACCCTATTTCTTATTAATTCACTCTTTTCCTTCTGGTTTGATTAGTAAACTCCCTTAGCATAATAACAATAATCCTTCACATTTGTGAAGGTGTGTGAAAAGTTACTATACTCATTTGATCCTGATAACAACCCTACGAGGCAAGAGCTACTATAACCTTCATTTTGAAAATCAGTCTCAGATAATTTGGGTGACTTGTCAGTGGTCACGCAGCTCGTAAGTTTACAAATCAGACTTGTAACCCCTAGAGTTTTATGATACAGGATAGAAAGTAATTATCAAGGCCAATCAAAGTACTTTGAGAAGTATGAAAAGAAACAGAGAGAGACACACAAACAGAGACGGAAATAGAGAGAAATAGAGACAAGAGAGACACCCAGAGAGAAATAAAGAGACTCAGAGAGAGACACAGAGAAAGACACAGAGAGAAAAACGCACACAGAGACAGAGATAGAAAGACACACACAGAGACAAAGATAGAGAGAAATAGAGACAGACATCCAGAGAGAAACGAAGAGACACAGAGAGAGAATTTATCTAGGGTTTTGCTGATAAGGACTAGGGTAGGCTTCATGGAGGAAGTAGTATCTGAGTTGGATTTTGAAAGAAGGGGGTTATTTTAACAGATGATGAGGAGGTGGTATCTCTTTGAAATATGGGGTATAAAGAATGTGCCAAGGTATAGAAATGGGGGAAGTCAGGAGGAAACAGGGTTCCAACAATGGATTTGTCTAAGACGTGGAATACATTAAGGAAATGCTAAGAATGCTAGGATCATAAGTGAAGGAGACCTTGGAGAACACTAAGTTAACACTTTCATTTTATAGATGAGGAAACCAAGACACAGAAACTTGAGTGTCTTATCCAAAATAATACAGCTAGTTTTTTAATCAGAATTTGAACTCAGATCTTTATTGCTTCAAGTTCAACACTCTGCCATATAGCTGCCTTATCAGATTACTAAGCACCAGATTACAGAGGGCCTTGAATTCCAGAATGAGGAGTCTATACTTTTCCAGTAGATAATGGGAAGCCACTGAAGTCACTTAACACTCCTGAGCCTCAGTTTCCTCATATGTAAAATAAGGCAGTTGGACTAGATGACCCCTGAGGTCCCTTTAAGTTCTATATCTATGATCTTATTATCCCAAGGTTTGGGGAAGATCACAATAGAAAATTATGAAGCTATCCCTCAACCCAAAAGAGGTATAGAAGAAGGGGTAAAGATGGGGTAGAAAGAAATCATTGTAGTATTTTGTGACCTACAAAGCATTTCTGACATTACCCTAAAAGGCAGATAGGGCAAAGATCATCATCCCTATTTTACAGGTGGGGAAACTAAGTCTCAGAGTGCAGGAATGATGCCTATGGTTACTTAGCTGGCAAATGCCAGGACTAGGATGTGAACCCAGATCCCATATCCAGTGGTCTTCCCATCAGAACTTACAGCTACTCTAATAAGGCAACATTTAGCAATACAATGAGTCTTGCTTCTTCCACAAACCCATCCAATTCCCATCCTTCTCTATAATCCCTATTATCTGTACCACACCATTTGCTATTTCATTGTATACTCCCTGGGGCTGGTCTGATCTCCTTGTTATGATTGAGAGGGCACCATCATGGAAGGGAAATAATCCTGAGCCTGGTTTTGAATCCTAATTTTTATTTATTTTTGTGACTTCTCTTCTCTGGGCCCTAAGTTTTTTTGCCTATGGGATGTTCCATTTCCCTGTAACCTCATCAATACCTCATGTTAAATATTCAATAACATTTCTGGAGACTTGAATTTCTGCAAAGACTTCCTGCTGTAAATCTTAATCAATAATTAAGAATCCCATTTCAAAGAGGAGGACAGTGGAATTCAGAGATTAAATTGAAGTGGACATTATTCCTCCCTGGGCCCCTAGGTTGAGAGATATCTGTTGGTTTACTGGGCAGGGTTGGATAACCTGCCTAGTAACAGGTTTTATTGGGCCCCTGTCAAAATGTTATTCCCATTTGGTTTGTGAAATATCTGATGAATTATTAACAGTCATTTTTTGTTTAGTCCATTTGCATGGTAACAACCTATGCCCCCCTAATGTTAGACCTCCCTTGCCAGGCAACTAGCCCCCACCTTCCTGACAACTACTGTATGTTGAATGACAACCAGGCTTTGATTGGTTACCTCTCCTGCCACCTGTTTTCTGTTGGGGTCTTTTGCCTAACAGTACCCTGACAACCCCCTCTGTTTTGGGGGCTCTTGCTTAACAACAAGCCCCCTCTTGCTCTGTCAGACCTCTGTTTATTGTGGAAACTGCAAGGCTGTACTGAATAGTGCCAAAATGCTTAAAATGCACTCACCCACTTCAGCTCGGGGATGTCTCCTCTGGGTCTTTACATGAGGCAGCCACCAGCCTGGCTAATAAATGACGCTCTCGAAATTCCTAATTGACTCTTGCCTGTGATTTATTAATTCCGTCCATTTCAAAATGATTTGACTGAAGTCATCCAGTTAAAGCAACAGCCAGGATTCAAACCCAGGTCTCATGATCCCAAAACTTGAACTCTTCTGCCCCACCATACTGCTCAGAAAAATCAAAAGAAATGGGATGGAGCCAGTTCCAAACATCTCTCATCCCCTTTACCCTAGGCCTTTTGGACAATGGAAAAGGGCTGAATCAGCTTTTAATCTCCAGTCCATTTTTCTTTTTTCTATACCTCTTTGCCCTCCCTCAGGCAAACCCAGGAAACCCAAGATGCTGAGGGAGTGATTGCAGAGCTCTCCCTCTCCCCTTCTTGTTGGCATGCAGACTGAAATTCCTAGAATCAGAAAGAGAAAACTCCTGTTGGTGTTTCCAAACCTTTCCCATAGCTTCCTGTGTTCCTTATAGCAATTAGGGAATAATCCAATATACTCTAGGTTTATCTAAACTTTAGCTAGAGGGTAAGACTGTTTAATCAAAGGAAATAAGACTGGATAATCACATACCAATAAATGTTACAAATCTGAGAAACTGAGTACAAATCTTGAACTTGATGGACTGGAGGCTCTTTTTCTATTCTAAGGATCTATTAATCACTGATGAGATTCTTAGCCTTTTTTGGTATCATAGATTCCTTTGGCTGAAGATCTAGTGAATCCTATGAACCCCTTCTCACAAAAACATCTTTACTGTACAAAATAAAATACTTGGGATTACAAAGGAAGCAATTATATTGAAATGCAGTTATCAATTTTTTAAGTTCATAGACTCAAAGTTAAGAAATCTAACTTAACCCAAGGTTAAGAAAACCTCTGGTTTTCCCTTTTCCTTCTCTTTGTAGCTCATATTTCTGCAGGACTGAACTCTAGTTAGCTGTTAGTATTAAAATTCTCATCCTTTCTAGGCACACAGTTTTGAAAACTATAAGCTGTAAGGTGCTAATATAAATGACATGTTTATGAGGGCCTAAAACCATTCCTAGCTAATGAGTTATCACAGAGGGGCCCCATGGGGAGAGGGAGATGTACCCTACTGAGGCTCAAAGCATCATATAATTTGTCAGAACTAATTAGGAGACAGAAAGACACCTGGGGGAACAAGCAGGGCTGAATATGGAGCCAGGCCTCTAATCCTGTCCCCAGTAGGCCTTCCTTAAAATTAGGCCAGGTTTCTTAACTTAAATACTTGACTTTGAGATTGTCTTAGTTGGAAGAAAGAACCCTCTTGAGACCTAAAACCTGTCCTACTAATGTGTAGTACTGAGCACGATCATCTCCCAAATTAGTGAGAGTAGGGATCTAACCTGTTTAATGGCAATTGAGTCTAGCCAGAAATGTACATTAATATTTTTTCCTGGTGTAAATTGTCTTATTTAAGGAAAAATTTACTGATGAGCCCATAGCATCTTAAACTGCAATCCAGCTCATTCCCTACATTGGCTTCAACTTCCTTCTCCATTATATAGGATATTTGCTATTCTTTCTCTCTTGCCCTTTCCAGATCTCATTTCTGACTGCTACAAGATCAGTTCACCAGAATGTCAACATCTCAAATGAGGAATATCCACACTCAAACTACTTATCAACTAATCGTTCTGTCCCCCAATTTCCCCTCTTCCCAACTTCTTTATTTCCTTTAATGTCCCAATTATCCTGAGAGGTATATGACTTAGCAGATAGATTGTGAGACTTGGAATCACAAAGTGTTGAGTTCAAATCCTGTCTCTGGCACTTAGTATTTATATGACCATGGGTCAGTCTCAAAACATCTGAGTCCCATTTTCCTCATCTATAAATGTAAGGAATTGGATGAGATGTTCCCTAAGGTCACTTTCAACTCCAAATCTGTGATTCCCAATTCAATATTGAATTTAATTTTTCTCTGTACCAGACTGGACAGTAAGATATACATTCTATAAATGCCAAAGATAAAACTCATCATGGCAAAGATAAGACTCATACTGGCAAGAGAAATAGAGTTAGACTTCAAGTCCCACTATTGATGTACAGTGTTTGACCCCAGGCAAGTTGTTTACCTCTCAAGTATCCCCCAACTAACTCCCTTAGACTATATATTGTAGAATAGTAAATGGGCTACATCAGTAGTAGAGAGAATTTACTCAATGGGGAATTTCCTCTACCAATGAAATGGGGGTGTTCCAAGAGAAGTATATTTTAGAGATAGAAACTGATGATGATCACATAACCGGACCATAAATTCAGAAAGGTAGCTGTTGGAGTCTCGTGTCCAGACTTGGCATCATGGGTGCCCAGCCAACTCTTTGCTGATCAATCTAGAAAGGCTTCATAGAAGAGCTGGGATTTCAGGAGCTATTCAGATAACAGGGGAAAGACGTCCTGGTTAACTGGCGGTGGCAGATGAGGATAGCAAGGAGATAACAATAGTTATAAGATTAAACTCTGTGATCTCTTTCACCTGTAGTGTTCTGTGATTCCAGAAGGGAATTCTAGAAGGCCATCCCATTTCTGAACAGGAATCACCTGTACAGTATCCCTGGAAAACTCTGCTGAAGACCTCCAGTGAAGCTGTGCTTGCCTAAGGAAAGGCCAAGTGGCCCATGTCAGAAATTGAGCAGATCAGAGCTTCTGTGTCCACCAGACTGAGATGGGACAGAGGAGTACTGGAGATAGCGCCAGCTCAAAAGATTATTAGATTTTTAATGTGAGCATTTCCACTTAAGGAAGCAGAAAACACTAAAAATCAGGGATTGATCCATCCTTTTTTTGATTGTCTAGACTTAAGGAAGTGATGTAGAAAATGTTAATGATGCAGATTAAATTTATAAACATGTCATTTCTGGAGAATTACTTGTCAAACTTTTTTTCATTTTTATTTTTTCTTAATCACATGTAAACGAAATTTTTTAACATTTCTAAAATTTTGAGTTCCAAATTTTCTCCCTCCTTTCTTCCCCTCCCCCCTTGAAAAGTCAAGCAATTTGATACAGATTATACATGTGCAGTCATATAAAACATTTCCATATCAACCATATTACAAAAAAAACAATAAAAAATGAGAATAATAAAGAAAGCTTAAAAAGTATACTTCAATCTGCAAGCAGACTCCATAACTTCTTTCTCTAGAAGTAGATAGCATTTTTCATCATTATGTCCTTTGGTGTCATCTTGGATCAATCATTGTATTTCTGAGAATAGCTGTCATTCACAGATGACCATATTACAATACTGCTATTATGATATATAATGTTCTCCTGGTTCTGCTCACTTTACTTTGCAGCAGTTCATGTAAGTCTTCACAGGTTTTCCTGAAAGCATCTTGCTCATCATTTCTTACAGCACAATAGTATCCTATCACTTGTTAAACATCTATTGGCACCATTGCTGAACAGGGCCTTGAGTGACCACTGCCCTTTTAGCCTGGATGAGATTTTATATGTATATATATATATATATATATATATATATATATATATATATATATATACACACACACACACATATGTATTTTATATATATACACACATATATATATACATATACATATATATACATGTATATACATACACATATATACATATACATCTATTTACATATTAAAAGCAAGTTCTATATAATAGGTTTTCAGCTTCATGCACAACCATTTTTTTCTATTCTAGTATGGAAATGATTATTTCTTAAGTTCAAGATAAATTAAAAAATATTTTAAAAGTCTTCAGACAAACAAACCTAACTTTTAAAGATCTCTCATTTAGTTGATTTGATTTTAGCTGTATGGTGCCTTTTCACAATTCCTCAATCCTTAGAAGCCAAATTCATGAGTTGGCCCTTAGACAACAAGAACACCATTCATCTGTAGCATACATGAGTGTGTGTGTGTGTACATATATATATATATACTTTTCCAGCTTCATAAAACTTTTCAGGATTTGGACAGGAAGGAAGGAAGGATAAAACTAGGTACTTATTATGTGCCAGAATTTTCTATGAGAATTGTTGCAGGAAAGAAGAAAGAGTTTGGTCACTAGAGGACTATAGAATCCCAAATGTCAAGGCTTGAAGGGGTCTTGGATTATGGAACAAGAGCACTGAGAACTGCGAGAGAACTTAGCATAAAGAATACAGAGAATCTCAAGCTGAGAAGGACTTTAGAGTGCAGATTGTTAGAATCACAGGTGCTTAATAGATACCTACTGCTGTTTTGTGATGACAAATTGGGAAATGAATGAGTATGGAAAGTGCTTTGTAAGCAGTAAAGTATAATCAGGTAAGGGATTGTTATCTTTGGGTCTAAGAGATGCCTCCCTGGAGTTGTGGAAGCTAGTAGCTATCTCTGACCAGGGCCAGGGCCAGATCATTCTCCTTAATTAGCAGTGCTCAGGCCATCAATCACATGATATTTTCCCTGCTATTGAAGACCTAATGTCTGGTCATTTCAGGTTCAGCAGAATGCCCAATTATATTTGATTTACACCATTGTCTCTCATTCAGCTCTGTTTATTATGCAGGGAAGAACTGGGCTTTCGAAAGTAAAGTCATTCATTTGTCCTTAAGTAGAGTGTTCCGTGCTGAAATAGGAATTTATGTAGCCTTGAACGGGGAGCAATAGCCAGTTGTTTTAGCTTAATACAAGTAGAGCCCCAGATTTTGTTGGGAAAAGCCGGGTGCCAGATGAACTTGAACTGTCTCTTGTTCAATAAATCAAAAACCATTCAGGATAAAATATTAGTTTCCCAGAATCTTTGAAAAAGAACCATTCTAGGCCTAGCATTTTCTCTACAGCTGTAGATAGAAAACACAATGGAAGAGTTTTTAATATTTACCCACATTAGAGAGGAAAAAGTAAGTTTTTTGAGGATAGGATCTTTAAAAATGTCCCTGTAGTGATGAAATTACAAAACTGAGCCACTCATTGAGAAAAAAGAAAATGTCAGTAATGTCTCCACTTTTAGGCTATGAATTCTATGAAGTATTGGGCTGCAGTTTCTCTAAATGATGCATCCTTCCCAGTCCTGAGCAGAATTCTGCAAACCTTATGGAATATTTGTGGAATTGGATTGCTGAACTAAGTCCCTGTTTTTGTGTTCCTTTCCCCAGGGGGATTTCCATTTTCAATTCAAGTTTACTGAACAACTACTACGTGGAAGGCCCTGTGCCAAGCCCTACAGGAGATAAGTAACTCATAATAGAGACTCTCAAGGAGTTCTGAAAGGAAATAAAACCTCTAGCAGATAACCATAATTGAATCAGCCTGGGACTTCTGATCCAGGAGAGGTAGAAGACAAATTGTATAATTTCTCAAAAAGAAGAACAAAAGTACATGATTTTTTGTTGTTGTTGTTTTGGATTTTTTGCTTTTGAGGAGATCAGGGTTAAGTAATTTGCCCACAGTCACACAGGTAGTAAGTGTCTGAGGCTAGGTTTGAACTCAGGTCCTCCTGACTCCAGAGCCAGTTGCGCTATCCACTGGACCACCTAAGTGCCCCCCAAGCATTCTTGAAGGAAATCAGGGAAGGATTCATGGAGCAGATGGAGTTGGGTGATGAGCTTTGAACAAAGCACCAGATTTTAAGAGGTGAAGAAAGGAAAGAAGGGTATTGCAAACCCAGTGAATAATGAGACAAGGTACAGAGGAGGTGAACAAGAATGTCCATTTTGTTAAAATGGAGGATCTACAAGGAGATGAGGCAGGAAAGAATGTCCATTTTGTTAAAATGGAGGATCTACAAGGAGATGAGGCAGGAAAGGTAGAAAGGGGCCAGATTAGAAAATACCTTGATTATTTATTCTGTATTATACCAATCAAACTACCCAAAAAAAATTTTATAGAGCTAGAAAAAATATCAGAATTCATCTGGAAGAACAAAGGGTCCAGAATATCAAGGGAATAAATGAAAAGAAATGCTAGGACAGGTTGCCTAGTCATACCAGATCTTAAATTGCATTCATTATAAAGCAGCAATCATTAAAGTCATTTGGTACTGGCTAAGAAATTGAGGGGCAGATCAGTGAAATAGGTTAGATACACAAGACACAGTAATCAATGATTATAGCAGTCTACCATTTGAGATAAATTCAAAGACCCCAGCTTCTGGGATAAGAACTTACTGTTTGCAAAAACTGCTGGGAAAACTTGAAAATAGTATGGGAGAAACTGGGCATAGACCAACATCTGATACTTTATACCAGAATAAAGTCCAAAGGGGTTCATGATCTAGGTATAAAGGCTGGTACCATAAACAAACTAGGAGAGCAAGGAATAGTTTATCTGTCAGATTTATGGACAATGGGGGGAATTCATGACCAAACAAGAGATAGAGAAATTTGCATTATGAAATGCAAAATGGATAATTTTGATTACATTAAATTGAAAAGTTTTTGCACAAATAAAGTCAGTGCAGCCAAGATTAGAAGGAAAGCAGAAAGATTGGAAACAATTTTTACAGTCAGTGTTTCTAATAAAGGTCTCATTTCTAAAATACATACAGAACTGAATAAAATTTATAAGAGTTCAAGTGATTTCCCAATTGATAAATGGTCAAAGGTAATTTTCAGATGAAGAGATTAAAGCTATCTATAGTCATACAAAAAATGTTGTAAATCGCTATTGATTAGAGAAATGCATATTAAAACAACTCTGAGGTACCACCTCACACCCATAAGATTGGCTAATCTGACAGAAAAAGAAAAGGATAATTGTTGGGGAAGATGTGGGAAAATTGAAATATTCATGCATTGATGGTGGAGTTGTGAACTGATTTAACCATTCTGGAGAGCAATTTAGAACAACATCCAAAGGGCTATAAAACTGTGTGTATCTTTGGATCCAGTAACACCACTACTAGTTCTGTATCTCAAAGAAATAATAAAGAATGGAAAAGGACCCATATGTACAAAAATATTTATAGCAGCTCTTTTTGTGTTGGCCAAGAACTGAAAATTGAGGGAATGCCCATCAATTGGGGAATGACTGAACAAGTTGTGGTATATAAATATATTAGGGTACTATTTTGCTAGAAGAAATGATGAGCAGGAAGGTTTCAGAAAAAATATGGAAAGGTTTACGTGAAATGATGCTGAGTGAAGTGAGCAGAACCAGGTGAACATTATACACAAAAACAACAACATTATGAAATGATCAACTTTGATAGACTTAGCTCTTCTCAGCAATACAATGATCTAAGACAATTCCAAAAGACTCATGATGGAAATGCTATCCATATCCAGAGAAAGAACCATGGAGTCTAAATGCAGATTGAAGCTTACTTATTTTATGTTTGTTTTTTCTTTCTCATGACTTTTCCCTTTTGTTCTGATACTTCTTTCACATTACAACTAATGTGGAAATATGTTAAATATGATTATACATGTACAACCTATATCAGATTGCTTGCCATTTTGGGGAGGGAGGAGAAAAGGGAGGGAGGGGAAAAGGGAAGGAGGGAGAAAAAAATGGAAAATTTCATTAAAAATCACGTAAGATCTTATTAAAAATCTTATAAAAGTGAATGTTGAAAACTATCTTTACATAGAATTGAAAAATAAAATACTATTAAGTGAAAAATATGATATAGTTCAAATGAGAGAGAGAGAGAGATTATAATTGAAAATACAGTGATGATTGCTTGACCCTGGGATGTGAGTAGAATAAACTCAACCTAGGAGAAGTATCCAAGAGAAAAAAAGGAGAGAAGATGAGAGCAAGAGGTTAAAGTCAAAAGTCAATATGACAGGCAGTAAGGAATAATTGTGTTGTACTATAAATTCTATAAAGGCAAGTAACCATGTTTTATTCATTTTATTTTAAGCTTTAAACCAACATCTAAGATAATACTTTGAACATAGAATAAATAAATGCTTGTTGACTATTAAAAACAAAATCTCTAATCTGGGAGGGACACTGAGGGTATCTAGTCTGGATTGCAGCTGAATAGGAGTAGCCATTATAATTTTCTGGATAGACCCAGCCCCTGCTTGAAGATTTCCAGGGAAAGGTAGTTCGTTACCTTCCAAGATGCTCCAGTTCTATTTCCATATGACCTGGCTAAGCATTAGTACTTTTGGGATAAGGACTTATATAGAATTTATGAGGAGACTCTGAGGGCATTCTAACAGCATTTCAACACTTTTTTAAAAATTGAGTACTTATTAACTAGGACATCTATCTAGGTGGTACAAGGGATAGAAGTCAAGAAGTTTCATCTTCCTGAGTTCAGTCACTTACAAACCAGGTGACCCTGGGCAAGACATTTAACCCTATCTGCCTCAGTGTTCTCATCTGTAAAATGGGCTGGAGAAGGAAATAGCAAACTACTCCAAATGGGGTCACAGAGAGTCAGACACAATCGAAAATGACTCAACAATAACAACCACTAGGCAGCCAGGCAATGAATGGGAAATGCTTCCCAACTGAGGAAAAGCTTTTGGGGACTCTAGGACAAGCCAGTCCCTGTCTCTCTGAGAAGGGAAATCCCATGCTGGCATTTTAAAAATGTTTCTTCTTTCTCTGATGAGAAGAATAAAGGGTCCCATTTGAGTAAGCACATTTAATAGCAGCAGTTGGAAGAGTGAAATAAGCCTTTGACTATTTTAGGTTTTTTTTCTTAATTCACCAAAAAAATTGTAGGGAATGGATTACTTTTTCTCTTTTTGTAATTTGCAGCTATTTCATCTTTCCTCCTCCCTGTAATTATCCCATTGGAAAAGGAAAATAAACTGCTTTGGGAAAAATGAGAGCAAGCAAGGACTAGCTTATCTCAGGAGTTGAATGCTCCACGGTGTGACAGTCTCCCTGGGGCTGGGAAAAGGAAGTTAAAATTTTTCCCCCAGGAGATTTTACTTCTACTGGTAATATGACTTTGAAGAGTCACAATTTTCCTGATACTGTCTTCTTCCTGTGACAATCAGTGCAGCTGATACAACTCAACCACTGGCTTGAGATTCAGCCTTGGCCAAGAGTCCTAGCCTTAATCCCCTTAATAAAAAGATTTGTTATGTAAAGTTTGCATTCAGTCAAAGGGCTGCACTTGAGGACCTGGAGGATGCATGTGGCCTCAAGGCTGCAGATTCCCCACTCCTGGCCAAGACCCTCTGTAATAGTAATTTAAAATGGAAAGATCTTTTGGATTAATTAATAGGCCCATTTGATCTGCTTAAATTGCCTAGAAGCCTGGGTCACATGTGGTAGGAGGAGCTTGCTGAAAAGGCAGAACAGGAAGAAGGGTGGAGCAGAACCCAATGGAAGTGAGTCGAATCAGGTCAGAGGGGAAAGAATGCAGGCCAACTGAAGCAGGCCAACTGACACATTGTCTCAACTTGACAGTTGAGAAGGCCCTGGCTGGGGGAGGGGAGGTTTCAAACTGATACATTGTGACACTTGAGGGTAAGAAGGCCCTGGCTGGGGGAGGGGAGGCTTGAGACTGACACATTGTGACAGTTGATAGTGAGAAGGCCCTGGCTGGGGGGTGGGGGGTGGGGGGGAGGGGAGGTTTCAGACTGATACATTGTGACACTTGAGGGTGAAAAGGCCCTGACTAGGGGAGGGGAGGTTTGAGACTGACACATTGTGACAGTTGAGGATGAGAAAGCCCTGGCTGGGGGAGGGTAGGGTGAAGAATGGCTTTGCCCCCTGCTGTGATCATGTTTATTAACTTCTTGGTCACCATGACAGATTTGGCTTTATGGTTCTGGGATTTGGTTTTCTGGTGTTTAAATAAATGTTTTTCTTCTGCTTTCCACATGAAGAGTCTTTTATATTTTGAGATTGAGAACTATGCTGGCATATTAATAGTCACCACCAGTGCTGTGAATATTGCCTTGGCAATATACACCCTTATCTCCTCTTTGAAAATCCGTGTGTTAGGATTATAGATTTCAAGATGTCAGGGACCATAAAAGTCATCAAATCCAACTCCCTCGTTTTACAGGTGAAGAAACCAGTGCCCAGAGAAATAAAGTGATTACCCAGGGTTACCCAGCTAACAAGTGTCTGAAGCCAGGACTGCCTTCCATACACCATGCTACGTTTCATGTCTTCTAGGGGGTTGGAATCAATGACCAATGAGCTCCATTTTATATTTCCATTCTAAGACCTCTTGAAACTCATGGGACTTTAGAATGTTGGAGCTAGAAGAGACTTTAGAGAGTATCCACTTTGGTCAGATATCATTTTACAGAAAAGAGAACTGAGGCCCAGAGATATGATGTGATTTCCCCAAAGTAATAAGAGCCTCTGAACTGGACACAACATCCAGGGCTAGTAAGGTAATAATCCCTCTGTACTCTGCCCTAATCTAACCATGCCTGGAGTACCACATTCAGGTTAATTCAAAACTCTTCTTATTATTATGTGACAGGCATTACACTCAGAACTGGGTTTGGTTCTGGGGCCCTGAATTTTAAAAGGCATCTTGAAAAACTAGAGACCATCCATGGGAGGGCAACTGGGATGGTGAAGGGCCCTGAGAACATGGCATATAAGGATTAATTGTCAAAAGAAAATGTGAAAATAAATAGAACACAGAGAAATGGGGAATAGTCCTCCAATCTGGAGCATGAAGGTGAGTGGGAGGCATGGAAGAGATGGTCCGTTGTCAGTTCTTCAAGCAATCTTGTGAAAGATTTAAGGTCCATGGGTAAGAGATGACTATGTTCTCACTTTATAGGTGAGATAACCAGGATTCATAGAAGTGAAATGTCTCAGGACCAAGGAGAGAACAGAGCAAAGACTTGCCTCTGTCTTCTTACTCCTGTATCTGCCCATGACACCCTGCTTTCTCTGTACAGGGCATGCCAGAAATAAGGCTGAGAAAAACAAATTCCAGGCGTTTGTGCATAGGGTGACTTTCCCCTCCTCTGATTTTCTATAATTCTCACTGACTATAAGTGCCTTTTTGCATTTACCACACACTGTCTTGTGTTGTAAGTTGTCTTTGAAAATCTTATCTCCCCAGCTGGATTCAATTCAATGTGGCAAATGTTCATTGGAGGCCTAACATATGAGAGGCCCCGTGCTTGGCACTGTGGGAGAATATAATAATGAGTAAGGGACAGTCCCTGCTCTGGGAAGCACATTGTCTAGGAAGGGAGATAAAATGTGCAAACTATTAGCTATTATATAGATATTGATATATATAATAGAGAGAGATATAGATAATGTATATGCTATGATAAATAGTGCATATGATATATATGACATAGCATGGTGCAGCATGGCATGACATGACATGACATAACAATATAACATATGCTATAAGAAAAGAAAGTACTGGACTCTTATAGTTCTATTGAATGTTAGATCTAGGACATTAAAATACAGAAATGTCAGAGTTAACAGGATCCTTACAACTTAGAATGTCAGAGATGAAAATGATCTTAAAATATAGAATGTCAGTGCTAAGGAGGAACCTTAGGGCATTGAATGCCAGAGCTAGAAGGGATCTTAGCATCCAGTATAACCATCTTGACCTTGTCTAAAGGTCATGCAAGGAGCCATATTAGACAGACTCCCCACCTCAAGGAGTTATTCCCAGAACACATTAGAACCTTTAAATAGAATGCCCTTATCCTAGAAACCAGATGTCTTTTGTGCATTATTCTGAAGACTGAGGAGAAATGGTACAAATAGCAGCAAAGTGATAAATTAGCATAAACTGTGATTTCTATCTGGGAAATGAATAAGCTAATGAGGATGTTGTTGGCTGCATCTATTAGCAACAACAAAAACAATGCAACATGCCCAAGCACCAAGGAATGGAGTGACTACTTTGCCCATCTGTAGAATAGAATTAGGATGTCAGAGTTGGAAGGAACATCAAAATGAAACATAGACTGTTAGAAGTAAAAGGGGCTTCAGGCATTGAATGCCAGAATTTGAAACACAGAATGCCAGAGCTGGGATGAACCTTAGAAATCTTGCAACCCAATTCTCTAAATTTAAATATGGGGAAATGAAGGAAAAGAACTGAAATTTATTCAAGATCAGTTCAAAAACTGAACTGAGTAGTCCTCATGTCTATAGATTCCCATTCCAGTATGCCTTCCACCGAAGGACATATGATTTGCAGCAATATCACTCCCACCAAAAAAATAAATAAATGACTTAGAGGGAAACAATTATTGTTGTTAAGTTGGGTTTGACTCTTTATGCCTGTCCAATGAGTGTTCTTGCAAATTTATACAAGTGGTTCACCATTTCCTTCTCCAACGGTTTAAGGCAAACAGAGGTTTGCTCAGGGTCACACAGCCAGCAAGTGTCTGAACTCAGGTCTTCCTGACTCCAGGTCCAGAACTCTATCTCCTGAGCCACCTAGCTGCCCCTTGAAGGAAAACAATAGCTAACTTGTAATAACTGAAATCCTCCTTGCTGTTCAAGGTAACAAAATGCTATTTCTTATCTCTTCACTCCCAACATTTTCACTGGCTGTACCCTCATTTTTGGAATGTTCTTATTCTCATTTCTACCTCTGTTTTCTCATCTGTAAAATAAGCTAGAGAAGAAAATGGCAAGCCACTCTACCATCTTTGACAAGAAAACCCTAAATGGGGTCACAAAGAGTCAGATATGACTGATCAGCTAAATGACAATAAATCCATTGTATTGGGGAAAGAGTTCTGAATTTTGAGAGAGAATCTGGGTTCCAACCCCAATTTTACCATTTATTATCTATATATCCTATTTAACCTATCTCACAGAACATAATAGTCACTCAAATATTCGATAACAGGGATAACATGCTCCATCCTAAATCTTCCCTAGAATAAAAATCTTTGTCCTTCAAGGATCATATGGTATGATCTTTAGGCCTCAGCCACTTTGGTCCCCCTCCTTTGGACTCTTCCAGAATGTTCTGAGCCAGGCCTACCTAGTTCAGGTCAGTCTAGAGATTCAAGTCTGGGATTAAAATACAGTAAGAAATTCAAAGATAGATATGAATGAATGCATAAATAACTAGATAGATAAATGAATGAGCAAATAAAAAGGAAGGAAAAGTAACTTAGGATTAGGTTAAACAGGATAAAATTTGTAAAATTAAAAACATAATAATTCACGTAAAATTGCCTCTAGGGCAATCGGCCATACTAGGCCATAAAGGCTTCCTTCAGGGCAGTAAGAATGTCACTAAAACCTCCACATAAACTGGGTCTTTTATGCATCAAGCAACAAGGAAGTCTACTTTCTTGCCCTTTTATAAAAACAGGTGCAGCTCCTACTGCACATATTGTCTATATCTTTCTTTATATATTGTTCTCAGCACTGACCACAGTACTTCAGATGTTCCCTGACCATAAGAGAGTACAGCTGTCTTATTACCTCCCTCCTCTGGAAACAAACTCCTCTTAAGAGAACCTAGACATCTTTACTTCTTTTTCTACCAAGTCATGCCGTTGATATATATTGAGATTTCAGTTCACAAAACTCACATGGATTTTCCACAGGAACCACTGTCTAGCTACATCTGCCGCTGACATCAAGTAATGAACATTCCATTTGTTCCCATTGAACTGCACCATTTTGAATTGGATGCAAACTCAAGTCTTCCAGACTACAAGTCCAGAACTTTATCCACTATACCTCTGGAACTTATTGAGCATGAGGTGATGTGCTCAGCTCTATGTTTTAGAAAAGTACCTTGGAAAGAGATTGGAAGATGGAGCATTGTGAACAGAGGCAAGGAGAATAGATAAGCTATGGCAATGGTTCAGGTAGGAGGCTATGAGGGCCTGGATTATAGTTAAATGCTAAAAATGAAAGGAAGTTAATGAGGTATGAAGAAACCATATTAACTTTTTTTAACACTATTTCTCTTTCTAAGTATTCACCATTGATTTCCTTCATAAAGTGCTCTAGAAATTTCCAGGAATAGAAGGCAAATTCACTAGCCGATAATTTGCAAATGCTATCCTCTCCCATTCTTTAAAAAAGTAAAAAAGGAACATTTACTCTTCTCCAGTCCTGTGACACCATTACTGTGCTCCAATATCTTTCAAAGACTTGAAAGATTCATGACTCAACAATCATCACAGCCAGTTATTTTGAGATATTAAGGTAGAGTTCATCTGGGCCTGATGAATAGAAATCTTTAGGGACAAGTAGAGACTTTCTGATAGCCTCCTAACCAGCCTTGGGGCTCCATTCTTTGCCTTTATATTTGCTCAACCCTCTCCAGTACAGAAATCATTTTTCTTGGAAGTTGAGTTGTTTAGTCTTTTCATCATCATTCATTATCTCTACCTTACCATTATCCTATTTACCCTCAACAGCAGTGTTGTCCTTCTTTGGACTCTCCTCTATTCCCCAGTATAAATAAACTGCTAAGAGATGTCCTAGTTTTTTTCTTCAGCATCCTCTCCCCTTCTATCCTGTCTGATACCATGCCTCCATAAGTCTTCCCTATCCCTGGCTTTATGATGAAGTGATCATTTAGGATCATAGATGTTGAGAGTTAGAAGGGATCTTAGAGGTCATTGAAATTAAACCCCTCATTTTACAGATGTGGAAATTGAGGCCCAGAAAGGTGAAGGGACTTAGAGTCAGATATATATACATATATATATATGTATATATATATACATATATATATATGTATATATATATATACATATATACATATGGCTAAAATGGGATTTGAATCCAAGTCTTCAAGACTATAGGTTCAGCATTTTGTCCACTATACCATGCTGCTTCTCAAGCTTCCTATCATTTTTATTTCAGCAACCAAGTTCTGTTTGTTAGCCAAAACCAGGGTCAGAAGAGCTGTTTACTTTGTCACTTCATTCTTTTGAAAACATGAAATTTCCATTAAGCCAGAAATTTACATTTCTCAATGTCTCGGTTTCTCTGCTTTTGTCAGAGAGTACTTGCAAGCACATGTCCAAACAACTGAAGTCTCTTCCATGCCAGAATATTCTTCCTTTGGTCCAGTTGGTCTGTAGTATATCCCACTAGTATAAAATAGCGTCATTTCTCTTTCTCCCTTTAATGATCTTTACCCAAATGTCCCCTAATGTGTTTCTTCCACAGAGTACCTGGATTTCCTCCTCTCAGCACATTTTCTTAGTATACAGTGATACTTTACCCCAACTCATCTTTATCTATTTAGTCATTTTTTTAATAAGGTATACCCTTTTAGTGCTACATTCCAAGCATGAGTTATTACTGTTTGGTCCTTTTTCAGTTGTACCAAACTCTTTTGTGTTTTCTTGGCCAAGATGTTGGAGTGACTTGTCATTTTCTTCTCTACCTCATTTTACAGATAAAGAAACTGAAGCAAAGAGGGTTGACTTGCCTAGGATCATACAACTAATAAGTATCTGAGGCTGGATTTGAGTTAAGGAAGATGAACCTTCTTAGCTCCAGGTCCGGTGCTCTAGCTACCATACCACCTAGCTGCTCTAGCATGGATACCATCCCATTAAGTCTAATTGATACATATGAGATAAAATTGTCCTACTTTTGTTCTTATCACCATTATCCATTAATTACATGTTCTACTATTCTGCTATCCCTCTTCCTATACTGTACTTGCCAGTATAGAGGACACCAGAATTGTTATATCTACGTGGGCAGTCATTTTGTTCCTGCTTCTCCTTTTTCATTTTAAAATGTTCTTTAAAAGATTTATAAGAGCAAAGTCAAGGTTCTTTTTAGGTGCCATCCATATACGATTAAAAATCCTATATTTTTAAGTTGTGGTCCAGGAATCCATTCCTCTGACACCATTTTCTAAGTCAGATGTTTACAACTCAAATCCCATTTTCTTCTGAACCCACTACCTTCAACTGAAAGTGGTAAATGAAACATTACCTCTACCTGTTATGGTCTTTGAGATTTTTGTTTGTATGTTTGTTTGTTTCTGTGTTTTTTGTAAAGGACTTCACAAGCCTTAGCAATAATTTATCAATTCCTTCCAGTGTCATCTGCTGTTACTAGAAGTAGGTGACAGTCATCAGGTTAGATAGGTTTTGGATGGTTCTCCATCACATCCTAGAAACCTGTCCAAGAAAGACAGCAAAATTCTCTGTTTTTGTTTTAGATCACCTTTGACTTTTGTCAGGAATGGTTCATCAACCACCATTGCTCATTTCTTCTTTCTATTACCATTACTGATCTCATGGCCTAATTCTAAAGAATGATGTAATACCTTGGAACACAAGTAACTGCTTTCTTCATGGCTAATCCAGTGGTCCTATCTTCAGGAAGTGTTCTAAATCTATTATACAGTTCCAAAAGTCTAGAGGTTCTCATTCTCTTTTTCTGTCATGTAACATTCATCTTTCTTCACAACTTCTAACACACAGAAGCAAACTTTGTCTTCTTCATTCCCTCTTTAAAACATTTCCCTAGGGGTTGGAGCCAAGATGGTGGAGCAACAGCATACACTTTCTAGAGTGCTCCTGCCAAGCCCAGCCAAATGCCTGTAAAAAAGACTCTAAACAAATTCTGTAGCTATAGAACCTACAGAATGATGGAGCAAAGCAAATCTCCAGCCCAAGACAGCCTGGAAGGTCACAATGAAGTATCTATTGAGCCATGCTGGGAGCAGAGTATAGTCCATCATGGGCTGTGTTGACACAGATGGGACCTGAGCAGTCCTTGAGGAGACTGAATCTCTCACACTTGTGGTGTGAGACACTTTATGACCCCAAAACACTGAGGACAAATTGGAAGGTCAGTGGGAAAAGCCTGTGAAACCAGTGTGGGAGAGTGGAGTGGTCTGGCCACAGCCTTAGAGTGGCAGATGGCAGAGGTGTGAAGGAACCCAGGGCAGCCACAGCAACAGTAAGGGCTGTTTCTTACTGTTTCTGAAGCTCTAGGTCTATAGATTGTGAGGGCATTAAGTGGCTGACAGTATACTTCTCATCCCTACCAGAAGCAGAGAACTACCTTGACAAAGAGCTCAAAAGTAAATGGCAGGGGAAATGAGCAAAAAACAGAAAAAGAATCAGACTATAAAATCTTACATTGGTGACAAGGAAGATGAAAGCATGCAAACAGAAGAAAACAAAGTCAAAGCTCCTCCATTCAAAGCCTCGAAGAAAAAATATGAATTGGTCTCAGGCCATGGAAGAGCTCAAAAAGAATTTTGAAAATCAAGCAAGAGAAGTAGAGCAAAAATTGGGAAGAGAAATGAGAGTGATGCAAGAAAATCATGAAAAATGAGTCAACTGCTTGCTAAAGGAGATCCAAAAAGCGCTGAAGAAAATAACATTTCAAAAAACAGACTAACCCAAATGGCAAAAGAGATTCAAAAAGCCAATGAGGAGAAGAATGTTATATTTATTTCACTTTTACATTCATTTTCACAAAATTTTGGGTTCCAAATTTTCTCCCCATTTGTCCCCTCCCCCCACACCAATACACCGAGCATTCTAATTTCCCCTATCACCAATCAGCCCTCTCTTCTATCATCCCTCCTTTCTCTTGTCCCCATCTTCTCTTTTGTCCTGTAGGGCCAGATCACTTTCTATTCCCCATTACCTGTATTTCTTATTTCCTAGTAGCAAGAACAATACTCAACAGTTGTTCCTAAAACTTTGAGTTCCAACTTCTCCCCATCCCTCCCTCCCCATCCATTGCCTTTGGGAAGGCAGGCAATTCAATATAGGCCATATCTGTGTAGTTTTGCAAGTGACTTCGATACTAGTCATGTTGTTTAAGACTGACTATATTTCCCTCCATCCTACCCTGCCCCGCATTGATTCTATTCTCTCTTTTAATCCTGTCCCTCCCCGAGTATTGACTTCAAATTGCTCCCTCCTCCCATTGTCCTCCCTTCCATCAACCCCCCACCCTGCTTATCCCCTTCTCCCCCACTTTCCTGTATTGTAAGATAGGTTTTCATACCAAAATGAATGTGCATTTTATTCCCTCCTTTAGTCGAATGTGATAAGAGTAAACTTCATGTTTTTCTCTCAGCTCTCCTCTTTTTCCCTCCATTAAAAAGTTTCCTCCCTGCCTCTTCTCTGAGAGATAATTTTCCTCATTCCATTTCACCCTCTCTCCTCCCAATACATTTCTCTCTCACCGTTTACCTTGATTTCTTTTAAGATATGATCCCATCCTATTCAATTCACTCTGTGCTCTCT
>CM053772.1:224477176-224514676 GCA_028658325.1 Potorous gilbertii
CATCTCTCTCATTTCTCTTCCCAGTTTTTCCTCCACCTGTCTAACTTGATTTTCAAAATCCTTTTTGAGCTCTTCCATGGACTGAGCCCATTGGATATCTATTTCAGATGTTTGGGATACAGAGGCCTTGACTCCTATGTCTTTACCTGATGGTAAGCATTGTTTTTCCTCATCAGAAAGGAAGGGCGGAAACATCTGGTCACCAAGAAAGTAACCTTCTATGGTCTTATTTTTTTTTCCCTTTTCTGGGCATTTTCTCAGCCAGTTACTTGACTTCAGAGATTCCTCTCCACCCCCACCCAGATCTGCCCAGCTAGTGCTTGGGGTCTGAGATTCAAATGCTTCTCTCCAGCCTCAGGGTCTTTAGTGGCAGGCCTGGCTGCTATTCAATCTGAGCTTAAATTCTGGTGCTCATGTAGGGGCAGGGCCGCCTCCCAGGCTCAGTTCCCTCAGGGGGTTTATGCGGAGACCTTCTGTAATGCACCCAAGCTCCAACCAAGCTCCTGCCTGCTCCAGGAGCCTCTGACTGCCCGGTGCCTCTGCTGCTGCCTCCTGAGGGGGCTTGAGTTATGGAGACACCCGGCTCCCCTCTCAGCCTGTCCAGACGTCTCTCTCACTGACCTGTGCATCTGTGGGTGGAGGGACCTTCGCAGCTACTGGAGATTCTGTCCCTGAAGCCTGCTTGATATCTTCCTCTTGGTGCCACGTGGCCAGGGCAGGGCTAGGCTCCGCTCATGTTCAGTGCGTGACGGACCTTTGGAGTCAGTTTTTCAGGGCTCTCGGGAACGGAAACCTCCTTCATTGTGTTGCTGCACGGCTTCCACTGCTCCAGAATTTGTTGGGAGTTCTTTTTAGAGGAAATTCATGGGCTGTGGGTTTGAAGTTAGCATATGTGAATCTTTCTCCTCTGCCATCTTGGCTCCTCCCCCAAGAAGAATGTTCTAAAAAGTACAGTGGGCCAGATGGAAAAGGAGATCCAAAAGCTCACTGAAGAAAATAATTCCTTAAAGATTAGAATGGAGCAGATAGAAGCTAATAAATTTTTGAAAAATCAAGAAATTATAAAACAAAATGAAAGGAATGAAAAAATAGCAGACAAAGTGAAGTATCTCATTGGAAAAACAACTGCCCTGGAAAATAGATCAAAGAAAGATGATTTAAAAATTATGGGACTAGCTGAAAGCCATGACCAAAAATAGAGCCTAGCCATCATGTTTTAAGAAATTGTCAAGGAAAACTGTCCTGATGTTCTAGAACTAGAGGCTAAAATAGTTATTGAAAGAATCCACCAATCACCTCCTGAAAGAGATTCAAAAAGACAAACTCCTACGAATATGGTAGTTAAATTCTAGAGCTCTCAGGTCAAGGAGAAAATATTGCAAGCAGCCAAAAGAAACAATTCTCAAGTATTGTGGAAATACAATCAGGAAAACACAAGATCTAGCAGCTTTTACGTTAATGGGTCAAAAAGCTTGGAATGTGATATTCCAGAAGTCAAAAGAACTAGAATTAAAACCAAGAATCACCTACCCAGGAAAACTGAAAAAATAGTCATTCAATGAAATAGAGGACTTTGAACCTTTCTTGATGAAAACATCAGAGATGAATAGAAAATTTGACTTTCAAACACAAGAATCAAAAGAAGCATGAAAAGGTAAACAGGAAAGAGAAATCATAAGGAACTTACTAACATTAAACCATTTACATTCCTTCATAGAAAGATAATATTTGTAGGTCTTGAGACTTTTCTCAGTTTTTGGCTAATTGGTATATGTATATATATTTATATATGTATGTATGTATGTATGTATATACACATAGAGGGCACAGGGTGAATTGAATAGGAAGAGATGATATCTAAAAAAATAAAATTAAGGGATGAGAGAGGAGCATATTGGGAGGAGAAAGAGAGAAACGGAATGGGGCAAATTATCTCTCATGAAAAAGGCAAGAAAATGCTTTTTCACTAGAGGGGAAAAGGGGGGATATTAGAGAAAAAAAGTGAAGCATACTCTCATCACATTTGGCTTAAAGAAGGAATAATGTGCACACTCAATTTGCTATGAAAATCTACCTTACACTACAGGAAAGTAGGGGAGAAGGGGAGGAGTGGGATGTGGGAGCATGATATAAGTGAGGGCAAATGAGAGGAGAGTGTAATTGGAAGTAAACATTTTTTGAGGAAGGACAAGATCAAAAGGGAGAATAGAATCAATGGGGGCAGGATAGGATGGAGGAAAATATAGTTAGTCTTTCACAAAATGACTTTTATGGATATATTTTGCATAACTACACATACATAACCTATATTGAATTACTGCCTTCTCAGTGGAAATGGGTGTGGAGGGAGTAAGGAAGAAAAGTTGAAACCCAAAGTTTTAAAAAATGAATGTCAAATTGTTTTTACATGCAACTGAGAAATAAGAAATACAGGTAATGGGGTATAGAAATCTGTCTTGCCCCACAAGAAATAGAAGAGATGGCAATAAGGGAAGGGAGGGGTATGATAGAAGGGAGAGCTGATTGGGGAAGGGGTAATCAGTGTCTTGGGCTGTAGGAAGGAGAGAGATGGGGTAAAATTTGGAACTCAAAATTTTATGAAAATGAATGCTGAAAACTAAAAATAAATTAGTTAATTAAAAAAAAATTTTACCAGTTCTTTCAAGGAATATTTCATTCTCCATGATTACCTGGAGAGTACATTTTTTTTCCTGTAACTTTCTTCTCTAGGACAGAGGCCAGCTTCCAATTGGTACACACACAAGAAATCATATGGTACTGGTAGAAACACAGATGCTAAGCACTCCCTTCAACTAAGTCACTGGTAAATTCTCTTAGTTCTTCATATTTTCCACAAATCTTTGCCTTCTTGGTAGCTCTCTTGGTCTACCCTGAGACTAACTGATATGGCAGACTGACAATTTGCTAGACAAAAGATATAAGTCTAATAAGATCCCTACACTCCCATTTCATCTGATCTTCAGATATCCCCCTATATTCCTGCATAATACATCTTATGCTCCCACTTGAGTGACAAGAATAAATTTATTTATCAGATAAAATGAAATAATGCACAAACACACTAATAACCACCAGGACACAAGATCAAATGAAATTATATACTGATATCTACCATTTTATTTTACTTCTCTGGAATTTAGGTCTTTCTCTTTCTTGGATGGAAAAGGGAATTTAGTAGACAGAAAGATACCAGATAGAGACACAGTACTCAAGGTCACATGATGAAAAGCAGTTAGCCCCCATTTCCCAAAGGTATCTGTCTCTCCTCCCCAACCCAGTCTCATTTTTGCAAGTTGTTTTCCCTCTTTAGAATATAAGCTCCTTGAGGCAGAGATTGTCCTTTTGGCTTTGTATTTGCACTCCCAATGCTAAGAACAATGCCTAGCATATATTAAAGTGTTTAATAAATGTTTCTTGCCTTACCTTGCCATATGAGATCCACCCACTTCATTTCAACTTGTTTCCAATATCTGTGGGAAGAAAATGAAATTCTTATTAACCTCTTGAATAAGAAACTTTTTTGGTGATTATAGAGTGACAGAATCTTAAATCTAAAATAAAAGTTACAAAATACATATTAACTCTTTAAAAATGGAAACCAGGTCTCATTTCTTCACCAATATGGGGAAATTCACCCAAATGGTATATGCAGAATCTGGAAAATGTCATTTAAATTGTAGGACTTTAGTGAGAGCAAGACAGGAAATGAAATGGATCTGGGAGAAAAAACATAAATTGTGGGAAAAATCATACATTGTCATTATGTAAATTAGACATCAGCCATCTGCTTCAAAAGGAAATATTTCCTATTATTAGTTGATAAACTAATTCATCCTAATGTTTCAGAGAGGCAGAGGCATGTAGTAGAAAGGACACGGACTTCCTCTGACCCGTACTTCAGTCCACCTCAGCCCTACAGCGTGATGGTTTTACCTTTTATCTTATCACTCATATCCTATCTCCCAGATCCAGGACTCTGAAATGCTTCTAATTATAACCTCCTATTCTTCAATCTCTCCCTCTGCCTCACTTTTTCTAAACCTATTTTCTACCCTTACCATTAATTCTAGTCATTCCACCTGCTTATCCAGTTGAGGTAACCAGGGAAAGCTTTGTGAGGACCATGCTCAAGTTTTATCATAGAGGAAGATAAGAACTCTATGAGCTAGAGATAAGAAGATGGTGAATTCCATGTAACTTCCATACTTAAACATGTTCAGATGTGCCTTATTGTTCCTTTATATTTAAACAAAAGCTCTGTGCTAGATGCAAGAGATATAAAACATGATATCTGAGGTGGTACCAGTCTGTAGACTGATATATACATATATATATATATAGATAGATAGATAGATAGATAGATAGATAGATAGATAGATATAGATATAGATATAGATATATATAGATATATATATATATATATAGTATCTCTGATACTAAGTGAATCTGAGGCTAGTAGATTGCTGATTCATGTCCACACAAAGTCCTACACCATTGTGGTGAAGCTCTGGGAAGTGGAGGAGAGAGGGGCATCAGGTAGCCTACAGAAGGGTAAGCTGTCTCAGGTTGGAAACTTAGCAGGTTCAAGCTTCCGTATCAGTGGACAGTCAGGTCAGGTCCATGAATGGTTGCTGCACCCACAGCTTGGGTATGTTAAAGAGATCCAGTCTTAAAAAATCCCAAAACAAAACAAAGCAAAAGAAAAAAAAATACCACAAGGGACTTGAATGACTTGAAAAGGAAGGAAGACGATCACATCGTGTGAAACAAGAATAACAGAGTGAGATTCTACTATCTACACAATATTAAAAGAATGAAGGGAAAGTTTCTAGTGCGTCAATCTCTTCCTTTAGTGAGGTTTATGAAAATACATGGACAAGAATGGCATGAGATAAGGTAGAATGGTGGTAGGGGGAATCCTATCACATCACCGGTGGGCAAAGCCATATCTTTGAAATCATGGATCCTACAAAGTATCCAACAGGACTGAAAGGTGCACCCAGAATTTTCTCTATGACATCATTATCCTTCTGTAATAATTCCTCAGGCTGTCAGGTTTCCAAAGCACTCTTCTTCTCACAGCAATCATAGGGGTAGGCAAAAGAAGTCTTATTCTACCCACATTTCACCCCTGAGGCATAGATGGATTAAATGCATGTTCAAAGTCATACAATAAATTTTATGAGTAGATCATTGAACAATCTGCCTCCCAGATTGCCTCTGTCATGAAATCTTGTAGAATTTCAACAAGTATTCATAAACTGAAATTTCTCCAGGGTTCATTTTTGTTCTATCAAATTAAGCATTTACTTTGCTGTACTTTTGTCTATTGTTAATAATAAACCAGAAGATTGCTGTTCTTCTTGTTGTTATCCAACCTTCTTTGTTGAAGAGGACTAATGACATCACAAGGGTGATGTCCTAACTTGCAAATGGATTGGATTTTAATGAGTCAAAACTGTACAAAAGTCATCAGCCTCACTCTCTCCTCTAATCTCATCAGAATAGAGTGGCAAGACAACTGTCAATGGCCCCAGATCACTGTTACTATTACAGAGGGCACAGGGACAAAGCCACCAGTAGAAATCAGAAGATCTGCTTCAACCTACATCTCTGTCATTTGCTGGCTAGTATGACCTTGGGTAAGTCATTTCTTCCCCTTACTCATGTCTCATTTTTCTCATCTGTGAAATGAAATTGATAAAACATTCACTACTTAACACAAAAAATATTGTGAGGAAAGTACCTTATGAATTGTAAACTTCTATAAAAATAGGAGTTACTAATTCCCTTTCAAGATTTAGTATTTTCATTTTTACGGAGATCTTCTCGAGATACCATAGGGCTGAATTAAAACAAATAGGGGAGATGTTATATAAGGAGGGAGATCTTTGCATGACATAAAGAACTTCCTAATAGTCTGAGTGGCAACAACAGAACAAGTTCCTTGAAGAGGTTATTATTTCTTCACTGCTAGAGGTCTTCAAACAGAGTTTATATAACCACTTGCTAGGAATACTAATGTTGCTTCTTGAAGAGGTTGGAATACATGACTCCTAAGGTCCTTGCCAACTATGCTAATAGTGAGAACTTAGTCACTGTTGGTTATTAAGAGAAATAGTTCAGGTCAATTGGTCATTGATCAGGTGAGAAGGATGAATTGAATCAAAAATACTGTACTAGTACAGCCCAGATATTGCTCATTTGTGTGGGTACACCACAGAGACTAATATTTTTTCTCACAGGCTTATTAGCAAGTCTTATCAGAGCTTTGACCAACAGTATCTTACAGAACATTCCTTGCTGTGAGATGAAATGCCAGCTAACTGGGATCTGCCTTCCTGTGGCATGCATAACATAATCATGGCAGGGAACATTCTGAAGTGAGATACATTAGTACATTCTCTGAGATAACTTAGTAACCTTATATATTGATTATCTTCTTTTAAAAATAGAATTATATTGATATATTTTGGATTTATGTCACCTAAATTTCCCCTTGTACTCCTCCACCTCCCCTCTCCCAGAGAGCTATCCTCTATTAAAGAGTAAGAAGGGGAGGGGACAGCAAAAAAAAAATCCAGTGTTATGTATGATATTCAACATTCTTGGACTCCCCCCTCCCACCACCTCTGTAAAACTGGTGGGGCAGCTTCTTATATTTCTTCTTTGGAGTCAACTTTGTACTTTATAGTTTCATGACATCCAATTTTGATGCCTTTGTAGTTGTTGTTCTACATATTTACATTGTTGTAGTCATTATGTAGCTTGTTTTCCTGGCTTGGCTTGTTTACCTTCCATTAGTTCAAGTAAGTCTTTCCATGATTGTCAATATTCATTGTGTCCATAATTTCATGGAACATAGTAATATTCTACCATTTTCATGTATACAATTTGTTTAGTCATTCTTCAATCAATGAGCATCTACTGAATTTTGATTTTTTTGCTACCAGAATAAGTTACACTATAAAAAGTTTGGTATCTGTGGAGCCTTCCTTTTTGTCAATGACTCTCTAGTGTTTCAATGACTCTCTAGGGTATAAACCTAGCAGTAAAATGTCTGGGTCAAAAGGTTTAGACATTTTAGTCCTTTTATTCATAAAATTCCCATTGTCTTTCCAGATGGTTGGATTAATGCATAGATTGGTCCATTTGTGTTTGTCTTTTCACAACTTCTCCAACACTAATTATTCCTGTCTTTTTGTCATTTTCGCAATTTTTAAAAAAATCTCAGGATTGTTTTGATTTGCATTTATTAGATTATAAATAATTTGGAGCATCCTTTCATGTGGTTGTTAAATAGTTTGTAGTTTTTCTCTTGAGAACTCTTTGTTCATATTCTGTAAGGAATGGTTTCCGGTCTTCCATATTTCTGTTAATTGTCTCTGTGTCAGTATATCAGAACCTTATCAAATATTTTTGATGTGAAAGTTGTTTGTTTTTGCAGTTGACTTCATCCCTTCTTAGTCTCATGTGTTAATTTTGTTTATGCAAAAGATTTACAAATTTAGGTAAGGAAAGTTATCAATTTTATCTTTGTAATTATTTCTAACCTTTATGTAGTTAAGAATTAATCAACTACTTATAGCTTTGAAAGGTGTATAATCTTCTCATAATTGTTTTTATACTATGATTTTTTTAATATTCAGGTCATATGTATATGTATTGAATGCATTATGGAATATGGTGTATGAAATTTGCCCAAGCCTTTTTATTGCCAGGTTTCTTTCCAGTTTTCCCAGAAGTTTTTTATCAAAAAAGAAGATTTTTTTCCTAGTTAATTTAGATTATAAGGCTTATTCAACCTTGTAACCAAGTTAAATTATTTATGATTCCTCTTTGTCCAGTGTCCCATTTTCTTTTTTTACTTTTTTTTAAAATTGGTACTAAATGTATTTGATGAGCATTATCATATAGTGCAATGGCTGGAAGTATTTGTCCTCTTCATTATTTTATCATTACATCTCTTGATATTATATGCCTTTTGTTCTTGCAAATGAATTTTGTTACTATTTTTGCATAGTTTGGCAAAATGTTAATTCTATAAATTGACGTTAGCAATATTTTAATTTTTATTATATTGGCATTGCCCAGCCATGAACACTGAACATTTTTTAAGTTGTTCTTTATTTCCTTAAGGATTATTTTGTAATTGAATCATACATTACTGCTCATTTTCTATTTTCTTTTCTTTCCTTGTCCTTTTGTCACCTCCCTTCCTTGTTCCCTTTCTGATCTCTCTCTCTCTCTCTCTCTCTCTCTCTCTCTCTCTCTCTCTCTTCCCCCCCCCCCACCCATGACAGTAACAGCAAAAAAATATTCCAGGCTGCACTCCTATAGTTTCTTTGCTTTGAAGAAAGACCACCATAGTGAAGTGAAAAGAACATTGAACTTGAAACCTTAGGACTTTAGTTATCTCTAGGTAAATTGAGCCTAACTCAAGAGCCCCCAGAAACTCCACCCTCAGTGGTTTGAACATGCAGAGCAAACAGATGGTTTGCATTGAAAGGGGTTAGCCAAAAGAACAGTCAACAAGAAGACAAAGGACTGTGAATCATGCCTCAAGTAAACGTGGAGGGTAACAATGAAATACAGAAAGTGTGCTGGGTTTATCTTTCTGCCAATACCAATTAATAGTTGAATGTGCCCAAGTGCAAATTGCATTCTGTAGTAGAAGAGAAGGTAAAAGGGCTGTAGGGACACACCCCTATTCTAAAGCTTATAAAGAAGAATGAAATGTTGCTTGAAAAAATAAAAGTGACGCAAGGAAAATGAAAAGAAAATAAAGGATATAAAGAGGTAACAGGAAATTTAACATGTATCTGGAAGATAGAAAGTGTGAAAAAGTCACCCAGAGAAAGAAGGAAAAAAGAAAGACCACTGAATATTTAGGATAGTAAAAGAGGTATGAGACTTCTAAGGTGGGGGAAGGAAAAGCCAAAAGGCAGGAACCTGAACCATCTGAGGAGGAAATAGATTTTCCTCCTCCAAGGAATTATGATATAGCTCTACAGGTGTCTTCAGGTGAAAGTAATGGTCAGAGGAAGAAGAAATGAGTAGTGGTTGTGGGTGACTGCATTAAGAAAAGTATTTGTCACTCTGACCTGAATCATAGAGATATCAGCTGTCTTCCTATGGCATGGATATAACATGGTTATGAGAACAGCTTGACTTTTGTCAAAACCAACAAATACCACCCACTTCTGATGTTTCATGAGAGGACAAAAGATATTGCCAAAAGGGGTAAAAAAAGCATTGCTAAGAATGAAGGAAAAACTGAAGAGTTTGGGGCACAGCTGGATTTTCATCACTAATGTCATTCTGATGGGAGTAGATTCAAAACATGTAGACAAACTTGGCGCGTCAATAATTAGCTAATAAAGTGCTGAATGAGGAAAAGATTTGGACTTCTACACCTCATGTTAAAATATAGAAATGATGAGCTCATAGAGATGGAGTGAAATGGACAAATACTGATAGCAATGTCAGTTACATTTTCTCTTTGTTCCTCCCTCCCTATCTTTCTTTTTTCCCTCCCTTCCTTCCATTTTTCCTTTCTTCTTTCTTTACTTTTTCCTCTTTCTTTTCTGTCTCCCTTCTTTCTTTCCCTCTTTCTTCCCTTTTTCTTTTCTGTCTCCCTTCTTTCTTTCCCTCTTTCTTCCCTCCTTCTTCCCTTCCTTTCTTCATTTCATCTTTCCTTTCTTCCTCCCTCCCTTCCTACTCACCCCCCTCTTTCTTTCTCATCTTCAAATCTCATCAAGTGATCTTAGTCTAGAAAAGAAATGGAGAGAGAAATATTAGCCAAAGAAGAAGCATGGTGCATTGGAAAGAGTATTGAACTTGGAATCTGGAAACACCTAGGTTCTTATTCTATTTTTGGAACTTGCTAGTTATATAAATATAAGTAAACCATTTAACTTCTTTGAGACACAGTTTCCTTATCTGTAAAATGGAAACGATAATACTATTGTATTAGCTCACAGGGTTATTGTGATGATTACATGAGACAACGTATATAAAATGCATTGCAAATCTTAGAGAACTAAATAAATGTTAGCTATTATTGACGTAAATGGATACTACGATACAAATAAAATCAACATTAAGAGGCAACAGAATTCTACTGATATAGAGTTGGTACTATGCTGTCAACAAAGGACACAGCTTTCCTTTCTGTTAGCAACTAATAAACTACATCTTAAATTTCTTTTGTAGAGATGGGGAGTGGCAAAGAGATATTGTTTGGGTATAAGTAAGAAATTACCTATTGTGAACAAAAGGTCTTTCCTTATTATGATAAATAATATCTACTTAAAATCAAGAACTAGAAATTATTTGTTATAATTAATAATACTAATATAAATTGGAAATCTTTGCAATTAAAACAGGAGCAAAAGAAGCATGTCATTTATGACACTACCACTTGAAATAGTTCTAAAAATGCTGGCTATCAGAATAGGATGAGGAAAAGATATTGAGGGAATAAGCCTAGGTAAATGAGGGAGCAAAATTGTTTTTCATATTTTTGCAGACCAGACAGTCGAATGGGGAGTGGGGAAGGGGGAATCTTTGTAGTAAACATTTCTAATAAAGGTATGAAAAGATATATAAGGAATTTATATAAATATATAAGAATGAGAATCATTTCCCAATATATAGATGGCCAAAGGATAAGACCAGGAAGTTTTGAAATAAAAAAATATAAACTATCAACAGTATAAAAACATTCTCTAATGAATGCAAATGAAAACAACATTTAAGCTTCAACTCTTAGCCATCAGATGAGCAATATGACAAAATAAAAAAGTGCTAAATGTTGTAGGGGTTGTGGCACATCACAACAAGCACATTGGTAAAGGGTGACCTAAATCTTGTACTCAAGATAATCTACCTTTCAGTGTGTTGATCAGTCAGAGTTGATTGGTACCTCTTGGGAACCCCTACTTTTCAAAAAAACGTATGATCCTATACCCCAAATCCCAAATCTAGCCAGTTCTGAACTGGCCCCCTTAGAGGCACTTAGTTCTAGAATATAACTCCCATATCATGCATATCAAGCCAGCTTGAGAGGAATTAAAGTGTGGACACACATACACCCTAATTTAGTTTGTCTCTTTCTTATAAATTGTTATAAGAATATATAATTATATATATAATATAATGAGAATTGTTATAATTCTCATAAATTGTTCTAAAATTGGGGTTCAACAATACTAAGAATGTCAAAGATGAAGAAAAATTTTAAATACAAAAAGTAATTTTTACCAACGCTTTTTTTGGTAGTAGCAAAGAATTGTAAGGTGCCCGTCAACAGGGGAATGAATGAATAAATTGCAGTAAATAATGTGATGGATCATTGAACATTAAGAAATTATGACTCTGAAGACATAAGAGAAATTTGGGAAGCCTTGAATAAAAATATTAAGATCAAAATAAACACAACCAGTATAGTTACTTACAAAACTACCAAAATGGAAAGAAAAAACAACACTGAAAGATAATAAACTTTGGTTAATCTAGTGACCAGTGATAAATTCAGAGGACAAATGGTAAAGCATGCTTTCTACCTTTTGGCGGAGAGGTGATAGATCATAAGTATACAATGGATATCCAAGAAAAGAGTAATAAAAACCATGGCTTTCCATGTTTGAATCTTGACTCCATCTCTGCCCCTCCACACACACATACGCACACTCCCTTTAGCCTCCTCAAGGACAGATATTCTCCTTTCTTGTCTCCCCTGTACCACCTAGTACAGTATTGGGAACACAATAAGTACTCAGTAAAGACTCATTAAATTGAACTAAATTATAGCCACAGACTGAAAACCATGTAAAGCAACAGGAGTGAAAGATTTTGTGGCCATATTACCCCCAACCCCCTTCTAAGTCACAGACTATTTAAACATAAATGATATTCCTTTCCCTCCCACACCCTGTGCTTACAACCAAAAATAAACCTGATTTTACACACACACACACACACACACACACACACACACACACACAAATGTCTGTGAATGCATGCACGCAAGCTCATTCCCTTGAGAGCTCTCTCTGAATCTTCACAGAGCCCAGAAACCCTTGATGTTTTCACACTATTTCCTGGATGTTTGTCAAGTTTCTCATCTTGCTTCAAATAATGTCTCAACTTAACCATTTCAGATGTTACCAGACCCTAGGCTAGACACTGCCAATCTTTCAGGAGGGGAAACACTGAATCCACCTGACCAGTGTTTCATTTCTCAAGGAAGCATGCTCCCATCCTCCAGTCTCCCAAACTGTTGTATGGTCTGTTTCTTGAAATCCCAATTCTCTAATATTTCAATGGATTTGTGATCTCACTGATGAATCCATTAATCTACAAGCATTTATTAAATACCTACTGTGTGTCAAACACTGTTCCAGGCCATAAAAATATAAATAAAAGAGTAAAACAATCTCTGTCCTCAAAGAGTTTGACTTTTAATAGAGGAGACAAGTGCTATATAAGTATATACCTAACATGTAGAAATGAATACAATGGGGAGGGAGGACACTAGCAGCTGAGGGTTCATATATGTCATGGTTGCCTCCCTTTATATTAGGGATTCTTATGGGGTATGGTATGGACCTCTATGGCAGTCTAGTGAAGCCTCTGGTCTCCTTTCCAGAATAAATGCACAAAACGAAATGCATGCAATTATAAAGAAATCTAATATATTGAAATAGTTATCAAAATATTTTAAGTGTTCATCATCCTCAGCTTATCCTTCAAAGGTACCTTTCTTAAACCATTTGTGACCTCATCCTGTGGAAATTTTGCCCAGTACCTCCCTCAAATCCTCCTCAGAAGACCCACTCCATATATGGGAGGCTGTCTTTCACTTCTTTCCATGGGTCAGGAGTTTCATGAATGACTTGCCACCTCTTCTGCTTATACATTTCCTAGACCAATTTTTGTCTCTACTTCTTGCAAGCAAGTTACAAGTTATACCTACTTTGTGTCTTTCCATTGCCTATAGAGTTGCCTACAATTCTAATTCTTTGGAGTCTGAGGGATTTTGTGATCTGCCACCATATTGCATTATTACAACATTGGTGACTTAACAACAACAACTGAAGAGTTTCTGTGTCAGGAAATAGCTTTTGGCTATTGGTAGCTTTGCCCAGTTTTCACCACAGGATCCACCATGATTACTTCTTCCTATTCAGTTCTGGGTCTAACCAATCATCCATCTGCAGTGCCTGCCAGAGAAATGTATAATGATAAACTGGCCCAGTAGACTGTTGAAAAATGTATCTTCATCATCATCATCATAACTTGCACTTAAGTAGATCTGTGGAACACTTTACACATGGGCTCTCAGCTGATTCTCTCAACAATCCTGGGAGATGATAGATGATACTATTGCCACCCCATTTTATAGATGAGGAAATTGAGCCTGAGAGAGGTTAAGTGATTTGCCCTGGATCACAGAGCTAGTGAGTGACTGAGGGGGGATTTGAACTTAGGTCTTCTTGATTTCAAGTCCCCTGCTCTAACCACTGAACTGTCTAGCTTCCTCCTTCAAACACTTACTGAGCTGATCCGCAGTACCCACCTCTTGAGGTTTTTGTGAGGATAAATGCATAATGTACATAATAAACATAAAGTACTTTGCAAACCTTAAGGATTATTTAACTAGGAGCTATTAATATTAGGATTGCTGTTTCCAAGCATTTTCAGGTCTATTACATGGAAGACAGAATAGATTTATTCTAAAGTTCACAAAGAACTTAGAGAAAAAAATGAGTGAAACTTGGAGAGAGGGAAACTTCAGTTCAAAGCAAGGCACGTTCTAACAGTCTGAGCAGCCCAGAAATAGAGTAGGCTATCTCAGAAGGTAATAAGGTCTTGATTGGCTGAGTTGATCAAGTAGAGCTTGAGTGGTTACACATCTGGGAAATTAGACTGGGGTCTTCTGCTTTGGTCAGGGTTCAAATGAGTTATAAGACTTCTCAGAGTCATTCCAACTCTGCATTCTATGGCTATAACTCCCAAACATGGTTTGTAGCCTAACTTTGTTGACCCTACAAATTTGCTTACTTGTGGTCCTTTAGTTTAGAGGGCCTGCTGAGGCTCAGGCCTTAGTTTTTGCCCTCTGGCAGAGCCCGGAAACAGAAAGAAGTCAACAATGTAGGAAGCAGGGAATCGGGCATTTTCCATAAGGGAAGCCAGGGCATAGCAAGACATCTGGAACATCTCCAGGAAAGACCTGGTTGGGAAACAGTACATGAGTAAAAACCCTGTTGAGTGAATTATAAACCAACAACTGAAAATTTAATATGGGGCTTATTTATAAGTAAAGTTAACAGGAAGGGCCACTTTTCTTTTCCTTGGGGCAGGAAGAAGGATCTTTGTGCCCCTTCTACAAGCCTAAAAGGTCAGTTCTGCCTCATACATAATACATCTTACCTAAAGAATAATAACTCGTGGCTATTATTGCTGCTTGAGACAAATATTTTTCAAAAGTCACATTTTGATATAAAAGACTCATGGTGCCCATCTAAAAGGAATCTGTGTTTGTCTAAATTATTTAGATTCCAAAAAGTACCGCCTCAGGGCAGAGAGATGATGAAGTTTGTTGGAATCTAATTTAGGGGGGCTTTTGTACCAACATTCAAAAGCAAGTCTTCTTGCCAAAAAATGAAGTTACATCTTTGAAGTAAAAGTGTCCCCATCGTTCCTTACCAAAGAATGTTTCTTTAAGGTGAGCCAGTAAGTGGTTTTGATTCTGCCCAAGGAATAATAGCAAAGTGACAGAGGAAGGAAATGGTCTGCGATTGCAAGAGTTAGATCTTTAAGTAAAATACTATAGTTGATAGAGCAATGAAGCCACCAGCAGCTTGTGTTACATAAAGCAAATTACCTATCCTCTCTGGGATCCAGTTTCTCATCAATAAAATGAGGAGGTTGGATAAGATCATATTTAAATCCCTTCCTACTTTTAACATTCCATATCTCATGACACCTTCCAATTCTGAACTTCCACTTTTGAGACCATTTTACAGTTAAGATCCAGTGCTTAATGTCCTATAGTCTAAAGACCCTTCCAGTTTTGTCATTTGATGTTTTAAGGTCTCTTCTACCAGTGGAAATCAAGACCTTCTCAGTCATTTCTTTGTGATGCCTATCCTGCCTTTCTGGGTCTCAGTTTCTCCATCTATAAAATTAAGAAGCTGAATTAGATGACCTATAATTCTAAAGGTATGATCCTGTGCTCATATCTAGGAGATATCTCTTCACTTCGGCCCCTTAGACTCCTATTAACTGAGCATCATGATTCAGGTCATATGCCATTTTCTGCATAAAACTTTATCTACCTCATTTTGAGTATTCCCTTCCTCTTCAAATTCTCTGTATGTCATGTCTGCTTACAATATTGCTTCTGCTCCCACCACATCTTCCCATCAGTCTTATAGAGCCCCAAGTCTGTTTTTCTGTCTCCCTAGCATAATGTCTTGCACAAATGAGATAATACTTATAAAGCACTTAGCATAGTGCCTGACCCTTGCCTTATTCCCTTGTATATTGCAGATGCTTCTTGGTTGGGATTGGATTGGAATGGAGTGAACTGGAATAGATTGGATAAAATAAGACTAGAGTACAGTGGATTGGAGTAGAGTGAATTGGGAGGAAAACAAGTTATACCACTCCAAAACAGTAAAGAAAAACAACATTCACACAAAATGATGAAAAATTATCAGGTCATGTAACATACACTTTACAATTTTATACTTGAAAAAAGTGAAGGTTGATTGCTTTGAGTTGAAGAAGGTCACTTGTCATATTTAACCTGAATTTTGTTGACATTTAATATTGATTTCATTTGCATCTTTCTTCATTTAATATCAGTTCATACAAGTCTTCTCATATTTTTTTGAATTTTTAATATTCATTAATTCTTATGGTGAAGTAGTACTCTATCCAAGAATCCATAGCATGCACAGCATCCACACTTGGATAAAAACCATTTCAGCAGATAGGATAAACCAAGTTGAAGATAACTGGTGGGTGTCAAACTTATTAGTGAGTTGAGGTATGTCTCCAAGAAGGTGAAAATTTCCCTCAGTGGAATGGGCAGAGGAGAACAATTTGTTCCAATAGCCATGAAGCAGGTTTTAGAACTCGGTCAGACATCTAAGCCACCAAAGTCATTTACTGAATCCTGGGCCATCACCAATCATCTTGAATTTTGTCCTGCCACTGGACTTCAATGCCTCTGAAAGGGATAACTTTGCACAATTCTGCCTCACTTAAATCCAATTCATGCACAACTCAAGACATCAACCTATGATATCATTCATCTTTTTTGAAAATAAAAGACAAACAATAGTAACAACTCCATCACATTTATGTATCAGAATTATCTAGGCATGCCCTGGTTATTAATCACATAGATTGTTCCCAAAATTTCCTATAATAATTAATAATTCTATTATACCTTTGTACAATAAGATTCTACATATGTTAATAATCTGTTTGGAGAGTAAACCCAATCATGGAACTGATGATTCAAAAGGTAAGAATGGTTTTATAGATTTTATTGCATAATTCCATATTGTTATCCAAAATGACAAAGCCAATTCACAGTCTAAATATATATTTGTATTGTTTTTTATCATTTCCTCAATATCGTGGCTAGTTAGGTGTATTTCCTCTGCCCAAAGTTCAGAAAACTATAGTCTTACCTTATCCCTCAACTTCTGTTTGATGGGGTGGTTTGGATATTTATATCATTTATACTTTGGTAATTTATTTGTGGTATATGGTATAAGTTACAGGTCAATTCATTTTCCATTAAAATGCTATCCAACCCTCCCAGCTATCTTCCTTAAAATTGAATTCCTTCCACAGTAATGTATGTTCTTGGCTGTGTCAAAGCCCTTCTATCTATATGTGTTTGCTTCAAAACCCTTCTCATGATTACATAATGTGTTACTGATCTAGTTTTTCTGTTTTTTAATCCAGTACCTGATAACATTGATAATTACTGTTTTATAATATAATTTGAAATCTGATAACACCATTTCCTTTTCCTTCCTACTTCTTTTCATTGTTTCCTTTGACATTCTTCACCCAATGTTCTTCCATATGCATTATATTATTATTTCATGCAATTTTATTAAATATAACTGACCTAGAATTAAATCTGCAGGTTAATTTGAGTAGAATTGTCATCTTTAGCTTATTAGTGTGGCCAATGCATTATAATTGAATAGCTTTCCAATTATTTATCTCCTTTATTGAGACCAATTTCTTGCAAATCAGGAGAAGGTTTCAGAATAACTACATGGTAGCTATTGTCTAGCAGAATAGCATTCCCACCCCAGCCCAAGAAGAGACTAGGGTTTGGCATCTTGAGCCCTGGGGAGTGGGAGGGGCACAGAGTACAGGAAGGTATTGCCATTCTGTCCTGAGCTTTTAAATCTGTGACAGGCAGGCCACTCTGCCTGGAGAAGGAGTCTGTAAGAGGGGGCCCTCTGACATAGCCCAGAGAACTACATCCAAGCAGGCTGCTTGTGAGACAGCAAGGTGGGAGTGGCACAGGGAGCCTGACTGGAGCCCGGCTTAGGATTGTCAGAGGAGCAATCCATGATAAAATTTTGACAAGCAAGGAGGTGATCATAAGGGGATATCAGGCACACATAGAGAGAGTGTGTGGATGGTAGCTAAGAGGCCATCACAAATAGGAATTCAGGTCTCTGCAGATATCCTGACCTGTCCCATATACTTGGAATTCACTCCCACTTTACATATGCTTCATGGAGGCTTTTTTCTTTTCTTTGAGATGAAACTCAAGCACCATCTTCTGCATGAAGCCCTTCCTGGTCACCCCAGATATTAGTGACCCATCCAGCACCAACCAATTAATCTTACAATTAGCTCTTTTGCATGTATATTTTTATTAGCTTTAAATTACACATATGTATATACACATGTACATGTAGATGCATGTAGACATATCTGTATGTGTGTATGTCTCCATTAGAATATAACCCTCTTACGAGCAGGAATTGTTTCATTCATTTTCTTTATAGCCCAGCGCCTAGCACACTGACCAGTATATAGTATGTGTTCAATAAATGATTGTTGATTGATATAGTGATTGATTGATTGATTAATATTAGATACTTTACAAACCTAGGAAAATTCAGAATGGTTATATATATTCCACATTACCCTCCTTGTGTCTTTTTGCTAACAGGTGTTTCTATTTGATCTACCTTGCTAATTATAAATTTTTATCATGGTCAATACTTAATACTGTGTATTGCATATATAACATATATATACTAAATATATATATTTATGTTTTATATATATACTAAATATATACATTTACGTTATATATATATATATATATATATACTAAATAAATATAAATGTATGTACATGCACATATATGATACACACACACCTAGAAAAAAAGTCATGGATTAGATCAAAGGACATAGGATTTAGATAGATCAGTAATCTGAAACTCTGAATATAAGGGATCTGTCTAACTGTGGCTTCAGTTCTATTTAGATAGATAGATAACAGAAAGACAGATAGATAGATTGATAGACTAGATACATAGAAACATAGACAGACAGACAGATAGATTCTTGTACACACCGTAAGAGCAAACAAAGTAGGATCTTTTGCTGTTTCTGTTTTAGTGTAATCAAGAAATATATATGATGACTGATTGAATCTTGCTTTTACCTACCAAGAGTCTTTACTAGGAGTAAAGTACAGAAAGATTTTCTTTAAGTAGAAACAGTATATGTATTTGTATTGTTAATGGGATTAAAGATCTTCCCCACTCCTCATTAATGGGCCTTCCCATTAAGGGGAGTTTGATTAGGTAAGATCTGTAGGAAGGCCCACACCTTTTGTTAAGAAGGCACTGGTTCTCAAGGGTTGGGATGCCCTCTGCCTCTAAAAAAGGTATAAAAATTCTGAGGTTGAGGTTTTACTTAGAGGCTTAGGTCTTGGAAGAAGGTTTGTGTGCCAGATGACACTGTAGGAAGCCATGAAGCAGCCCCCCAGCTTTGAAAATCCAGATGTTGGTGCTTTCCTCTCTGGTAAAGATGCATGTATGTAAATGGTCGGGTCAGGCAGAAGCACTGTCTATTTTGATTTTTATTTTCTCTGATACCTGTGCTTGATGAAAGTGATTATTAACCCCTCAAAAATTGTCTTTCCTTTTGGAGAAGGAAAGGACCTGTGATAGCAGGCCCCCCTCTGTCTATCGGGGTACTTACTGTTACACACACACACACACACACACACTTCTGTTTTGTTTCATTAAAACTCTCTAACCTAAAAGAGAGTAAACCATTTTCCCCTAGTCTAGAAAGTTAGCTCAGTTGCTACAGACAGGTATGGTTGCTCCAACTAAAGGGCCTCTAGAAAAAAGCATACCTTTGAGGCCAAAAGGAATGGGGCAGAAGTAGAGGTCAGGACAAAAGGAGAGGTCATGTCCCTGGGCTGCCCTGTAGGAAGAGAAAAGAATGGACTATACAGATACATATATGTTTGTTATATGTGCATTTATATGTATATTCTGTGTGTATTTCCTCACTATTCATTAATTTCCCTCTATTCAGTTATTTTTTAGTTTAGATATATGCTCATTTATTTAATCTCTGTCTTTCATTAAATTAACTGACAGATGAGTAATTCCATTACTACTTTAAAAAGAAAATAGCTTTGTTTTTGTTAAGTAATTTAAAAATGTCAATCCATTTATTTCATATATAATTTGATTTTATGTAATTTAATTTTTTCCCTTTAGTTTTTGTTTTGGACTTACTAATTAGTTAGTTTTTAAATGTTTACCATTCATAGTTGATGCATTAATGTTCTCTTTTCCTCTTGTGTTAGTAAAATGCTGATGAAGATAAATTATTTCCAAACATTCTTTTAGCTGCATCCCATAAAATTTGGCATACTGTCTCATTTTTGAAATTTTCTTTCACGTGATTATTATTTTTGTGATTTTGTCTTTGATTAATGAATTAGTTAGAATGTTATTTATCATCCCAATTTAGATATGAATATTTTGGCTATATTTCTTTTCCTGATTCCCATTTTTTTCCTATTATGATCTTGAAAGACCGTATCGAATATTTCTACTTTTCCACATTTCTTTGTGAGTCATTTATTCTCTAAAGTATAGAAAAGTTTTGTAAAAGTGCCAAGTATGTCTCAAAATAAATATTTTCCAAAATTCCCATTGAATGTTTTTCCATATGTCTAGCATTCCATTCTTATAACATCCTGCTATTCTGTAATTTTTTTCTTATCTTTGTTAGATTTGTCCAGTTCTTATAGAGAAATGTTAACTTTCCTACTCTCAATGTTTTAGTATCTCACTATTTTTACCTTTCAAGTACCTTTTCCTTGAAGAGTTTTATTGATCTTTTGGTTAGTGTATATATGTTTACTATTGCTACTTTTCTTTTTCTCTGAAGTCTTTCAGCAGAAAATAGTTTCCCTATTTTTCTCTCTTGGTACTATCTAGTTTTACTTCTGTGTCATTCAAAATCATGGTCATAACTTTTTTATTCAGTTAGGGTTAATAAATATTATTCCAATCTCTTAAGTTGTATCTCTATATGTCCCTATGATTTAAACTATTGCCCATAGGTAATGCATTGTTTGACTAGTTGTTTTTTTTTTTAATCTAGTTTGCAACTCTTCCTTTCGTAGGTGAGCTCAAACTGTTTATTGTTCAATGTTAAAATTTTTAAGTTTTATTTTCCTCATACTGTATCTTGTTATTAATTATTATTAGTGTAAGGTACATAATAGTTTGTTTCATTAGTATCACTACAATACAAGACTTTCTCCATACAAAGAGACATACACATCTCATCTCCACAAACAATGCCAGATTCGGGCATTCCATTATTACTGACAGTATCATTTAAAAACCTAAACATATTTCCTTTAGTTCTAGATAGAGCTGTGGCTTCGGAATCACCTCCCTCCCCCTCTCCCCCACCATTTTCAAATTGCTTTTCATCCATGGCACCCAAATTCAAGATATGACAATCCTGCCCTCTCTTTTCTTACTCTACGTCATATGCTTCTCTTTTACCCCCTTCCATGGCATTTCTTCCTCAATTTCTTGGCATCTTTTGTAATATGAAATTTCAAAGAGATGTCAGTCTTTCTACTCTTTACAATGTTTAAAGGCTACACAGTGTCATTTATTCATTCCGTGCTCTAAAGTCTTTTTAACCTTTTTAAAGCCTAGTTCGTGTCTCGTTTGTTATTAAAACACCTGCCTCAAATTTGCTTCTTCTTTGAAAGACAGGAATCTTTTGATGCATTGCAAAAAATCTATCTTTTCTCTTCAAGAATATGATGAGTTTTGTTTGGATATGCATGTCTTTTTGTTATTATTTGCACACACAAAAAGAATTCATAGGCATATCACAACAGCAGCACAGTTTCACTCAAAATAATTGAGCAGGGCCATCCTATTAATCACTTTTCATCCCAAAGGCAATAAAGAATGCAATTCTATGAAACTTTAAATAAGCCTATCAAGGCTAATCTTCACTTTGTTATCTATTGGTGGCATTTACAGGATAGGAATATTTTCAGAATATCATTTGCAAACTGAAATGCCTATAAATCTTGTTTTCTCCCTGAACTTCTATAATACTATAAGTTGCCTCTACTATTTTGCAATTATTTATCTTCTTTTTGCTTCTTCACAGGAAATGTAAATTCTTTGAAGGTGGGCACCTCCTAGTCATCTTCTCTCTTCTAACACACGAAGTTGAGCTTGAGGTGAACACCTGACAGGGGGCTGCCGTAGGAGGTAGTGAGCTCTCCATCTCTGAAGGCACTCAATAATATCATGGATGACTTCTTTTGTAAACAGAATCCTTGCTGAGGATGAGTCAATGTAGATAACCTCTCAGTTCCTTTTCAGGTCTATGATTCCACACTTTTTATGCTGTTTTCAATATTTCTGGGAAATTTTTGGAAGTATGTCATTTAGATTCTCTCTCTGTCTCTATCTCTGTCTCTCTCTGTGTCTCTCTGTCTCTGTCTCAGTCCCTCTGCCTCTGTCTCTGTGTCTCTCTCTCTGTCTCTGTGTCTCTATCTCTCTGTCTCTGACTCTGTCTCTCTGTCTCTGTCTCTCTCTCTCTCTGTCTCTCCTCTCTCTCTTCTCTCTCTCTCTCTCTCTCTCTCTCTCTCTCTCTCTCTCTCTCTCTCTCTCTCTCTCTCTCTCTCTCTCCCCCCAGCCATTTCTTCTCTGTCATAGCTCAACTCAGGCTTCATTACTTTCATTTGTAGATATAGCTCTCATCCTCATCCAGATGTGATGGGTTTCTCTTTTATTATCTGTTCTTCCACTTCTGAACCTTGGTCTTCCATCTGTCCCTTTTTATTTCTTAGACCAGTGGGGTCAAACTCAAATCAAAACAGATGCCATTAAAACTTACATAAGGTTTCTGTGGGGCACATATTGATTTGAAAAACCACATATTAAAATTACCTATATTTAACTGTACTTTTATTTGTTTTGTTAAATATTTCCCAATTATATTTTAATCTAGTTACTTCAGTGTTACAAGTCACATGCAACTCATGAGTCACTTGTTTGATACTTCTGCCTTAGATAACCCACTGCTTTATTATTTTCACCATACTATTCAAAGTTCTTTCATGCTGGTCTTCTTTTCTGTTTTTCCTTCTCTCATCTTATGTACTTTGTCAGTTATCACATTTACTAAGTTTCTTAACTACCCCAAAGATTTTTATGGTATATCCAGGTGTGTTTTGTTGGGTTTTCTTGTCATACAGTTCTTTCCATCTGAAGATCTTGTCAACTTTTCTATTATACAAAAATATTTCTTAACCAATTCTTCAGTCACTCTTTATTTTTGTGCAAGATGGTATTTCTCACAATTATTTATTTTCCCCTTTTCATTGTCTTTCTCTTCTCTTTTTGACCTTTTATCTTATTTGGCACATTTGTTGCTGATATAAGGAGATGAGATTGAACTCAGCCTTTTCTAAGGTTGAGTATAATAATTTAAAATTTACTTAAATTTTTTCAACCTTCACCTGGAGAGTTTTCATTTTTGTGCCTTCTGTCTAATCAATTGAAGGGGAGAAATAGTTTCTTTTATGCATAATATCTCACACTCTTTCTCTAAAGATCAAGAAAAAAATTTTATTTTAAACTTGATTCTTCCTAAACTTGTCAAAAGTCCAATGCCCAAAGAATACATAGAAGATAAGATTGAAAGTTTAATGATGTCCAAAACTCCAGGACTAGATATTAATAACTCCAATTCAATGATGTTTAAAGTATTTTCCTCATAACTGTGTGATACAAGGTAATAAGATTATTTTCCAGTTGAGTAAACTGAATCTTAGTAGGTTCCCAAAGATCATAAACAAATTTCAGAGCTCGGGCTTATACCCATGTCTTCTGGCACATAGTCCAGTGTGCTTACTATCACATCACATAGATTCTTGACTTTGAAGTGACTTCCTTGTCCAAGGTCCCCTAGATGAAGTGAAGGCAAGGAATAATGGTTAGAAGATAAGTGATGTCACTGCTCCTAAGGTCAATTTCTATCTCTTCTTCTATAATATAGGAGCTTGATAAGCTCATTGAATTTAAATTTGTTTTCCTTTCCAAAAGGAAAATTCTATGATTCTAGGAATCAGAGCAGGGATAAAGTGCCACCCGCTGAGTTATACCCAGCAAGCTGAACTGTATCTAAACTGGAGTGCCTCAGGACAAGAACTTTAGGATCTGTGCATTCATCTATGTCTGAGGAGTCTGTTGTTTTTGTGTTTTGATTAGATTTTTCTCCCCTTGAATTTCCAAGGGAAATTCTCAAGAAAAATCACAACCTTTTCCTGTCTGTCTCCTTAAAAGTCATCCTCCCTAGGATGCCTTGTTGTGGTATAGAGATGTCCCTAGGTTCTTACATGTGTGCTAATGGAGTGAAAGTTCTGACAAGGTCCCAGCAAGCTAAAGAGCCTTAGAATAAAGACTTAATGACAGACAACATGAGCATCTTCCAAAGGTCAGCCAAGTCAAGGGTGGATTAGTTGATTCCAGAAAATTGGCCAGAAGGGAAGGTTTTTTTTTAAACTATAGCAACTCATGCCAACAAGATACACTATAGAGTGGAGGATCTTCCATCTGCATTGGTGGAATGATAGCGAGAAGGATAATGATAGAAAACAACAATAATTTATATACTGCTTTAAGTTTTCCAAAGCAATTTATGTTATTTCCTTTGATCCACATAATAACTCTGTGAGGTAGGTGCTATTATTATTTCTATTTTACAGATAAGTAAACTGAGGCAAGTTAGCCTCTAAGTCATGGGTCACAAAGCTATTAAATGACTCAGATGGGATTCAAGCTCATTTCTTCCCGACTCCAACATTCTATCTACTACACTACCTAGTTGCCCAAATTAACCAAATCACAGCAGATAAAGCAACAGAATTGGAGTTGGAAAGGCATGGAATCAGATTCCACCTCTGACAGAAGTCATATCATTTCTCTGTGCCTCAGTTTCCTTATTTGTTTTTAAATTTAATTTATTTGTTTTCTGTTTTCAACAATCACTTCCAAAGTCTTAATTTTTCTCCCCACTCCTCTCCCCTCCTTCTCCGAGATGACTTGCAATCTTATATAGGTTCTACACATACATTCTTATTAAGTACATTTTCGCATTAGTCATATTGCATAGAAGAATTAAAACAAATGGGAAAAACCACGAGAAAAACCAAAACAAAACAAAATGTAACACAAGAGAAAATAGTCTGCGTCATTCTGCATTCTGATACCATGTTTCTTTCTCTGGATGTGGATGGCATTTTGCCTCAAGAGTCCTTTGGAAATGTTTTAAGTAATTTCCTTATTTGTTAAAGGAGGAGGTTGGACTCTAAAGCCTCCAAGGTTTAGATTCAAGCTCTAAATTCATTCGTCCATGGTACTAAGTATTTTTGAGGTAGTCTCAAGACCACTGGGTTTAGAATCAAAGAGACCTGGGTTCAAATCTCAGATTTGCTCATTCTGAGCTCTCTGATTTTCAACAAATCATCCAACCTTTCTTGACTTTGGTTCCTGTGGCTAAATATAAAGGGGTTATGTACTAAATTACCTCTAAGGTCTCTTACAGATCTAAGTCTTATAGGATTCTATAGGTTAAAGTTTGGGTCAATCTAAGAGGGAGTAGGAGACACACTTTAACTGACATATTGAGGGGATTGAAGGACCCCTCAACGACTGTCACAGAAGAGTAGGGTTTGCCTCAGCTCCCTAGATGACAGCAGAAAAGCTAGAGTTGTAAAGTAAAAAGTCAGGCTGGGGAGGTCTGGATATGAGTGTTATTCTTACCTTATCTTAAATGCTCCCTTTAGGGAAGTTGTTACAATACTCCCAGCAGGCGGCATAAGCTTTGAGATCATAGGCTCATAGACATAAAACTTGAAGGGACAGCAGAAATCATCTAGCTCATCTCTTCATTCTACAGATGAGGAAACTGAGGCCCAGAAATGTGCAGTAACCTACCCAAGGTCAGCCAGTTAGTAAGTATGGAAGGCAGTGTAGCACAGTACATAGCTAGTCTCAAAACCAGAAAAAAGTGGATAGAAGTCTCATCTCATACATATTGATTGTGAAATCACAGGCAGGTTAATTAACAAGTCACTTAACCTTAGGCAAGTTGTGCCCTAGGTGGCTCTCCGAGACTATAAGCTCTTGCAAACATGGTACCAACTCCCATTGGTAGAGGGGGTTTCCTCATTGGGAGTTCTCTAAACTAAAGAAACCAAAGGTCTATTTCCTTTTCCTATCACAAAAGCAGAATTTAAACTCTGATCCTCTGGTTTTATGCTCATTCCACTGTACTGGCAATGAGGCCCTAGAATAGAGTGTTGACATTGAAAAGAAGCAATGGAAAAAATATGTGATATTACTTCAGTCATCTTAGGTATGAAGGTAGTGCAGTGGATAGAGTGCTGGACCTGGTGTCAGAAGACCTGAGTTCAAATCGGTCTTGCCACACTTAGTAGGTATGTAACCCTAGGCAAGCATTTAACTTCTCTCTGTTTCAGTTTCCTCTTAAGAATAATAAAAATATATACCTCCTGAGGTGGGACAACATGAGATAATATTTTCAAAGCACTTTGCAAGGCTTAAAGTGTCATATAAATACAAGTGGTTACTATGGTTACTACTACTTCAATACTGTATGGGTCTTCTTCTATCAGTACAGGTACCTACCTTTCCATGTCTTCTCACTCTAATCCCTATGACCTTTTCCATATTCTGTTGGTCCTGGTATGAGCTGTCCATCAGGAATACCTATTTTTCTCAACATGACTGACCTAGCTCCATTTCTGGTCATATATGTATTTAGTGACATTTAATACAACTTTTTGTATGTGAGCAAGATATTATTGGTAATATAGGGTGAGTCAAAAGGCTTAGTGAAGTTTTAAGAGTTTAAAAATTCACTAAGACTTTTGGTCCATCCTGTTTGCTGCAGTTTGGTCATGGCCAACATGGAGGCAGATGGGAAGTCTATTTAGTTCATTAGTTTATATACCTTGGACTAGAACTGCAATGTACTAACTGAGAAGAGAGTGACCTGGATTATATTGAGAACACTGAACAGCACTTTGAGTGATCTGTATAAGAAATATTACAGGTTGCTATTGTTTGCCCTTCCTTCTTGAAGAGGACATGACATCAGGAAGGTGATGCCATTACTAACAAGTGAATTGGGTGTAAATGAGGGAGGACTGTACTGAGTCATCAGAAAAACCTGGGAAGACTTGTATGAACTGATACAAAGTGAAGTGAGCAGTGGCAAGAGAACATTTTGCACAGTAAAAGCAACATTTTAAGGAAAAGTAATTGTAAAAGACTTAGCTACTCTAATCAAGACAATAATCCAAGACAATTAATTCCAAAGGAGCAATCATGAAAAATGATATCCACATCTAGGTAGAGAACTGGTGAACTCTGAATATGGATTGAAACATACTTTTTACTTTGTTTTTCTTATATGTGTGTGTGTTTTCTTTTGCAACATGGCTGATACGGAAATATATTTTGCATGACTTCATATGTAAAATAGCTATCATGTTGCTTGCCTTCTCAATGGATGGGGCAAGGGCAAGATAGAGGGGAAGAATTTAGAATTCAAAATTTTTAAAAGTTAATGTTAAAAATATATCACATTTCCTTGGGCTTCAATTTCTCTTCTTCTGTCTCTCATCTATCTATACGTACATACATATATATGTGTATATATATATATATATATGTATTTAAGAGTCAATGACACTTGAGGTTCTGGTCCTCTATATAGTCTGTTGTTTGCATGTTATCTCCCTGATTAAACTGTAAGTTCCTTGAGAGCAGACACTATCTTTTATCTTTCTTATATTTCCTAGTGCCGAACATAGTAACTAGAATATAGTAGGCACTTAATAAATGCTTGTTGACAGACTGAATGGCAGTCAGTATTTAAGCCAGGAAGTATTTAAGTAATTTATTTAAGTGGACTGTGGAGAGAATTTAGGAGGCCACTGCTGGTTTACCCTAGTTTAAGGGAACAAATTGAGTTAGGGAGTGGGCCTATACTTTCATTGACAAAGGGAGAACTCCCTTTCCTAGTGCAGGTCAGTGCCTTCTCTGCAAGTTATAGCCTTTGAATGTTTCCAAGGACACTGAGTGACTTGGCCAAGATCACTCAGTCAATCCGGGTTAGAGTTAGGATTTGAACCTAAATCTTCCTGGCTCAAAACTCAACACTTTTCTGCCTCTTCATTTAAGGGCAATGACTTTAATTCCATTCTGAAATGTAGCTAAGTGTGTATAGGTTGTATTACTCCACTAGAATGTAAGGTCCATGAAGGCAACAAGAATAATGTCTTCTCTTTTCATTTCCCCTGGGTGCCAGCACAGTTCTCTGCATATAGTAGATATTGAAACCGTAGATAATAAAGGTATTTGTGGAATGAATTCAGGTGGTGAAAATGACAGAAATTAAATAGCATGTTGTAAACAATCTATCTTCCTGTTTATCAAAATATCACAAAAGTTGACTTGGGAAGGAGCCCTTGATTTTGATTCAGGAGCTCACACAGGCTTCAATTTCCATTTACTTCTGTTCTATCAAGAAACTAAATAATGTAGACACAAAAACAAGTTATGGGCCCTGTGCCTAGTAATTGTAGCCCTCTGAAGGCAGTCAGTGAGCCAGGAAAAAGGAAATATAAAATTCACCTTTGCCTTAGGACCCACTGAGGTCCAACATTATAAGGCACTGCACTTCTCAGGTAGCATGGTATGGGGGAAAGAGGCATATCTGAGAATCAAGTTGTCTGTATACAAGCTTCAGTCTTGCTATTGACTTACTTTGTGACCTTAAGCAGATTGCTGATGCTTTCGGGGCCTCAGTTTCCACACCTGTAACATAAGGATGATGATGTCTGTCACACCAACTTCATAGGGTCACAGTGAGAAGCAAGTGAGAGAATAGACACGAAGGTGGTTTGAGAGAAGCCAATGGTGCCAGTATGTTTGGGAGATGCTATGCTGGTGGAGAAGTTGTATCACAGAACGTTAGGGTTAGAAGGGACCTCAGTAACCTTCTAGTCTTTCCTTTGCCCACAAAAAAGGATACTCACTACAACACACTTAACATGGCCATGCAGTTTTGGGTTTAAATCCTCTAGTAAGGAGGAATCCTGATCTTCTGAGGCTGCCCATTCAGGTTGTGAGCAGCTCTAATCTCTAGGAAGTTTTCCTGATATCAAACCAAAATTTGTCTCTTAACCACTTTCCCCCATTGTTACTGGCTCTGCCCCTTCTGCACAAACTGAACAGATTTAATCTCTTCCATGATCCAGGTCTTTAAGTCTTCTGCATCATCTTGTCTGTTGTCCTGCCACTGGACTCCAGTGACTTCGGAGAAGAGAGTGGAGCTGGTGACTTTGTGCATCTTTGCTTCACTTAAATCCAATTCAAGAGCAAGCCAAGATGTCACCCCTGGTGCCATTGGTTGGTCCTCTTTGAGAAGGAAGGAAGAACAACAATCCCAGCCCTCAGATATGTGAAGGTTACTTTTTCATTTTCATAAAATGCTTTCACAACTACATTCTTTGTAGTATACAGCAATTAAGCGACATATGTAAAAACAGGATTAATTCTTCAATAATTAAAGGAACTAGACTTGTTTTCCTTAGCCCCAGGGGTCATAAGAGAGAAGGGGGAAGGAAGAGAAAGGAAGGCAGAAAGAGAGAGGCAGACAGAGAGGTGTGTCAGTTTGGTGTAGGTACAAACTTCCTAACCATTACAACCAACCTAGTCAGTTTCCTCCACTCCCCATGCTAATGAAAGGAGAGAATAGGATCCTGTGAGGGGAAGGGGAAAGGTACATTCACAAAATAATGGATTCTTGTAGTACCAAATTAAGTAATGGGATGGTAGATAATGGGGATTCATTGAAAATGTTTGCTCAGTATTCAAAGAGGAGTGTCTCTCTATGAATTTATCTGCATGTCTTCTTCTTCACTTTTCGTCTTTTCCCACCTTTATGCCATATCTTTCACAAAAATAAATTTCTATGAAGTTCTATTTTCCTTTCTGTTTCTAGAAAGTCAGAGTTGGAAAAGATCTTAAAACACAAATTGTTAGAAGTAAAAGATACCTTATACTAGGAGTTCTTAACCTTATTCAATGTCATAGGACCCTTTGGTGGTCTGGAGAAGTCCATGGATATCTCCCCCAAAACAAACAAACACATTTTAAAATAGATAAGAGTGCAGAGGGTAGAGCCAAGATGACAGAGTAATAGCACACACTTACTAGGGCTCTCCCTACAAGCCCTGCCAAATACCTGGAAAAAATGACCCTAAACAAATTCTAACCTGCAAAACCCACAGAATGACAGAATGAAGCAAATCTCCTGTCCAAGACAGTCTGCAAGGTCACCAGGAACTCTCTTCCCCCACACAGGAAGAGTACAGTCCAGTAGCTAGCACAGATGGGATCTGAGCAGGCCTTGGGGGGACTGAATCTTGGGCATCTGTGGTGGTTTCAAGACTTCATGACCTCAAAACACCAAAGACAAATTGGAAGGTCAATGGGAAAAACCTGTGGGACCTGTGGGAGAGAGTAGAGTGGTCAGGTCCCAGAGTGGGGGGGAGATGCGGTGGAAGAGCCAACAGAGGATGAGCATGAAGCAGCAGCAACAGGGACAGGGGCATTGGAAGCATCAGCAGTGACTGTTTCTGGTGATCTAGGCCCACAGATTGTGAGGGGATCAAACAGCTGACAATATACACCCCACTCCCACTAGTAGCAGAGAATTATCTTGACAAAGAGCTCAAAAGGCAAGTAAATAGTTGGGAAAATGAGTAAAAACTGGAAAAAGAATCAGACAATAGAATTTTACTTTGGTGACAAGGATGACCAAAACATAAAAACAGAAGACAATAAGATCAAAACTCCTACATCCAAAGAATCCAAGAAAAATATGAATTAGCCTCAAGCCCTGGAAGAATTCAAAAAAAATTTTGAAAATCAAGAGAAGTAGAGCAAAAATTGGGGAAAGAAATGAGAGTGATGCAAGAAAATCTTGAAAAATGAGTCAACTGCTTGCTAAAGGAGACCCAAAAATTGCACAAGAAAGTAACACTTTAAAAAATAGATTAACCCAAATTACAAAAGAGATCCAAAAAGCCAACGAGGAGAAGAATGCCCTAAAAAGCAGAATGGGCCAGATGGAAAAGGAGATTTAAAAAGTCACTGAAGAAAATAATTCCTTAAAGATTAGAATGGAGCAGATAGAAGCTAATGACTTTATGAGAAATCAAGATACTATAAAACAAAGTCAAAGGAATAACAAAATAGCAGACAAAGTGAAATATCTCACTGGAAAAACAACTGACCTGGAAAATAGATCCAAGAGAGATAATTTAAAAATTATTGGACTATCTGAAAGCCATGAGCAAAAAAGAGCCTAAACATCATCTTTCAAGGAATTATCAAGAAAAACTGCCCTGATATTGCAGAATCAGAGGGTAAAATAGATATTGAAAGAATCCACTGATCACCTCCTGAAAGAGATACCAAAAGGAAAACTCCTAGGAATATTGTAGCCAAATTCCAGAGCTCCCAGGTCAAGGAGAAAATATTGCAAGCAGCCAGAAAGGAACAATTCAACTACTGTAGAAATATAATTAGGATAACACAAGATCTAGCAGCTTCTACATTAAGGGATTGCAGGGCTTGAAATACGATATTCCAGAGCTCAAAGGAGGTAGGATTAAAATCAAGAATCACCTACCCAGCTTCAGGGGAAAAAAATTCAATGAAATATAGGACTTTCAAGCATTCTTGTTGAAATGACCTGAATTGAATAGAAAATTTGACTTTCAAACACAAGAATCAGGAGAAGCATGAAAAGGTAAACAGGAAAGAGAAATCATAAGGGACTTATTAAAGTTAAACTGTTTACATTACTACATGGAAATATCATATTTGTAACTCGAGACTTTTCTCAGCATTTGGGGAGTTGGAGGGATTATATACATAGTGACAGAGGGCACAAGGTAAGTTGAACACGTACGGATTATATACAAAAAAATAAAATTTAGGGGTGAGAGAGGAACATATTGGGAGGAAAAAGGGAGAAATAAAATGGGGAAAATTATTTCACATAAAAGAGGCAAGGAAAAGCTTTTTCAATGGAGGGGAAGAGGGAGAAGGTGAGAGGGAAAGAGTGAACCTTATTGTCATTGCATTTGGCTTATGGAGGGAATAACATGCACACTCAATTTGGTATGAAAATCTATCTTACACTACAGGAAAGTAGGAGGGAAGGGGATAAGTGGAGGGTGGAGGAATAATAGAAGGGAGAGAAAATGGAAGGGGTAATTGAAGTAAACACTTTTGAGGAGGGATAGGATCAAAGTAGAGAATAGAATAAATGGGGTGGCAGGATAGGATGGAGGGAAATATACTTAGTCTTTCACAATATGATGGTTATGGAAGTGTTTTGCATAACTACATATGTATAACTTATATTGAATTGCTTGCTTTCTCAATGGGGATGGTTGGGGAGGGAGGAAGGGAGAGAAGTTGGAATTCAAAGTTTTAAAAATGAGTGTTAAAAAATTGTTTTTACATGCAACTGAGAAATAAGATATAAAAGCAATGTGAGGTATAGAAATCTATCTTGCTGTACAAGAAAACAGAGAGGATGGGGATAAGAGAAGGAAGGGGTGTGATAGAAGGGAAGGCAGTTTGAGGGAAGTGGTAATCAGAATGCATGCTCTTGTGGGTGGAGGGGAGAGATAGGGAGAAAATTTGGAACTCAAAATCTTGTGGAAGTGTCTGTTGAAAACTAAAAATAAATAAATATTTTTTTAAAAAATTCTAGAAAACAACTGAATAAACTGTGATCCTCTTTCAAAAAATGAATAAGTAATGTGGGGGTGGTCTCCCATTACACCAGAAATAAGTTATCTAGGATTACCAAGGAGCCCAGTTACAGTGAATCAGTAATCAAAACCTGCTAGGGACTCCAGGTTCAGAATCTATGTCTTCAATCATAGAACATCAGAGCTGGAGGGGAGCTCTTTTACTCTCATTACCTATATGACCTTGGAAAATAATGAAGAATCATGGGATCCCCAATTTAGAGCTGGAGGTGGCCTCAGAAACCATCTAAACCAACTCCATCATTTTGCAGGTGGGAAGCTAAGGCTCAGAGACATTAGGTGACATGCTCAACATCACATGACTAACAAGCATGAGAGGGAGGATTTGCACCCAGCATCCTTCGGTCCAAGGCAAGAGTACTGCCTACTATATCACATTTCCTTGGGCTTCAGTTTTCTTATCTATAAAAAAGAGAGGGTTGGACTAATGGCCTCTAGGTTTCCTTCTGCCTTTAAATCGATGAACTATGCACTATGGACTTTAGCGATAATCCTGCTATTTCCTCTTTTTTTAATATTCACAAAACTAGAGCTCAGAAAGGAAAAAAGAGCAAGCGACAAATTGGCACAGTCAATAGAGTCAAGAAGACCTGAGTTCGAACCCTTCATCAGATCTTGCTGGCTGTAGGACACTGCACAAGTCACTTAATCTCTCTCAGCCTCGGTTCTTTCATCTGCAAAATGGGGATTATATCTACCTTACAAGGCTGTTGTTAGGGTAAGTGAAATTAACATAGGAAGTGCTTTATAAAACTTAAACAGTGATGATGATGACGATAATGATACATGTTCAAGGTAACATAAAGAGTAAATGGATGAAAACTTTAGTTCCCCTCTTTCCAGCTTTGCTCCTCCACCCAAGCATACCTTGATTGCTCCTTCCTACCCCCAAATCGACCTTTCTCCTTTATATCCAAACCTGATTTGGCAATGTTTACAAGTCTTTTTTTAAAATGACAACCCTGTGTCTCCAGCTGATGCAAGAATTTACAATGTGAATATGAAAAAGACTTACCACATCAATTCCACCCCAACCCCGCCTTTGAGGTCCTCTCAGCCAAGAACACACTGCCCTTCCTCTAAGAGGAATATTATAGCCTGAATAAAATCACAGTGGGTATAAACAGCCCTTCTAGAAAGCGTAGTCATTGTTCTCTTCTTAAACTGTTTATTCTGAAACTGGGTTTCAGTGACTCAGGCACAAGATTGATGCCAAACAGAGATGCCCTCTCACTCCTCCATACTCAGCTTTATTCCTAGGATAGCCATTAGCCCCAAAGTATTTGAGGTATAACATTAGTCAGAGCCTTCAGCAGCTTAGAAGAGTCTGACAGGACCCTCCAGAACCCTCTTCTACACAACTTTGTTCAGTGCAGAGTTGTGAACTTGATATCAAAAGACCCAGACTCAAGTCTTGATTCCTCTGCTTTCTATCAGTGTGAGTTTGGGAAAATCAGTACCATCTCTGGGCCTCCGGTCTCTGCCTCTATAAAATCAGGGAGCTGGATGAGAGGGTCTCTAAGGTCCCTGTCAGCCTCCAAACCTGACCCTGTGGCCTGATGTGGGAGAATTGTCCTTGACTGGGAGCCCTGTGGACTTGTGAGTTGGGAAGGAAGATGCCTCCTTCTCACTGATTACCAAGACTGTCACGCTGAAATCACCTTTCCTCTTGGCCTGTATGCCTGTAGGATAGGATGCAAGCTTTCTCTTCTCTTCTGCTCTGTTCCCTACATGGAAAAAAGGCAATTTCGTGTGTTTCTTTTTTCTATAAAAGTTGGGTGTAGCACAGCGAGGAGTCCACACAGAAAAGACAATGGGTGGTAACTCTATTCTAGGATGGTTAGAGAAACTGGAAGTTAAGGAATGCCAAGTGACCTGAATTCCCTGGTTTCCTTCCAATCCCAACTAACATCCCACCATCTACTGGAAGCCTTTTCTGATCCCACTCAATCCTAGTATCTTCTCTCAGTTGGGTATTTCCATTTTATCCTCTATATATGTTGTTTGTATATAGTTGTCTGCATGTTGTCCCCACGTTAGGCTATGAGCCCCTGGAGAACAGAAATTGCATCGGCCTTTCTCAGCATAAAGCGTTATACATAGTAGATGCTTAATAAATGTTTATTGACTGACTGCTGCTGAATGAGAAACTATTCTTTGCCTGCCCAGTTATTCTGCAGCAGAGTGAAGAGCCAAATGAATAGACCATGAGAGAAATGGGGAAGCCAATGGGTTTCCTTTTGACATATGGCAAGGGACAATGTTCCTTAGAAAAAAGAGATTTCTCACCCTGACCTCATACTCATCTGAGAGTCACTTTGCTTCTCTCTTGGTTTCAAGAAATTTGAACTGAAACAATTTAGAATGGAATCTTAGGGGTCAAGTTGAGGTCCCACCTTTTTACCCAGAGAGGGTCATTGATTTTTCCAAGGATATACGCACTTCTCACCAAATGTGTTGCTTCCTCCACAGCACCATACTGCCTTTGACCAGAATCCCAGGAACCTTTGAATCATCCAAGTTAAAGACATAGTTATCAAGATATAAGGGACCAGAGGGATTCTAATTCACCTTCTTTTAACACTGCAGAAAACTGAAGCCTGTAGTGATGAAATGACATGTCCAAAACTCCATAGTAAAAGAGATTCAGAGAAAGATTAAGATGTAGGTACCCTGACCCTGTGGTCTTTTTCATGTGCTAGGCTACCTGTGTTACAACCCCATGAAGAGCAGTAGTTGGGTATGGGGCTGAGAGCTGCCGCTCATGGTAATCTGGAGTTGCATGAACAATCTGACATAGGAACAGTGGAATCTACAGTATGAAGCTTTTGTCCTACTTTTCTTTCTCGCCTCCCAAACCCCTGTACCACATGAGTCCTTCCCAAGACTTCAAGACTGTCTGGAGCTCAGAATCAATTTATTCACCTTGGATCAGAGGCTTTGGGAAGCTTAGACCACTGTCTAAGATCCTGGAGGATAAAGTGCCTCCTTACTTGAGCTGAAAGGATCCCTTTCCAGGTCTGACCTCCTCTTTTTCTTCCACTTCCTCCTGGAAACCTCAATGGTTTGGGGCCCTGGAACATTTTTTTTCTATTTGACTTGTCTTGTCATTTCTAATAGGAGAAGCAGGCTCAAGTTGATGTCTAGGGCATCGAATCAAGACCATTAGGCTCAGTATAATAACTAGAAGCTTAAGGATATGACCTTGAATCAATGAAGTAGGTGGAACTTCATTCATAGTATGAGGCTCTGGGTTATAAACACTTAATGCTCAGTGCCTAGAACATAGCAGGTTCTTCATAAACGCTTCTTGACTCCACTTATTGACTGTGAACTAGAGAATATTCCCCAAATCAATCTATCAGTGGGAAAGGACTTCAGAGATTATGACAGAATTCCTACTCAAAGCATGAATTCTTCTTAATGACACTTCTAGCAACATAAAACGTCTAGTTCCCAAAGCAGTGTGTTCTATTTGGGGATGGCTTTTAAGTGTTAGGAGAAGTTTTCTCAACAATAAGCCTAAATATGCATCCCTACAACTTAGACCCAATTCCCAGTTCCACACTCTTGGGACCAAAGAGCACCAATGTTATTTCTTTTCTGGATGCTCTCCCATCAGATATTTGAAGACCATGGACAGATCCCCTTGGAGTAGTCTTTTCTCCAGGTTAACCATCCCTAGCTTCTTCAAATGCTCTTCATGTGGCATGGTCTGCAGTCTCCTCACCATTTTGATCACTCTCCTCTTGTTTGTCAACATCTTTCTGAAAACATGCTCATAGAGCAGAAGACACAGAACAGATGTGGTTTGACCATGGCAGAAAATAGGGAAGTACTGCCTCCCTTATCCTGGGCACTAGGACTTTCCTCTCTTAATTAAGCCTCAGAGGAAGGCAATAGAACAAAAGCCAGGGGAAGGACAGGCAGGAAGGACATGCAAGCTACAGGAGTCAAGAGGTGGGGCTAGGCTCAGGATAATGTTAGGAGGAGACACTGTGGATCAAGAAAAACAAGGAAAACAACTGAATGACAGCTTACCCTATTCCATGCTGCTTTGGTTGAGCATCCCTTCAGAGCCAGCACTGGCCATTCCAACTGCTATTTCTCAAGTGAAAAGTGCTTTCAAAACACTGGGTCTGTGAATCTTCTCGGGAGTCGCAGGAGTGCGACAGAGGAGAAGGAGCCCAGGCCTGCGAATCAGAAGACCTCAGCTGGAGTCCCATCTCTGCGACTTACAGGCCTATGATGCTGGCCTTCCCAGATCTAAACTCAGATGCTTGTCTTATCTACCTTCCACAGCTGTTCTGAAGCTCAAATGGAGCAGCGTATGGAAAGCACTCTGTAAACTTTAAAGTCCTATGTGACTAGAATTAAGGTAGTGGAGTGGAGAAAGGACTGGTCTGGTCTTAGACTTGGGCAAACATGCCCTGTCTTGCTTCAGACATACACTGGCTTGTGGAAACATTCAACCTCTGAGTGGAGCAGCTAGGTGGACTTGCAGATACTGCTAGGCCTAGAGTCTGGAAGACCTGAGTTCAAGTCTTGCTCAGACACTTACTATCAGTGTGACTCTGGTCAAGTCATGTAACCTTTGCCTGCCTCAGTTTCTTCCACTGTAAACTGAGGATAACAACAGTACCTCCCTCCCTGAGTTTTTGTGAAGGCTCAAATGAGATAATATTGGTAAATCACAATCATCTGGACCCTCTCAGGTTGCCTGAAACTTGTACCCTCGTGGCTAGTCACGGCTGCCTCTACCCTTGGTGATGCTGGTCACTTCTCTGCTAACTGACTTTTACTGGCCCCTACTCCTGTTCTCCTTCCTCGAGCCCTCATGGAGCAAATGAAGAATGCTGTCTACTTGCTCCAAAGAGATAGTCAGCCTGGAAAATTAGGTCAAAAAACAAATAAACTAAACAATTTTGAGTCCAAAAAAATCTCAAG